>JAJKFL010000330.1:8134271-8856771 GCA_021186555.1 Reticulitermes speratus
AACGCAACCTAGGTTTGTCTTCTTTTTTTTTTTTTTTCTTGAAATTCTCGTTTTAATAGGTGTGAAACTTCGTCCCTCACATTTAGGAAAGACAGAAGCTGAGAGTGTTTCGCAACAGGGTGCCGAGGGAGATATTTGGACGTAGGAATAAGAGGGAGAAAGTGACAGGAGACTGGAGAAAATTGTATAATGAGGAGCTTCATGATTTGTACTCACAAAATATTATGGTGATGACGTCAAGCAGGATGAGATAAGCGGGGCATTTGGCACATATGGGGGAAAAGTCCATACGGGGTTTGTCTCGGAGACCCGAAGAGAGAGACCGCTTGGAAGACGTAAGTGTGGATAGTTGTGTAGTATTAAATAGACCTTAAAGGAACAGGAAGGAAGAGTGTGCATTGGATTCGTCTGGTTCATGGCAGGGCCAAATGGCGGGTTCTTGTGAATACGGTAATGAACCTTCGGCTTCCACAAATTACGGAAAATGTTTTTGAGTATATAAGGACTTTGTGTGTGGATGAGATCTGCGCTCTTCTGGGATATTACGCAGCGTAGAGTAATAGTTCTGTACCGACGTTTCGGGACAATCTAGCGGTCCCATTTTTAATGGTCAAGAAGTCCAAGTCTTGAATATGGGGCCGATAGGTTGTCCCAAAACGCCGGTACAGAACTACCACTCAACGTTACGTAATATCCCAGAAGAGCGCAGATCTCGTCTAAGGACTTCAGATTTTAGAGAACGATTATGTTTTGTGTAGTTAGTCAGTTATTGGCGCTTTGCTATTCAGGTGGAAAACGTTTATCGAGTTGGAAAATGATAGCTTTCAGACATGGAGCGGTGTGCTGATTGTTATGAAAGTCGAATGTTGTGGCCATCCGCTTTCTGCACCCTTTAAATCCTGCCCTTCAGCGGTACAGACTGTTTAGCATTGTTATGACATTTGTATGGGGATAAGGCTTTGAAACATTTGCAGCTTTAGTAAGGGAACGTTTGTTAAAATAAAAAAAAATAGCATAGGTACAGCGAGAATTAGAGATGTTGACCTTCCGTTTTATTGCTGTTATTTATGAAGCTTTGTATCGGAGTTTCTTAAAAGTATGCATACAAAATCTATACGAAACGTTTTCTGCGTTTAAAATGATTATTATGACTTGGGCGCTGTTGTTAAGGTTACAAGCTATTGATAAATACATGGAAACTCATGCGTGTTATTCGTCATTTGAAGGTGAAAAGTTGTGGCTTAAAAAGTTACTCTCTGTTACGCATCTCCGTGCAGCACTCAAGCAGCAAAATAAATTCTCCACCTATTATGGAACCGGAAGGTTTGTTACCATATTACCGTATTACCGGGCAGGTTGGCTCGAGTGGTCACGCTTCGAACTTTTATACGGGTAGTATCCCGTTCGAACCTCGGTCGGTATACAATCTTGACTGAAATTTGATTTGTTCTCTTCTGTCCCTCCAAACAATGCAATGAGAATACCTGAAACCAGACCACGGCCGCTTCCTTCTACATCCGTCTCGATTCATCATCCATTAATTAACCTGCCCTTTTGACCCTAGATCTATAAAGCCTGAGCTCCCAGCAGCGCCGTGAAATAAATAAATGAGGGGATGACTAAGTAAATGATTGAATGTATACAGCACCGTTTCCATAACAGCCTGACACTCTGCCTTGCTCTGAGCCAGTTGAATCCACCCCACATTTCTCAGCGTCTTACTCAAAGATTTTTGCCCAAGCGCGTGTGTAAAGTTGCAGAAAGCGACTGTTAGTTTCGTCCTGTCCGTCAGTCTAGCCATCCTTCCCACTCAACGGGTTTTAGTGAGATTTTATATAGAGGGCGTTTACTTAAATCTGTCAAGAAAATTTAAGTTTGTTTAAAGTCGGACAGAAAGTAACAGGCATTTTACAGGAAAACGTACGTACATGTATGACTACTTTGGTTACTAGTGTTACCACGGTTGCCGTCGATAGTAATCGGTAAGAGTATTCATCAGTAGCAATCGATAGGGATTGGCAGTAATCGGTATTAAAATGCCTTATTTCTTCATGTGAATCACATGAAAATTTGAGGTTATGTATGACCCATAAATTTAACAAAATCAACATGAACTTGTGCATACAAATAATAAGTTATGCAGAGAAATGTAATAATGGATCCCAATAGTAGTAATAGCATTCATTAATACGTGCACATTTACCGCACTGGATTAGGTGATGTGACGGTCTGAGAAGGGTCCAGGATGCAAAGATGCTAACCCGCCTCTTACACGTACATTGCCTATCATATTACTTTTATTTTTACATCTACGGTTGCAACATGTCTGCCAGTTGTTCTCATGGTATTGCGGGGATCATTGAAAGAACAGAAAATGTACAAGTACGTTCGCACGCCAGACAATGAATAACGAGACCGCTACACCTATCTTGTTATAATCCTTACAATTATGATTGGCTTATGCCATGCATTAAACGTGCTTACTTGTATCTTTGATTCCAATTCAATTTATTCTTTTCTAGAGTCCAATTATTGCTTTCAACATAGCATGCAGTCCCTTTGAAAGTGTAGCCATGAATTAGAAATGTGTGTCCCAGTGGGGTAATGCGAGATTATCAATTAATTTAAAGGCAACTAATGACTGCACGGAGCTCTTCCTCCATAGATCAGAGGCTAACAAGCAATGCCGATTTGCTCCGGCCTTGTCAAAGGAAGGAAAAGGGGTATCTTTTGCTTATTATATGCCAGTCTTTAGCTTCCCATCTGTTTCATATTGCCCTTTTGTATTCCCATAACCTTCTGCTGGATCATTTCCGTATAGATATAGGATGAATCATTTCAGGACGGGAGGGTTGGATGTGGGTCTTCATTACAGCACCCTACTGCGGAAGTAAAGTCATTTTCATGCAACACATGCACTGTGTTAGATTATGGTAGTCTGGGTGTTTCGTTGGTGATCAGTGATGTTTTGGAGGAACTGGCTGCCTCCATCGACAATGCACACTGAATGGCGCTAAACGTCGGGAGAACCTCTAATCACATGCGCGTCTCCATCTCTTTGCTGCGTTAGTATCAGTATCTAGCAACGAGAAACCAACTGTACACCCAATTCAAAAAATGAACGTTCATGACTGATACGTCATGTGATTCTGGCTTTGGCGTAATTGTGAATATAGAAATGAGGAAGAAACAGTCGTAAGACATTGAAATTTTTTGAGTTCAGATTATTTTTCTCTAACATGTATATTTGTATCAGTGTAGTACATAAAAATTGTGGGACAAAACTGGGAAATATTGAACAAGAAGTCAGATTTCAGCAACAAAATAGACAAAAGTATACTGATATATTTATTGATATTACTTGATGGTGGAGTCTATGTAGAACATTACACGTATTGAATGTATATGATGTATACATATGAAGGTAAATTAAGGCATATGGGGGAGTGAAGGCATAGCTTATTCATCTTACCCTTGGCACTAGATAGACGTGAATGGGCAATTTTAGACCCCGGCCTCTTTACCTCCAGTGAAAGAGCCCCTGGTACCCATTGAATAGGAGGCTGGATGGGCTTCTGTGCTGGCGCGGGTGCTTGGAAGAGAGAGAAATATCTTGCTCCTGTTGAGAATCGAACCTTGATTGCTGGAATTGCAGTTCGTAGTCTAGGCACTATACGCACGACTACGCTATCCCGGCTATATAAAGTATATTGGCAAGACCTCACTTGTGCATGGTAGCCCCAAAGGTATAAATTTCAATAAGCTAATAGTTCATGTACTTAATATAATAGAACATCTAATTACAAAGTAGAAAGAATGTCATGAACTGACATGACTTAAACTACGTCATATTTGCCTTTTACAAGTAAGTAAGTAATTAAGTGTGGTTGTTAAAATATTCTATAGTCCCTTTAACAGTAGGGCTACCAAGTGATTTCAGATTTACTTTAGAGATTTGCCGTTGAATAATTACCAACAAAAGTGCTGTTTTCCACTTTTATTGCATTTTGCAAGTGTCCCGCGGTTTCTTACACTTCGTGTTGTACGTGACCTCCCGAACAATTTGGCAGCTTTTTGTTTCCAGTGTTGCAAAGACTGACGTGGAGTTTATAGTTCCTCTTTGTTATATCAGCGTCAGACCACCATTACACAAGTTCCCAGGAAGGTACTTCCTTTTTGGTTATCGTGGTTGTTCCTAAGCCACACCACAACTCTGCCCTCTGTCTTCGTCTTAAAGAAGCAGGTGGGTAGTCGGAGAATGTAACCCTCAACCACCAAAGTCTTCATCTCCTGCTTCTAAAACCTTCCGGTTTTCCTTACCGCAGATTCCACGCCGTTTCCAACCCCTTTGCTTTCCATCCTTATTTTCTACTCCCTTCTGTGCTCTCCTATTACCATTACTAAACCTGAACTCTTCTCAGTTTTTGGAAGTCAGCATGCGACTTCTTGGGGTTTCCTCTTCTACATTTGCTATACCCAGGATCGGATCTGTGTGCTTCTCGTAAAAAGGGAGGAAATGGGACGCTGATGACGTTTTTACTTCGCTTCTATCGTCTAAAAACGCATCGTGTCTAACCGTCTCCCTTTTATGCTTATCTCTGTTTTCTTCTACTGCTAGCTTTCTTTGTAGGACTGGTGTGGTGAATGGGTAACAAATGCGTGCGACGTGCTAGGATTCACTACAAAAGGAGAATCTGCATTGCTTTGGAACTGTTGTCCGATATTCTTTTGGTAGCCTACGAAATGTAACTCACTTTATGCCTTGGATTAAATGCACAGGCATACATCATTATAAAAACGTGTTTTGTAGTTCCAGTAAAACTTTAAGATTTTTATAGCTGGCCACCTGGCAAAGCAAGACCTTCTTTGTTGAACCTCAGAGAACTGTCACTGTGTTCATAGAAGCCACTGTTTGAACCTACTCTGATTCAGTTTAATCCTTTTCGCTCTGTTCATACCAAATATCTATTTTTGTTAGTTTACACACCTTGCACCATATTTCCCTAATTTTATTTTTTAAATGTTATTTTCTTGTGTGAGCTTAGAGGCCAGCACTTCCCAGAAGGACTTTGTATGTGACAGGGTTGTCAGTCATGTCACTTATTCATTACATATGGAAATAATTTAAAGTGTTTTAGGTCTACTCTTGGTATATATCGGCAAGTAGTGATCGTACTATGCTACATACAAGCTTTAACTCCATGGATCAGAGTCCTTGTTAAGAAGCTAATATTTTCTCAGCTACTCAAGAAACTACCCCATTTTATGGACTCCTAAGGTTTATTACCGTTTTCACAAAAGCTCGCCACGTGTTCCTATCCTGAGCTATTCCATTTCCACCTGTCCTGTTTCTTTGAGATCTAGTTTGACATTCCGGAATAGCGTAGTCGGTATAGCGACTCGCTACGGAGTGGACGGTCCGGGGTTCGAACCCCAGTGGGGGCGAGATTTTCCCTTACCCGTCCAGACCGGCCCTGGAGCCCACCGAGCCTCCTGTGCAATGGGTATGAGGTTTCTTTCCCGGGGAGTAAAGCGGCCGGGGCGTGGCGTTAAACACCCACCTTCATTTAGCGCCGAGGTTAAAGATAGAGTAGAGCTATACCTCTACTTTCAGTCTGAGCCTTCATGGCCTGTTATGGGGCGACCTTTACTTTACCTTTACTTCTATCTATTCTGTCATTATCCCGGCATCTACGCCTAGGGCTTACCCATACGTGCCACATTCTCTGCCCAGCTCAAGCAGTAATTTTGAAAAACATGTGTATAAATAGAGGGAGCAGGGATTGCGTTATCGGCAGTGACGTGTTACGAGCTGGACGACCAAGGAAACATGGTTCGATTCCCAGCTTCGTCACGAGATATTTTCAACAGCATCCACATAGGCTCTGGGGCCCACTCAACCTCCTTTTCATTGGGTACGTGGTACTATTTTCCGGGGGGGGGGGATAAAGCAGCGGGGCGTAAAGGTGACCACTCTACTTCATCTAGTGTTGAGGGTGAGAATACGTGGAGCTATACCTCCTTAGCCTACATGCCTTTATGGTGTTCACAAGGACAACTGAATCTCTACCTCTGCAGGTAGAAGCCTAACCAGATCCTGTGCTCCGCATCAACTTCGAGGATCGTAGTGGCATAATTGTGCTATAACTGTTTCTCCGTACCTTCATACTCCTTCGTTTATTCTTTGATGTGACAAACCAAAATGAGAATTACCAACATTTGCTGTCGTAAAGCAGTATTTTATTAACATGCGATGCGTGTAGGGGTCAGTGTGAGCGTGAAGTAGTCAGTTTTTTTTTTTTGTTAATTTTAACGTCGTATTTTCAACTTGATATGTTGTAAGGAGTTGAGATGAGAAAATGTGGCTGTTTTAAAATATACCAGAATTTGCCTGGGAAACGTCAGTTAGAATATACTTGTTTATTATTTGTCCACACTGCAGTGAAGTTTAAAGGGTGCACTATGTTTGGCGTGTTTATTTCTTAGATTGTTTATTTAGCGACGTTGTAAATGTCTCAAACTGTATGGCGCTGAATGGTGGGATCATAAATGAATGGAAAAGGATGTGGAAGGAGCTGTCATGGACTATTAGTGGGGCTTTCCGGCATTTTCGTGGAGGTACAGGCGTATCACGAAAGAAAAGAGTCCGAATATTCGGTGTCTCGGTGAAAATTTAAACCTGGCACTTCCGGAATAAATGTCTAAAACTCAGTTTGAGCGCGCTTTCTCGGCGTGTATTAGTTCATTTGAATTTGCATTGTATAAGAGAACGTATGGAGGCATAAGAGCGCACTGGCTGTTATCATATACTCCATGATTTTAGTTATTTCGTTACTCGACTAATCTTGTTCTTTGCAATATTACAAGGATTGTGCCAAGGCCCAGACGGCCATGTACCATATTGCACGAAGTCATAACTTCAATAAAAAAAAGCGGTTAGTCGCCGGCCTCTTACCACGGAGCTTTGGGTTCTGTCCCAGGGCAGTCCGCGTGGGATTTGTGGTGGTCGTAGTGGCACTGGGACAGATTTCTCTCCGAGTTGTTTATTTTTCCCCTGTCAGTAATACACCACTAATGCTCCATACGCATATTTCATTTGTTTACCACCATCACTATATAATCTTAGTAAGTTAGCCGGGATAGCGTTGTCGGTATAGCGACTCGCTACGGGCTGGACGGTCCGGGGATCCAATCCCGGTGGGGTCGAGATTTTTCGAAGCCGTCCAGACCGGTCCTGGGGCCCACCCAGCCTCCTATACAATGGGTACCGTGTCTGTTTCCCGGGGGTATAGCGGCCGGGGCGTGGAGTTGACCACCCACCCTCATCTAGTGCCAGGGTTAAAGAAAGACTAGAGCTATACCTCTACTCCCCATCTGGGTCTTCGTGGCCTGTTCTAGGGATAGCTTTACCTTTACCTTTAACTGACATCATCAGTAAATGAAACACTTTTCTTTCTCGGTCTGTCTCTCTTGACGATACAGCCCGATTCGAACGTTAGCCTTTCCTAAATTATGTTGCTAATTTGTGCTTTTCACTTACGCTCTCTTCGTTCAAATATAAACATTATAGCAACGTCTAGGAAAGAGCTACGTGTGAACGTGATTTCAAAATGGATCATACAGAAGCAGAGTATGGAGCTGTGTACTGCAGCTGCATCAGGACAGAATACAGCAGCAGGTAATTGTGATGAACAAGGTGATTAAAATCGGAGTTTCACAAAAGCGGGGAATTTCTTAACCAGCTCAGCAACTTCGAGCTGTTCAAGGAAGATTATGTAGCATGCAGTTACTTCTGGTGGGAACGTTTATCATAGAAACAATAATGTGAAATTCGATTTGTTGCAAATGACAAGAGTACAGTTTTGAGACTTAAAGGAAAGTCGATGAATGTGGGCATCTGTTTTGTAACATTTGCATAAATATGGATTTTTGAAGATTCTGTTATTTAATTTTTATAATAATGGCCTTAGATATGTCAGCTGTTATACAAGTGTGGTAAATTACTCCAAAATACAATTCTTTGGAAGCTAAACTGAAATTTGTCAACTGTTGAAAATTCCACTTTAGCTGCATTGGTTTTGTGAAATGGACCATGGACCTGCTTTTGTGTTTCGTTTTGGTGGTAAAATCAGTCGCTTATGTCTGGCATCCAAACGTATTTATTACAGCTGCGATAATGAAGACGGAAAGAGAAGCATGTGAGTTTAGGAGAATAGATATTGCTGACTGTCATTCAAGAAGTTTTGGATTCGGCGATTTTAAACAGACAAAATACAACCATCTTCTTCGCCACGACTCAACAAACTGTCCTACGCGTCAAGATGAACACGTGGAAAGGAAGACAAAGATTTCTGTAGAATTGCAACAATGTGCATTGTTAATATTAACAGAGTCTACATTAGCCACAGGTTTCACACCTACCGACATGCTCTAGTAGATTGTGGTAAAATCACTTCCATACATTTCAGTATTCCTGATATTGGAAGGACAAATGTAAGGTAACGAGCTGGACCTTGAAGTTTGCTGCTTTGCCAGCCTGCCTGGAAGGGAGTACTTTTTTTTTATATTTATTTAAAAGGTGATACTGTCAGTATTTACAGTATACAGTATACAGTGTGTACACACGACACAACAGTACGGTCAACATAGCATAAGGACAGGATCAATATTGATCGCAAAACCAATATACATAGCCAGGTGTAAAAAACAATTTTAATAAATTTTAACAACTTTTAGTATTCCATACCGCGACAACCAAAATCTTAAAAGATTCAATTTTAACAACATAAAAGAAGAAGAACCAATTACTACGTACAGTGAAGTGCAGTGACGGTAACTTGCAAGAGTTACGTATTGTGAAAGTGAACCCGATGCATTAGGATTGTGAACTTTCGACGGCAACCCTGAAGATGGCACAAAAGTGCCGAAACATATGTAGGTACTGAAATCATAAAAAACAGTGTAGTGCATTTGTTGGTATATAATTATTAACTAATACCTTATTTTGTTAATAATTCTTGTGCATTAGTTGGTTTAACTTAAACTTGGTAGGAGAAGGTTAACTTTCATGATCTGTCAAACAAGTTACACTGAATCCCATGCTTGAAATGTGCCAGATAAAACCTTACCATCGGTGTTGGTTGTATAATGCTGGATGTACACAAGTACCGTGCACAGAACGTAAGGTGTATTTACCATATAAATGTCTGAGTCTATTTCTTCTGTTGCCGTAAAACATGAAACTCAATATATTTACACTTTAAACACCATAGGCCACATAATAATCTCTAAAACTCGTGTCGGTTCGGCGCACCTCCATCTGGTGCCAAGGTTAAGAATGAGTTGAGCCCTGCCCTCTTTCTATACGTCTTCACGGCGTGTACGGGGACAACTTTATCTTTTTATCTTTAGTGTCGGTTGTACCTCGTGTGTTCTTATGATCTCGACGTCCGTACTAATCATAATAGGTTACTGAAAGAGCAAGGTGGCGTTTCGAGCGATAAATGAAATGAATGCCCGTGACTTGTTGAAAGATTTATTGGAGGGGGACACACACACACGGATGTGATGACAATCATAAAGGATTATCGAGGTCGTGTGGTAGTGACTTCATTCTTCAGTTCTGTGCAAGGAGGGAAACGTAATGCTGCCTGCCTGTCTGTCTTCACATCCTAGGTAGCCTGAACACAGTTCCCCAATTAAAAGTGTGTTGATTGCTATCATCCTCCTCACTGAATGCACGGACACAGCTGAGCTCAGTCCAGCAGAGCTAATGACCTCTTTTCTCGCTTTAGTCATCACGTCTGTGGTACTATATAGAGCAACCTCCTTTGTGTCTCGTAACAAATCAGTTTCGATGCGGTTCCTGTCGTGTCCTTCAGCTTACACTTACTCCCGTCACACGCAGAGGACTCTACATGGGAGACAAGCTCCTTGATACACCTGAATTGCGTTTCTTAATTTACAGAACGTTCTTGGAAGAACTGACGATGTCTGTTTTCCTTCAGATGTTTTCATTTTGCGGTAACTCTGTCACGGTGTCATAACAATTATCATCTTCTCTGTATTATTTGTACTAATACACATTCCGATTGTGTTAAATTTCACAGATACTGTAGCATGAGAGCATCGTACTGTCGTCGTGTTTTGGAACTGTTAATACATAAAAAGTATTAGTTCGTACGTAATTTGTAGGTGTGTTTGTGATCAGTCGTCATACAAAATATCAAACATGCATCTCTGTCATCATGAAAGGGGGAGTTAAGTAAAAGCTAAATTTCGTCTGACTTTGTTGTCTGCTGAATTAAAAAAAAAAAAAAAGTAGTTAAATAGGCCTATTTGTTGACGATGTATTACCACACAACTTTTCAATGTCCTGCAGTAACAAAATAACCTTTGAACTATAGATGTTTTTTTCTATTTATTTTTCTAAGCATGCCCGAGGCATATGACGTTACAGAGATTATAAATATATCTATGCGTAAAACTGTGTGTGTTTGCCCTTTAAATGGTTCTTGTTTGACAATGACGCGAACCTCTGACATATTCACTAAAGAAACGAATATTACGAATTCATGTCCCATTTGGTGTTATTTTTCTTTCTAACAAGTGTGTAAGTGGGTATAAGGTGCCGCAGTTACGTAGATATTTTTACCAGAATAGGCGTAATCCTCGTACATTAAAACCCTGTTGTGTCTGATTGCGTAACAAGGAAACCGAAAACAGAATATTTTTTCACATACGGATACACCTACAGCGAAATATGTTGCTTTGGTTACTGTGAAACACATTTGCGAAACAGAGAGTGTAAAAGGAACTGTTCGTCATAATCCTTTCAGGAAAAGGAGTGAATTGTTCCAGGAACAGTTAGGGTTTAGAGAAACGGATGGTGATGATGATAATGACGATGGAGAGACCATAAAAGTACACGTATTTTGGAATGAATTGTGCATTACTGTACTCGTGCTTTTACTTCTTGAAGTTACAGTTTATAGTTGCAACTCGAATGGAGTTATTTATTTAACAACACTTTTTCAACTGCACAGGTTGTAAAACACTGAATGGGAGGGTGAATATGAGTAGTTAATTTTCATGTGAGAGGAATCAATTGTGGCACATTTTATAACGTTATTGCAGGGTTTGAGAAAATAACGGAAACTCTATTCAGATTAGCCAAGCTACTGGCTGAGAAACGAACCCAGCACTATCCAGATACAAAGCGGGAGTGTTGACCGTTTAACAGGTTCGTTAAATTTAAAGCCTAAGGCATCTAGACTAGCGAGCAATCCTTAGGAAGTTGACTGTCGCGCATTTAATCAAGAAATTTCTCGCCTTTTATGGAACCAGATGATTTATTACAGAACTCGGCTAATGGACCATACCTTGTTTCGATTAATTTCAGTCCATGTCCACACTCACTGATTTTAGAATCCATTTTAATATTATCTTCCTTTTTACATGCCTATCTCCTATCAGGTATTCCGAATAAAATCTTGCGCTAATTTCTCATTCATTCGTGCTAAATGTCAAGCTCATCTCATCCTTTCCGATTCGGCCACCTTACTGATGTTTGGTGAGTACTACAGATTGTGAAACTCAGCTTCACGTAAATCTGTCCAGCATCCTGTTACTTCGTGTCTCTAAAGTCCATGTATTCGCCTCAGCATCACAGTCCCAAACGCTTTCAATATGTATTATTTTCTTGGAGTGAGACACCGTGTTCAACACCCATATAATGAACGTTCTTGGTATTAGGCCTATATGATATTTGTCTCAGTTCATAATGCATTCATTGAATACCTAAGGCCTACCGCCAGCATCAGAGAGTATAACATTGGGGAGCTGAACTAGATGGATTGATCTATGAGTCTTCGCAGGATAAGGGGATTCATGCAAAGCTCTGAAAGCGATTGGTTTTGGTGGAAGAGAGCTGGCTGTATGCCTGAATCCATTGGAGACAGGAAGCCTTACCAGACCAAGGAATCTTGTATGAAATCGTAACTGATGCAGGCACAGTATTGCCTGCTGTCTTATGACTTCGTATTCCTCGTAAAACTTTAGGTTTTCACCGGGGAGGGGGGGAGGAAAAGGATTCATATTGTGCTCTTTCAAGGTTATGACATCTGTAGTCTGTTGGGTAGTTGTTTCCGGAAGAATATGCTGCGGCCGTCAACAGTTTCTGATGATGGAGACAGCAGATCTCCAAAATGTTGGGTTTTTAGCTCAACTATGTAGCATCTCCTCGTTCGAGAAGATTTCCATGCCTGCAGAATGGAATTTCAGTTCAGAACTTTGTAACACACGATTTACGAAACGTTCACCTAACAAAGAGAGGTAATTTTTCCTGTGTTTCGCAGTTCGGGCAAATAAAGTATTTAAATGTATAGAAATTAGTTTGCTTTCTTCGGTTTCACATCCGTACCTCAGCAACTTCCTCAATTTCTCTGTGGGTACCTTCTTAATTTTTGGGAGGGGATTTAATGCTTCAGTGTTAAATGATTCACGCTGTAGAATTCTGAAAGTGTTTTATTGACATTCGTGCCACCGTACAGATCGACACAACGTAATATTCCGAGGTCGCTATCGATCCGTTGTATAATTATCTCTTATTCTCACTGGATGCCATTAATTACGACCAATAATCTGTTCTGAAAGATGCTCCTTGGTTGCTGATTAATTGCTATTCTTTGTATGAAGTGCGTGTCTAGTCGGGTGTTGCGTGTCGCTCTGTATGTCCTTTCGCGTGCTTTTTAAGTGTCTTCTTTAACAATAGTGTTAATTGTAGATATTATAGAGCGTCAGTGACAGATCACCGGAACGGTACCGACAGGCGGAGACCGAAGTACTAGGAGGGAAACCTGTCCGAGTGCCACTTTGTCTACCACAAGTCTCACATGGACTGGCCGGGTGTCCACGGTGAGAGACCGGCGGCTAATCGCCTCAACCATGGCACTGTCCTTGCGCATGTGTCACCTCGGAAACTGTTGAATAGATTTTGATCAAATTTGGTACTGGCAGTCTACACGAAACGTTCGTCGAATTTGAATTTGATTCCTGTCGGTCCAGTATAAACTATGATTATATGTAATTCCAACTTTATTGTACTTAAACATTTCACCATACAAGACCTTCATTGCCACATCGAATATAAATTTAATTACAGTGTAAACTATTATTTCACACATTATAAGTATTCAGTGCATGTTTAACGAAGTGCGTTGGAACAACTATGTTCGCCTCAATAATACAGCCTACATACCAGTATATAATAACAAGCATCTGTTTTTATTATTGCCACGAGAGTGCAGTACAGTGTGAAGGAGATGTTATTCAATGAATGGTAATATTTCTTTCATTTCCAAATTACGTATAAGTCGCATGTGCCCTTAGTTCGCGTTACAAAATTGCAGATTGATCATTGAAAAATCGACAAAAACCGACTGTAGGTCACAAAACAGAAATAATTAGTATTATGAGTCCCTTAATTCATCGATTCTTTCACGTATCGGTTTTTCTGTAAGAGTCCGAAGCCGTTTAGAATCGAGTAGGCCTATATTAACTGAAGAATGGAAAACTGATCAGTAGGTGATCGTGGAAAACTCCCGGGAAAGTTCTGCGGCCAGGCCTCGAACTCGGTCCGCTCATTGTAAGAGTGGCCTGTTGCGCAGTAATCTCTCTCGTCGAGTAGTCCCCAAACTAAGTGTTTAGTTGTTTAGAAACGACACGCGACATGAAGATATCTATCTCCCATTCAACAGAAACATTTCCATTCTCCGTTGATGGATTACTCCACTCCAGTTCGGCAAACATGAAACCGTTCGTTATTGAACACTTCATAGCTCGCTACAGTGGAAGAAGTTATCACAGTTGGCTTGAAGATTCTTTTGTGTTAACCTTTATGTTTAGTTCAGTTACTGAAGTTGATTGGTAAGACCAACTGCGTATTCTTCAGCTAAATTACTCAGTGCGTCTCTGTCCATTTTGTGGCCAATATTATTCCCTTAAATCACGGCAGTTACTACATGTATATCACCTAGTATAGGAACTCTCATTGTGCCCCCAGAGTCTATTTTACGTGCTTTGTATTATTCTCACAATAAACACTAGTTATTTGTCTAAACAACATGAACCAATTAGCGTTTGGAGGAAAATAACATTAACCAAATGCCTCAGTTAAGTGGGGGACATTAGGCTCTAATAATTTGAATCGACGAGATCCTGAGTGCCGATCCCAGTGGGCGGGCGGTCTAAGGCGTGGGTCTGCGGCCTTCGATTGCTCGGATTGCGGGTTCGAATGCCGCCGGGGGCATGGATGTCTGTCTCTTGTGAATGTTGTGTGTTGTCAAGTAGAGGTCTCTGTGACATGCCGATCCCTCGTCCAGTGGAATCCTACGGAGTGTGTGTGTGTCAGTGAGTGTGATCAAGTGCAACAATAACCTCTGCACCTACAGTGATTTGTTAGAAAGAGATCAGACTAAGCAACAAAGAAGAAGATGGTAATTGATGTACCTTATATATATATACATTTTTATTTCATATATCACAGTGAAGAGGCGTTCCTCCATTAGAAGGACCAAGCAGTTAATGTCATTCGGAAAATCGTCGTGTGAGAGTAATAGGAATCACATAAATATACTGTGAGGTCAAAATGTAGAGTTTTTAAATGTTACAGGGGGTGGTACCTATAGTTACTAATAGTTTTTTAAAGGTTAAATTTTTGTTGTAATTACTGCATAGACTGTAACAAATTACGATCCCAGAATGTGGCCCCGCAATGGCACTGTATGCTGTGATTGTGTGTTCATGGGATGTGCTGTTTTTGAAATAATGACAGAAGTTTGTCAGTATGAATTTTGAATGTGTGGTGGTGAACGCGGCCTTCCCAGAAAGCGTAGTTGGGCCAGTATTGACATTTTAAGAAAGCCTCTGATCCGTGGAGTGAGGTTAAAATATCCTTCAAGAAAACGCCCAATTTTGTTACGTTCTGCTCTTCACCGTACTTAACCGTATTTATGAAATGTAGGCACATAGAACTTACAATATTGCGGAAACTGTTGACGTAGTTTTCCAGTCGTGTGAAATGTTTTGCCACGATATTTGCGTTTAGTGTGCCGCATTGAGCTTTCGGCTTGGAAGAAATGATGCACTTATGTTGTAAAACTATATTTTTTTAGTTTGTAGGCCTGAACATGAAACTAACAAGAAAGAAAGAGGAGCTATACCTCTGCTCCCCCTCTCGGCCTTCATGGCCTGTTCTAGTGTGAACTTTTACCTTTACCTTATCCATTAAACAGGAAGTTGTTTGGCCCCAGACTCCGTCTGGATTGGATGATGAAAGCAAAAATCTGTGACCCTGCCGATTATCGTCCGTCATTGTACCGACTGAGCTGTACACACCCTAGTGTTGTTGTTGTTGTTGTTGTTGTTGATGATGATGATGATAATAATAATGCCTTAAATGTAGGTAATGGCTGTCCAAACGGATGACAAGGTACCGAGCGAGCATCGTCCTACTTAGGTAATGCAGTGCATCATGTACATAGAGAATACAGATGTCAAGCTTCACACTTGGGTCGCGTGCCTAGAGCTGCATTATCTTTTATCTACCAACATCATATGTGTCGTGACATAAACCTATGGAGCTCGAGGCAAGCAAACAGCAGAAACAACAAATCCAACCAACCAGAGCGTCTGCAAGTTTCAAAGAGAACTTCTGTCTCGAAAAAGTCATACCATTCTAAATGGTATGAATCAGCTGTGACATTTCAAGGCGCATAATGGTCAGTGCCAAGAGGCAGTTCGCTGCCGACGAGGAATGGCTTTCTAAATATAAAATAATTTCCCGGAAAGAATTCTCAAACAGCACCACACTTTAGTATTTCTCAAGGAAACTTTTATATTTCGCTGTGTACGTGAGGTGTTGCTGAGAATGGCAGGACCAATAGCAGTTTAGTAATATCACTGCTGACAACACTAGACCTCTAAGTGTATCCACTGAGGAGGGTTCTTACTGAGAAAGTAGTAGTCGGTCAGCTGGTGAAGAAATTCTCCGTGTACCTTTGAATCCGAAGGTTCATTGCAGCGTACACAAAAGCCCATTACTGAACCTGTCCTGAGTTGGTTGAATCTAATTCACATTCTCACTCCCCATGTTCTGGCTTTTATTTTGATATAATCCTCCCACCTACGCCTAGGTTCTCGAGGTTCCCTTTTTCGTACTATAAGTACGAATTTCGCAGTTACTTGTTTAGATGAAAATTACAAGACTATCTTTAGGTAGTTTTGTTCATCCCTGTGTTCCAAATACTGTCACTAGCATTTTCTTCACAATCACTTCCTTTCTAGTTCTCCGGCAATGACATAGTAAGAGGCTAAGTTTCACTCCCACATAAAACATTACATGAAGTTTAGAGTCTTGTATTTTAATATTTACGTTAATAGTTCTACGCCTTTATAAAAGAGGGGGACGCCAAACGATTTTGAACTGAATGGTAGCAAGGAATCCCCGAATTTAACCTGTTTTTCGCTTTTCGTGAATGCGATTTTGATTTGATATTATTGGTCTGAGGTGTTTAAACTTTACCATATTTTGGAAGGATTTATTTAGTCATCACAAGATTAAAACCAACATATGCACTGTATTTTCATACACAGAGTCGATTGCCCCTACATATGTTTCGGATTCAAGAAGCCATCATCAGGGGGTCCCAATATATATATATATATATATATATATATATATATATATAATTTGATAGTACGCATCACATATCAAGTTAGTAATACAACACATAACTTACTAAAAACACAGAAAAGAAATCTTGACATGTAAACAAATAGTGGCATATACAGTATAAGATGCAATACATGCAATAAGCAATATGTTGGTCAAACCGGACGCGGCCTGAAAACACGTTTCATAGAACATCATAGATATATAAGAACTAATGAACCTAAATCAGCTTATGCATTACACATCTTGAATAACAAACATGAATACGGCCCTTTGCAGTCCACCATGGAGTTATTAAAAACTTGTAAAAAATGATGGCAAATGAATATTTTAGAGAATCTTTATATACTAATATACTATCAAAAAGGAACATTGATAAACGAACAAAATCCAGGCGAGAAAACTCCCCTATTCAAGTTCATTACCCCTACCACTCACAACACGCATGCGTTCAACTCTATACTGTCACCCACAATACAACCATTGCACAACCAGTCAGTACAAATCACAACACAGGACACGTAACAACATAATACACGTATGTCATTCAAATTATAGCTCCTTTCTCTCTATATATATTCTTAATGATACCGTACTTGATATAAAATACTGCGATTCTGATATCCGCTCATATTTTACAGGATATGCTCAACTTTACTTGGATATTCCGTACACTAAAGACAAGACTATCATGAATTTCAAACCAACATATATAAATATAATCTTAAAAACTTTTTAAACTTTTTAACATTTTATATAAATATATATACATATAGCATAAATACGCAACTATTCCCATGATTTTATATGCTTAAATACTGGCATTATGTGTGATATAAGAGACGTTATTAGATGAACTAATGGGTGTATAGTACGTGTAAACTTGGGACCCCCTGATGATGGCTTCTTGAAGCCGAAACATATGTAGGGGCAATTGACTCTGTGTATGAAACTACAGTGCATATGTTGGTTTTAATCTTGTGATTTGTTATGATGATGCACGGTGAATATAATGTGTTATTTAGTCATGTTTTATGTTTGCCCCCCTTTTTGGTGCTGATACATTGATATATAGATCCACTTACTTTCCTGTGTGTTTAAGTGGTGCCTACAGGCCAATGCGATCGATGACCTTCCATTTTATAGGTTTCTACACTTGTTTATAGACATTTGGTAGGATTCCTTGGACGGTGGATCGGCCCGCCGCAAATTCTCTACCTACACAGGACAACACATACAAAAAAAAAAGAAATACGGAGATATTCATCCACGCCTCGAATTGTATTCGAACATACGGTCACATTGCCCGAGCAGTAAATAGCAGTACAACCTGTGGATGTCGCGACCACCCTGTTCGACATTAATGTCTAACTGTGTTTCTGTGCTTCTGTGTATGGCACGTTTGTCGCCAAATAAACAAATGTCATCAGCATGTGCGAGGAGCTGATGTGCCATTCAGTACCTTTGTCTTATAACCATCATGGACCCTCGTCATGGTGGCATTCTAAAGCGACCTGGAAAACCATGGCAGCGCGTCTTTTTTTCAAAACTTTATGAGTATGGAACACATCGGACAAATTTTACGCGTAGCCTGCCTATACAGAGCAGTGTATAATACTGCTACTACTACTACTACTACTACTAATAATAATAATAATATAATTTCAGCTCAATTCAGTTGCTGTTTATTAAGATGCTGAATGACCAGCTAAATGCCAATATCGGTAAGATCACACACATGCACAAAATAACAAAAAAAAAAAAACAATAACCCAGAACATATATGGAAAAAACAAAGAAATAAATTTTATGTCAATAATACATGATTACAAGTTATAGTGAAACTAAGAATAACAATATTAAATGTAAAAACAAGAAGGATAACAAGATCAATAACAACAGTAAAAAACGTCCTTACCCAAACCATCCATTAGTCGTAGAACTGAAGTACGATTGTGTTATTTCTTCACAAATACAGCTGTCAAGCTACTTCGCTACACTGAGTGAGAAATTGCGCTGACTAGTGGGAAATTGCTACAACTGTTGTGTTTATAGAAGAAGTGAATATTTACTACTGACGACAATATGAACGTGAAAGTGATATTTTATTTGTGTGCATTTAATAGAAGCCAACGGTCCTACCACCATTAATCTTGTCTTATGTTGGAGTTCTGACGTCATATGGAAGTCGGCTGTGTTGCCGACGTTTCGGACGAACATTCTACTTGCGTCATCTTGCGTATTCACCCTATACACCTTGACTCTGAAGAGGGGGGCAGCATGTTCCTTAAAATTATCACCAACACATCCCACTTAATCACGGTTCCAAAACTCCAGAAGAAAATCAATATTAACAGTGAATCAGCGCGTAAGCTTAAAATCGGTAACACGTACATCGTAATTGACAGTAATTGTCAGTACTAGTAGTATACTACTGTAAATTACTGTCAGTTACGATGTACGTAACACCAGACCCTCAGAATTATGATGATGACTTTCTTTTGTGTTTGGTGGATGAGAAAAATAACTTTGCAATTTTGTGGTGCATTTTCCAACATAATACGAGTAGAATATATTATTATTATTATTAGATTAGTCTTTAAAATTTTTGTTTTTATCTACCTTGTGATGGAGGTAGGATCTTCTGAAACGTCGGTGCATATCCACCACTTCATGGCATTATATCGTAAAAGACAGAAATCTTCATAGCCACTAGCGTGAGAACCTCAGATGTCACATTTTATCTTTTTGGTTCTCATCCCCCCCCCCCCCCCCTCTCGTCGGTGAGGTTTCGAGAGCCGAGACATACGAGTTGCGTCTCGCGGTCAGAAAAGCGTATCAGTTGCGTCCCAAGGTGTCTGCTTCAAGTGTATCATACAGAGAACCGAACAGACCGGGAAGCGAACCCGCAGCGCAGCGAGGGACATCACACACACACACACACACCACCCTACGTATAGGTTTTCGACGTTTTCGACGACCACGTATGCCTGAAATGCATGACATTTCGTAATCTGTTTCGTATGTTTTGGCAATAACTAACTAACTAACTAACTAACTAACTAACTCCATGGAGCAGAGTCCTTCTTGAGAAGCTAACAGGTCTTCAGCTAGTCAAGAAATTTTCCGCGTTTTATGGAACCCGAAGGTTCATTACCGCACTCACAACAGCCCGCCTCCTGTCCCTATCCTGAGCCATATCAATCCAGTCCATGCCCCCCATCCCACTTCTTGATTTGGCAATAACTTTATTGTGTAAATTGATTTCTTGCTCCAAATATTCTTCGCTGTTTGATACAAAATACTGTTGGTTTCATCTTCCATCAGTCCATATTTTCAAAAACTGCACCACAAACACGAGATATATTCTGACGAATATATCTTAATGCACTCGGAGAAATTTCTTCAAGCTCAAAGAGTCCTGTAAAATAATAATTATGATTACATTAACAAAACTGAGAATAAAAAGCTGATTGAGAATTGAAAATAAAGCAGTTACTGTTTAATTAATATCGGTTTATTTTTATAAAATAAATGTACAAGTGGTATCCAGATTCTTAATGAAAAACAAAAATATCTGTACATCCCTGTGACTGTATGTGAATGTATGCACTCTTCATGTTTCTGTGCTTGCCTTTCCTTTGTGTCCAAAGCTTAAAAAATTCCTTGTGCTTTAAATTTGTATTCATCTGTAAATAATTGTGCGAAATTTTTTCAGAGATTATAGAACAATAAATATATACGTATATGTATAGGAATGTAAAGTATATATTTATACACGTAACGTACATAATGTGTAAGCTTGGTTTGGTACACTCTACTAACTGTTTATTAAAATCGACGGTGGGCACTCAGAATGGTAGATTACATGTCAAATCGCATGATCAAATTCTGTAAGTCATGACACTACTTTATGCATTCATTAATAACTTGCAGAGTAGCACGTATTAGCAGCTAATTTTTTGCATAATAGTAATAATAATAATAATAATAATAATAATAATAATTATTATTATTATTATTATAAAGCTTAAAACTAACAAAAATGTAACAAACGGCTCAGATCAATTTTGCAGCTCTATGTAAATAATGAACTTCAAATTATATGCAACAAAAAAAATTAGCATAATATAAATTGATATAGAAGTATTAATTTCTCATGAAATATTACGTTTTTAATTAATTCACGCAATACTTAACTTCATTTCTCTGCTCCATAATCAATTCACTTAATAAATTAAATTGTCTCTTTGAAAATAATTAACAACACCACTACCAGAGTTTGTGTACAAAGTACCTTTCCAAACCGCTGCTACTAAAAACTCTCCGTTTGTTTGCCTGTACCGAAAAGAAATCCACCCCAATTGTCATAAAACGTGTATTTTATTTACCCTGGGAACTTTCTTTTGCCCCTCAAATAGATTTTTAAGCATTTTGTGGAAGTCGAATAATTGGAGTTTTGGCCAGGTCTCGCTTAATTTGACCCACTGTACAGCGTCGCAGACGGACATCGAACCAAGGTACTCTGGACCCAATTCGACACTAGAGCCGTTCGGTTTTCCTTCAGCAGCCTGGTGCACATCTGTATTACCTGAAAACTGACCGCTGGACGCAACTAATACCCTGATACTCGGCAGCGTGGGATGCAACTGATACGCAGCCCTTATCTGAATCGTGACCTAGGGACGCAACTAGTAAGCCCGTTCGAGATCACACACAGACACACCACACTCGGTAGAGGGGCGAGGGATCGGCCCGTCGCAGAGACCTCTACCATACAACACACAGCATTCACAAGAGACAGACATCCATGTCCGCGGCGGCATTCGAACCCGCAATCCCAGCAAGCGAGCGGCCGTAGAGCTACGCCTTAGACCGCGCGACCACCGGGGTCGGCATCTTCTTCATTTACTACTTAAAACGTTAGTTCAAGATACAGAAATTATTTTCCCTTCTTTGATAGATACACGAATGCCGTAAGAAAGATCCACTTGGGGAAAACAAAAAGGCACGTGAAGACGTTGACTCAACTGCTATTAAGGAGGAACGCATAGATTGATTAAAATCTTAGCAAATGTCACTTGAAAGATCCAGATTGGGAGGGAGAATATACCTGGAAGTGATTTTTATGAAATACTAGCTGCTGTTGGTGCGGTAGTGTGATGAAGAGTTATTTGAGAATGGGTGTTCAAGAGAGGTGACGGCCTTAATTGTTTATCCTCTTCTTCATCTTCACGGATTAGGCCCTGTAGAACGTTGCAATTCGAACCGACTCCAAGGCGAAAAGTTCTTTGCGATAAGCTTTTAGTCGCGCAGCTTGTCAGGACATTCACCGCCGTTATGAAACAGTGTTCAGAAGACTGCCAGTGGTTCCTGTCCTGAGAGAGATGAGGCTAGTCATCTTCACACCTTATATTTTATTTCACATCCATTTTAATATTATCTTCCATTGTACCTTTAGGTATCTCTTGCGGTTTATTTTCCTCGCGTTTTCCTACTGAAATTTTGAAGTAGTTGTCATCTGTCCGATGCGTGCTACACTTCCCGCCTATCTAAACCTTACTATTATGAGATGCTCCATGACCGCCTGCTACTTCCTCCTGTTTCCAAATACCCTCCTCAGCACCCTGCTATGACTCTGATATGTTCTTGTCTGCGGGTGAATGGGTAAGTTTTACCCAGACACGGATACAAGACAAGTTTCATTCCCTAATATTTGGTGGGCGGCTGGTATATATTTTGTTTTTTTCCTTCAGGGCCTACATACGCCTGGAACCCTTTGTTCATTACAGTCTTTACTGAAGCCCACCACGGGATCTGGTCCGGATTCACTTCCTTAATTTGACGCAGGTTCAGGCGCCTGCTCTGCCTGGCATTGTAGGGGATGAATCTTTGTGGTCTTGTTTTCTGTCTGTACACCCTGCCCCATATAATAAGTACCGGGTCTCTTTGCCGGGGGTAAAGGGGCCAGGGCGTGGCGCTGACCCCCCCCCCCCCTTCTAAATCCGAGGTTAAAGAAAAAGTAGTGCTATACATCTACTCCTCCTGTGGGCCTTCTGGGCCTGTTATAATGTGAATATACTCCTTTGAACGCCATTTGAATATTCCAGTCTTGTGGATTATGACGCCTTGTCGGTTGCTGATTTGGTACATTTCGGAGGAGCTTGCTGCTTCCGTCTTCGGAGTGGTCTAATCCGTCGTCAAATTAGTTCAGTAACTCTTCTTGGACCACCCGAAGACGAAGACAGCAAGCTCCTTGGAATCGTCGGCAACTATTTACCAGTTGACACGGCGTCATATCCCAAAACACTCGAATCTTTACCAACACCGCCTTGAGAGCATAACGTCTGGTTAGAACGTTGCTTGTAAAGGCTAAATATATTGAATACATCGGTCTATTTGTTTGAGGTAACAGCAGTTGTACCTGAATGTTAATACAATTCTGTTTAATGTCATTGATAAAGATATGTATGTGTATATATGTATATTTATTTATTTATTTATATGTGTGTGTGTGTTGGGAGGGTGGGACAGTCCTTGTAGCGTTAATTGGTGTTGATTGCATCTTTTCTTCACGATACAGGTAGATGAGAGTTGACTTCTTTTGTTGTAGGTATATACTGAATTCTTACCCCAGAAAAGCTTGTGACTTCTTGAGCAGGGTTCACAGACCAAGATGGTGTAAGGTTTTAGTCCGCGTTTATGTGGAATGGGAGTAAATTGCATTTCCTGAAACTTTTGAACATCTTGGCTAACTCGTAGTACTCGTTACTCTCATGGTGCTGTTTGTCTTTGGGGTTAAGCCATTATCCTGAGACAGGATCGTTATAAGCACTGAATGCCTTTTATTTTCACGTCACCCTAATTCACGCAGAAGCGATTCATTGTCACATGCTTTACAGAAGTACAAATCTATAACAAAGATGGACGGATCTTTTATGATCGAGTTCAACAAGTCAGTCAAAACCCCCACTAAGAAGCCAACTTCCGGTCTGTGCTTCAAACAAAGGCGGTGCAGTCTGCCCAGAAAGGCTAACCACCTAGCCGCCTACCTGCTATCTTGTTATGTGTGACTCATGTATATGTCTAGTTGCTTCGGGTGAGGTGTACATCATAAATAGATAAGGTTCATTCCTTTGTTTTCACCGGAAGGAAATGTGGCTCATATTTTTACAAGTACGTGACAGTTTTTTCAAAGACAATAGTAACACCCCAGGTTTGAACTCTTCCAGGTACACACATCTTACACTGATAAAGGATCAGTGAGTCATGGAGACTCAGAACTAAGAGCCGTAACGTCAAAAGTAAAGTTCACTCTATAACCTGCCATGAAGGCACAGAGGGGTGCTAGAGTTATAGCTTTAATCTTTCTTAAACCTCGGTGTTAGTGAGGGTGGGTGGTTAACGCCACGCCCCGGCCGCTTTAACCCCGGGAATGACCCGGTACCCATTGTATAGGTGGCTAGGTGGGCCCCAGGGCCGGTCTGGACGGGTGCAGAAAATCTCGCCCCTACTGAAATGCGATCCCCGGACCGTCGAGCCCATACCGAGTAGTCTGTAACGGTAGCAATTTTATTGCATGAGTAAATAGTGCTTGCTGATGATGAGTAGGCTTAGTCGAATTATCCGTGATTTCAGGCTTCCGCCATGACGTTGAGATGTGCGCTCTTTTGGGATATTACGCAGCGTCGAGTTGTAATCCTTTTAAGTTGAATTATGTCCAGAATATAATAAAAATGGAACTTGCTTTGACGATTATATTTACTAAAAGTCAGCTGTTATTGGTTTTCTGTGGTCCTTGGAATGTGAATCTCTTTTTTAGGCGCGTTCGCAAAATTGCGAAGAGCGACTGTTTGCTTCGTCGTATCTGTCCGTCTGTATGTCCGCATGGAACGACTCGGCTCCCACTGGACGGATTTTCGTAGAATTTGATATTGAACTATTTTTCGAAAATCTGTCAAGAAAATTAAAGTTTCATTAAAATCCGACAAGAACAACGGATACTTTGCATGAAGGCCTATGTACATTTATGATAATATCTCTCTGAATGAAAATGAGAAATGTTTCAGACAATTTTTGTAGAGAAAATGAAAACAAACATTTTAAGCTCAATAATGTTTTTCCGAAATGTTGCCGTATGTGAGATAATGTGGCAAAATGCGGTAGAGCTGGACAGGCCACAGATGAGAATGTAATATGGCGCATGCGCTTTGCATGATGGATAACTAAGGCTACAAACACACACTCAGATTATGTAATATTGCTTTTCCACGGCAACAATTTACGATAACGCGCCTCACTATTACATTATACGTACATTGCCTGTTTTGTTTGAACAGAAGATAGAATATATAATATATGTGCGAATACA
Organism: Reticulitermes speratus; assembly: GCA_021186555.1. NCBI lineage: Eukaryota > Metazoa > Arthropoda > Insecta > Blattodea > Rhinotermitidae > Reticulitermes > Reticulitermes speratus. The sequence goes on from JAJKFL010000330.1 coordinate 8,159,375, forward strand.
GTTGAACGAAAGATGTCAGTGTAAACAAGACAGTCTTAAAAACAATATCATGAAACGCATAATAATGTTTTACTGTTGATTGACAAAATTCTGTCACAACTTCACTGTTGGCTCATAAATCTTCAGCATTAAGCAACCAGAACTTACAATAGTTGCTATTAAAAATTAATGAATAAATATACGGAATTAATATTATAGGGAGAATAGTATTGAATCAATTTACTTTCGTTAAGCGATGAAAATAATTTATTCTGCATGACCTATATTCCGCGCAGGTTCTACAGACAGGTACCGTCACAGCAAAAGCTTTGTAGGTATCCATGAAACTACTCGTTCTGTACTTTAGTTTGTCTGTGTCAGAGTAAGTTTAATGCATCTGAGATAAGTTTGGATCTAGATAAGATATCACTCGTTTACGCTTTAGTTCTGTTGGTGTGAACTGATTAAGTTTATTGGAGTGGCAGTTTTTAGATTTGCTGTAATTTCAAATGTTCATTCTTAACGTGGATCATTCTTTCGTTGTTTCCTACCTCCTCTTCTGTTACTTGAATAACATATCGGTAGCAAGGTTATCTAACTAACTAACTAGCTAACTAACTCCATGGACTAGAGTCCTTCTTGAGAAGCTAACAGGTCCTCAGCTAGTCAAGCAATTCCCCGCTTTTTCTGGAACCCGAAGGTTCATTACCGCATTAACAAGAGCGCGCCACCTGTCCCTTATCCTGAGCAATATCGATCCAGTCCACGCCCTCCCATCCCACTTCTTCAAGATCCATTTTATTATTATCTTCCCATCTACGCCTGGGTCTTCAAGTGGTCTCTTTCCTTCAGGTCTCCCCACCAAAATCCTGTAGTAGCAAGGTTATCAGTAATACAAAATCCAGTTTCATGTTCTTTGTTTTCTGTTCATTTACCTTCTTTCTTAATAGGGAAATCCAGGAACTGCACAGTGTAACCCCCCGGAGTTAAAAGTTGAATGCAACAATTGGTGCCTCCCTTTGTTTTGTATTTCCTACTGTCTGTATGTAATACAACGTATTAATACTTTGCGTACTGGAGTTTATTCCAAATTAAATCTATGCTAGTGCATTCGTTATTTTTAAGAGTATGCTCTTCACCTAATTGCATTTGTTTCTTTGTTTGCAGGTAAGCTGCTCCCCACATCTTCTCACCTGGAAGGACTCTTGTAAGTGTAAAGGCTAGGAAGCAAGGTTGTAAGTACGGGAAGTGCTTTGCCAGTTTCCATACTCAGTTTCAAAGTGTTTTGTTTCTGATGTCACTGGCTATTTTTTGCCTGGTGTTATAGCCTTCTAACACACGTGATTGAAGGAAAGTTAGAGGGTAAGATGTAAATGACAGGAAGAGGAGGACGATGACGTAAGCAGCTACTGGATGACCTTAAGGAAAAGAGAATATAGTGGAAATTGAAGGAGGAAATACTAGATCGCACACTATGGAGAACTCGCTTTGGAAGAGGCTACGGACCTGTCGTAAGACAGACTGCAGAATGAATGAATGAATGAATGTTATAGCCATATGACCTTGTTAAGTTATTCCGCATTTGTCATTCTTCTAAAGAGAAGTATTTTTAATTAATCACGGTTCTAAAACTACGCATGTAATACCAGTAAAGACTGTCATTCTGTTGATGAATTTCTGTCTATGTTATGACTGTTGCTGCAAACCACCAGGTTTGTTCATCCGAAAATCAGCAAATACTCGTATATTACGCAGCAGGATAAGTCTTTGTATGGTCTCATTTTTCCTTCTAACTTGGGCTCTCTTTCTGTTGGCAAATTGTGCTACGACTTGTGTGAAAAATGTATTTATTTACAATGGCAGCCCCACTGTGGGAAGATATTATTTTTCTTTCGATGCCACCTGGCTTCTTAACAAATGCCAGAGGTTTCGTGAATGAACCAGAAGACCTGTCACCAGCTTGAGACTTTATTTCGAGGAATTCATTAGTAGTGTGTGTTGGCTATTTCCCTTTGTGCAACTTCAGAAACTCGACAGCTTTCACACCATCGGCCTTTTTTTTTTTGAGGGGGGGGGGGGGGGTAGATGTACGACTTTTGAGTTGAAAAGCTGCAGCCAAGGAAGGAGAAGGCAGGCAAGCAATTTCCCTCGCTTACTGAAGTGAGCTTCGACAGCCTAAGTAGGTTTTTTTTAATGATTTTGTGTGAAACGGAGGGTCCTTTTGTGTGTTTGTGAGTGTGTGATATAAATGAAAGAAAGGTAAACTACACTGCAGAATACAACAGTGGAGCTGAAAAATTCAACTATGCCATACAGAGCGGCGACCTTCCTGTTTGCAAAGGACATATTTAAAACGGTGCCATGTAATGCAGTTTAATTCCGATCAGATCAGATCATTCGCGTCTTTGTAAGAATCCGAAGCTGAATTTGAAATGGCCAAATTATTTATCAGATGTTTCGTGTATAAAGGGCATCTTACACAGATTTTAATTGCTTGTATTTGTATTTACCTTCAGGCCTATATCCGCCTTTAATCGTTAGTAAGCAATGTATCTGGCATATAGTGTCATGGTTGGAAATTAGAGATGTGTCCTAGGCCTAAATGAGTTGTCGGAAGAAAGCGTGTAATAATTTGAGTGTTTTATTTCAGTTATTTGTACTGTCATCTGTTTCTTGGAGACTCTGTAGAATTATAAAATTGTAAGTTATCAAATACGTGTCAGTAACGGAGACTGCTATTCCCAATACAAAATCAGCACACTCTTTAACATGCTGTCACACGTTTTGTTTTTCAGTATAGGCGCTACTTATTCTTTCTTTCAGACATCGTCAAAACGGCGTGCCACGCCATAAACAAGTAAAGGAAGCCTTACACTATACGGTGGACACTTCAGTTAAGTTGTTTGGATTCGCGCATAAATGTTGGCGGCGGAACTGAGGGGTGGGGGATAATATAAGTAGGGAAGTCTGTAAAGTTGAGAACTTGTCCAAAACCGCCACACGTCTTGCAGTATAAACACGGAAACAAACCTCGCAGATCTCTCACTTCGCTGGATGCCGACAGCCGTCCTCATGTCAGTATGCTGACTGTACTTGAACTGACCATAATTGCATTCATATAGGTTCAGACTGATACAGAAATCAAATCAAGGAGCGTGTAATTGGCACGACATGGAACATGTAAGAATATTGGCAAAATAATTCGGATGCCTTGGTGGTAGGAGACTGCTTGAAAGATCTAGACGCAGATGGAAGGATGATATTGAAATTGAAACTTATTTTAAAGAAGTGGTGCCTGATGGCGTGGACTGTATTCCAATTGTTCAGTATCCATTGGCGGGCTGTTGTAGACGCAGTAATGAAATGTGGGCTCCATTTGAATTGGCGAATTGCTTGATTAGCCGAATTACTGTTAGTGTCAAAAAGGACTCAGCCTATGAATACCTTTAATTAATTAACAATATTAATTGATGAAAGGATGCATTATCCAAGCTCGAAATAATACCGGACAGAGGCCTCGAATCTCAAATAAGATCCCAGTCTTCTGGCCTGTTACTGTAGTTGCAGGGGTATGCGTTAGATGATTCGTTAGTCTTTCTCGATGACATGATTATGACGTATCTTCGTGCATGTTTCTAAAATCAACTGAAATGAAGATGTGGATATGGTTCAGCGTAGAGGTGGAAAGAATATTATAACAGTTAGGCGTTTCTGAGCAGTGCTCTTACTTGCACTTGGGCCTATTGTAAAGCTTTCATTCACGAATGCGCCTAAAGGGATGCGCGTGGCTACATGTAGGCCTGTCTCGGCCCACATATTCTTCCGATGTATTTGTGTAGACGATTTTTTCAGCATTCACTTTACAAAAAAGCGAAACACATGTTATGTTGTAGACAATTGAATTTACTCTGTAAGCTCGTTTCAGTTCTGTACTAGCTGATTGGCAGTATTGGGACTATTTCATATGTGATACCTTGAGTGTTTCATTCTGGCCTCGGCTGTATTAAGTACACTGTTTTGCTGACTTCTTATGTTCCATCAGAATACTTGACAATGGTCTATGTTGTTATCTTCCTGATTATTATTAATTCATAGCATATTATGCATATTAGAGGCAACATTTTTTAAACAGGGATGTTGATAACGGTAAAGATACTACTGTCGCCCTTCGCATTCGGCAGATCGTGGGTTCAAGTCTTAACCCAGAGACCACGTATACTGAGTAAGGTTTTCAGGGATTTTCTTTGGCCCCTACATAAAAGTGTCTATATATGACTTGAAATTAGGACATTACGACTTCCTTCCACATCCCTTCCAATTCATCATTCACTAGTTATCCAAACTTTTAACGCTCTACATTGTCAGTTACTGAGAGCGTCGTTAAATAAACAATAAATAAAAGATAAAGTAGTTTCAGTGTCGATGTTTCTCGTCATGAAATTTTGTAGGGGCGTGGGGATAAAATTGCATGCATTCTGGACTCGGCACAAGGTGAAGTGAGACTTTTGACTGCCGTACTTCTAGATAAAGAGCTTAGGGCACCAGTTAGATATGAGGCTGTGTGTACCTCACAGCGAAAAGATAAATTCCTGCCGTGATGGTAATCGAACACCGGACGTTATTTTCCGTGCTGGTTATATTATTGATTTAGTTTTTTGATCATACGAGCAACCGTAAATTTCTAAAAGAAAACCGTCTTCCGTGGAGTTAGTCACGGAAGGAAAGAAATAAAATGGAGTAACGTTGGTACCAAAGTATTTGATGTCGGCCCTGTGGGGACTGTAATAGACTTATAACAGGACATTAAAATTGAAGGCAGATCTTATTTACAAGATACTCATGAAACAATGACTTATGAACAGCATCGAGGTTTCGAAAAAGCTGTACAAAACTAAATACAAGATCAAGGTTGCAGATAAATATTTTACAGTTGTACGTTACGGGGATGATGTACGTAGTAGCGTGAAAAGTTGTGCTGCTCTCATGCGATTTGCTAATTCCTTAAGGGGGTGAGATAGCCTCTTGCAGCTCCTGCAGTTAGTGCCGTGTTTCCAATTACAGCTTAGAAGCCAAGTGGGATCTGCGCACGGAAAAGAGCCACTGTAGAATTGCCTATTCTCCTTACGGCGAGGCAGATAACTTCTTATTAGTCAAAGAATGCTTTTATGCGTACGGTAAGCCTATCTACTACTTCTTTCTTAACGTTCCACCGTAAAACTTGCTCTGTGTAATATATTCTTTTTTTTTAAGGTTTTAAATGTTAATTAGAAGTACAGCTATAATTTTCAGTAAATGACTTTTATGGATATGTAAGGAAATACATTACTTCCTTCCTTCTAAAATGGGATGTCTCAGAATATTCTCTGCATGTACAGCAGCATTCTGGCGCAGTGCGATCTTGACTGTGTTCACTGTCGTAACTGATTAGCTATCACCAGGAGCAGAGTCCTTTTCGAGACGCTAGTAGTCGCTGAGTTAGTCAAATTGCCCGCACTTTATGGAACTCATGTTTACTAGAGCTTATCACTAGAAATGTGGTGCTGGAGAAGAATGGAGAAGATCAGTTGGACCGATCGTGTGAAGAAGTATTACACAGAGTCAAGGAGGAGAGGAACATCCTACATACAATAAAAAGAAGAAAGGCTAACTGGATTGGTCACATCTTGCGTAGAAACTGCCTTCTGAAACACGTGATTGAAGGAAAGTTAGAAGGAAGGATAGAAATGACGGGACGACGAGGGAGAAGACGTAAGCAGCTACTGGATGACCTTAAGGAAAAGAAAAGATACTGGAAATTGAAAGAGGAAGCACTAGATCGCACCCTGTGGAGAACTCGCTTTGGAAGAGGCTACGGACCTGTCGTAAGACAGACTACAGAATGAATGAATCACTAGACGCTGTTCTGAACCAGATAATTCCCAATGTCAAAAGTCAATTTAATATTTCCCTTCCTTCTATTTCTGTATCTCGGAAGTCGGTCGTTTCCTTCATGTTTTCGGACTGAATTATATGTGTATTTCTCTTCACTCCTAAAGGCTGCAACAGGCCACAAAAATCTCATCTATATGATTCTGATCAACAGAAACGATAGAAAAATATGAAGCTCCCTGTTAAAAAGTTTTCTGAAATCCGGTAGGCCTACTTCTGCGTGACTGCTAATTGCAACTGATGCTGCCCGCTCGGCATGTGACAGTTTGTAGCTGAGCCATACTCTCATCTAAGGAATGAACAGCTGTTGTTGCCTTTATGAAAGAAAACCTGATTGCATAGGTAACAGCTTTCAAAGTTTCGAGCAGACATCGAACCAGTTCTTTTTAGCGTGGTGTACATGAACTATCTGAAGCACGAGGTTTATCTGAACAATAAAAATTCAGTTCCTGTCCCACACGCTAATTCTCCGTTACGAAGTCAAACTGGTTAGTTCGGCTAACGGTAATAATTACCATTTCTTCTCAGAATCATACGAAATCCATAAACACACTCTGTTACCAAAGTGCAGACTTTCGAATGTTGATGCAGAATGTGCGTTTGTAATAACCATTGTGCTTTATATCGATTAAACAGCCTTTCCCCTCCGTTTGTGTAATCTGAAGATTTATTACTTTTTACAGGTGCCACTATTTGTCGATATCTTAAGTCCCTTGAATACCCGGTTTCTCTAATATCCATTTTAATATTATCGTCACATGTATGTACACATCTTCGAATGATGTCTTCCATTTAGGTAATCATTCTGAGCACGACATGAAATTGATGCTGTTTTTTGTTTAAGAAATCAGAGTATTTAATTTATTTTAATGGAAGTGGATATTTTGAGAGGGTGAAGACCGTAAAAGAATGTTACTCTAATCAATTGCGTTTAAGGCCTAGATGACACACAGCTTTTAAATCCTAACATACAAAGGTTTAAATATATTCTATCGTGAACAAAGTGAGTGCAGCGCCCGCACACTGTAGTTCTCTAAGATGCATTCTGTTGTTATCCTCCAGTCTGTACTTGCATCATCTATGTGCTGCGTTCCCTTCAGGTTACCGTCTAAAAGTATGTATGAATTTCAAACTTATTCAGCCATGCTACATGCCCAGACCATCTCATTCTCCAACTGATCGTCCTGGTAACGTGTACAAATTACGAATCGCCTCTATATTCAGTTTTTCCCATCCTACCGTTTCTTCCTGTTTTTTTTTCTGCAGGTCTAAATATATTCTCAATCACTTCTCAAACATCCTAAATGTATGGCTTTAATATAACTTTCAAGTCAGACCTGGACATAAAGAGCGTGGGAAGTAATGCTGTAACCACTGCAGCACAATTTTGACTATCTAACTGCACTGTCTTTACGTTGTGTGTGCGTACTGCATGAAAATGTGACATCACTGGTCTGAAGAATTCGGACGTTGAAATGTTCGGACTGTCTTTGTTTTCCTCTGTGCAGAGGTTGTCTTATTGTTAATGCCACAGCAACGCCGCCCGCTCTGGACTCAAGGCCAGCTGGGCGGCATCTCGTCAGACGACTACGCTACATTCCTTGCGACTAACACCCACCCATCAGTAGAGTCAGTGTTGGAATGCGGGCCGACCTCAACCATTCATCCCAACCTCAATTGCTCCCATTAACTGTACCTATCCCCAGCCATGGAGGATTCCTGTAAGGGAAATGCGTGCTCCATACGCAGAGTGACTAATTGACCAGAAATGCACGAACACGGTTATCCTCTCTGTGTATGGCTGTTCAGTGTTCTAGGAGCAACTGCACTGGGCGCTCAATTTACTCACCAGATGTCGCGATGTAGTGGCTAACTGGATCGTATTCGGTAGGACAAGGGTGCCGATATCGGTCTGGACATTTCAAGCGATTTTATACTCCGTTTCTTCAGAAAATGCTGGGTCATTAGGTTGATAGTCCACGGCTGCTTGTACGTTGTTCCCAAATTTCAGACGACTTGCACGGTAATCTGATTTTTGTTGTTTTATTCAGTCCTTTCCTAGTGAATGCCGGTATAGTAATTTGCAAATGACCCTTCACTGCCTCATTCCAGATTCTTTGAGACCGTCTTATCATGCCGTTAGACAGTTGAAAATATTGTCGTTAAGTAGTGTAAGTAAGGATCAATAATTACACAATAATTACACAACCTGTTCAAACGCCTCCTCCTCCTCCCATTTCTCGCCGAAAAACTGCTTACGACGTTCAAGCCTTTGCTGCATTTTTATTGTACAAGCTACGTACAGCAACCACAGAGTCCAATCGGAATCTCAGCCTTTGTCGTGTGCCCGAATTGGAGAATTTTAAAAACCGGAAAGATAAGGTAACGTCTTTAGTAAATCCTTAAATTAGTGCGGTTGTATTAATCGGAACGCTATTAAATTTTTCGTATCAACCGGGACACGGTTCCTGTGCGCTCCGATCCAATTCGAGCACTTTCTGTCTCAATATACTGGATAGTATGTCGTAAAATACATCTTTGCTTTTCCTAAATTTCTGTTGGCGTGGAATAATATTCTTTTCCGTAAAAATTATAGGGTACATGGCTACAAGACGCCACTACTTTTGGAAATTCATTTTCAAAGTAACACAGTGCACATTTACGAATGTCAATGCATATTTTAATTCCTTTTAGGTATGTAATTTCGAAACAGTTACTTCTTTCCAGAGATTAGTAAAAAACTTATGTTACAAAGTGACTTGAATCTACTTTAGTCACCTCTGCACAATGAGGAAATATGTCCTCCGAAGTCGGTTTCAACTTACGATCCCATATGGTGTCAAAATAATTCGAAGACTGTAACTACTTAAGTCGGCAAAATTGAAAGGAAAGCATCTGGAATGATAAGTAGCTACTGAATTTTCCACTGTAATATTTTTCGGAAAATTTCTTTAAACGAGGCACTATCACGCCACATTAAAGCTCAGTGTTTCAGCAGTTTGATCATATACAATTTTTCAACTAACCATCTTCAAGATTCTTCCGATCCCTTCATAAATTACCATTCCATTTCCGTCAAGTGTAAGAGTTCCACTGTTATGGAGGATTGCAGTAGCTTGGTCGAGTGCTATAGGTCCTCATCAGACCGTCTGTCTTCTCCTCCAGTGGTCGGTATGCATTCCGAACTCTGAATGAGGGCACAAACTTACTGTTCCCAGTGTTACAACGAGATCCGCCATAGGTAAAACTAGGTTCAGCGCCCTTTCACTTTCTGTAGCCGCATTAGAAACCCACTACTGCTTCCTCGCGTTTTATACCTTTTATTCACCTCCTTTCCTTCCACTACCAAAACTCAGTTGAAACCATCAAACTTCCAAGTTCCAGGCGCAGCTAAAATTTACAACACCACAAAACGGGCTGCACCGCAGAATGGTATGCCTGTTATAACAACACTTGAAGTTCCTCTTTCACATCGAAACCCCCACGATATAAACTGGAATATTTTGGAAAGTTCAGAAGTACTCTCTACCTGCATTTGTGTATTTCAGCCGTCAAATTATTTCAAAACTGACTTTATTACATCTGCACAAATGATAAAATGAGAGTAATGTCTTAAGTAAAATGCCAGTACCGAAAGAATGTCGCATATCCGAAGATTCGGCTACTGTAAAATCCTTACGTACCTTAGTGCAGTAATACTACAGAAAATCAATTTTAAGGGTTCTGATGATGAAGGAAAGGCCCGTTGACATTGGACTGGGAGAAGTGATGCGTGTCTTCTGGCATGTTACGCCGTGTCTGACTGCAAAATAGGCTCTTGAAGTGTTTCCTCATGTTTTGTTAAGTAGTTTTAAATCATTACGGCTTTCTGTGTTTTCACAGTGTACCAGTAAATTTTTCAAGCAGGTTTTGCCCCACTGTCTGCAGATAATTCCTTGTAGTTTACCCCCCTTTCCTTACAAATAGATAAGATTATACTTTTTAACAAAAGTTTAGTCTTGGATGCAAAGTGCACTGTTGTTTTCATTTTTTACACTAACGGCTATTTGTGATAACTTCAGATTAGCTGCACATCAGTTTCAGTGCAATGAGAGTCTCAACAAGTTGATAACACCAATCAGTTTGGGATATCGTGCCCCACTTAGCTATTTGTCTAATAAAATAATTCTTTTGTGTTTTAGTACATGCCCCTTTGTTCAGACAATGCAGAGAAGTCACAGCTATGAAGAAACTTTTTACCTACAGATTTTTTTTTTCACATTGCTTTCTGGCTTGCGTTTTCTTCGAAATGGAACCATCCGGATATCGAGTAAATGATAATTGTCGGGCCCTGAAACAACTAAACTGTTGCCTTATCAATATACAGCCGTTTTCTGTACTTGCCAGTATGGCATCAACAATACAGAAGTAGTAATTTTGCGACTTCAGCATCTGTTGAAAGACTATAAAGCATAATGCATGGGTGGAATTTGTGTAGCAGGTATTCGGAAATATGCATTAATACACAGTGAAAGTCTCTCTGCTAAACGTATTATTTAGTAACAGACCAAATGATAACTCTGTTCTTACTAGGAATTCATTTAAACAATTACAATGAATATCTGAATGATATGAGACGCACTGTGTGTTGCTTTGTGAGCTAAGCCGAGGAAGCGGCAAACATATCGCCTTACAGTTGCAGGGGTCTTGCTTATTCTTCGGTCCCATGAATAGGACACAACGACTAGAACGTAACAAAATGTAAAACGTATAAAATGTTCCAGTATCTGATAGAATTTCATTACTCTAATTCAATATCCAGTTAATGCATAGGACCTTGTTGTAATCATTCATCCTTCCTTCGGAGTTTAAGTTGAGGAATTTGTAAGCTGCTTTGTGTCTGTAGACCCACGATACCTTTATTGGCAGGTGTTGGTGTAATATTTCGCCTCACTGCATCTGCCGGCATGTGAAACGGGTCGTGACGGAGAGAATCGGTCTGAGAATTGTCTGGTTCCGCACTGTGTCTGTGCGCCATGGCCACTCGGTTTCCTGCGAGCCCTCGGAGCGAAATAGTCCGTCGTACTTAACACTGGTTTTGAAATTGACTGATTGAGATATTGTCACTATAATTCCGCAACTTTTTAGTCGCTGATTTTGCGTCAACAAGAAGCCCAAGGAATTGTTCGCAATGTGAAAAAGAGAACTGTATTCTTATACGAACGTAAATATTGGCTAGTAGATTGAGCTACAGCGATTTATGTCTGATGAAGAGTAGTTTCTGGAACCATTTAGTGCCGTGGTATTCAAATTGTGTTCCGCAGAACCCCAGCGTTCGGCAGGCGACTGTCGTAGCTTCCGCAAGCACGTTATCTTTGTAGTGAAACTGGTAAATAAATGCTGACAATTTTTGTTTGTGTTTTTCATTTTTGTCCTCATCTTTTTGAATAATCGGCGCTGTGTTTATTTCCAGTGTAAATCACCAGTAATAAAATCTTTTATTTCATGGATGTGCCAAAGTGCTTTATTCGTTAAATAATTTTACGCCTTAAAAAGGTTTATTTCAATTTTCCACCCAAAACTACATTATTAATTTCAGGAGTTACGCGAAAATTTATATTTAGTCACAATGGTTCCACGTGTGTTAAGTGTATGTAGATAACTGGTATAGATCATCCAGCACCCTGTGTCATTCCAGTAGATTAGCTCCATCATCATTAAGCCGTCTCTTTTCAGGAGCTTCGCATCCACGCACGAGAGCGTCTTTCAGTTCGTACGCGTGAAACGACTCGAATACCGCTCTACAGTTTTTATAAATGATATTTGCGACTGGGGAGTTTGCTAAAATTCGTCGCCGCTTAGCATTTTTGACTTACGTGTGGCTGAAGTAACAGACAGTTTAAACTACATCCGTTTCAGTGCTAATCTCGAGCATAACTCGCCAAATACTTATGGGGGCAACAAATGTTTAACCTTGATTTATATCGCGAAGCGGAACATACAGTATATGTCTAATGAAATCGTTCAGTTTGCTGACTGTTTTCGATACAATTAAATAAAGAACGCACTCAAAATCTAAAGGCAGTAGCATGGCGAAAGTCCCAGAATTATTACGCTGTGCGTACGTACTGTACCTTGAATGAAGATATTTTAAAATTTTAGTAAGAAACATTCAAACAAATTTGGAATATTTTTTGTGTCTGTAATTAGCAGTTTACTTAGAAATTAGGACTCTTGGCGTCAGTAATTTGGTTTTCGCAACGTGATCCTATGCCTTGTGTCTACAGTGCTTCTACAATTTTTCAATCTTGTTATTGGTCATTTGTAACTTTATCCAGCATTACATCCGATTTCTCGTGCAGTGTGTCGTAACACGAGTCTCACGTTCAAAACAATTCTACGAGAAACTTTCTTTGCGTAATCTCATCTGTGTTTCTTGTCTTCTCTCAATGTTATTAATTTCCATCATACGAAGAGTTTCTGCGTAACAAGAAAATGTAGACTTCGTTACAATCTCCAACTTGTATTTGAAACAAAATATTCAATGTCATGAATAGCTATTTCACGAAATACACGAACGAATGATTTATGTTCCTCTGTAGTGTGAATGCCTTTCTAAAAATGTATTTGCGTCCACAGCCTAAGGGAACATGGACCTAGTCCTTGTCTTCATTTTTATTTCTGTCTTTTCGAGAAAATTCTTAGTTCAATATGAGATGAAGGCTTTTATAGCGATGTAATCAGTAGACCCATGTTACTGGGGGAAATAAGTAATGATTCATATTATGAAGTGAAGATTTTAGAAATTACGTCCTGTGAATAGGGTACAGTGAGCGAACTGTAAAGGCGGAGATTGCTGAGGTGAAGAAGTTGAGAAGGTACGAGGGATGTTTAATAAGTCAGGAAGGTTCCCTAGGTCATGAAAATTAAATGAGGATTCTTTACAAGTTTAAATGTAGCTCATTTGTTCCATTGAAGTCCCATTACTTTTGAACATAATCCCCGAGCACATTCAGCATTTGTCCCATCTTGGCATAAGTTGAAAAAAAGTCATGGTAGAAGTCGGGCTCTTGAATTCGCAACCATTCACGAACAGTCATTTCCAATTTACTGTCATTGTGGAATCGTTGACTTCATATTATGGCTCGTCGGTTTTCCAAAATTAGTTCTTTCATTCGTGGTGTATTTACATCCGTCCTTTATGTGATAGCCCGACCGGTGCGATCTTTATTACGGATGTCCATTCGACAATTTTCGAACTCTGTACACCATTTTCTGACATGACGCACTCTCATTACACCATCACCATACACCTCTTTTAATTGGCTGTGGATTTTCACCGGGTAAAATGTTTCGCCCATAAAAACCTAATCACACTTCGAACTTCTTCGCAGGACAAAGTTTCCAATGTCGTTCCCATTGCACATCAACTTATCCCCTGAATAACACCTGGCTGGCTCTTGCGCCATCTGTTGTATATTAACGCTACTCTTAAGAGCTACCTCCTACCGATAAATAAAGTGCTTGATTGACACAAAAGTTACAGGATAGGGAACCTTACTTGTTGAACATGCATCCTACATATTTTGTATACACGACTTCAGTTAGATTGTATATTTTATATTACGTAGAAGAAACTAAGTTTTATTAGCTTAGGAGTACGTAAACGCCCTTGCCAACCAGGGATAGTCAAGTCGCAATTAACGTTGTTTTAATGAAAAACATGTGCCCTTGTGTTTGCAACATGTACGTGTCAGGAAGGTAGATGGTATTGAGGAGAATGTTAATGTGTTTCGAGGCAGTATCCTTATAAGTTCTCCAGAAAATAAAAAGGAAACAGACAAAGGTTTGTGACGATCACGGCTGAAAAATTATAGAAATTGAGGAAGAGAGATTATGCATGGCCTATTTACGGGGCACACGATCGAATCTGTCGAGTAAAACGATGTTCCATTCACGCATTCTTAAGTTCGCTACGGCTTTACATTCTCATTGACTGGATAGCCTGTGACTTGCTTGATCTAATGATGCATATCTTGGAATTACTCAGAGTCGCGGTGTGTTACATACAGCTTCTGTAACTGTGGTGAGTGGTCGATTCTTGTTTATAAAACAGTTCTCTTTCAACTGCAAAACTTGTATAACTTTCAAGAAGATGGGAAATTAAACATGAATGGACAGAAGTCTGTTGCCGGTTGCTGTTAGGGCATTCGCTTGAATAAATTGAGGAAATCCACGGAAACCCGAATCAGGAAAGTTAATAATGCGATCAAGTTTCGAAACCCTTGCCACTAGAATTCCACTCTGTAGAGCAGGCCCTCTCAACCCGTAGCTCGCGGGCAATATGGAGCCCGTGGCAGTGTTTTATTACCCGTGGAGACATTTGAAGTGAGTAAGCGTCTTTTAACTCTTTCCCTAGCAACCCGAAATACAATGCCGAAGCAGTTTTCAAAACTTGTGAGCTGTTTGTTTATGGCGTCATACAGTACATTACTCATTTATTTTGTAAAAATATGCTAAACATAGCGGCACTCTAATCTAGGTTGTGAATTGCATTTCTTATAAATTTTTCCTATTAACATTTTTTTAACATTTAAACAATTTTATAACACGTGATGTATAGAAAAATACAAAGGTAAATTATACATGTAATTACACGTATACTTCTTCACTATTCATTCTGTGTATTGAACTTCATGTTGCCCGCATGCAGACCAAATTTTGCCGACTTTGCCCGCACCGCAAAAAAAGGTTGAGTGGGCTTGCTGTAGAGTGTAACCACGCGTACCAACCTGCTAGGTAATGGTAGAACTACGTAAATTGTGGAAGTAAAGTTGTCCCTCTGATTCATTAAAAAAACATTCCGTGCAAACGTGTAAGGGAGTGGAGATATATAGCTCAGTGCTTTCCGAACCTGGACACTAGATGTAAGTGAGTGGTCAACTTAACGCCGCTGTCGCTTTACCCCGGTGAAAGAGCTGTCGGTACCAATTGGCTAGATGGGCCCCGGACCTGATGTGGACCTTTGAAGAAGCGAAAAAGCTCTGCTTCTGATGGTAGTCGAACCCCGATAGCCGGGTTATTTTGCCTATAGCAGAGTCGCTAGTCTGATATTTACAGGATCTGCGTGATTGTGGACGAAATTCTAAGATTTTCTTTTGCATAATGGGCTTGTCTGAATTAGCCGTAAATTGTGTGTGTAATAGTTGTAGTACCGGAAAATACGTTGCCTGATTCCTGGCACTTAACTTGTTTCTAGAAGTTCCGTAAGTGAAGTATCCATGCGGATGATTCTTGCTCGACGTGATAAAATGTACATGTTAATACGAAAATGAAATGTGTGCTGTCTGAACTTCCAGCTCTTATATATTTAGGTCTACATTAAGAAACTTAATTTCTTACAGTACCTTGAATGATTTTGTTCAGTTACAAATAGATGTAACAGTTTTCAGTAATGTCATTACTGCGATATAAATAATGTGGAACACAATCCTTCTTGACAAGGTAGTTGTCACTCAACTGGTAAATAAATTCACCGCCATCTGTATAACCCAACGTGTTAAGACGTGCTCTCACCACTGGACCGTATTACATGTCAGATTCTATGTACCGATTTATTTACAACATTTTAAACATAATTTTCCATGTTCACCTGTGTTCTGCAAGTGGTCTCCATACACTTCTTCTGACTACAATTTTAATTACATATTTTACCTATTTACGTATTTTTACCATGCCATCCACCTTAATTTGCTTCCCAAAACAATATATCTTAATATACAGTAAGGAGATTGTTACTGTTTGGATCTGTTTAGTGTGCTGCCTATTCTTGGGTAAGTGAAATAATATTTTAAAACACCTCGATAAAAATTGTTTTGTTATTTTTAAATAATGTTCTGCAACTACCCTACTGTGCTGTTTGTCCAAGCTGTTAAAGTAAAATGACGGAAAAGTACGTTACCCCTCTATGCTTGAAATTCGCCTAAATTATTTAAAAAGTTATTTCTTACCTAACACAAAGTCAGCCAATTAACGCTGTTTAGAAAAGTAATAGCTGTTTATGCTGGGATTCATAAGGGGCCCATAAATACACTATATGTACAGAACGCAGAATTTCTTAAATTTATTGCTTTGCTTTAAAAGGTCACTTCTGTTACACATTTGAGGCTTCCGCCGCGTTGTAGTTGAGGTCTTCGCTCTTCTCCGATGTTGCGCGGCGTAGGTCTGTAGTTTTACTGACGTTCCAGGACAACGTATCGGTCCCACCTTCGAGGGTGAAGCAAGGGCTGTTTGACCCTTGAAGACGGGACTGACACTTTGTTCTGTAACGTAAGTAGCACAGTACCAATCTACGCCGTGCAACATCGCAGAAGGGCGAAAGAGGTCACATGTGTGTTAGCTCAGCATCCGTAATTTTCCTGTATTTCTCAAATAGCCTCCGCAGTTGATAGACTGCCCTTGGTCAGCTCAGGTCTATGACTTGCGGAAGTAAAGCAGGACGTGGAACTCGTGACGGTTAATCAATTTTAATGAGACGCGCCTGTAATGATTATTTCTAAGGCACGCTGTATGTACGTACAGGTATGTGGGAGTTAAACCATAGAATTAATATGGTGTGCTTTTAGAAAAAATATGAAGCCAATTATTAGTTTGGCCATGTCCGTCGGTCTACTAGGAGCATCGTCCTACCACCAGACTGATTTTTGTCAAACTCGATATGACAAAACTAAAATGAATTTTGTCGAATCTGTTTTTTTGTTGGCGCGTTTCATTCATATGAAGGGTATAAATTCAAATTTTACTGTCACATTAAATTTTACTCTTACTTTCTGAGTCCTTCGACAGACGTTTGTTACTCAGTGCAAATTTAATTTACTTGTGCTATTATTTAAGGGCCACTGTCCTTAGTGCTAAAGAAATTTTACATAGAGGGTTCCTTTCTTGTGGGGTATGACTCTCCGTCGGATGCTGACGTTTCTAAGAAATGTAGTGACTTTATCTTCAAGGGTCTTTAATAAAGCACTACCTGCATTCGAAACGTCGGGAACCTGATTACCCAATAACGCAGAATCATTTCCAGAACAAAGCACCTGAAACACACCACTGTGAAAACCCCCAAACCCGAATTCTACGGAACTTATATAATTGACTAATTTGACAGATTTTGATTAAACTTTAGGCCTACATAAAACGTAAAGTTCTCCCTATAGTCTGCCATGCGGCACATCGGCGCTAAACAGGTGTGGTTGGTCAACGCCACGCCCCAGCAGCTTTATCCCCGGGAAGATGCCCGGTACGCATTTGAGGAGACTGGGTGGGCCCCAGGATGGGTCTGGATGGGTTTTGGAGTAACGAGTCGCTATACCGACTGTGCTATCCCGATTAGGCCTATATAGTCTTCGGAATTTCAGTATACGTGTCATTTATTTGATCTATGTTAATGGGCATTTTAAGGGAATAAGCGAACTTTTTTATTTGTGGTTTTATTGGTCGAACAAAGGTATTTTTGGTACTCAGTGTGCTGCATTTGTTTTAAGCGTGTACGAGCTGTATGTACAGGGCCATGAAATGTGGGACCGCTGTGTTATCGCTTTCTGACATGCCAAGTTTATTGGAAGACTGTTGCAGTGACACTAGCATGCAGTATGTTGACTGCGTGTTGAATATACGTTTCGCTGCAGATTGGTCCGAGCTTCGATTCCAAGGGAGCTTATAAATGTTTTATTTTTTACATAAAATCATTTAATATTTGTTTACACATACATAGAACGTCGTCCTCATTACTCTCTTTGTCTGACAAATGACATTTATCTGTCTCGATGCAACGCTTCATAACACATGTACATATCTTCACATTTTCTGTAATTGCAAAAGCCTTTGAGCAATATTTAACGACATGTTTTAATGTAAAGGAGAAGGAGAGAGGAAGGAGAGGACGAATGGCGATAGGAAGACCAAATGAAGGGGATAAGGATGGAATAGCGGAGAAGGAAAAAAGGCGATAAAGGTAAAAAATGATAAAGGAAAAGAAGAAAAGGTTGGGAAATGAAGGTAGATAATAAATTACTTCTAAAACCTAAACCCGCGTGTACTCCACGAAGTCACCATCGGATGTTGGTAGAAGGAAGAGGAAAGGATACATGATAAGGGAGTGAAGGAAAGGTTAAAAAGGGATAAATGAAATGAAGATACGAAGTCAATTATTTCCGTGAGACACTTAACCCACGTGTGCGCCACAAAGTCAGATGATGGATGATTTATGCTTACAGATCTGTAGACTTGTAACTGACGCTAAACTTACGGTTGTTTTTCAGTTGTGTTTAGACTGTCAACAGTAGGGATTTGCCGTAGAATTTTCATCCGGCATGATGCGGTCAAGATATTAGATGATGTCTGTACTGCTCGCTGGCAGGAACTCTCAAGGCTTCTCAACGATGAAACTAAGTTTTAATACCACTCCGAAAATGTTTGATGTAAAATTGTATGTTATACGTGGAAATATAAGAGAAATGAAGAGACTGAGAACATTTCATTCTTTCTGTTAGAAAATACATTGACAAACAGGAAGACGTGAGACTGCAACTGTTTTTGTTGCTATGTAAGCATATGAAATGTGTCAAGCCCCTGAAAGACTTTTATAAGGGTGAAATTGGGCATAGGTTTTTAAGAAATGTTTAAGGTGAAATGTAGTGGAATGTGCCTGAATACACTACACAATCCATAGACATAAGCAGTGACTCTTCCAGTGGATATCTTACCGCCCGCTCAGCAACATGTCAGTTCTTGAGAGAGAGAAAGATTTGTAGTCATAGAAAATTTTTCTATACTCTTCTTTGAATGAGAGACCCTAAACACTGCGATAGCATGCTCCTCAGAAGCGTCTGTAATAGCTTATCAATCGACACGGTGTAACGCACCAGAAGACTTGAATCAAAATAAAGTTTTTTCTTCTACCTCGCTACGATTCCGGGGATCGAATCCCGGTGGGTGCGAGATTTTTCGCACACATCCAGACCGGCTCTGGGGCCCACCCAGCCTCCTATGCAACGGGTACCGGTTCTTTTTCCTGGGTGTAAAGCAGCCGGGGTATGGCGTTGATCACCCATCCACCTCATCTAGCCCGAGGTTAAAGAACGGGTAGAGGCATACCTCTACTCACACTCTGGGCCTTTATGACCTCTTATAGGGTGAACTTTGCCTTTACCTTTACCTTTACCACCCTATGATTCACTATGGTGTGTAATGTTTGCTGTATCCCACAGAGTGCAGGAATATATCATAGGCCTGGATCGAACAAAGTAACAAAAATTACTCATAACTTCAATAATTACGTTTTATAATATGCAGCAAAATACATAAATGTGGAAATGTGCCCAGGGCCGATGGTAACCTCTGCCGTTTTGCAGATGATTTCAGCTTAGTATATTCGGCATTGTGTTCTACTGCAGGGGCTAAACTCTGCATTCAAATGAACTGTAATTACAAACACGCGGTTGCCCAGTCAACACCATTTGCTGTACGCACAGCTGTGGGAATTCACTGCATTTATCTAAACACGAAGAAATTTTGGATCTACATTTGAAACGGAATTACAGGTAGCTCAGACAAGTAATTAATGCAAGGGGAAAAGAGGTGAATATAGAATAACACTTTGTTCTTTTCTGTGTGTCTTCATAAATGAGGCCACAAGTGAAATAAATGACAGCCTATGTAATTATTACATCTTATACTATTGTACCTATATTATGCACAACAACACGCTGTCTGGAATTCTTCGGAAATTAATATTTTTGTATGAGATTCGTAGCGGGGCTTTATGAAATACGGAGGATAATATGGCATGTAGAGAAACCTGACTATTAGTGCTGTAACAAAGTGTAGTTTAAAATTATTGACACAGTTATTTATGGTTTGCACTGAGATACAATTTAATGGTTTATTCTGATAATCTTACGGGTTGCGTGTTGAATTACAAGTCAGCGTAGAGGTTCACGTTAGCCACAAAACAAACAAAACGCCTTCCTGCTGCACCAAGTAACGGAATGGACAGGGTAGAAATTGTACATCTCAAAAACACTTTGAAAGTTTCGGCACGTTCCACTGCGCTTCGTCACCAAACAGCAGACAATTTTTGGTATTCCTTACTGCCCGCCCATTTCATAATACAAGGCTTTCCTACACTGGTCAAGACTGCGTCTGAATTGAGCAATACATATAGTACACAGGAACAGTCTTACTATTCATCCGATGTAACACGGAGAATGTGTGAAGGCTTTTCTTGTTCAAAAACGTAATATTACAGTCGAACCCGGTTATAACGACATCGGTTATTACGGCAGCTCGTTTATAGCGTCAGATATTCTGTGGCACCAATTAATTCCTCACTGTTAACCATAACGTTACACTAATCGGTTATAGCAACACTCGTTTATAACGACACCAAATATTCAGTCCCCTTCTTGACTTTGTAACCTAGTTCGGCTGTATTGCACTTGTCCTTCACCGTTACGCACGTGAAGTATCTGCAATATTCGTATACCGAAACACATGGGAATGTTAAATAAAGCCCTAAAGCGAAAAACAGTTCTTCAAAACTGCTTTGAAATCATCAGATAGCATAATTTGTATCGCGACTAGGCTACGGGTTGGACGATCCATGGTTGAATCCCAACAAGGGCAAGAGATTTTTATTTTATGCAAATCGTCAAGACTGCATCTGGGGGCCCACCCAGCCTCCTATTAAATGGGTAACGGGGTCGTTTCCCGGGGCTAAAGCGGCGGTGGCGTTCTGATGGTCACTCACCTTCATCTAGAGACGAGGTTAAAATTAGTAGAGCTATACTGCTCCCCCCGTATGCTTTCATGGCGTGGACAGGTGAAACTTTAAATTTTTTACCATCGTATTTTTTAGTCACACCTGAGGTATTGCGAATGTGTTAGTGGTGGTGCCAACGAGAATATTCTACAAAAATATATTTGCTCTTATGATTCATACAGTCATAACCAACACTTCACTTATAATACGTAATTAGGCTACCGTCATCAGCTCAAAGAGCCATCATCAGGCCATGAAGAAAATTATGAAAATTAAAAATTCCGTACATTTGGTAAGAGGAAGATCTCCCCCTTTTATAAATGTAATTGTAAAAGGGGGAAATCATCCTCTTACCAAATGTATGGAATTTTTAATTTTCATAATTTTCTTCATGGCCTGATGATGGCTCTTTGAGCTGAAACTGTTAGCCTAATTACGTATTTTTGTATATTTGTTTAAATAACAACAAATTGTTACTTGTTTATGAAGCTCGGCCGAAGATTTCTTACCTTCCCTGCGTGTATTTCTTTTCCATTTATTCGTTACTGGTATATCATATGTGTCACTGTGTTATTATAACAGGACTGTGACCACGGAGTGATTTTTGTGTCCAGTTCGACGGGTGTAACCTCTCGGTATGACGCACTGACACATTGCCAAATCTGAGAAAGTTACGGAAAAGAAGTCTGATTGAACATAAATTGAAACTAAGAAAGAAATGTTGGACAGTACTGCACAGCAACACATTTTCACCGGGAGGACGACTGCGAGAATAAAACTGGAAGTGTGCGTTAGTATCTAAAGTAGCTTACCTTGGCTTGATTCCGCCTTATTCCATGTGTTCAAAAAATGTGATAACTGATGCGCATGATAGCCGTTATCCTTCAGTATTTGTGATTTGCAGGATGCATGAGATACTTCTTAGATCCTCCCTTTGTGTAGCTTTTAGAGTCAATTTTTCATAGCGTCTCTCGCTTTGAACGAATTTCCTCCCATTGAGGTGCTGATCTCATCTGAACAAGGTTCAAGTGACAGGCACTTGAGCACGTGTCTGCCGTGTCGATAACTTTGGAGCAGGAATCAGGGGAACGTGGAGTTTTTATTATATTCAAACAGCCATGGTATTCTAATACGTGTCTGTAACTACCATTTTATGTTTAGCTTCGTAATATCTTATGACTCTAGCATGTATGACATATGATGTAAAAATTTGAAGGATATGCTATCCCTTATCACCCTTCCCTGTTCTTGAACTGCAGACTTAAGAATTAAAGAAACGCACGATATATTATATGCGTATATCTATGTGTGTATATGTCTACACTATCTACCAAGCTATGTGTATAAGGAAAACGCCACCTCCACAACCACATCACCATCATAATCATCACCATCACCATCATCGTCATCATCATTATCATTATCATACCATAAAATAACGCTTTAAATAACGTCTTACCTAACATGGGCTGCTGTTCGGAAGATGTTTATGTGTTTGTCTTAAGGAGTTACTAACCTGGCCTGATGAACTGAAAAGACGAAAGCATTTCCGCAACTAAGAACTGACGAAGATAAATGTAATGTGTCAGGCAGTTTTAAAGATTCCCTTAAATGATGTGCAGTAAACAATTTTGAACTTGAATACAGGTAAGCAATATATTAATTATTTTAAATGTTATTTCTCGATATGGTCGTATGTCCAAATCACGATACATTGAAGGCTTGTCGTAATGAAAGAAGAATATAAACCTGCAATGGAACGCTTACACGATTAGTAATTTCAGACACAGTGTCTTTTAGACATCAGAACTGCTCCATTTAATTCTGGGCCAGATAACGAGTTGAATTTGTTACACAAACCGTCTGCGTTTAGACCTTTCAGACAGGGCGTGCACCGGTCGTACTTGCTGACGCGTTTAACGCTTGCTGTGTCCAATCTTGCATATTAAATGGGTAACTGAATAGCGGGTGCAGTACTTTCTACATGCAAGACTTAGTACAACCAGTGATTTACGTCTGATTTAGCTAATTTGAAGTATTGCAGTAACACCCTTACTTTTAACAAACTTTTACTATATTCGTGCATGATCTAACAAAACATGGTGGTAAATTGTACCAAGCTAAAGAAAATGAGATTGTCGAAATATTGTTTGGTTATTGAAATGACTAAAGGCAGATTGATTTCCACACATGGAATACCTTTGTGTGTGGTATACGGATTGCATTTAAGCTAACTTCTTTCGAGAGGCATTATTTCCATATTGATAAAGACATATAGACGTATCGGTATCACGTACATTTACAATAGCATTGATTGGGCCCGATTTCTTCTTCGAAGGTTAATGAATTACGGTGTAAGCACACCTTGTGGCTAGGGAAACCTTTGCAGACGCTGCTTGTACTCGGGCCTCGCTCTGTGATGTCAAGTGAGCTCTGCCGACTTAAGTCCGCGTGTGATCCAGTACCGACTGACAAGGTTCGCCATCTAGAGACCGACAGCTGATGTGACGAGGATGAGAGCGATGACGTCAAACACCCGAGAGAAGTCGACTGCCGCTGACCCTGCATGACGTGCTCCTTTGTGTCTGATGACGTACTGCATGCTGTAGGGGAGTAGCTTCATCTTCCATTCGGCCCGACATCTGTTTCATATTCGGTCTGTCTGCAACCAGATAAGGATTCCGTTTGAATTAATTATGCTGAAATTACCTTATACACGTACTTTACAATCCCGGTGGGGACGAGATTTTCTGCATCCGTCCAGACTGGCCCTGGGGCCCACCCAGCCTCCTGTACAATGGTTACCGGGTCTCTTTCCCGGGGGTAAAGCGGCTGGAGAGTGGCCTTGACCACCCAATCCCATCTAGCGCCAAGGATAAAGAAAGAGTAGAGATATACGTCTACTCCCCTTTTGGGCCTTCATGGCCTGTTCTAGGGTGAACTTTACCATACTTACGTACTTTACAATTATGAGTTGTTTGTAATATTTTAACATTCTGCCAAATCACAGATAGCTTATATATCCGTTCTGTCAAGTAACTGCTGTGACTGTACTGTGCGCCCAAAAATCTGTCGTCCTTCGAAATGCTCTTAATACACGAGTGTGTGGTCTTACGTTCACCTGTAGATCTACTGTAGAAACTGCAACAGACTAACCGCAGTATGAGTCATTGTAAATATAAAATCGTTGTTGGCCTAAATAGATAGCGTTTGACTAATTATGTACGTTCGCGTACATAACAGTCTTTGTAGACTTGCCCAGACTGTTTGTTGTTTACCTGTGTAAAGTAGTTTACTGCCAGTTGCTTACCTGTGTAAAGTAGTTTACTGCCAGTTGTTTACCTGTGCAAAGTAGTTTACTGCCAGTTGTTTACCTGTGTAAAGTAGTTTACTGCCAGTTGCTTACCTGTGTAAAGTAGTTTACTGCCAGTTGTTTACCTGTGTAAAGTAGTTTACTGCCAGTTGTTTACCTGTGTAAAGTAGTTTACTGCCAGTTGTTTACCTGTGTAAAGTAGTTTACTGCCAGTTGTTTACCTGTGTAAAGTAGTTTACTACCAGTTGTTTACCTGTGTAAAGTAGTTTACTTCCAGTTGTTTACCTGTGTAAAGTAGTTTACTGCCAGTTGTTTACCTGTGTAAAGTAGTTTACTGCCAGTTGTTTACCTGTGTAAAGTAGTTTACTGCCAGCTGTTTACCTGTGTAAAGTAGTTTACTGCCAGCTGTTTACCTGTGTAAAGTAGTTTACTGCCAGTTGTTTACCTGTGTAAAGTAGTTTACTGCCAGTTGTTTACCTGTGTAAAGTAGTTTACTGCCAGTTGTTTACCTGTGTAAAGTAGTTTACTGCCAGTTGTTTACCTGTGTAAAGTAGTTTACTGCCAGTTGCTTACCTGTGTAAAGTAGTTTACTGCCAGTTGTTTACCTGTGCAAAGTAGTTTACTGCCAGTTGTTTACCTGTGTAAAGTAGTTTACTGCCAGTTGCTTACCTGTGTAAAGTAGTTTACTGCCAGTTGTTTACCTGTGTAAAGTAGTTTACTGCCAGTTGTTTACCTGTGTAAAGTAGTTTACTGCCAGTTGTTTACCTGTGTAAAGTAGTTTACTGCCAGTTGTTTACCTGTGTAAAGTAGTTTACTACCAGTTGTTTACCTGTGTAAAGTAGTTTACTGCCAGTTGCTTACCTGTGTAAAGTAGTTTACTGCCAGTTGCTTACCTGTGTAAAGTAGTTTACTGCCAGTTGTTTACCTGTGTAAAGTAGTTTACTGCCAGATGTTTACCTGTGTAAAGTAGTTTACTGCCAGCTGTTTACCTGTGTAAAGTAGTTTACTGCCAGTTGTTTACCTGTGTAAAGTAGTTTACTGCCAGTTGTTTACCTGTGTAAAGTAGTTTACTGCCAGTTGTTTACCTGTGTAAAGTAGTTTACTGCCAGTTGTTTACCTGTGTAAAGTAGTTTACTGCCAGTTGTTTACCTGTGTAAAGTAGTTTACTGCCAGTTGTTTACCTGTGTAAAGTAGTTTACTGCCAGTTGTTTACCTGTGTAAAGTAGTTTACTACCAGTTGTTTACCTGTGTAAAGTAGTTTACTTCCAGTTGTTTACCTGTGTAAAGTAGTTTACTGCCAGTTGCTTACCTGTGTAAAGTAGTTTACTGCCAGTTGTTTACCTGTGTAAAGTAGTTTACTGCCAGCTGTTTACCTGTGTAAAGTAGTTTACTGCCAGTTGTTTACCTGTGTAAAGTAGTTTACTGCCAGTTGTTTACCTGTGTAAAGTAGTTTACTGCCAGTTGTTTACCTGTGTAAAGTAGTTTACTGCCAGTTGTTTACCTGTGTAAAGTAGTTTACTGCCAGTTGTTTACCTGTGTAAAGTAGTTTACTGCCATTTGTTTTCGGTTCTCCTTATAGCATAATGCCAGAGTATGCAACATGCCTGATTCGATGCTGTGACATATCTGATTTAACGCTATGGCACATTTCTGATTCGACACTATGAAATCACATTTGTTGCTGTTGTGTCGTTAAATAGCAAACGATTTCTCTCTTTTCCAGATTGTCAAATTAATCTTTAACCATGACATATCATAGTGCTTAATTACAATCGTATGTGATGCAACATCTTTTTCATCGGTGAAACTAAAAACTTTATTGTAATTTCTTCTCACAGCATGTTTCGACTGTCACAGTTATCTTCAAGAAAACCTCCTAAAACATGTAGACTATACAAACATGAGAATTCTATTACATTGGGATCCCAAGTTTACATAAATGCATAAAAGCTTAGTTGAAATAAGAAGCTTGGAAAATAGGCAAGCATCCCCAGTGTGTCGGGTACATATGTATGTAATATGCCGATACGATACATTTAAGACAAGCACCAGCTACACCACAAACTGCTGCAAGAGGTTTGTGTGCTACATGAGGGAATCTTTTTTAATAGTTTTTAACCAGTTTTTACGTTTTAAGCTTAATATTTCAAGCCTGCTATTTTAACTAACTTTTATGTATACTTATGTGAACTTGAGATTCTCCTT
Source organism: Reticulitermes speratus (assembly GCA_021186555.1). Lineage (NCBI taxonomy): Eukaryota > Metazoa > Arthropoda > Insecta > Blattodea > Rhinotermitidae > Reticulitermes > Reticulitermes speratus. The sequence goes on from JAJKFL010000330.1 coordinate 8,185,594, forward strand.
GTATCGCAGTGTACATGCTTGGAGGAGACTTACGTGAAGGTAACTGTTACAGTCGCGATATATTGTGGCGAGAAGTTATACTAAAGGGTTTCAGTTGTCCCGACGGACAGGTGTCACATACTGTATGCTTGCTGACATAATGTTGACGTACATTGCAATTAATAATATTCCACCGCAGTTTTTTTTAGAATCAACGGGCGATTCGCCATGTTTATAAGAATGTCTTTTCCAGACACCTCGAATTCTTACTAGTGTATGCTACTATAGGCCGTGCCATGGCCCCGGCGGTTAGTCGCCGGCCTCTAACCGCGGAGGCCCGGGTTCGATCCCCGGTCAGTCCGTGTGGGATTTGTGGTGGACAAAGTGGCACTGACACCGGTTTTTTTCCCCGAGTACTTCGGTTTCCCCTGTCAGTTTCATTCCACCGGTGCTCCATTACACGGGAAAATGAAAAAACTAATCATCTTGATCACAGGGTTGCACAATAAGCCTCAAGTCTGCGGTGCGTCTGTAGCTTTTGCTGCGGGGCCCTTCACCAAAACAAAAAAAGTGTGCTACTATTTATTCTGCTTAGCATCAATGCATTCTTCAATTCAATTGATCATTGAATTCATTCTGCGCCTGTTATTAGATTGTAAGAACAGCCACTAACATACTGCATTGCATTAGAGAAGGCACATGTACGAGTAAAATAATCGTGAAGCTAATTAATAACTTGCGTTAAGTCATAAATAATTTCGTTCGGTCTGTTTAGGGTTTCCCCTTTACTTCGATCTGAAATCGCCCTTCAATCATGCACCATCCTCAGCGACCTGCGATAGACGGAACTTCGGTAAAGGAACTTGGGCCCATATTGCTTCCTCTGTGCTCTGCAGTCCTATTTGGTATGCAGTATAAACACCTTGATCTTAAGATGGCGATCTGGAACATGTTTACTCGCTCTTGTAACTGAACCGTTGGTGACTGACAATTCTGTTGGTCGCGGCTGTTCCATACTACAAGCACAGTTGTGTTTCAGGGTTGGGCGCCATTACAATTGGATTAAGAGAAAAAGGATGGGATAGAGGTGGCTTAGCCAAGTCCTAGCTGTGATCGGTAGAATCATGAGATCTTCTCAAGAGATGCGGAGACGTACTCAGTAGTTAAGGAAAAGATAAAGTTGTACTTGTCCACATCATGGATCCATATAAACGGAGTTCTTAACCTGGGTACTAGATGGGGTTGAATGGTCAGTTTTACTCCTCAGCCGCGTACCCCCGAAAAGGAACCCCAGTACCCTTAGAGTAGGAAGCTACGGGGAGCCCAGAGTCGGTCTTGACGTTTCGGAGAAGATACAAATCTTTTACCCTTGCCGACATTCGAACCTCAGACCGTCCATGACGTAGCCTAGTTGCTGTGTACTCGATAATGATGACGGACGACACATGACGCCGAATATGTAGGGGATACAGAATAGTCTGTTTTACTGTAGTGCCTTTAAGTTTATTTCAGTTTGCTATGCTACAAGATGATATACACAAATTTGTACACATAATTCACGACGGATAACTTGCTGGCGTAAATTATATAGGTACTATTACACTTTAATTACTAAAATTGAGTTCCGATAAGTTGCCTTGTAGAAAGCACCACTTTATTTTAATTTAGTTGTGGAAATTTCTAAGTGTGAAATAAGGTGCAGATTTGCTTCCTTCCAGTTGAAGACTTAAGTGTCCGAAAGTCAGCACACAAAGTCCTAGCGTGGTTTCTGGGTGACGACGGTTACTACTTTGCTTTAAAATAATTATTTCCAAATGCGCAGTCAAGAGTGTTAATATTCCACTTCTTGACCGAACAGCCAGTTTTATTATGCGTAGCTGCTTCTGCAGTGGCTGACGAAAGACAATAGGCGAGGTTGGCTGCGGGTGACTGTGACGTCAACAAGCCTTCTGCCCGTTATGTGCGATAAGAACAAAGCCCTCGTTCCAAAAGTATTATCACCATCTAGCTGTCCTACATAATTTTCTACCAGTTGATCGTGACTCCGTACACTGATTCTTTTCTATGCAGACAAATTGAGCTGTGTCAGCTCAGAGAGCATGAAGTTGAAAATAAAAAGGTGATCTGTCCTTCAACCTTCGTTTTGTGGTCACCCTATGTGGCAAGCTACCTTTAAGACCCTAGCAAAGTACCCAAAACAAGGAGTGAGATATTTAGCCTATTTCGGGGAAGCAAACCGGGGCATGATTCACGGACTTGTGGAAGGATGTGTAACCCTTTAACTTTTAGCGGTTACTATAGCCTATGCAACATCACGCTTAACTTTAACGTTATCCATATTCCGTGCAATAGATTGACTATACACTATTTAATCCAACAAATTGCACAAATAACCATAAATATTTGTTATATTGTGATGCTCCTGCTACATGTTTCGGCCCCTAGAAATTATCTTCAAAAGGTCATTTACAAAGGAATGCATTTATAATAAATGCTGTCAAAGACGTGCGTACACGAAGTTTAAAATATAGTGTTATCAATTAAAATATTGCTAAAAGGTGTAGATGTAGATTAATTACAGGTATTTTACATTTCTTGATAACTGCATGTTTAGTTACAGACAAACACCTATGTACTGACATCTTCGTTCTAAGGGCCTTATACCCTAAAAGTAGGTTATCAACCCGTTAGAATCACGAGTATGTTCTGTTTGGAGTAGAGATAGAAATATTTTTAGAATAGAATTTAGATAGGTATTGATCTTTGACGTGTTACTGTTTGTTGTCATGGTTCTGCTAGCTTCGAAACCGAAAACTAAGAAGCCTATCCACGTCTTTTGAACTTATGAAAAGGGATATGCGCTTAAATTTTGTATTCAGCATTGCGACCAATCGGTTATTAATTCCTTCGGAAGTAACCGCTGTTTGAGGAAACCGTTCTTCTGGGATATGTCGCATTTTCACTGGGTAATCGGTTCTTGACATTTCGAAAGGTCTAGATGTCCGAGGTTTCTAGATCCTCGAAGAAAAAGGCACTGTGGTTCTCGAAACTTCGGGATTCGATTACCCAGTGACGCGGCGTCATATTCCAATAGATGGGAGTCCTCAACCACACCGCTGTAAAGACTTCAAGACTCGTATAATCGGTGCTTATTTTCAGATTGATATGAAACGCTTACATACGAGTATAAATCTGTGGACGAAATGCAGAACGTTTCAGTCTTAGTAGAACAAATCATAATCATTATGCTTTAAAGCGTTAGGAGATAGGAGCTGATGGGCCTTAGAATTGGCATTAGATAGACGATAAGCTGTTGTAAATTTCCCAAATAAGGTAAAGTGTCTCCTATGCCCTCCGCATGTACCAAGCCTACTAGTGAGTCCTTTTGGCGAGGCACCTGATTCCTATCTGTGACAGGTTACCGGCTACACTGACTGATATTGTTGTGGGTTTTCTCATTCTGTCAAAAAGAATATACGTAGTATATAGTATGCTGCTTGGGTAGACCATGACCGCGTCCTATTGACATTCCTGTAACCATTCGATGATAAAAAAAATATCTCCGGATGAAACACTGTCTTTAAGTCACCTATGAATGATTCAATAACCTTCACGCGATTTTGCGTCCCTGAATCAGATACGCTGGTTTCCTCTGAAGGAAACAGGCACCTGCACCTTCACACAATCTTTAGAAGGCGAAATGGCCTGGACAGGTGGCGAGAAAGAAATTCCCACCCCACCTGGCAATTGGGTTTCTCTCGCTCAGCACGCATGTACTAGCCTTATTGAATGTCCTTTACCGGCCCGCAGTTCACATGAAATTCCTAAGCCATGGAAACGATAAGATCCTCTCGTTGGAGGCATTTGTCAAAACACGACGGTTCCCCGAATTATTAAATTCGGATGTATGCGGTATTATAGTACGTTTGTACACGTAGTATCTGAGGCCTGCCGTACGCAAACTTATGCATGTCTGTCTTTCTGTCTGATGTACTTCCAAGTCAGGGGTGGGGCTGTCTACCCTGCTTTTGCCTACGTCATAAATCCTTGCGTGTAGTAGTGTCTGTATTTAGTATGAAATAAAACTCTGCAATAAACAATAAATTATTTTCGAAAGCCTTTCTTGTCTGCATTTTACCCAACTTATTTTATGTAATTTTCAGACCCTATGAAGGATTTGCATTTTATTGTTTTCTAATCTAAGGTTATGTGAAGATAATCTCGGCGATTCTTGTACACATACAGTCATGTTGGAAATAATGATACCAAATATGGATGTTGTTGAAACAAACACTATAAATTTTTCTGTTTTAAAATTATGTATTTTACGTTTCATGTTCTCCGAGAAGCAAGAACCACATGAGCAACTAGGAACAGCATGACGTAACATGACATAATAGAACCTAATGTAACTAAAAAAAAAAACAGAAGCCTGCAGTCGAGCACAAGAAGGCAAAATAAGTGCGACGAGAAGAGGATAAATACAAGATCAGAACTTCCAAACAGTATATACAATGACCAGAACTTAAATACCTTTATATCCTTACTTCATATATATTTGATATTTATGTTGTTTGTCTTATGTGAGTTAAACTTTGCAAAATAGTCATCATGTGTAAATAATCCTCTAACAAATTTTATCTGAACATGTTTTCTGCAATTTATTTTAGGATGGGGGCTTGGTACTAAAATGTACCGCTTATCTGCTTTTATATCCAACTACACAGCTTATTCAAATCCACAGTACAAACATGGCAGAGTAACTATACTAGAGAATACATGTACTTTCAAAATCGTTGCTTGTTCGCTACGTGAAACTTGTGCTTTTCCGTGTCTTGTCGACAAACATGTTGTAACATCCCTACGGTGACATCGCTGGGTTTCAGAGTTGTTTGCTGTACCGGTCCAGTAGACTGATTATCGGGTCGTAGAGAACCTCGTCCACGTCCGTAGCCCATAGGAAACTGAGATGACTGAACGATTCAGACGGAACTAGAAAGTTGCCGATAAGGTTGGGAAACTGATCGGCCAGCCAGGACACATCCTGCGACAACAGAAACATGTATCACTTTTGTGGTTGTGAATGAACACTTGTTACCCCGAGAAGACTTTGTGGAATTGAGCCACCACGAAAACTTCAAGACATATTAGCATATAATGTTTGGGTCTCAAGTTGCGTTCCTGTGCGCGGCATGAAAAGACAGACGTTCTGGATTGTCGGTAAGAATTAGCATTAGCTGACACAGCTGTGTGCTGGTTATTCACTTGAAGAACATATCCTTGTCGGCTACGGTTGCCCACAACGCCGGCTTTTTTGCCTAACGGATATTTGTTCTGTTTTCCGCTCCTAATAGCATGAATATTAGTATATCTAACGGGTGGGCCTGTTACCTTGTGCAACATTGCGTAGCGGAAATCCCTGTTCCTAGCAGTACAGTGACCAGATGCAAACAGGGTATCCATACACCGACCGGCTATGTCTTACACTGTTTTACACTCACTTTTAATATACGTATTTCATGTATGTATTAACATAATTTACTCACAAATGCAGGGGGCTATATTCTTTTCGAATTCTCCTAATATTCAAATCGCTGTGATGATCCACTCAACCAAACTCCTCACAGATCTTGTCCGGCAGTCAGTGGTTTCCTCTTTACGCTGCCTGTGTTTCTTTCTGCGTTAGAATGCCAATGAAATCTTTTCACTTATATTCAAAAAATTCTGTCTTCCTAATTCGTGACACAATTGTGTAAAGACTTTCACAACCTGCTGCCTCTGCCAAATACAAGTATACGCTAGTCATGTGTTCCTGATTCCCCTATTGATTTACTTGCCTGACTTTCAAACGTTAAATCGTTAATCTGTCATTCTAACACTTTCTTACCGTATCATGCCTTTCCATGTTGCAATTAGTTACGTTATTCCACTACAAATCTCGGTGTCATTCAGTAGGCCATTTTGTACATAATCTCCCATGAATTACTTCAGTTTCTTACCACATTTTATCTAGGCAACTTCCATCCAGACAATACATAAATTTAAATGCAAAATGTGAAGTGAATGTCGTGCAGTGAAGGTTAACAAGACTCGTATTTAGAACTATCTACTCCATATGACATACATGTGACGTCTGAGAAAATTCTTAAGAGTTTGAAGACTAAATAAAAAGAAGATGAGAGATTGGATGGGCCGGGGCCAGGGCGGGGGGGGGGGGTGCGTTAGTAAGAAAGACTATATTTGTACGGCTTTGAGTGTTCCTAGGAATTACCCGCTCGTCCTTCTGGTTAAGGTAATTTGTTACAGATTTCTGAAGTGAAGCAGATAAGTGATGGGAAGCGGAATGAGTTGAGTGTAGAGAAGTGGAAATACGTTGAGCATTCACACTATTTATTAAGACTGAAAAGGACTGCTATTTCCTCCGAAATAACATCGTTCTGTTAGAAGTTTTCCAGGCTTCGTCTCCTTGTCCTGCTAAGAGACGTATGAAGATGGAAGATGAGTATGCAGCATTCGTGAAATACTAGTGACTGGAGAAAACTTCAGTACACCGAGATATACCGGCCTCAGTACCACTTTGTCCACCAGCAATTCCAAATGGACAGGCCTGGGATCGAAAACCAACATTTGCTTAAATTGTGGCGATCTGTGCAATTTATATATGAACATTTAGTTCGTAACCACGTAAAACACAGCACGTCTCTGCGAGTTTTAGGTTCTTCTAGCGGCGTGGTTGAAGAATCCGTTTTTCTGGGCTCTAACGATGCGTCACTGAGTACTTGTTCCAGTTGTTTCGAGGCAATGTATGGGTCTCACTTCAAGGTTTGAACTTGGGTAATTCGATCTTTGGAGATGAGGCCACTCCATTGTCTCGAAATTTAGGGAACCAAATATTCAGAGATATAGCGTCATATCCCAGGAGAAAGGATACCTTGCAGTATGTCTGCTTTGTAAAGTTAATTTAATGATGTTTGAGAGAACTAATCGGTACTTGTTCTGAGAATCACACGAAACACATAAATACGTTTTATGGTAAAAATTACAGAGTTTTTAAATGTTACAGCAGGTGGTACACATAGTTGCCACTGGGCTTTAGACGGTGAAAGAAACTATGTAAGTCTGCATGGATCCGAACATGCCGCAGGAGCACTAGTGTGTACAATATATTTCATAGCGGATGTAACAGTTTTCTGATCCCATTTATGCATCGTTGCAAATTAATGAATGATATTTGAATGTGTACACTTCAGTTCATAGAGAGATCGTTTGAACTGTGGCACGCTGTCTGGAGGACCCTTGAAGTATAGCGATGTTACATTATTTACAGATGGATGGCTGTGTGAATGGCTGAAGCTTTTACTTTAGGACACCATCATGCGATGTAATGTGTGTTAATTGAACTGTCACATGCTGGAAACTTTGTTGAATTGTTAATTTTAAAGTTCTGGTGCTTCTCTCGTGTTAGGGATGGCTGACTCTGCAATTTTGGCTGACGTGATTGAAGATTATTTTACAGCTACTCATTTTCAGCAGATACATCCGCTTCAAACATGATGTGCTGCACAGTTCAGTATTTTTGTTTTATATTACGAGGTGCTTTGTACTTACGTTGAATATTAATTTAAAAACGGCAACTTAACACATATTCTGGTTCACTGAATTGATGCGTATTGTAGGTATTTGTAGTTAACTTGTGTTAATTAAGTACGCTGGACGGCCTTGGACTTGTTCGATTTGCGGAAAAGCAGAGAGATTTGTCTCTAAAGCGTCCATACCCGCTATTGGTTCGCCCTGTTCTCCTCTTCAGTGGATACTGAGGGTAAAGTCGCCGGGTCGTGAAGCTGACCACTCATTCCATCTAGTAGTTCGGTTAAAATGCGTGGAGATGTAATTCCACTCCCCGATATGCCTCCATGTTGTAGTGCTTAACAAAGCACAAGGTCAGCTAAACCTTTACCAGATTTCGATGGGTTAGTCAAGTAGCAGGCGCGTCTGAAATCGGTTCTTGCTGTTTTGACGGGGAAAATTGTAGTGGTGGCAGTCTACTGAGGCACGGTAGATTCTTCTGTCACAGGGGTACCTTTGCTACCTCTGAGTCAGGTTTAGAGGCGTAAATCTCACCCCGAGCTCGGGTAAGTGTTCAGAATGAGAACTAAGGAGTGCAATTGGTGGAAAACAAATAATCTTAGGAACCTTGAAGCTCGGCCAAGGTATCAGAACGCCACTGTCGGTTTCGTCATACAAGTGGGATTTGATCGACACATGGAAGTGACATTAGCTAATTCGACGGCTGTGAAAGTTTGCCGGATGAAAGTCGACAGAGAGTTCGCTTATAGCGCAACGGATTTACGACGCTTTAATCTCATTTTCTACGTACAGCATCGAATGTGGGATGATTATTGAATAATTAATTCGAGAGGACGTGGGAAGAGGCCGTTGTCATGCTATACCGGTATGTACCTAGAAGAGGCCGTTGTCATGCTATGCCGGTATGTACCTAGAAGAGGCCGTTGTCATGCTATGCCGGTATGTACCTAGAAGAGGCCGTTGTCATGCTATGCCGGTATGTACCTAGAAGAGTACGGAAAACGGCAACAACGTTAGTTAAAGTAGCCGGTCTCGTGCATGAGATTTGAACCCTTGATCTCCCGAATGTAAAACAGAAGTGCTACCCATCCGAAAACGGCGTTCGCCTTGAACTGCAATGAAACAGCCATGGAATTTCAGTGAAGGTATGAAATATTGAACCGTTACCACGATAACCATGTGTTGGTGTAAAAAACACTTTATGTATACCTAGGAGAATTATATCTATATTTTTTTGTCCACTTGTATCATGTCGTACTTTAAAACCCGACCACATAAACAGTGTGAATTAAGTAGGATGTGCTTGTGTTTTGGAGGTCTAATTTTGTGTAATAAATTTTGAAATCTCCCAGAGATTACTCTTCGCACACACACACACACACACACATATAAATATATATGTATGTATATATGTATACACGCATACACACGCAAAATGCTACTCATGCAAAGAGAAGCTCCATTATGTGTGCGTATATGGGTGTATGTATATGAAGTTGGCCGCATTCAGCCAAAGCTATTTTGCTTGCTGCATGAACTGCTTCCGCCAGATTTCTAGCAACCCGTGTAATTCACTGCGGTGTTTAGAACAATGATCGTACTAGGGGTAAACCCCCCTTGACATATGCACACTTGGCCTGTTAAAGCACTGCAATCGCCGTGACAAGAGCCGCTGTAATGGGGACTGGCGGATTTAAGTATGCTGGTGTGAAAATTATTTGTTGATCTCGCATGCGTAACGTTATAATAGGCCGTTGCATGATTTTGTGTGTGTATGTGTACTTTACGTCCTGGCATACGCAACTGAGGCAACACATTATTATTGTGTACTAGAGAAGTGCATTTTCTTGCCCGGGATTTTATTAAAATAAACTTTTTTTGAGGTAACGGATTTTTACATTGTTGTGAACCTTAGGGTCTCAGTGTAATTGAAGACCACCGGTTAGACTGGGGCTTTAGGTAACAGGGTCATGGGGAAAATATTGGACGTAGTAGGTAGGGAGTGATAGGGTCTGGGAAAACCCGCACAATTGCGAACTTTACAATCTGTGTAATTCATTAAATAGTATTAGATTGAACATAAAGGTAAAGGTAAAGGTAAAGCAATACCATTACAGGCCTGGACAGGCCCTTAGGGTTCCAGGAGTTTGAGGCTTCCAGATTTCTAGACAATCGGCATATGAAGGTGGTTTGTCAGCACTACGCACCGGCCGCCTTTACCCTCCAGGAAATGTTCCTAGTACTCATTTCTGTTAGAAGCTGTCGACCCCAGGGCCATATTGCGACCGAAAGGATTAGGTCAATGAAAAATTCCAATGACACCATCGGGAATCGAACCCGCGACCTTCCGACTTGTAGCGCAGTGCCTCAACCTACATTAGATTGAGCATACGAAAGAATATGGAATGGCTGAGACAAGTGGCATGCATGGGAGTGGTAAGAAATTCATATAACCTTTTGTTCCAAAAACCTGAAGGAAAAAGACCACTAGTAAGACTGAGGCCTAGATGGGAGAATAGTTTTAAAACGTGTCTGAGTTTGTGGATGTCTGTCAGGATAGGGTCCATTCAACAATGCATTGAACATTCTTGCTCAATACGTGGTGGGGAATTTTTTGACTGACTGACTAGTGACTTCTTAAAATTTCATTGATGAGGACCTACAAAGAATAGAAAATGAATATTGTATACGCAGAGTACCTCAAGAATAACAATAGGCACGAAGCAAGTGAAACATGCAGTGGAAATGGGGACGTTTGTTTAATGCACTGATGTCTTTATTAAGTATATTCAGTTCTTCAAGGTACGCCGAGGTAGGCCTGCTGTTGGAAGCAATTGTTACGTAAGGTATATAAATGCGGACTTACTTGAAGTTACAATACGCAGCTTGACCAACCTAGGAAGGAATTTTGTGTCCCTGGAACATGTAGAATAATTGCCGTATTCTGTGCTACAAGTAGTTTTAGGGAGGCTACTTTCTGTGGAATATTTTCCTTATAGATTAGAAATATTTCTTTACCGAACCACTAATTTAATCCTATTTCATCGTCCAATTTTAATGTCATTCCAGTTTGGGGCACATCCTTACACCAACTTGCCCATTAGTGTTATGAATTCTTCAACTAATGACCCGTGTGTACTTCTCATGTCCATTAGTGCATTACGTTTTATTCGGCTAATGTAATTTCCACTCTCACATTCTAAAGGAAGAGTGATGAGATTATGTGTGAAGGCAAGGTTTTCCCTTTAGTTTGTTTGTATGACTTCAGTTTACCTGTAATAGAATGACGTGGATGATTTGGTAACATTGGAGAGATCCCGGGCACGGACAACTGTTATCCTGACAGAGGGTTTTATGATCTACCTCAGTTCCTGCAGCAGGTCTGAATGCTGGAAACGTACCTCTGATTAGACCACGGTCGCTTCTTTCAGCACCCTTTCCAGGTCATTATTATCTGCTACGGGCCAAAAGTGACTACTCTCCCACCCGCCTCTCACGGAATCTTGTCTTACTGTCTACGCGTGGTGGCAATTTGTCCGCAGCCCCCACATTCTGCTTCGCTTATGCAGCTACACTTTTAGCTGTGTCATGTAGTAACTGTATCATCCCACACTAACAAACAAATTAACTAACAACCAACCAAACAAACAAATTAACTAACCAACAAACCAACCAAAAACCAAATAACTAACTCCATGGAGCAGAGTCCTTCCTGAGAAGCTAACAGGTCCTCAGCTAGTCAAGAAATTCCCCGCATTTTATGGAACCCGAAGGTTCATTACCGCATTCACTAAAGCTCGCCACCTGTCCCTATCCTGAGCCAGATCAATCCAGTCCAACCCCCTCCCCCCATTCCACTTTTTGAAGATCCATTTTAACATTATCCTCATCATTTTACAGATATAGTCTAAACTACTAATTGCTTTGTCAAGTGAGCCGTAAATACATTAATAAATAAAGTTACCTGTGCGTCTGTAAAGGGATCACTGTCACCACAGAATATTGCCACTGGAGAATTGATGCTGTCCAGAACGTATTCTGACGGCTCGGAGTGGTTATAGAGGAGAGCGTTGTCTTCCAGGCCATAGTCGTACTTCCGAAACTTTCCTGAAATGAACGGTAGTAGGTATTTTATATGGGAACTCAGCCATCACAGAGGACGCTCAATTAAAACACCCCCATCATGTTTTGACCAAACACACATTCCCAAAAAGCAGTCACCCATTTTTTTTTCGTCAGAAACTGCCACGTGTGATGTTTAACATTCATACATTATATACGCAATATGAGCATTATGACGAAAGAATCATGAATGTTACTTGCCACTGCACTTTTCGTTAAAGTCCGGACACATTTCTTCTCCATTATAAGCAAGATTAATAAGAGTTTGTTAATGCGGTTAAATTTAAAATGTGTGGTACATTAATTCACCTGGTTGATACACTCATAAAATGAACAGTGTTTGTATAAGTACTGAAGGATTGCCTATTTCACTTATGCCAAGCCGTGGACACGCACTAAACAAGCTGGCATAATATGTCAGAGCAACGCCAGAAGGCTTTATTTTCAAATATAGGTGCCCCTAGAACTGTGAAGTCAAGTAAACTAGAGGACAGAAATGGAAAGGAAAGTTTTCCCTTCGCACGCCATGAAGGCATACGGGGAGTGGAGATATAGTCCCACGCATTCTTAACTTTGGCGCTGTGTGGAGTTGAGTGGTTAGCTTTACGTCCCCGCCGCTTTACACCCGGGGAGCCCACGGTACCCACTAAGTAGGAGGCTGGGTGGGCCTTAGAGCCAGTGCGGACTCTTTAGGGAAGAGGATTATCTCTTGCCCATGCCGGGAATCCAACCACTATTCCTTGGACGTCCAGCCCATAGCCTATTAACTATAGCGACTGAGCTATCGTGGCTCCGCTCAAGAGTTTTGAATTTACGATATTATAACGGGTGGGGGCGATGAGAAATGCATATGAATTTTAGTTCCAGAAACTGAGGTACCTTGCCACCTGCACTCAGATGGAAGCATAATCCATACTAAAATTAATCTTGATAGAGGACTGTAGACCATAAGACTGTACATCCATTTTCTTGAAAAACGACTTCCGCGGATATAAACTTTCAAATAATTGCAAATGTATGGGGTATGTTGAAGTATTTAGTAGTGTTCAAACAGTTCTTTATATCGGAGTAGGATCTGGTGGCGTGTGTTTAAAGCCCTGACCTTCCCCGACGATCTCAAATTCAGGATCGATTGAAAGGATTACGTATTCTCCTCACCGCTGAGAAAATCAATGCTTTCTGGAGGTCCTCCATGCCTGCCGTCATATTTATTTTTAGTTTCTGATTATAATCGAGGACAGAATAAAATTTTCTTTGCATGCTCCGTTATAAAATGACGTTCATACGTTTTCTGTTGCTCGAAAATCAGAGGCCAGAATCAATAAAGTCGTAAGCCGTAACCTTGTGTCGTCCTTGACACTTTGAAATGTAAATTTAACTAAATGTAGTTTAAAATTGAAGTTTCTACGTCACAGAAAACACGTTGTCCCCTGGGTATAGATTGTCCGATTAATGCTCTTAGAGAAATAAACGATTTTGTTTTTGTTAAAATCATAAGGAACCTACAAATGCAGTATGGGTAAAATGCAGACTTTTAAGTGTTAAAACAATCCCACGTGTAGAAATGGCTGTGCTGTATGTGGTTATGCGGTGATGATTCTAAGTCCCTATTCGATGTGAAGTGATTTCGTAGGTAGGCTGTAATCTGTGTGCTGTCTTTTAATGAATTTCATGTTCATTCTCGAGCAGAAGAAGTCGGTTGCCTTGCGCTTGGTCTGTAAGTCTTCCAAATGATCTCATTTCCGGAATGATTATTGTAATATCCACCATCTGTATTTGAATTTATTCCATATGCAAATTACGTAATTCACATTTAAGCGACGTCTGAGAGTAAATGGAAACACGCTGGTAGTTGTACGTGTCCGGGAGGCATCGCGTGTGTGAAGCTACCGTCGGTGTTATTCTGCTACATACCTGTGTTCATTCCTTGGAGAAAATGCGACAATGTTCTGGTAGAAGTCTGCGTCGGGTAATGGCCGAACAAGACGGGTAGGAGTGTCTGCAAATGAAAGGACATGTTACTGTGAATTGCATGCTGAGTTGCTGCATGTGTGTGTCCACTCTCACGTAAGAACACGCACTTCTGCGGTTACGCACACCCAAGGCGTATAGAGACATGACGCACGCTATCGTGACGCCTTACACTGTATGTCCATTAACGTTGAACGTATTGCATATAGCGTTGAATAAGTATCGCCCAGAAAAAGGCAAATAAAACTAAATTAGACAGAGAATAGAGTAAGAAAGAAAATTACAAAACAACCTAATATTTTTAATAAGCAATTGCGTGCAATTGTGAATATAAGTAAAAATAAGAATACAAATATTCAATCCTAACGTAATATAATTCTGTATTTTAATATGATCCATTGTTACATAATATTGACGACGTGAATAAGTGCATATAATATCGTGGTTATGACGTGATGTGTCGAAACGTGTCGCTAATTTAATAAAGTTACATCTTGAAGCACATATTCTTACTCCCTATGCAACGAAGACGAGAATGTGACATATACTACTAAAATATAAAGAGGCACAGACATGGAGAGAACAGTTTTTGAATGGTAAATGGCTATGCATAAAGGAAGAAATAGCACACAAGAAAATAGTCAATTGTAACAAGATTACAGAATTAAAGAAGTAGGTAAATTTTTATACAAATTAAAATTCAAGTGGGAAAACGAAGTGAAAAAACAATGCAGGCGTTGAAGGAAAAGAGAGAATATGGATTATAAATGGAAACATTTTATTGAACAGAAAAACTTAGATGAGATTAGCGGCTGTCAGAATGTATTAAGTAGTGTAGATAAACTTTAGTCACTGGTAGCAAAATAATGGCTGTGTGCTGATAAAGCCTGGTGTTTAAAGTTACATAGAGAGATATGCACATGAAACACAACTAACAAAATTTGATTTGACATATTCTTACAATGCTGCGTATGTACACGTAGACGGGTTGAAACACCTTAAGGCAGAAATAAGAACACCCTAATTAATGTTGCTGCATGTATTCATCAGTGCAACATAGAGTTAGAGTACAGGCATACAGTTCAGCATTGTTTAGTTTCCCACGGTAAATTACTACAGAAAAATTGCCGTTCTGTTCTGTAAGCCAGTTTCTCCTGTTTTGATGTTGGATTCCATTACCACTTTTCGTGGGCTGCATAATTCTTCGTGCAGATGAATTTGTGAAACATCGATCTGAAATTTGGGATTCACACAACGGTGACTGCGAAGATCAGTATCTCTGGGCATGTGACGCGTGTAGTATGTTAGAAGTGTACACATGTTGCAGAGGAAACAGCTGTGTCCATCATCAGGATAGATGAGATTTTTGTGTTGATGGGTCGACTGGCCGTAAGTATGGCGCTAATCCGCATTACAATGGTATCAGTCACCTTCCTCTAATGGTCTTAACGGGAGTTCAGAGAATTATCGATACTGTGTATTAAATTTGTCTTCCTCTTACTGTCCTAACCTACGTTCTTATGTTATTTTTAATTGCCAAGTCCTGGTTTAATGATATTAATTCCGTCGTTCAAAGTAGTTCTGCTTTGCATGTGGCTTGTGCTGGCAATCCTAAAATTCGGCAAGATGAAATGGGCTTGGGTCTCTTGGTATGATTTGTGTTTAAATAATTGGACCTTTAAAGAGGCTGCCTGTCGGACTTGACACGACATCCTGTTAAACCACGTTTCGTGCAAATGTTATACGGTTCCGAAAATTTTTAAATTGAATCAAAATAAATTATACTCAATGAGTGATTATTGCTCAAATATACAGAAAGGTTTAGTATGTCTGCAGTACGCGCCGTTTCTTGTATTTTTACTTATTTACAATTTATTTATTTATTGACACTATCAGGAGCTCAGACTATGGGGCCTATACATAGCATGAAACGATGAGATGATTAGTAACATTATGACGCGATCGCGTAATGTTTATACTTCCTTGGCTATTCTAACAGCCTGATACCACTTCGCTGGAAGAGAGTGCTTTTACGGCGATTTAATGTCGCCGGCAACAATAAAACGTACTTACGACTTCATGTAAGTGCCCAATACTTTTGCCCGATTTTAACCAAATTTTGGTTTTCTTGACACATTTTCATAAAAGCCCTCACTATCAAATTTCACGGAAATCCACTCAGTGGGAGCCACGCTGATACATACAGACAGACGGAGGGTCGAACATCACGAAACTAGTAGACACTTTCGTGACTAGGCGAACGAGCCTAAAAATGAATTGGAATTGTTAAAGGAAGTAGGAGCCTGATATGAGTTAGTGTCCTAACAACCTGAAGAGAAGGAAGAAAACCACGACAATTCTCAGGCTGAGGCCTTCGCTTATTTTGGGATGTTACGTGGCATGGGTTGGTATTTGGTTATTGACATTTCGGGGTAACCTCTCGGTCTCATCTTCAAGGGTGAAGCAGTACAAGAAGACTGCATGGTTTTGAAAGTTGGGACTGATAGATTGTCCCGAAACGCCGGTAACTATCAACCTACGCCTCGTAATAACCCAGAAGGGCGTTGGCGTTCCGGTCGAGATTTGAACCTATCACCCGCGGATGTCAGTAAGAAACGTTACATCTTCAGTGCTCAGTTCTTTCTCCTCATCAAAAATCCTGTTCTGAGAAGTGTATTTAAGTCGGTATTAAGTACTGATGTAGCAATCACGCGCTGTGAGCAGGTGCATCAAATGTGTGTGTGTGTGTGTGCGTGCGCGCGCACCTGCTACCTTAGCTAATATGACGGTATATTCCCTGCGATCTCTCTGTGATATGCTGCACGCTTGATTACCTAATCCACGGAGTTAACAGAAATAAGCTGATCCTGTATTGTAAGTTATCTATCCTACATGACAGTTCACGGAATTTTAGGTCACAGTATGTCTACAACATTTGATTATTGTTCCCTAATTACAATTAAATTAAGCGTCTTTACAAAGCCAGTCCAGGACACGTTGTGCTTCTGCGTGTGTTATTACATTGAGCAGAGTAGGCGCACAAATATGTTCACATTGTCACACGTCTCCCTGTACGAAGTGATTAGGCTGTGAAAGCCTACCTTTCATTACTTTCAGAGAGTACACTGAAAGCTAAATCAATGCAGAGTTTTAGAATATACGACATTTTTAGCCTAACCAGCTGCGTGGAACAGAGTTCTTGAGAAGCTATTAGTCACTCGCCTAGTCAAGAAATTTCCCCTCTTTTACGGAAATAGTTTATTCATTACCATATTCACAAAAGTCTGTGTCAAACTGTTGTGAATATGCAGTGGACTTTCGGGCGATATTCTGAGCCACGTGAGTCCAATCCACACTTACACAACATATTCAAGATCAATTTTGATAGAGTATTATCTACCCCTAGGTCATCCAGGTCATCTTTTCGCTCTGGATTTCCTGCCTAAAATTTTGTACAGACTATTGATTAAATATCAGAATCCCGTTTTAATTTTAAAATTGGTGAAGCCGAAATACTTCAGACTATATAGCGACCATGCTACGAACTGGACGTCCCGAGAAATTTTAATTTGATTCCCAGCAAGAATAAGAGTCCAAAACGGCTCTGGGACCCACCAGTCTCTTGTTCGATGTGTACCCAGGGATAAAGCGACGGATGTATGAAGCTGACCACTGACCCCGTCTAGTGTCGTAGTTAAGGATCATAGGGTTTATACCTCCACCCCTACATATGGCTTCATGGCGTGCACATGAGCAACTTCACTTTGAGTTTAACTTCCAGTATTTTGTATGTGGTTCAGCCAACCATCCATTGTGACTATCCATCTATCATGTGAGTAGAGCATTGTTCGTGGAACTTACGTGATTCAGCTGCCTGGAGTACCCGGCCACCATATGAAGGATGTTCGCACAGAGCCCTCTGCCAATATATTGCTCCTCACACACTGGCTCCAGGCGCCTTTGTATCAGCTCAGGATTTGGTGGAAAACCGTGGAGTCCGGAGTAGCTGCTCACTCTCTGGACACAACAGTAATATTAGTCTTTCTTCAGCTTTCCGAAAGTTTAACGTCGCTAATACAATAGCCCACGAATGTACCCTGAACCAGCTGTATCACTGATCCTTCCCGGTAGCCTGTATGAATTAAATACATACTAATTCTGTCGTTTAACCTTGTAAAGCCTAGCGGTTACTTTATATACCACCATCTTTAATATTAAAAATTCAGTATTCTGCCCACAATGCATTTATGTGTTTGTATGGATCTCAGAAAAAACAGCGATTATTTCCCTATACAGTTTTAACTGATCGGGTATTACAACCGAGGCGGAGTGTTTAGTACGCTGTACGAGCAGGGTCTTTAATTCGGACAGGTCCAGTTTCGTCCTTAAAAGTTTAATGTCTTCCTTACCATTCAAAGTATATTGTTTCCAAGACGTTGTGCATGTCTTTATGTTATTCATCCCTTGGTGCATTTATACATAAACAACAACAATAACAGTCGAACACAACTTGTATATTTAACAAACTCATTGTTACAAGTTTAGTGTTTTCATATAAACCATTATCAGTCTGTAGAGTAATTTAAATATTCAATTTATTCAGGCACTCCCCGACTTACGCAATTTCAATTTATGCAACTTCAGACTTTCGCGATTTAAAAAAGTGAAAAAATTTAAATAATATTTCTGAAACGTGTTCAGAATTGTTCCTTGCGGGACTGAAAGAGCAAAGAGACGAAGGTGGCGGACGAATACTGCTAAACGGTAACACAGCGGTGGGGCGGTCTTGCGGCGGCCGATCGGGTTACAGTGTGTTAAAGATGGAGTTCAGCTGGACATTCTTGTATGTATGTATGTATGTATGTATGTATGTATGTATGTATGTATGTATGTATGTATGTATGTATGTACGTACGTATGTATGTATGTACGTATGTGTGTATGTATGTACGTATGTATGTACGTATGTATGTACGTACGTATGTATGTATGTACGTATGTATGTATGTACGTATGCATGTGTGTATGTATGTACGTATGTATGTATGTACGTACGTATGTATGTATGTACGTACGTATGTATGTATGTATGTACGTATGCATGTGTGTATGTATGTACGTATGTATGTACGTATGTATGTATGTATGTACGTACGTATGTATGTATGTACGTACGTATGTATGTATGTATGTACGTATGCATGTGTGTATGTATGTACGTATGTATGTACGTATGTATGTATGTATGTACGTATGTATGTATGTACGTATGTATGTATGTACGTATGTAAGTATGTATGTATGTATGTATGTATGTACGTATGTATGTATGTACGTATGTATGTATGTATATACGTATGTATGTATGTATGTGTATGTATGTGTGTATGTGTGTGTGCGCGTGCGTGCGTGCGTGTGCGCGTGCGTGTGCGCGCGCGTGTGTGTGTAGTTGGCCATACGTATACTCAGTTCCGACTTGCGCAAAACTCGACTTGCGTCAGATCTTCCGGAACGTAACTACTGCGTAAGTGGGGGAGTGCCTGTAAAGTAAAAGTATGAGATCTCAGCTTGCTACAGATTTTAATGGATCATGACTGTAAAATCTGTAACAAGTTGAAACCTCATACATTTACTCTATGCAGGCTGTATATTGAATCTTTAAATTACTGTACAGTGTGATGATGGCTTATATGAAAAGCCGAAACATGTAGCGGAAGTTTTAAAATATGCAAGTTCTGTTTCTATTTTGTATCTTTCATAACCGAGGTAGGCCCTACATCGTAACATCCTTGATTCCACTATCTTAGAAATACTATTACACCTGTGTAATTTCTTGTTACGTAATGTAGTAAATCGTAAACTTTACGTTACTTGTACCTTACATTTTTAATTATATATATCTTATGCAGACAAATGTACAATTTTAATAAAAATTGTGTTAAATAACATATAACAGTGTACATTTGTCTGCATAAGATATTTGTAGTAAATCGTACTTGTTTCATCCGTCTTACATCCAAATATTTTCCTGAGTACTTTGTTTTCAGACACTTGCAATTTATGTTCGCCGGTTAAAATGAGAGACCAGGTTTCACAACCACATAAAGCTAAATGCAAAATTACTAGGCCATGCTCTTATGTATTATGTGTATGTATGTACGTACATACGTATATATACATATATATTTTTTTTGTTGGAAAGTGGACAGGAGGACAAGCGTTTCTAAATTGAATGTAATGTTGAGAATATTTTTTCTTGTTTTTCCATCGAGAACCTCATATCCCTTTCTGAGCGTTGGTCCCTGATATGTAAGACTTTCAACTACATTACGCTTTACTCGGAGAAAATATGCATTTAAACCAAATTTTCTGCTCCGCCTATATAATATTTTGTTCACTATTTGAATTACTATAACTTGATTCTTTTTTGGGGAGGATGTACAATATTGTCTTACATATGCATAAAATTGAGTTCCTATCTAACCTAGAATACAGTCCGTCTCCATTATAACAGCCAGCCGGTTTATGCTGTTAGGGGAGGAAGAATGTGTTTATTGGAAGGTTATACGAAGCACATTTTGTACACTACGTGGGGAAAAATACAACATATCATAATGTTATAGCAGGCGGTACATGTAGTTGCCACTGGAGTTCAAAAGGTTAATATTGCATTCGGTATAGGGTCTGAGGAAAACCGGAAAGCGGTGGTGAATATAGCCAATGTTATAGGTAAAACTACCTTCCGATGTCGAAGCAGATTGTCTAAATACTATGCCACCGCCTCCATACGGATAGGCCCATTTACTCACTAATTGAACAAGTCAACATTTGAGCAGCTTGGCGAAGTGGTGTGATACGACAAAACGGTTCCTCCTCATTTTTATACACCGGAGTTGTTGACAGTGCACTGTTCGCGTTGTGATTGACCCAGAGTCTGTTTAGCATCAACTGAGACCCCTAAAATTAAGCCCACATATCTCCAGTTTTGATCGACTTTTCAGTGGAGTCGTGTTGGTAAGAAACTGTTTCGTTTTTTGTATGTAGGCTGATACACTCTTCACTTTCTTAACAAGCAAAAGAATTTTGAAATGCGTGAACACATATTTGAACAATTTCATCTAAAGAATGGAGATGATTGTGGTTGATTCCAGAAGCTGGAGTTTGCTTGTTTTGAAACCAACGTATCTGGAAATTGTTAGGTTTGAAACTGTTTTTCACAAATGTAGATTATTTGGCGTGTGTTGACGTTCTAAAGCTGCTCCCTATTGTTATATCATTTCTTACTGCTTCCGTGAAATACTCGTATGTAATAAACACTGTCCTTATTAAGAATTTAGAATAAAAGTAGACAAATAGAAGGACTTTCATTCAGATCTATATTTTTAGACAATTTATTTCACTGTGCAAACGTGCTACGTGTAGCATGTTGTGGAAAACTTGGACAGTCTGGATAATCTGTTTGTCTATTCATGCATCAGAACGGGGTGTCTCACCCTAAGAATAGACTAAAAGTATTTGTTACGTTTTAGGCAGCGAAGAAAGAAGACTAAAAACTGAACAATATTTTTTGTTGTCAACTAAACACTCAGCTTTTTAACACACATTTTTATTTTCAAGATAATATACAGACTGTTTAATTATTACCCATTGACCTGAAAACAAGTATAAAGCACAGTATCCAACCATTACTAAAAATAATCGCTTACAGAATTGAAATTGAATCAATACTGTTCCAAATATGCGATATTTATATCCATTTTATATCAGTATATGAACACTATGCTGAAGTTATACGTATCAGAATTAATACATAAAATACATAGCTATACAAGCTAAACTGTTATGAAGTTTGCACCGTACTGAGTAATAATAAGGTATAACCCCTTTAGGCTTATTAACAGCTGATAGAATCACGTGACGATGTTGCACTTCCTTGATTGGTTGATGTGGGGATTCACAGGTTTGCTTGTTTGTTCGGGTTCCAAATATTTTAAGTGAAGATATTACATTTGTATTACAGAATTCACGTGGGAGAAGTAAATAAATATTAGTTAAATTGAAAACAGCATGTGGGTAAACATAATGCTTGGTAGCAGGCTATGAAAAGTGGCAGTGACGTGGCAAGACCCGTAATTAGATGGTAAGAGCAGTTTTGTAACTCTCTGAGCATCGGAATGAATTTGCATAACCCAGGCCTGAAGTTGGAGCAAGAAGAAGATGAAGAAGAAAAGTAAGGATTACTCTACATTTTTGTATAAATATTCGTCGGTCTAAGGCGTGGGTCTGCGGCCGCTCGCTTACTAGGATTGTGGGTTCGAATCCCACTGGGGGCATGGATGTCTTTCTCTTGTGAGTGTTGTATGTTGTCAAGTAGAGGTCTCTGTGACGAGCTGGTCCCTCGTCCAGAGGATTCCTACCGAATGTGGTTTGTCTAAAAAAAAGTGTGATTGTGAAGCCTCGAAAAATGAGGCGGCCTAGGCTCCCAATGGGCTGTCGAGCCATTGGAAAAAAAAAATGGATATTTCATCCTTTGTTACCTGTTATTGTAGCAGACTTCGATAATATTGCCCATTTTACTTTCTTGTCTGTCATTAATATTATCACAGCCTGAATACGCTTGTTTCAGTCCCTTTTCTTCTAGTTTTGTTTTGTCTTTTTCTTAACCCCCAAGGTTCCACAACCTTTTTCTGCGCCATTTCTTTAGCGTCTGTAGTTTGCAAGTGCTTTGACTTTGAAGTGTGCAGGATATTCGCTACTGTATTGTTCAAGCATATGTCTTGGATTCTTTGCTGTGTCATGATCACATAATATTGTTGCGTGGAAATGAGTTAACTGTTTCCATATTTAATTCGATATTTCTTATCCATGTATCTTTGCTGATAATCGACAGGTGCTAGCGTCATCAGAGGTTCCGATTTTTCTAAGTATGGGCAGTAGTAGCTACATGTCTGTGGTAATTATGTATGCATGTTGAACCAGTGCAATTTGTACAATTTAAAAGTATAATAAATATAATTTACAGTTGTAAATGTTACTACTCTAAGCTGATATATATAATTATATTGATAATTTAATGTATAGAGGGTAGGCCGACACTGTTTAATTATTATTGTGCTTGTTAAACAAATGAAACTTAGTATTTTAGTGTTACGTTTTGTCAGTTTTATTTAAAAGGACTTGATGCGTTCTACAATTCTGAAGAAACTACCAGTTTTACGGAGAATATAAATTATGGTGCTTCAAAATTATTCCATTATTTAAGCAACCACAGTAGCACAGTGCGCGCTAGTGAAAGTAAAATTGCTTGTAAAATCGTATTCAGTACTGTTAACACAAATGTAATATTCTTTTCCTGAGAACGAATCAGGTCTTCGCAGGAGGAGCCTTAGATTTTGCGCAGTTCAAGCTTTAAGAAGCACGATATGTGACAGAAGACCCTGTCTTTACGCTACCTTCTATTGTCAGGGTTACCTACTGTTGCCCATAATTTGGCACTAACCAGGGAATTTATGTACCAAAAATATTAAGTGAACTGTTATGCTCATACGTCGTCATGCAAATTATAGTGGACTGACAAGTATTCCGGTCACGCGGTGGCGTAGTTGGTTGAGGCACTGCGCTACAAACCGGAAGGTCGCGGGTTCGATTCCCGATGGTGTCATTGGAATTTTTCATTGACATAATCCTTTCGGTCGCACTATGGCCCTGAGGTCAACTCAGCCTCTAAGATAAATGAGTACCAGGTATATTTCCTGGGAGGTAAAGGCGGCCGGTGCGTAGGGCTGACAACCTTACCACCTTCATGTGCCGATTGTCTAGAAATCTGGGAGCCTCAACCTCCTGGAACCCTAATGGCCTGTACAGACCTGTAATGGGATTGCTTTTTGACAAGTATTCCAGTAAGAGACCAGTTTGTTTCTTCTGTGCTGTGGTATTGCTACAGCAGTTCACGTTTGACAGGACACTGTAAGAGTGTGCTTGCCTTGGTACATGATCGGACGGCATTCATTTTACATGTTTAAAACAATATTTAAAATATTTATATTCGGAACCCTTTACAAATTAAGTGTATGAAATAGAGTCCGATGTGAAAAGGTGATGGCTGCTCAGGTGGTGAAGAAATGCCATGCTTTTTATGGTGCCAGATATTATTACTGTGTGTATAAAAGTCTGCCACTGTACCCTGTCCTGTCTTATCTCTCGCTCTCACTTTCTCTTCTCTTTTTAATAACCCTGTTTATCCTGTAAATATTAACGTTGTGTTTAACTTGTGACAGTATTACGTAACACTTGCGAGTATAGGTAACTGGCCTAGTGTGTCAAGTACCGGTACTATCGGATGAAGAGTCACTGTCATTTTGCAGGAAACTTGTGCTAATCAAATATGATCATAGATCGGTGTTTTATCCATGGTGTTTAATCTGTATTTTTGCAAAAGGCCTACTATGCAGTAAGGAAATAAATTTATACGGCTTGGAATCCAGACTTCTTTAAAACTTGATTATTTTAAACTTCTTCTCCATTTACATCCAAATACGACCACCGTTTCTTTTATTAACAATATTCCTCTTAGCCTACGTGTTTCGGTAAAGCCTTTCCTTCATCGGGGGTGTACCATTTGGTGGCAACAATTAAAGTGATGATTTGAAGATTAAGTAAAACCGTTCAAAATTCCATCTACCTGTAATAATAATAATGATAATAATAATATATTCTGAATTACAGCGGATTAGCTGGTTATCAAAGGGTACGGGTCACTGACCAAGCACTTTTTTATTAATTATTCTGCTAAAAGCTTTCGAACTGTACGGCATGTGTTAAGTATTACTTCTTTACATTGGAATATGTACAACGGAGCGATTATTATTATTATTATTATTATTATTATTATTATTATTATTATTGAACATTTTGTTTGACAGTTATTAGCCGCAACAAAATACAATCCGACGTTAATAATTATAGTAACATCTCTTAAACCTATCACTTAAAGTTATTAGGTGTTACACCAGGTTTTGTTCTACCAACAAGTGCCACGTCCCTTGAAGATGGAAAAGCTTTTCTGAAACATGCCGGGTGGACGGGACATCGTTAATAAAGTAGATAGTTGCATTTAGATATTTGTGAATACTGACATCGAACAAGCTATACAACGATGTCATCTTAAACCTTTAAGGACTATGACTAACCTGAATTATGTTTAAAGATTCAGTTCGTACCGCACAGTGAACACACTCGGTCTAGATGATAAAAATCACATAATGCTGTAATAATCTCTCTTTGTTCTGAGATACATGCAAAACACATGCACTCTTGTGAGCAGAACAGAATTTTTTAACGTTAAACCTAGTGGTGCATAAAGTAACCACTAGGCTTTAAAGGGTTAACCTTCTCCATTTAATTGACTGAAGACTTAATACAATGGACTGTATGTGTTCTACTTCTCATTTAGTTTTAATTTTATCTACCCTCTGTTCGACATTCATGAAAGGATTTCAGTTTCTTAACACCCTAAATGCTATCCTGTCAGGCGTATTAAATGAATACGCATGTGGGTCTTCAAAGCATCGTCTAAATTACTAGGAGACATATTAATATCTAAATAAGATTTGCTTTAATTTAATCAGTGCTTTCATCCCTCAGAATCCTGGCAACCAAATCTGTATTCCGAAGGAGCATCTAATCTAACCTTGGTTTGAGCCGTCTTCTGTCAAGATACATTTTATATTCCATGCTTCTGCGTGAAGGTAATCTAATTTTTGAAATGTAAAAGGACCAGTCTTGTTAAGTTGTATTCCTGCATGGAGTGACCTTATCGTTAGAGAAGTGTAATGGGTGCCAAGTTTCAGTGAATTATTTGGTAACAGAAGCTGGATCAGTTTTCTCGGTCATTTCATTTCATCTTTCCCTTAATGCATCGTTAAATAATGACATCATTAAGTATGTCTGTGCCAGTAGTTGAAGTGAAATCACAAAACTGTACAGCTACGTAGAAAGTGTTATCTGTATAAAATCATAAGGAAATGTGTTGGCAAAATTGAAAGACCTGGTATTCTAAAATTCATATAGCTACACGTTAAAACATGATGGATTATTTTCAGCTACTTGTGTCTTATTGATCGAGCGGAGTCTTTTACTTGAGAAAGTAAAATATACGTCGAAGTACGTCATATGTATTCGAATGAAACTGATTTTGAAATTAAGACGTAAAATAAGGGAGACTGTGTTTCATAATATGGGCCTAAATATATTTAAAGATTGCTGCATTCTGAGACGGTTACACCGCGCAGTCCTTACAAGTTTACAAACGTTTCGGAGGAAATTACAGCCTGCAACTTCAAGGTGGAGGATACAGGAGATACGTTCGTACGGAACGTTAATTTCTGCGAGGTTACACGGCGTCACATTCCAGAAGACAGTAGTTTTCACAGTTACCACCGTGAGAACTTGTATTTTGCATTAAGCCTACAAAGGATGTTTTTATTTCATGCAACGTGTCAGTGGTTAGAAATAAATCAATAACTGGTCCAAATGGATCTTCAGTTAACATGTTCCATAAAACGTACAACATAGTTACACGTCAAAAGCATTAGTTTAATTTCTGTTGCATATTTGATCATACTATTTGCAGGTTACGACGTTAAAATGTTAAATTCAGGGAAAATGAAGTTTCTGTCTTCTATATTGATGTTGTTATAGATAATTTATGCCAGCATGTACGGGTGTGTCATTTAGAGGGAAAACTTCACATAGGAGAAAAGCGATGTACCCTGCATTTGCAACCGAAACACACAGGTTTTGCCCACTACATTTTTTCTTCGAGTTTTAAGGAGTTCGAAGTAGTGAAACAGGAAGTATTTTTGGGTTGTGTCATCGCGTAATTCGAGAAATGTAGGAGTAACACATAGAATGAGCCTAAATTGTTATGTTACACATACATTTCCTGACTTACGTATTTATTTGTTCCCTATATAACAACTGAAAGTGACCATATGAATTTACGACGCATGTAACACACGCAAGATACAGACAACTCGACACTGGGCAGGAACAGAGCTACAATTGCTGTCGTGTTTATTGTCTTTAGACGCATGATCATGCTGCGCTGTTTTTCCTTCATGCACCACTGCACAGGTTTTAACGTTTTGGTTAGTACATCGTTGCAAATATCCCTGGCGCCAGGTCGCGAGGGCGAATAAATATTTGTATGGTGGCGCCTAATATTTGTGGGTGCTTAGTACAGCTCTCACCTTTCTGGCACCTAGAATTTTGAGGTGGCTCCTACATTTTTGGAACATTTTTACGTCCTTGGGTTAGTACCTTTGTTAGGCGGCTTTGTTACAAAGTTTCCATTCAGCTTTGGATGTAGTTTGGATACGATAAGTATCAGACGTTGCACTTTTGTTACTGTAGCATAAGCTGGTAAGTAGCAGATAACACGATAACTAACTAAATAACTCCACGGAGCAGAGTCCTTCTTGAGAAGCTAGCAGGTCGTCAGATAGTCAAGAAATTCCCCGCGTTTTATGGAACCTGAAGGTTCATTACCGAACTCACAAGAGCCCGCCACCTGTCCCTATCCTGAGCAAAGAATCAGTCCAGGCCCGAGGCTTTGTACAGTGTTTCGTAACATGGTAATTTTTTTCGGTGAGGAGTTGTTAGCACCTCGCCCAACCCCCAAGCTGGAGGGCCACCCTTTGTCGGCTGTCCGCGACTGCTACCCTCCATATCCGGAGGCCGTTCCTCCATCCGCAACCCGAGGACGCGCCATGCCGTGGTGACAGGGACCCTCGATAACGAGCACTAAAATTGAAAATTCCCGTGGTATACAGAAGTCATTGTACATAACGTAATCAGTTTACTCACAAACGTTATGCAGGCACGGCTCAAGTGTTGCGTTTGTAGTACGATTGTCACGTTTGTCAATGAGAGTATTACAATTCTCTCCACTTCATTTTTTTTTCGCTTGACTGAAACACACACCACCTCATAGATTTTCCTCATTTAATTTCAGCGTTTTGCCGCGCTCCATGCCCCACAAAAAGCTCGTCGACAAAAGACTCTTAGATGGAACATCTTTTTTTCTTCTTTCCAGCTCAACAAAATGGCAACGTATTCACTTAAAAAGAGACATGATGTTTGTTAAAGTACGAAGCTTCATTGCGTTGTAGGGACTGCCAGAATAAACTACTTTGTGACAGAACTGTACTTGTATGTGTAATGGTATATCCTGTTTATTTTCTCGTGTAAGCTTTTTCGAAACCAATCAGAATAACGCTATGCAACAAGATGGGGTGTCGTGTGCGCCAGCTGTAGTCGTTTGCTTTTCGGTAAGTTCCGGTCGTGTCATATGGTACAGGATCGAAATGGCAAGTGATGCCAAGTTTTTAACGTCTTTCGAACAACTGATTTTTGTTCCTTGGCTAACTGAAAAATGTGACAACACTGCTTTGCTCTGACTGCTCGGACAGAAAGTTTTCGCATGACTGCCGAACAATGACAGAAGTAACTGGAAGAGGGGATGCCCCCAAACTCGTGTTAATGTGTGTTGTGTTTCCTACCCAAAGTGAAACTTCATAAGACTCATACAATTCACGTTCTGTAACCGTGATGTTACTATGTTGCGTCACAACAGATCACCGATTAATGAAATGTTATTACAGGATTTAAAATTATCGATGTTCCGTGCAGTAAGGTAAGGCACCATATATGTACCAACAACTGCACTATGATTTGATTCAATGATATGCAAACAATTGGCAAACCTCCTACATGATTCGGCCTTTTTCGGCCATCTTCAGGGAGATATTCAACAAAGAAAAGTACATTAATGGCTAGTCATATCAAAGATGTGCAATAATACAGTTAAGATACAAAATATTAAAATGGTTAAAAATTTTAAAAGGTCTTAGTACAGAATGTGTATCGTAATGGTTATTATTTAAATTGCAAACAAACATCTATTGTAGCACTTCATCACTATACGTCCATAGTGATATAAACAACCACAGGAGACACAGGGACATACACTTGTATCCCTGAAACAACGACAGGAGAAACAGGGACATACACTTATATCCCTGAAACAACGACAGGAGACACAGGGACATACACTTGTATCCCTGAAACAACCACAGGATACACAGGGACATACACTTGTATCCCTGAAACAACCACAGGAGACACATGGACATACACTTGTATCCCTGAAACAACCACAGGAGACACAGGGACATACACTTGTATCCCTGAAACAACCACAGGAGACACAGGGACATACACTTGTATCCCTGAAACAACCACAGGAGACACAGGGACATACACTTGTATCCCTGAAACAACCACAGGAGACACAGGGACATACACTTGTATCCCTGAAACAACCACAGGAGACACAGGGACATACACTTGTATCCCTGAAACAACCACAGGAGACACAGGGACATACACTTGTATCCCTGAAACAACCACAGGAGACACAGGGACATACACTTGTATCCCTGAAACAACCACAGGAGACACAGGGACATACACTTGTATCCCTGAAAACGAAGATGAATTGCTGCAATAGATGTTTGTTTGCAGTCAAATAAAAACTATTACGATATACGTTGTGTACTACACTTTTTGAAACTTTCAGCCATTTTGATATTCTGTATTTTGATAGTATTATTGCACGTCTTTGATGTGACTAGCCATTAATGTTGAATGCCTCCTTGAGGAGGGCCGAAAAAGGCCGAAACATGTAGGAGGTTTGCCAGTTGTTTGTATGTCAATGTATCAAATCATAGTGCAGCTGTTGTCTATATATATGTATATATATATGGTGATTATTACAGGAGTTGCTATGTTGCAGTCCTTCCGTGTTAAGTTGTGATATACCTATACTCTTTATTGTTCCACATATCATAATAGAGAGACATATTGAAAGAAATTCCTGTTATATCGGAATTTTTTAGTGTGAGGAGACATTTTTTGATATCAAATACCACACGAAACCTTCATCAACATTAAGTGTTCATAATATCGGGGGGGGGGGGGGGTCGCCTGTACCCTTTCCTGTACCAATCTGACTTTTCACTTTCGCAATATATTGACAGTTTATTGCGTTTGTAATGCGCTGAAAATCATTTGTCGCTACAAAAGAGATAATTTGTAGCCGACAGATTAATTTCTACTCAGGATCAAACATGAAAAGATATGTTACAGTGTCTGACCACTTACTTACCTGCAGCGCTTTCCACAGTGGAGCAGAATGTCGAAAGATGCTTGTGCTGTGCTCCAATTTGATGACAGGAGCGAGAAGAATTGTAATTTTTAGTTTATCATTATACTGCGGTCGCTCTGACAGCATTACGACTGCAATAGTTGCCCCCATCGAGTGGCCCACGAAATGGAGGTCAGAGTGTCCAGTCACTCTAAGCACGTAGTCAACCATGGCAGGAAGGTCGTACATCCCAATTTCGTGCCAACTTGAAATAGACACGCAAAATTCGTACATAGAAACATCTGGGGCTTAAAGATGTTAACGGTGTAACACACAGCCTAAGATCAGAATATTTAATACGTACGAATATTCATAAATCGATTTCGTCGCCAAGCGTCAGCAGACCGACAGTGGGGCCCACCCAGCCTCTTATCCAATGGGTACCGGGGACATGCTTCCTTGGGGTTAAAACGGCCGGGGTATGAGGCTGACCACTCACCCGCGTCTAATGCCCAGGCTATGAATGACTGAAGCTAAACTTTCACTCTCCCATATGCATTCATGTCATGCATAGAAACAGATTTACCTTCTTTATGATCGAGATCAAGAAAGCGGTTCTTTGTCTGAAGAAAGGTTCGTTTGTTACGGGATATAATTATACCTACCATTTTTAAAAGTGAAGAATATTAATTGAAGTATATTTTAAGTACTGACCATCTCATGTAAAGTAGTTCTTGCCATTCATTTAGGACCAAAATTCATAATTAGTGTTGAAGATTACCAATAAGTCAGATTTATGTAAACCCATGCAACCACAGAGGTTAATACTACACGCTGACAGACAGACAGACATACGGACTTGAAGAAACGAACTTGGTCCAAGTAGTAATACTTTGAACTTGTACCTGGGAAGCATCTTGTTCAAATCTCATTAGGGACAACAACAATCCTTCTTACGATTGTTCATGGCTTTCCTCAGTCTTTCAAGGGAAATGCTAGCGTCATTACTTTAAACAGGTCACTACCGCCTCCTCTGTAAACCTTTCAGATTACCGAATGTGACCATAATCTCATCATATCTGATAGTAAATAACATATATAGTTGCTAAAACGTCATTACACACTGACAGGCCTACAGCTCATTGCAGTGCGTGCATACAACTTCATATGTGAGGGCCGCTCGGAACGTAATTTGATCATCTTTTAATATGACCTCGATGTACAATTCCTGACCTTATTAATGAGAGTACTAAGGGTCCGATGTTCGTTCAGCGGACTGTACGACGTCAGTTTCAGTCTCCATTGCAATGGATGTCAGTGCAATTCATCACCGAGTGACGATTTTATATGGGGGTTGACTTCACATAGATTACTATTGCCATGCACCTGCATTAGTTTCAGGTCACTGGCTAAATATTCCCCGCAAAATATATAGACTATTCATCACGATTTTTGCATTTATTTTCCCAGATCATGAAGTTCGAACTTCTAATTATGACTACTTCGAACACATCAGCTTTTCTTTCTTGCGTACTTTTTATAACGTCGCGTCATGTCAAAAACAAAGAAGGGTAGCAAGAAATACCCAATGCATCCGAACGGGAGTAATAAGATCAGAAAGGTCAAATTGGCAGTCTGTACGCCATGAAGGAAGGTGGGGAAATAGAGGTGTACTTTCACGTAATCATAACGTCATTACATAGAGGTGAGTGGCCAGCTTCACGCCCCGTCCCCCTGTTCCCATTGAGCAGGATTTAGGGTGGTCCACAGGCCCGGTGTGGGCGCCTTGGAGAAAAGAAGAATCTCTTATCCCTCACTGTAATCGAACCATAATTCCTCGGTGGTAAGAAAATAAGATGTATTTCAATTATATTCGCTACGAATGTTTTAAATGTAAGAATCAGAACTTATGCTGAAGCTATTTGGTGCTTCGATCTGTACTGACCGGCCGTTAGACACAGGTTGCCAAAGTCCTCTTAATCCTGCCTGAAACTTGTTATGAGTTGAAAACGTGGAAGAAGTCAGTGATTCGTCAGTCAGAATTGGATATAAGAAAAATACCTCTTACCTGTAGTTCCAGAATTCTGGCTGTGTGTTGCTGAAATTTTTGTGACGAGCTGAATATATGGTTCCTCTTAGATTTCCCATCCATACGTCATAACCAGCATCCGATAATTTGTAACCTGTGGACATTTGTATGAATATAAATTTAAGCTGTAGCTATGGACATCGGCAAATGGCTTAATGCGATCTGTGTCCTCCGTGTGCATGACATATGTGAAACATAACTGACACTCCATTTAGCCTCCGGATGAGTTAGGGCTTTGGAATATGTGAAGTGAAATTTGCATTTTATTAGCTACAAAGTATGCAGGGCCAAATCACAACATACTATAGGCTTACCTAGTAAAACCTTAAAGAATGTGACAAGGTTACATTATTTGGGAAAAACACTAACAAATCAAAATTGCATTTACGAAAAATTTAGGACAAGATTAAATTAGGGGATTGCTTGGTACCGTTCTGTTCAAATTTCTTATCTTGTCTGCTATCCAAAACGTAAAATACACAAAACTGTAATTGTATCGGATATTTCGTGTGGTTGTTAAATTTGGTCTGTCCAATTAAGGGTGGAGGAACATGGACTGAGGCACTTCAGTTGTATTTATTTTTACGAATGTCTATACAATCAATGAAATAAAATTTGAGTAACTTAGGAGGCACACAGTGTCTTAGGTATTAATATTAAGACCCCACGTCTTTCGTTTGCAATACTAAGTCATACTGATTGTTACTGGAATTGAAACATGTATCTTTTGTTGAAATATTAATAAACCAGGATAATGTGTGTTTTTCGTGGTGTTAAAATTATGCTATGTTGGGTAGACTGAGTGCGAAGGTTTGAGAAGAAGGTGCTAATGTTGAGGAGTCTGAATACGTATGAGAAGGGGGAAATAATGAGTGATGGGAGAAAAGTACTTAAAGAGCAACTTCACAACTCTGCCACTCACCACAAAGTACTGTAATGATCGAATCAAGTAGGGTAAGATGGGCTGGGTATTCAGCTTCCATGGGAGAGATGAAAAATGCATATAAATGATTTGTCAGAAAACTATTATTGTATGTATGTATGTATGTATGTATGTATGTATGTATGTATGTATGTATTCGGTTAATGCACGGATTATGGATCATATAAATCCAGTGGGAATGTTTTTCTTCACCTTCACACTCTAGCTCAGCGTGTTCCAGACTTTTTTCCGCGGAATTCTGGAGTGTCTTGCAATGTGATTAGGGATTCCGCAAAAAAATTTTAATGATAGCAAATTTTTTCTACTTGCGTTCATAAACTTACTAACTAACTAACTCCATGGAGCAGAGTTCTTCTTGAGAAGCTAACAGGTCGTCAGCTAGTCAAGAAATTCCCCGCATTTTATGGAACCCGAAGGTTCATTACCACATTCACAAGAGCCCGCCACCTGTCCCTATCCTGAGTCATATCAATCCAGTCCATGCCACCCATCCCACTTCTTGAAGATCCATTTTAATATTATCTTCCCATCTACGTCTGGGTCTTCCAAGTGGTCTCCTTCCCTCAGGTCTCCTCACCAAAATCCTGTATGCACCTCTCCCCTCACCCATACTTGCTACATGCCCCGTCCACCTCATTCTTGATTTGATCACCCGAATAATATTTGGTGATCAGTACAGATCATTAAGTTCCTCGTTATGTAGGTTTATAAACAAATTTGTCATTTATTCGGAAGCAGCTCATTCCCTACTGAACTGGGTGCGCTATACGAGCCAGTACGTGACTTCTTGCGAAGATGTCTAAACAGGGCGTTGGAAGGAAATAGGATGGAAGAAATTCTCTTGGCCGCTCAACTCGACACTACACAGGTAGTAAGACAGTAAATGAGTAAAAAACGTCGTACGTATGCTTGAGCATTACATGTGGCAATTTTCCGGTATGAAAGAAGTTTAATTTGCATGTGGGTTCCGGCATTATGTGTGAAGTCCAGAATGGTTTCGTGGCCACATAATTTTGGGAAACGCTGGTCTAGTGCATAGACTACACGTAGCCAATAGACGTTCAACTAGTTGTGCTGTAACCTCTCCGTCATGGCTCTTTAAGAACTTGAGTGATATGGTAGACTTCATTGTTTCTAGGGCATAAAATTCTCTTATTAGTATAGTGTATATAATTAATGACAAGCATTCTGTCTTCGGATATTTGCGTAATTAGAGAGGCAATACCCATAACAAATTGTGTAATAGTAGCGTTGTTACTGTCTAAATATTTGTGAGTTATATCGCCATTTATTTTTAACAAAAATGTATATTTTATACTTTCTTGTAAAAAGATGTGTTTGAGTCGTATTTTTATTTTGTTGCAGTGAATTGCTTTCTGAGTAATTAGATACACCGTAACAAACATGATTCTTGTATTAATATTTTCAGTTTCCCTCTGATTTATAACTGGCTGTTCTCTGCATTTATGTGATTTATAAATGGCTCTCTGGAGATGGAGATCCTGTTTCATACAAGGAACTAAGATTTTATTACCATGAAATTAATGTATATGTGTATGAATACCGTTTATGTAAAATTCTCTAGATTGCTGTTTACTCTATTTATATGACGTATTCCAAATGGTAGCACAGGGAGGAACAAATTATTGTTTCAAAGGGACCGTGTTTTGTATGGTTATCGTGGGACCTAGACGTTTCGTGGCAAGTGTAACACCCATTTTAAATATTTACATTTCATTTCACGGAATGACATACACGTTAAATAGCGTGCCCGTGCTATCAGAATATGTCGGATTTTGACACAAATTATATTGTGGTCCACGACGGCATGGCATGTCCTCATATTGGGGATGGGGAAGACAACTCCACTTGTGGAGCGTAGCTGCGAATGTTGTCAGTAGGCAGCGGCCAGCAGCCTAAAATAGGTCATCTCTCAGCTCAAGCGCTGGTTGAGTGCGTGATAACAACCTTTATTCAAAAGCACTGTTCATCATGTTAAGAAATGTTTCACCGTTCCTCCAACTATGTCTGTTTCTTGGACACGACTCAAGCAAAGTAAAATAGCTTAGGGTCCAGTTCGGATGTCATGAAGAAGCGAAATTTCGTGACCGGATGAGTGACTCTCAGCTTCTCAAGGAGGACGCTGCTGTATAGAAAGATTTTGTTAGATGTTCTGGTGCGCATTGGAGTCGGGATGTTTGAAGGCCACATGTCTGTTGTTATAATGCGTTCAGGTTAGAACAGTAAATCAAATGACCAATATCGCATTAACAGGGAGAGTTAATTGTATATTGATGTTTTGTTCTGTTGTGTCGTGCTAGTCTGTACAGTTCCATACAGTGCAGTCTGAATACAATTACCACGTGCTATGGCCGTGGAAGTAATTCTGACAATTAATTCCACATAAAATATACAAGGATACTTGTTGATCTTCATCACAATTCGGTAGTTGATATAAAGCATGCGATCAGCTTTTCTGAATCGCCTGCTTCAGTACCTGTAGCTTCCTGTCAGTCAAAGGACCGGGCCTTCTGATAGTACTACATATTCTGAAACAATTTACAATTTACTACATTTAAACGTCCTCGTCTATGCTCTGAAGTTGCATCTTGATTATGCCATTAATGAGGGAACAATGTCGGCTGTCAGCGCTCTTCTTGGTTGTTCAGTACGTTAGGCGGACGAACGGAAAGCGAACGGTTTGTACTTCATCCTGCCATGAATATAATAATAAAAGTACAGTCGATATAGTGACTGGGATACGGGTTGAAAGACTGGGGAATCAAGGTTTTTATCTTCATCTGTTCCTTCACCTCTGTGGCCCACCCAGTCTCCTATCTAACGAGTAACGGAAGCTGTTTCAATGGGGCAAAAGGCGCCGGAGAGTGTAGCTTACCAACCCTCACCATTTAATTCAGAGCTGAGCAATGTCTGGCTGGAGCTATACCTCCACTCCTCTGTTCGTATCACAGCACAGTGCTTCATTAAGAACAAATAGAACTGTACGTTTACTTTACACATTGGAATGAAATACTATCGTACTAATTATTTTATAATTCAGTAACTTCTGAACGGCTAAGATGCGACGGCCATGTGCAGAGCACACACCACGTAGGCCTTCACACAGGGTGTAGCTGGGGGGGGGGGGGGGGGGGACGAGTTGTGCTGTCGCCCCGGGGTAGCAGGGTCGAAGGGGCAGCAAACTGGGCTGCAAAATGAATATTTTTAAATGAAGAAATTGATTTTTGGTACTCTACAAATTTTAAATTACTCAACCGAGTATACGAATATTCAATAAATATTTCGCTTTATACTCACCGTGCATCTTTTTATAATTGAATTATTTGTACCAACAAATGCACTCACCATTCACCACTCAGACAGGAGGGAAGGAGGTTCTGCCAACAACATAACACACAGATAACTGGAACACATGCTGGAAATAGGACCACGCTGCCATTAATTAATAATTATACTATAGAGGATAATATAGTATACTACTTGATTTTATTGTAATTTTTATAAGTTTTAATAATTTAATAACTTTTAGCAGCTTAACAATACCACTAATTTTACAAAATTTTATACGATGTGGTTACAAATACCGACTCACTGTTATGACGTAACCAAAGAATTGGTCTATGTAAAAACTCACTTAAAATACCCCCTGATGATGGCAGAATAACTGCCGAAATGCGTATTGGGGCATCGTAATAATAAAGATAAAACTGTCTTAGTGCATTTGTTGGTACAAATAATTAAATTCAATAAATAATTATGATGTTTTTGAAGTTCATAATTTCTATTAGGGGCGGCCATTGTGATTACTCGCCCCAGGCACCAAAATACCTAGCTATGCCACTGCCTTCACACACGTAATCTTTCGTCATTGTATTTTCCTTTGTTTTAAATTCGGACGCTCTGTAATTCAAGGTCACAATGTTTCTTTTTCTCTCTTTTTATTATTGGCCTGTGGCTGTGTGTATTTTTGTGTGTTGGCTATGGTTGTCCCTTTGCACGCCGTTAAGGCATGTGGGAAGAGTGGATTTGTACCTCCACTCACTCGTAAATGTGGCTGTCGATGGAGGTGAGTTGTCAGCTTCACGCCGCGGCCTTTTTGCCTTCGAAGAAAGCCCCTTTCCCCCCAGTTTCCATTGCATAACTGGCTGCATGGGTCCCAGAGCCGGCTTGGATGATTGGAAAAGGGAAACATCTTTTGCCGCTGCCGTAATTGAATCACGATTTGTCGGTTGTCCAGCCCATGACCTGGTCACTATACTGTGTGAGGTATCCCGGCTTCCGTTGGGCTTTGTAGAGTCGTTTATTTTTGATATGTTCTTCTTTTACATTATTAATGGCCGTGAAGGTTTCTTAGACTATTACCGGAAGAATTACATAGAGGTTAGGTAACCTTCCACATGTTTACGTGAGGCTTAAATTTTTTAAAGTCTTAAAAGAAATTTAAAACCTGTAGCAATCAGTTGTAATACAGGAGTGGTGAACATTCAAAAATCTGTAAACGTAAAAATACCAACCAATGAAAATACACATGCTGCATG
Organism: Reticulitermes speratus; assembly: GCA_021186555.1. NCBI lineage: Eukaryota > Metazoa > Arthropoda > Insecta > Blattodea > Rhinotermitidae > Reticulitermes > Reticulitermes speratus. Next base: position 8,223,051 of record JAJKFL010000330.1, read on the forward strand.
TACGGGCGCGAACTTACTTGGGCTGTATATTGACAATGAATAATTCTCTCTTGTTAATTAGTCGTTTCTTTGATTGCTCTTTATTTTCTGTAGCCATTTTAATATAAGAGGTGAATTTGGTTTTCTAAACAGCGTTTATTTGATTCTGTCCATGGCTCGCACGTTTCATGTCACTGCTATCACTACTGTCCTTTGTTTAAACATTTAATCAAATTGTGATGGTAAACTGAGTGAAATATATAATTATCAGCTAGCCCTGGTTTCCAGTGTGGTGATTTTTGTGTGTTTCCACAGTTTCTTTGGAAATATTAGCGGGATTATACATCCTGATGCGGATCAAAACTGCAATCTGCCACATTGTTTCCAATTCATAATTAGCAGTAATCCTACCACACCTAATTTTACGCGGGGTAACCTCATCAGATGGCAACACTTTAACACAATAGAAGTTAAAGTAAAGGTTTTCCTGTGATTAATTAAACTTCACGCCATGAAAAGATACGGAGAGTGGAGGAATTACTCCACGCATTCTTAACGCTGGCATTAGATGGTGTAGTCGTAGGTTTACGCCCCTTCCGCTTTAGCCCCATTACTCATTGAATAAGGGCCTAGATTGGTCACAGAGCAGGTCTGGACGCTTTGGAGAATATAACTGATGGACCTGCCCGGAATCGAACCCCGTTTCCTCCCACGGCCAGCCCATAGCATTGTCACTATACTGACTGAGTTATGCCGGCACAGTGACAAAGTAATCGGCTGAACAACCAATAAATAAGATTGCAGTAAGCCTTATAATTAAAATCGCTTTCTTTGCTTTATGCACATTTACTATGTCTGCTGTTTATGTTAAGTGTCCTAGTCTGTTGCTACGGTCGCCAAGGGCCAAGCGCAGCTTGAGAAATATGCTTTCTTGAAGGTTTCTGTCACTTCCTCGTGAAAGTTTGTACCACGCTGATCGCTGAGCCCAGAACAAACACTGTAATACTAAATGCGCCGTCACCAAACTGTCAGAATGAAACATCTTGGAGGCAGGTGGAAACTTCAACTTTCTCACTTTATGAAAACGGAAGGGAATGGAACACAAGTGGAAGAGATCCATGATATAAGTTTCCTCTGCCCCACCCACACCATCTTGTTGACAGCGCAAATAAATAATCGGATTGCGAATATTAGTAGTTCCACGTTTTCATTATTACTTTGTAACAATTTCTCCAATCCTGAGAAATTCTACGTTTGTTATATTGCATTAGAAAAGGAGGTTGACGTTGGAGAAGACGACGCGTCTCAACACAAGTAATGTCTGTGTAACTTTGAAGTGTCAGAACATATCGTCTGAAGAAAAATGTAAAAGGGAGGCGCGAGATTTAGATCCTTAAATTTTTTCGTTTCCACTCGTTGGTTTTAATTTTCACACATATGTCTTCCGACTGTAGACTCTGTAAGCTGCGTGGCGAACTGGCTGATTCAGTGGTGAAACGTAAGCTCTTGTAATGACAGGTGAAGAAAAGTCATTAATGCCATATTTGATACCTTCTAAGGATTGTTTGACTGATTTTGGGTAGAGGGAGAAACTGTATGAAATGTTACGTTTCTTGAGGTCTCCATTCTTCCGGAATGTGACGCTGTGTCTTGGGGTAATTGGTTCCCGGAGTTTATACTCAGCATTGTGGTCTCATCCTCAAGGGTCGAAATGCCTAATTCTTTTTTTGACATTTCGACCATGAAGATGAAACCACTACGTCGTTTCGAATCTCCGGGAACCATTTACCCAGTTACGCAACGTCATATGTCAGAAAAACGGAGACCTCAACTGCACCTCTCTGAAAGCCTAAAAACTTGCATGTCACAATTGTTACTTAACATTTCCTTTGTAAAATTGTCATTTCACTTACCCGTGAATCCAGGTGGCCGGGATAGCGTAGTCTGTATAGAGACTCGCTACGGGCTGGACAGCCCGAGGTTCGAACCCCGTTGGGGGCGAGATTTTTTGGCCCCGGGGCCCACGGAGCCTCCTGTACAATGGGTACAGGGTCTCTTACTGGGGTGTGGCGCTGACCACCCACCCCCTTTCAGCGCCGGTGTCGAGCATGGATAGACTGTGCGTTCTCGGCATGTGACGGAACAGCTTTATCTTTCCCTTGAATCCTTTCATCTGCATCTTGGTCTGCCTAGTTACCCGTCAGATTTACCAACTAAAATTTTGTGTTATTTTCTCATTTCCCCATGTGTAAATGCATGTCCCACCCGTCACGTCCTCATTGATTTGTTCACCCTGATAAAATTTCGTGAAGAGTACAAATTATGCGAGTTTCTCCGTTTGCCTGTTACTTAATCTCTCATTGGTTCGATTATTCTCCTGAGCACTCTGATCTCAAACGCTCTTAGCCGAGTACAAATAACAGCGTACAAGTAGTAATGTTTTATGTTAAAGGATGACATTATAGTTACGGAAGAGGGTGGTCGCAGTCTTACGGTGCTCTCTGGGCACTTTCCTGTAAATAAATGTGTAGGGCTGGTTCAGCTGCTTCTTTTTGACTAAACCTCTTACCATGTTATGAAACACTCACTAATCACTCGTAACTTTCCGCCACTCACCTAGGGCTTTGTGAGGACCAGTGAGCACCCAATCCAGCGAGCTAGCCAACACTCCGTGCTGAAGGAACACTGCAGGCTTTCCTCTTGTATCAAAAGCGTAGTCCATCCTGTCTCCTCGGGGCTTAGCCTCCACACCCTCCGGTGACTTCGATTCTATTCCAACTTCATTAGAGTTGAAGGGGTTGTTCTGTGAAGGGTAGTGATGTCGATGGTATTTGGTGCTGTAGGGGATGCGATGGAGGGTGAGTTCGTAGCCGTCTTCTGTTACGAGCGTGTGACTCTCCACAGGGTATCCGTGACGATGTATCAACTCGGGCTGGCAGTATGAAAATGGCCATAAGAAATTTTATTATTATGCTGAAAGTTAAATAAGAATCAGGATTGCTATTCCGTCTGTTTACTGATAATGCCTTGCATGTTGACACTCAGAAAGTTGACAGCGTTGCTTAGTTCAGCTGTTTCTCAATTAAATAGTTTAACATTTTAGCCGGCGCAGGTTCTGTACATGTAACTAAGGACTCAGGCTGGTCCTTAATCAAACGATATCCCAGAACAGTACCGTTTTGTCTGTGGAGTTAAATGGACTAGGAAAAAAAAGAGTATTTTAAATGTACTTATGGAATAAATTCTTACGTGATCATCGTGGAGCCGTACTCTGTATATTAGAAAAAAATTAAGTTCTTTGAGTGTATTATCTTTGCTGTTTTTATTTTACTTAACGCGCTTGTATCAACTGCAGGGGTCGTTTGTCGTCGACTGAGAATTAGTAGGCTAATGGATACATGTAGTGAATATTTTGGGTTTGGAAGGAAGTGAGTGTGACGGACTGTAAGGTCAGAGCCCAGAATAAGCTAGGAAAATTCGGTCTATTTCTCGACGAGATTATAAACGGGTTCCTATGAACGAAATACATGGTGTAGGACTGGCCATACTGACACGGTGCGACTGTCGCTTAGTCTTCTAAAGGTAATCTTCTTATTGGAGTAGTCAGTGTTTTGGTATTCTCCCTATCGTATTCATTGTCAAAGCGGAGTAAAATAACTGACGATCTTTGAACTGTTCATTTTCTATCGAAACATTAGGATCCGTGGTGAAATGATTTTGTCAGAATATCATGCGACCTCGCCTTCCGTCATTCCGGTTCAGCCACCTCCACCGTCCATTCGTAACTTCTGTGATACCGCTTTGTTATATAGCGAATAATTACTATTCATACGATGGTAAAGTGACGTACTGCTGCTATTCTTTCTTTCTTGTGATAATTTTCGCATTGCACCTGGATGTTCCTGTTCTTTAGTTTATTGGAAGACATTCAGTAAACTGTATATATTTTACATTTTATGTAAGAAACTATTTCGAAAAATGTAGTGTCTCTACGGTTACCGGAAGTAGCTGAGGAAAAGTACGAAAGTAATAATCGGAATTGTTGGATTTCGGATATGGAATGAAAGTGGGAGGTGCCGAATGCCAGCGAGCCGCTACGTTGGGTCCTGAACGTCGAGTCACTACCAGAAGAAACTGATGATAGTAACGCAAATCTGATATGGCGGAGTTCTTCCGTAATATGAATACTGGGTTGTTTTCAGTATGGATTGCCATGGCAAAGGCAGCATTCAACAAGAAGAAGGCTCTTTTTACCAGCAAATTGGACTTAAATTTAAGGAAGAAACTAGTAACTTGCTACATTTGGAGCATAGCTTTGTATGGTGCTGAAACGTGGACACTTCGGAAAGTAGATCAGAAATACCTGGAAAGTTTTGAAATGTAGTGCTGGAGAAGATCAGCTGGACCGATCGTGTGAGAAATGAAGAAGTATTACAAAGAGTCAAGGAGGAGCGGAATATCCTACAATATATATATATATATATATATAAAGGAAGGCCAACTGGATTGGTCGCATCTTGAGTATGAACTGCCTTCTATAGCACGTTATTGAAGGAAAGCTAGAGGGAAAGATATAAGTGACGGGAAGACGAGGATGAAGACGTAAGCAGCTACTGGATGACCTTAAGGAAAAGGCAGGGTACTGGAAATTTAAAGAGGAAGCACTAGACCGCACTCTGTGGAGAACTTGTTTTGGAAGAGGCTATGGACCTGTCGTAATACAGACAACAGAATGAATGAATGGACGTATTGCTTTCGACAGTATGACCGTCAAGTACTGGAGTGAATATCCTGGATGCATTGAAGGTTACACTTGTAGTCTATGTCAAGTTTCAACTTGAATACAATAATTGTCGCTATCGCAGTTCATTCGTTGCTGTCGGTTATTTTCGTACTCGGAATATCAAGATCCCCTACTCGCTTAGTTTGGTAGTAAAACCAACTGCTGCGACCCTAAATTCTCTTCAGAAGTGCGTCTCTAGTCCTCACTATGTGTTAATTTCCTCTCTAGAAGTTTGAGATGCACTTGAAGAGATTCCGTTTTCTAACCCACAAGTTTTGCTTTGGTCTGTTGACGGTTTGAAAAGGTAGAGTATGAAAATATACCTACACATATCGACTTAGTAGGACCAACAACGGCGAAGCTGTCAAAAAGTGCTGCATAAAAGTGATGGATTGTTTTTAGCCCCAGTAAGAGCCATTGTTTTCAGCTGGAAATAATGGCAGAATGACGTCTGTTGTTGCAGTCAGTTTATCAAATTTTGTTCATTCCAGATGTTTTTATTTCGTTGTTTTGAACCCCGTTGTAAAATGGTACATGTATTTAGACAGCTCTTGGAATTGTATAGAAGTGACACAGTTCTTCTTTTGTACAGACAGTGAGGTTGCTATTTTCATGCAAAATTGTTACACGTGGTATTTCTTAATTACGTAAGCTGTCTAAACTAATCCTTGCGCAGAAGGTCCATACTTCTTGTTTCATTTGCAAGTATATTTTACATTAAGAAAGTAATAATACAGCATTTAGGTATTTGGAACTTTTCAAAATATCCCTCCACGTCTTTCGGCAGGCAATTAGCCATTTTCAGGAGTACGAGGATTAAACCGTCAACATGAAGTAGTGACTGAAATAATACTCTGTAGATATCGGTAGTTTTAATTTATAATAGTAGTGTAGTTGTCGTTTTCATGACTGTTGTGGTACGGTAAATGGGGAGTGAAGGTATAGCACCACGTATTCTTAACTCCGCCACTAGATGGAGGTAAGTAAACAACCTCACACCCTGGCCACTTTACTCCCGGAGGAAGAGATCCTTGTATCCATTCAGTACGTGGCTGGGTGAGCCCCTGAATTAGGCTAGACCTTTGGAAGAATATATAAATCTCTGTCTATTACAGGGATTCAAACACCGGATCACCCAGACAGTAGCCATTGTTATTGTCTTACAAGTTAAAATTGTGTTATTAACATAATGGAAGTGTCGAAAGAATATATTTAGACTATATCGAAACCATGAGTAACCTTCGTTAAAATATTCCTTCAATGGCGATATCTTCAGAGGGATCGTTTCGTGGTATATCTCATTAGGCGCTATTATGTATTGGCTTTATTAATAAGGTACATATGCTTGTAATTAATGTCATTTAGTGATTATCCGTATGGTAACGTTCAATTGGCTGTACTTCACATCATCAGGTGATATAATTCTTCTATAAGACTTGTGGGATCTGAAGTGGCAACAGACTTCCAGTATTATAAATGCTATCTAGGTGAGCCATGCTCAGCCTTCATGTCCTTGGTCTCATGATGTTGGACCCCCATATTAGTTGTTTATACGTAATTGCACACCATGTGGTTGTTGGTGCGTCATAGACCTATTACATAGGCGCTTCGCGCATGTTTAATAACACTGAATTAAAACAGCCTCAGTCTTTTTTGGTATTAAAATTTCATTCTTTGCTTCACTTTATGACAAACATGCATCGCGTACCACAGTGCATGATGTTGCGGGGTTTGAGATTATCACAGAGGTGCTGATGAAGACTATCGTCTGTTATATGACGCCGTGTAGACTGGTATATATGTGCATTCATTTCGGTTCTCGTATTTTAATCTCAATGTTTTGAGCGAAATTTAATATTCTTGTACTACCAAGAAGATGGAGGCAGCAAGCTCCACCTATCAATATGCACGGCATCATATCCTAGAACACAGAAATTTCATGCCTAACGTTCTTCCTTTCTTCGTACGTTCCATACAAATTTTACGTTCAAAAATAGCTAATGTGTACCGGAATTCTGAAGTTGAACGACCTGAGAGGGAGAAAAGCATGAAGGAATGAAGAAGGTGGCAGGAAGGGCATGATAACATATCTCATTTCGCCTAGCACACGAAGTTTCTTACATTCGTATCTACAGGAAGCCTGTCAGTCCCATGTTTGTTACACGTCTATCAGTATCTTGGATTCGTACTGGCCAAAGCCTCTGTGTCGGTCTCTACAACTTGTTTCTTTATTATCCGATATAACCATACTGTCTTTTTGACTCTTAGTGACTTCTGTAATTGATAGGATATCGTTAAATACCATACGAACCAACTAGTTTACATGAAGCGAGAGCCATATATCCGACGAGCGTGCCGCAGGTAGGTCATGGGCTCTGTTTCAAGGTTACTGGGTTACACGGAATCAATAAAGCGCTCCTCGGTACAGTGCTGTGCGGTTTTAAAGTAAGACTTTTCTTTTAAAATAATCGAGGCGGTTGTAACATTTGCTGTGACACGAAACATTTGAAATTGTTGACTTCTGAATGAAATGATAGGAAACGATCTGACGTAAGTGTCGTTAAAACACTGTTGATTGTATTCACATGTGTGTCACCGTCACTTATAAAACGTCTAGTGAACTTTGTTGGGTGGGACACACATAAAATGGAGTTCCATATAGTAATTGGAAATAACAGAACCCGGTGACAAAACTTTAACAGCAAGCGGATACGATAACTTCTTCGTCAGCTACAACTTGGCCTCTTCAGATTGCGAATTTATTTCTGAAACTATGAATCCTTATAGGAATCTAGTAGGACTAATTTAAATGCAGGTATATCACAGCACAGATAAGTTTAAGCACAAATCCTTGACTCAAGCGGTATTCGAACCTGGTTGATGGATTTAGGTGACCATTCGTCCCGAAATTTTGGGGACAGTCCTCAAAATAAGTCTTATGTTCCGGACAAATTTTGTCCCCTATTTTGTCCCCGTTTTTTATTTTTTCGATTTTATTCCGCTTTCTTGATAATATTCTTTAGAGTGGAGACTTTCTTGTATCTTGTTAGAGACTTTCTCGACGAGGAGGTGGCAACAGTGGTGCGCATGGAGCAGTAAACAGTAAAGATATATGTAAGATATTAAAAACATGCCTGTAACTTGTGTGTCATTTTACTTTGTTACTTAAGTGCTGTCTCTTTCTCCGAATAGACTAAGGAAAACATGGCCACTTTAGCATGGAGTAATGTGAGAGGGGAAAAAATTATAAGAAGTTCGTCCAGACTGAGAGAATCATGACAGTATAGACTCAATTTGCCGTAGTATGAACTGATTTCTTGATTTTTCGTATTCAGTATAGATGCACATGTAGGCCTAAATATGATTCATTTGTCTTCGGATTCTCGGCCAATAAGCCTGTGTCAATTCGGAGCAGAATTTAAAGTATTTAATTTTTGCCCTTTAAATATGTTACAAAACGCAAGTAATGTGTGCTCTTTAAAATCCATATGACGACATAAGTTGGTCTGTGCTTGCTTTCGGAAATCTTGTGCGTCGAGATATTCATTAAGACCAATGCCTGTTGAAAGTACGAGGGGGAGGGGGGGGCGCCTGTTTTAGTGCCGAGTGCTCATTACTTACGAAAATTTTCCTGTTTTCTTCTATAACAGTGAGATCCTTTGTACTCCAAAAATGGGATTATTTTCTGTTGTACTGTAGCATACCCGTTGTACATGATCACAACATTATATTGATAATAATGCTTTATATTGTCATCCGACAACCAAACCATAGTGTACATTTACATCATGTTATATAAATAAATATTGGGAATCTTTAATTGGAGACAAGCAGCGCAGGATAGGGATGGAGGGATGATAGCGACTAGGGAGGCGCTTATCCTTCAAGGATAGTGGAGCCACAGAAGAAGAAGAAGAAGAAGATATAAATATACTTACGCATATATATCCCCATTATATGACGTGACTGTACATACATTATGTTTTTGCTTGACGGAACACAATATGAAATATTATTATAACTATGAGATGCTCAGCAATATGGCGGTGTGGATTTTATAATTTATTATAGTAACATTTAAGGAAAGATTCATATCCTTTCGGAATTTTATTGTTTGGTGTAATGTCCTGCATTTTTTTTCATGTCGAGACTTCGATGTTTCTTTATAAACTTCAAATAATAATTTATTTTCATTCTCCCTTTGATGTTTATCAGTCATAAGGTATAACAAAGAATGTGAACGCCGTTTAATCGACTGTACCTAACTAAACAGTTAACCAACTAAGAGGCCTACAGGAGCAAAAGATAGCGTGAAATAAACTTTAGTGTAACAGGTGAACATTTTGTTAATTTTACGGACCAATTATTTTTAAATTTCGTGAATTTGGGATTTTGTTAAAAGAAAAGTTACTAAATTCAGTATGTAATTCATTTGGCCACATAAACTACTAACAGACACTTAACAGACTTGTCGTTTTATCTTCAGTTACCAATACAGACGTGTCACATTTTTCCCGCAAGTGCCATTCACCTCCGCAAACCTGTTATAGTGCATGGACAGCCACAGCTCCTCACTTGTCACAACAGTACTTACCGTTGTCTGGAACGGCTCGTATGATTTCTGATAGCCCGAGGTCTGATGATGCCTTGCCGCTAGCCAGATGACCCAGTAGAGTCTGATGGCGGGGTTCATTCTCATCCAAACCATGATTGAACAGTCAGCTTCCAGCTTGCACACGTTCCGTATCTTCACAGTTAGACAACTAAGAAATAACCACAACAGAACTCGTCCCAAATATGCATAGTCACTTGACTCAGTTCTGACTTCCTTTCTCATTAAATTCTGTTGATGTTAAAATACTTCCCATGTACGGTTATGGCGCTGATTAACCCACTAACATTGCTGGAACAAGACGTCACCTTTCGTAAACTTATGCCGGACGGCTGTTCGTGGAGGTAAGTGCACTCTTTACAATGGTTTATGCCCCTGTACGTGTATTTTTTGAGTCTTCCAAAATCAAATCCGCTATTAAAAAGCCTGTCACTTGTGGCTTGAGACGTAACCCAAGTATGATTGAACTTGTAGTACGATGTCACAAGGTGGAAAAAGACGGAGTGATAGTGCTGAGGAGAGGAGGAAGAAGGAAGGCTGTAGGTATTCTTGGTATTTGTGTAGGTAGGGGGCAAACCGGTCCAGCAGTGTGAACAGTCATGGCACCACTTCTGTGGTGCTTGAAAACAAAGAATGGGAAATACATTAAGATTGACACGCAGTGTTGGAAAATAGGTCTGTGACATAGTTGAGTATGTCTGCTGTAATGATGATGTAGAGCTGTTCTGTTCTTCTAAAACATTGAAGGTAGCGGTAGGATTTCAAAGAAATGCAGTAGGCAAGCGGAGAAAGTAAGCAGATGTAGCAAGAAATTTATCTTTTATCTTGCTATTCTTAACACCAGTTTGCTGGGAAACGATCAACTGTGATATATAAGCGGGCACAGTGTAGCTAGAGAAACTGTCAGTGCTTATCGTGATGTCGGTTATACAATAGATTGTGATGGTGCTCGATTCGTTACACCGTATTGGGACACCAGTCATGATCTGCAATGTAAGTCAATCATATACATGACGTTTGGGAATTGGTCTGTACTTATCTTCGTAAGATTGGTTGTCATCCGGAAAGACAGTTTTATTGACTATTGGAATTACAGGGGGTGCCGGAATAGCTCAGTCAGTACAGTGACTAGGTTACGGGCTGGACGATCGAGGATTCATGGTTTCATTGGCAGTAAAGGCAAGAGATCTTTCTCTTCTTTCAAACGTGCAGACAGGCTCTGGCGCCCACCCAGCCTTCTGTTCAGTGGATACTGAGGCCGTCTCTCCGGGGGATAAAGCGGCCAGGACATGAAGCTGACCAGTCACACCCATCTGGTGCCGAGATTAAAAGTGACGGAAGCTATATCTCTGTTCTCCCATACGACTTCATGGTGTGCACAGGGGCAGCTTTACATTATTGGGATTACTAGAACACAAGCTTACCATAAGAAGTTATGGCATGAGACAATAACCATTCCTGGGCTTTCGTACTAGTCTAGAATCTACCGTTTAAAGATATGAAAGTAATTGCAGTACGGGCCGATCACAGTGGCCACGCGGTCTAAGGTGTGGGTCTGCGGCCGCTCGCAGGCTGGGATTTTGGGTTCGAATCCCTCCGGGGGCATGGATGTTTGTCTCTTGTGAGTGTTGTGTGTTATCAGATAGAGGTCTCTGCGTCGGGCTGATCACTCGTCCAGAGGAATCCTGCCGAGTGTGCTGTGTTTGAGTGTGATCGTGAAGACTCGATAATGAGAACGCCCTGGCCCACTAAGGGCTGTTGCGCCATTGGAAAAAGAAACTGAAGTACGTAATTTAACTAAAAAATTGGCGTAATTAAAACCAGTTCATTGCAGAGCAGAACTGACTTTCCAAATGCCGACATTGAGCATGCCTCAATAATAATAATAATAATAATAATAATAATATACTTAACCAAAACTTTACTAAACTCAGTTTACCACCACGCCTACTGTGCGAGGTCCAGAAAGTGGTAGTGCTTAACACCTGTTCCATCCTGAGAAAATTCCGCAATGATTAATTGCACTTACCTTACAAAGAAGCTAATAACCCGTAGTCATGTCAGTTTACTATGTTCCTGGCTTTATGCACTCACTTCAGTATTCCCTGACACAGCCCTCCAATAGATATCATACTTGGTTAAAGCCAGTACTCTGGGTGCTCAACGACACCAGGCATAGCCTGAAACAATCCAAAGTAATAATAATAATAATAATAATAATAATAATAATAATAATAGTCTGCTTACATCGAAGCATGATTTTGTGATTGAGTAATCGTGGTTCTATCTATCGCACTTGTGTCTTCTGGCCCATTGTCAACGGATTACTCTCACACTTTACACACCATGTTATAAGGTAGGTCAGCACGTTTGCTTTCCTTAGTATATAATCCTGACTTTTTATTACCTTAGATCAATTTAGCATTGAATTGATCGGGTTATCTGACGGGTATATTGATGCTGAGTTAGCGACGGTCTTCCTACCACTTGCTAGGACAACTGAAGATTTCAGTTATATGTACCAACTTTTCGGATGACCTTACTGTCCCTTGCTACACAGTTGTGTTCTTGGGCTACCCTGAAGAAGGAGGAAGAAGGCCTCACTCAAACGTTGGTACCTGCATACCAGTTTACATGGAGGTCGAAGAAGACCGAAATATTCATCAGCACCGCTTTGGTAGCCTCAAATTTTCATGGAATAATTGCTATGTTAAATTGGAATTTATGTTAAAAGACGCGGTGTCCTACTTATTTTAAGGTCGTATTCTTGCGTTTGCCTAGAGGGAGTGAAGAGAACGCGAAAATACTCCTTCGTGGTAGCCGGTTTCCGGATTGAGATTCAAACTGCGGACCTTTCCGTATACGAAACATTACTTTAACCAATACGCGGCGACGACGTTTTCTGTCAGTGACAGCTAGCGGCTAGACCCATCACTTTCACTTTCCCCAACATTACATACTTTAATCTTCAGCCTAGTTATTTCTTCTCTGGTTTTGGTAGGCTAGTCAGGCGTTGTATCAACTGGTAGAGAACACAGATTTCAGATCGAAGTTCGTATGCATTCTAGCGTCATAGAATGAAATGGACTGGAACTATTTGTTAGTCAAGGAGAATGAACAGTTTACAAATGTGTATTTTCTGCTTTCTTTAGCATTGTGGGTTTTATTCTCTGGTCTGGAGAGTAGGATATTATGAATTGTGAATTATTGCTGTTGTTCAGCAGACGATAGCGCTCTGTGTTAGATGCTCTCAGTCGTGTGGAAGGGCTATGTAAAAAGACGAGAAATATTTAAATATGCACCTATTACGGTCATGTAATTTAAATTATTTGCTGGAAGAAGAGACAGCTTCGTCGCTAGAGTGACTTGGCTACGGGCTGGACAACTGAGGAAATGTGACTTGATTCCTGGCATGGGCAAAGCTTTTCCTCTTAGCCACAACGTACAGACCGGCTCACCCATGCTCCTGTTGAATGGGTATCGGGAGCGTTATTCCCAGGACTAAAGCGGCGGGGGAGTGATGCTGATTACTCACCTCCATCCAGTGCGGAGGTTAAAAATGAGTGGAGCTACGCTTTCATGGCGTGCATAAAGAAGAACTTAACTTTAAACTTTATATTATTCATACCGTCCATTTTTAGTCTATCACACATCTCTTTAACCAACCAACGCACACTTATTGTTCTTTATTATACAACACAATTTACCATAAAACTAGTTTTATGGTAAATTATGTTGTGTAATAAAGAATAATAAATGTGAAATGGTTGGTTTAAGTGATGTATGATGACTTACCTGTACTAAGACCTAAACGCCACATGCATTGAGCCAACAGTTTTGGTACCAACTTTTAGTGGTACCGGTTTGCCGTGCTGAACAAACTGAAGTTAGTGCAGTAAAATACTCGTATAAATTCGAACCCCTTCTTAAATTCTAAGCACATAGTTTTAGTTCCGTACATTTATCTAACCATTCAGCACTCAAGTATATCCCGGTTTCCCGATACCAAACTGACTGCAGTAGAACGACCTGTAGTGTCGATTTGCTGTAGCTAATGACCCCTTTCCCTCTTCTAAATTACTAGTACTGACTTTGATATTTTCAGTGTGAAACGTTATGAGGTACTTGTAGAAGAACGTGCGGGTGATCTAAATTTATTTACAACCCGAATTAGAGACCTTTCAGCAAATTGAATTCTGTGCCGGACATCTTCGCAATCTGTTCACGTATAAACAACATATGAAAACCCTCGTTACAAATGGAAAATGTTTCTGCATGAATCTGAGACAATTTCCTTGATATAAGCCGAGAAACATCGAGTTTCCTTTACGACACCATTGTTTAGAAGAATGTTTTTTTTTTCGCATTGCTATTAAACCAAAGTAGACTGTGATGTGTAAAGCCTTATATTTGTTGATAATAACGCAAAGTGAAGTGGAAAAAGCTATCAAAAAGATGAGGGATAAGAAAGCTACATGAGATGATGATGTACCTGGGGATGCACTCAAATTGTTGGGAGAAGATGGTCTCAGAATAATGACACAGCTGATCAACAGCATATATGTAACTGGGGAGTGGCCCAGAGATTTCATTGAAGTTACAATGATTGCCTTAAAGAAGAATCCCAAAGCTACAAAATGCAGCGATCATCGCACAATCAGTCTCATCGCACATGCAACAAAGATAGTAGCGAGGATACTTAGAAGAAGGATTGAAAGGAAGACTGAGGATGCGCTTGGAGAAGATCAGTTTGGATTTAGAAAAGGAAAAGGAACTAGGGATGCAATTGGGATGCTGAGAATAATATCAGAACGAACCTTGGTCATAGATGAGGAATTGTGTGCTTACTTCGTAGACTGGCAGAAGGCATTTGACCGTGTCAACTGGACCACATTAATGCAGATCCTAAAGGGAATTGGGATAGACTGGCGCGAAAGAAGATTGGTCAGCAAATTGTACATGGAACAGAGTGTCAAAATACGACTGGACCAAGGGGAGACGAAGAGTGTGAACATTGGAAGAGGAGTCAGACAAGGTTGCTGTTTATCGCCGATTCTGTTCAACTTATACAGCGAATACCTTACCAAGGAAGCTCTTGAAGGGTTTGGAGACTTCAAAATAGGAGGACAAGTAATTCGCACTGTGAAATATGTAGATGATCTGGTGCTACTGGCTAGGGAAGATAAGGTGCTACAGGGCATGGTTGATAGACTAAGTGAAACTGGAAGACGCTATGGAATGGAAATGAATGTGGAAAAAACTAAGGTAATGAGAATCCCAAGGCAACCATCCCCAATGAAAACTATGATAGATCAAAAACAATTGGAGAATGTGGAATATTTCAATTATTTGGGTAGCATGACAACAAATGATGCAAGATGTACACGTGAAAATAAATCCAGAATTGCCATGGCTAAAGCAGCATTCAACAAGAAGAAGAATCTTTTCACCAGCAAAATGGACTTAAATTTAAGGAAGAAACTAGTAAAGTGCTACATTTGGAGCATAGCTTTGTATGATGCTGAAACGTGGACACTTCGGAAAATAGATCAGACGTATCTGGAAAGTTTTGAAATGTGGTGCTGGCGAAGAATGGGGAAGATCAGTTGGACCGATCGTGTGAGAAATGAAGAAGTAGGCCTATTACACAGAGTCAAGGAGGAGAGGAATATTCTACATACAATAAAAAGAAGAAAGGCAAACTGGATTGGTCACATCTTTTGCAGAAACTGCCTTCTAAACACGTGATTGAAGGAAAGTTAGAAGGAAGGAGAGAAATGACGGGAAGACGAGGGAGAAGACGTAAGCAGCTACTGGATGACCTTAAGGAAAAGAGAAGGTACTGGAAATTGAAAGAGGAAGCACTAGATCGCACCTTGTGGAGATCTCGCTTTGGAAGAGGCTACGGACCTGTCGTAAGACAGACTACAGAATGAATGAATGAACTGAACTTACGTTATACCAGGTTCACTGTCTGTGAAGTCTTATTATTTTCCTCGTTTTTACGTGGAAGTATGGTTTTCTTGTGTACTTTTGTATCCACATTGTTTGTAATGTTAGTTATTATCATGGCCCACGCCTCTCAGCCGCTTGAAGAAATATCAGTTACATTGAAGTTTATCTGAAAAAAAAAAAGACCTTTAAGTCGTTTATGTTTTATAAAAATTTTCTCATTATTACTCATAGTAATCTATGAATTCTGTAAAAATAATCCTGGTGATTCTGGTTGCCGCGCGGTCTGAAGCGAGGGTCTGCGGCCGCTCGCTTGCTAGGATTGCGGATTCGAATCTCGCCGGGGGCATGTACGAGTATATCTGTCTCTTTGTGAGTGTTGTGTGTTGTTAGGTACAGGTCTCTGCGACGGGCAGATCACTCGTCCATAGGAGTCCTACCGACTGTGGTGTGTCTGAGTGTGATCGTGAAGCCTCGATAATGAGGAGGCCTAGGCGCACCAGGGTTGTCGAAGCATGAAAAAAAAAATCTATCTAAGCCAAGGGAAAGGTTAAGTATTGTTTACCCTAGAATGAGTCTTGTTTATGTTGTTGATAAACATTATTGCTAAAATTCGTTTTCGGAAAAACACATAATTGTGCACTGAATTTTGATGAAGTATTTTATGAAATTTTTGTATATTAGTGAACATTCCTGTTGCGAATGATCAGTGTAACACATGCCTGTGCACATTCTTACCAGCCAGCTATTCATAGCTTTTTCGATTCGTCTGATCGGTCTACCTGTTCCATATGTTTTGTGCTAAGCAGCCAGTAGCGAGTGTTGTGTTTAGTAAAATTTTACTTAAATTAAAATCGGGGTTGGAATTTGTACCTTGTGTAAAGTTAACATACACGAAACTGGCAGGAGCCACATTGTAGACCATCAATTTGTACTTAATAAATACGCATCTCCACTACGAACGTGTGTCAGTTGCTCTTGTTGAAGACTTGCAGTCGGTCTTGCAACATCCGCAGAATCCATACCAAAAATGACCCTAAGATAGATACCAAATATCCCTGGATTCGAAGGCACTGTGTTCGTACCGAGGACACAGTGGAGCCCAACAGATGAGCAAGCCTTGAAGTCCGTAGCACGTCGACCGGAGGGAAAGTCCGGTGAAGTGCGTAATTTTACCAGAATTATGAGTAAAATATAGGAGCATTAAAACGTATTATGCATTACGTATGAAACGTACCTGACGAACATAAGCTGTTATTTTAATAATACGCACACATACATACGAGTACATACATACATACATGCATACATTATACATACATACATGCATGCATACATACATGCATGCATAGTAGTTGAATGTTAAAATAAATCTGATAATTATAAGTGTACATCCCACAATAACTTTCTGAGATTTGTGTATGCACGAGTATATAGTATTTTTGTAGTTGTATTTTGATGGGTTTAAAATCTGTCATTCTGCGTTGTTTTTATCAAGGCCCATATTACGTATAATTGCCTTTAATTTGTTATGAACTTGCTATAAATAGCAGTCCGCACTGGTGGCCTAATTGAAACCATGAAAACATACATTAGGTCGGATTGTTGCAGGCTTTGCAATCTTGCTCGTGTGTACTGCAGTAAGTGTGCTAAGGTGAGTTGCGTCATGCAGTACCGGTATCCGTGGAGACAGCAGGTCAGTGTGGCCATGGAATAAGCTGACCGTGAAATGTGCAGTCTAGTAGCAAAGGGGTACATGGACTAGATAGCATCCCCACGTATGAGCCAAAAGAATGTGTATTCAGCGTTCTTACATTCATTTACATAGATGTTCAAATAACGAGAAAATTCATGTGAGTGACCATTGACAGTAATGAGAGGATTTAGGGCTCTAAAGCAAACAAGAGCTGTGGATCAGAGCCTGTGCACGTTTGCCTACTCTCCTACGTTCACGTCATACGCTTCAGATCTGAGTCGTGCGCCGACTCCCAGGTATTTTAATCTAATAATAAAAAGGAAAGCAGAAAAATGTATTCGAGTTTTGAGTAGAACACGTGTTTTAGAAATTCGTTGAAGATTCAGCTGGTTGAGACACAGCGCTAAAAGCCGGGAGGTTGCGGGATCGATTCCCCGATGGGATCGTTGAAATTATTCATTGACAATCCTTCCGGACGCACTATGGCCATGGGGTCGACTCAGACTCTAACAGAAATGAGTATCACGAATATTATCTGGGCGGTAATGGCGGCCGGTGCGTAGTGCTAACAACCTTACCACCTTCATGTGCCGATTGTCTTAAAATCTGAGAGCCTCAACCTCCTGGACCGCCAGGGTATGTCCAGACCTGTAAAGGGATTGCTTTACCTTACCTTTAGTGCCCTGGACTCCTTCTTCAGAAGGTAGTAGTCACTTAGCCATTCATATTATCGAAATTTCGTAGGACCGAAAGGTTCATTACAACGCTCACAAGACCCCGCCAATGGACCCTGTTCTGAACCAGCTAAATAAAGTCACATGAACGCACTCTGCTTCTCGAATAACTGTCTTAATAATTATCCTTCTTTGAGACGCCTATACACATCCATCTCCCATGTGTCTTCTGACTGAATCCCTTTGTAAATTCCGTATAAATTGAATTCAAACAGGCCAAAACGTTGTTGCTCTGAGCGTTCCGTTACAATATGTGGAACTGTCGTGTTCACTCTGAATAGCGTGTCATAGAAGAGACAAATCTACCTGACATTCGGATTTGAAGGTTATATTACTGGAATTGACGATTCTGTGCCAATCAGGAATATGAAGGCGAACTTAGAGTGTTGGATTAAATTGGGACTGTTGTGACAATAGTAATTTTGAGATTATATCTGGCAGCTTCAACGTAGTTGGCATCTTAGCTATTGACAAATAATTTGTTCTTCAGAAACGGGTCACTGAGTTGTGTAAGTATTAATTTATAATTCTTTCGAACCTTAGTGTGTAAACTGAGATATTGGAAGGAAAATGGTGATATAATTCTCCCCAGAATTTTTCTTGTTTATTATTATTATTATTATTATTATTATTATTATTATTTGAATGTTGCTGCTTCGCTATAGATCGTATCATTGATCATTTTCATTAGTTTTGATAAACATTGGGCTATATGTACCGTATCCCTCGGATATATGCCCAAATGAGTACTTTAGCCTAGCACACTAGTAAAGGTAAAGGTAGAAGGTAAATCGATCTCGTTACAGGTCTGGACAGGCCCTTAGGGCTCCAGCAGTTGAGGCTCCCAGAATTTCTATGCAGTCGGCACATGAAGGTGGTAAGGTTGTCAGCTCTACGCACCGGTCGCCTTTATTCCCGGGAGATACCCCTGGTACTCATTTCTGTTACAGGCTGAGTAGACCTAGTACACTATTATAAATAGTAAACCGTCATGCAAAATGCCTGTTGTTTCATTGCTCAGCTCGTGATCAAAACATAAACCACAAAGTCATACAAGCTTGGTGTCTCATTATACGCGTGAGGTACTTCAAAGTTATCAGTACTGTGATAGGGA
The DNA here is from genome assembly GCA_021186555.1 of Reticulitermes speratus. Taxonomy (NCBI): domain Eukaryota; kingdom Metazoa; phylum Arthropoda; class Insecta; order Blattodea; family Rhinotermitidae; genus Reticulitermes; species Reticulitermes speratus. The sequence goes on from JAJKFL010000330.1 coordinate 8,241,921, forward strand.
CATGTAGTTGCTGTTTATACTAGTTTGGGTATGGATTTAGAAGACATAGTTATCTGGAGGGGCCTACAAATTTTCCAAAAATATAGGAGCCTCCTGAAAAATGATAAGAAGCAAGTTACATGCTGAGGACTCACAAATATTAGAACACAGGAAAAAAAAAACTCTCTCGGCCTCTTAGCGTCTGAGATTTTCGCACCTCTGGTTATACGTTATATTTTAATACTTTCGAATGTGGAGGTATCATTGATCCGTGTCTGTTCGCCGTCAATCTTCTCGTTCAGCCACGTGTATTAATGTCGTGGATTCGCGTAATAGTGTGCAATTGGACACGACTTTGTAATCGTCTGTAGGCTATTCTTTAACACGAAGTCTCTTATCAGTAGCAACATTTCATAAACGTTTGTTCGGAACAGTCTTCTCTTTTATAACGTTTAACGAGCTGCGTTCGAGACACTCCCAAACGTGTAAATGTCCGTTATAGTTAGTCTATCAAATTCTAGCCAACATTTGAATGCGTCGACAAAATTCCCCAACACCAAATTTTGTGAAAATTTGCTCAGCAGTTCTCCATTTAGTACGCAGATATCGGAGCTAATGGGTGCGTTTGAAATATTTCTTTGCAATTGCATAAAAAGGTCGGGGATAATAATAGATTTACACCCATATTATCTTCGAAGATTGCTGATGTTACGTTCGGCTTGCTCTATTACATAGAGAGTTGTTTTGCAAATTATTTACACATCACCTCACGTGCTTTATAAATGTCGTAAGACTTTCAGTATCTTTGAAAAGAAGTTCTTATGATGTAGAGTATCATGTTAGAAAATACGTCTCCCTAAGGCACTAGTATAACTAACTAACTCCATGGAGCAGAGTCCTTCTTGAGAAGCTAACAGGTCGTAACGCGCTAGTATATCGATTTAAATTTCGAACAGGCGTGTTCATTTGAACTTTGACGTAAACAAAACAGTGGGGACACGTGTAGTCGAAAGTATGATTAACAAGTACGACGTTTGACTTTTACCAAATCCTACGCCTGTTAGTCTTAGGACAGACGATCGTGGATATTTCTAACTAATCGCCACAATAAATTCTTTTGTACCGTCAAAGGATAAAGGTAAAGCTATCCCTATGCAAGCCTGGACAGGCCCCTAGGGCTCCAGGAGTTTGAGGCTGCCAGGATTTCTAGACAGTCGGCACATGAAGATGGCAATGTCTGTTAGATTCTGAGTCGACCACAGTGCAGCCGGAAGGATTAAGTCAATGAAAAATTTCAATGATGCCATCGGGAGTCGAACCCTCGCCCTTCCGTCGTGTAGCGCAGTGCCTCAACCAAGTGCGCCACTGCATACCACGTACCGTTGAAAGGTACAGTGTGTGATAGGCACAAAATATGAGTTTAAGACTAAAGCTGCTGAACCTGACACCGAATAATTTTGACATCGTAGATCCAAAAACTGCAGCATGATCCAGGAACACTGGCTTATTTTCAGTGACAGTAGTACGACGAAAATAATAAATCATTTACGTGGTTTGCAAACATAAATGTTTTTTCTTCCTTCAGGTACTGAATTATCGCTTGACTTCATCTGTTAGCTGAATTGAGAGAAAGACAAGCGCTTACGGCTAAGGGTCTATTGAACCACCTTGAGTAGGACTGAAACGCTCCACCAAGGGAGTGTGGGCGTCTCAGGGACAAAATTCCGGGAATTTGTAAATGTGAGTTACATTGCAACTTTTTGTTGCAGCGGGTTGCGGAAGAAGTGAACATCAGAATTATTCGTGAAACACGTAGTGAAGCTGTCAAAAAGTTTTCAGTTTAATTGTGTTGTAAAATGTCAGCGCACGCGGGGTGTTTGAGAATAAAGTATTGGGGAGAGTCCTGTTAAAGAAAGAAAGAATAATAGAAAGCTGGAGATAACTGCGTAGCGGTCAGCCTCGTAATATGTACTGGCCGTCGTATATTAGCGTGATTAAATCAAGGTGGTTGGGATTGGTGGAACAAATAGCATATATGATGAGATGAGATGAGATGTGTATACACAGTTTTAATCGGCAAACTTGAAGGGAAAGAACAGTGTGGGAGACCTAGGCGTAGAAGGTTGGAACAGGTCACTTGTGGTCTATGTGCTATCAATATCGCCTTCACATTAACTTAGGAAAGCGGCGATGGATCTTAGAACAGTCGGTGCCCATATTCCGTATGACCGTTCCATCATCTTGCTTCATACACGCTCGTATATACTCGTTGTATGAAACGTGATTCAGAAGTTCATCCGAAGTATATATATGTCTACCTATATAAGAGGAGACGTAGTAATGTTCAGTACTTACAGATGGTGTTAATCATGAGACGGCATCGGTATGTGTGTATTTTCATCTAGAAGAGACTTCTTGTTGAATTTTAAACGGGCAGTCGTCACTAATATGCAGCCCCTCAAAAAATGTGTTTCTGAAACATAAAAATCAAGTGCGTTGCGCATGTTATGAGCGCCAAGAGACTGAATGTTGGAAGTCCCTAAAATCTAAGGAAATGGAGATGGTCATCGGAATATTGCGCTTTAAGGAAAGAAAGTGGTGACAAGTTTTTAAGTTCCATGCAGGACGCGATTCAGCAATAACACCCGAGTTTATTGGAGAACGTGAGAACTCCAGCAAGAGATCCCTTATAATCGATTTCAGAAACTAATACGACCTGTATTTCAAACACCTTACACTCAGTTGTTGTGTAGTTTAAGATACGTGACCTAGCTGTTTGTATGTATGTTGGCTCGTGTTGTAATGACAGTCACTGTAATGTCTCCGGTAAGGTGTCTGGTTTCGCATGCAGTTAAGCTGACTCCCTGCTGGAATCTTCGCTTGCTTTGACGTAATAGTCAATGATCGAAGGCAGTAGGAACTTTTATTATAACAATAGGAATAATGATGGAACATTCAGCACCTGTCTAGTGTTTGTCATAGCTGAAATCCTTCATGGGGGTTGTATTTATGGTTAAAATATTTATCCCCCATAACCCAAAATATCTCCAAAGAATTACTACGTATTATACCTTAATTTCAGGCTTCCGCCGCGATGTTGATGAGATCTGCGCTCTTCTGGGATATTACGCAGCGTTATATCCCAGAAGAGCGCAGATCTCACTTTTTTGACCGAATGCGAAGAGAATATGTGCAAGAAAGGAGGCGTTAAGGCATCACTGTGCACGCCATGAAGCTTTTTTTTTTTGGGGGGGGGGCGGAGGCATAGCTACATCCAATCTTGACCCTTGAAGATGGGACCGATACGTTGTCCCGAAACGTCGGTACGGAATTACTACCCTACGCTGCCTAATATCCCCGCAGAGAGCAGATCTCATGTTAGGACTTGCAAAAACTATCCATGTCCTGGAAGGGACGAAATAACACCTCACCAGTCCACAAGCGATGCGAGGTGTCGCGTGCAGTGGACCAGATGACTACTGCACAGTGGAAGAGCCATTCCGATCCAGAGTGGCCTAGAAGTGTCCAACCGCCGGAACGGGAGGAGAGCAGTGCTTGAAAGCTGGACACGGAATTGCGTTTAACGGGATGTATAGAACGTAATTACCCTTCTGGTCTGCATTTTGGCATTATTAACATCTTCTGCTTCATGAGACGAGAAATACAATGTTTATGGTCAATTATAAATGAAGTTTAACGTTAACTGTGCGAAACAGCAAGGTCTTGGATGACATAGTGCCCTCTTCCAGTGCCTCACTCCGTACTGTGGGGTAGCAAGAACTATAATATTTATAGAATATATTGACCCAATTTCTTCGCACCAACTCTACTCTTATACTTACATGTCAACTATGTTACATTCTCCACCATGTTTGTAATTTCTGTTGCACAGAAAATATGTAAGCAAAATTGTGATCTAACGTGATATAAAATTCTGCATCCCTAATTCCAATGTTGGAATTGTTATAGCTAGTTGTTGAAGGCTAGACTTTGTGAGACTGCTGTGACATTTCACTTTTTGGATAAAGTAGGTCAGAACAAAGTTACATAAGTCTAGGGTCGTAGCTAGGGGAGCAAGTGGTGCCGCCGTCCCGGCGACAGAGTCCAAGGGGTCGCAAAATGGGCGACAAGAAATCTGAACTCTACTCTTTGTAACTTTTAAATTATTGATCCCAATACAAGGAAATGTAGTTAGTAACTGATTTTTTAAAGTTCTTAATCTTTGTTAGGAGCAACCATTGTGATTGTTCGCCCCGGGCGCCAAAAAACGTATTTACGCCGCTGCATATACTTATCACCTAATGGTTAGCATCCTAGTCTAGTCTTAACAAGTTCCAGGTGTTGTGTCAGCTGTTTTCACTACCACATCATAAAATAAGGAAACATTTGCAGACAACTTGCAAGACTGCATGACCAGGTTGCCAAAGAAGCGTTCTCACCAACACGGCAACTTACGAAAAAAAGTCGTATGCCTTTATTCAAACGAGAAGCAAAAATTACCCGAATTAGCCTGTACACTTACAAGTGAAGTTCCATATCTGCGTCGGTCCGTCGGTTTCATTAAAGGAAGAAAGAAAGTAATTATATTAGTCTGCATATATAGAGTTTAGTCTACACCAGATGTTGTTTGGTGTATTTAGAATCGATATTAGTCTTCTCGTTTTAACCCTCACTCTACTCAAATTTCAGACTGAAATTTATCCATAAGAAATCACAAAAAGTGCGTGCTTCAGTTAAATACTCATTTCTACTCGCATTAGCTCTAATACATCATTACTTTTCCAGAGATTTTTCAAATACATTTACGCCAAAGAATAAATCACGTTCTTTAGACAACAATCAATGAATGCACCGGCACCGAAAGTATAAATTACTGCGGCTGAAAAGAAGGGAGTGAATAGCCTTGAATCAGACCAACTTTATTTTACGACTATAAGCCTAGAAACGCGCAATGAAACAGATGGTCGCAAATATTGATTTAAGAAGAAACTTCTTGTACATCCGATCTTATAGGCCGTCTTCCATCAAAATGGTGATGTAATAAAACCGAGGGGGACAGGTGGAGTCGTGTGACCTCCAGTTCGGCTACGGCACTGAATCATATCGACGCCGAAATGCCACCCAAAAAGAAACTTAACCCATTATCTGCTCAGTTTTTATTGCGAGTATTACACCGTGAAGACTAAAACATTCATGAAACATTTGTCTTTTTCTTGGAATGAGTTTTTGTATTTTTATCTTTTTGTGTCTCGCCTTGAAATGTCTCGGGTGAGTGCATTCGGAGAAGGACAGTGTGAAAGTGTTCAGTTGCTGAAGAGGAAACTGCATGTTGTCATCCCCGGTTTGTAAGTACATCTCTGTTTTGTACGTGAATATCACACTAGCGGCTGACTAAGAAAATTGCCACAAGTGTAAAGGGACAGCAGACGTCAGCAAGCACACTCCTTAAGTAGTTGTTCGACGCTTAGGTGGTGAAGGAATTCACTTGCATGGCTGGAAGCTCAAAGTTCATTACCGGGCCTGTCCTGTGCCATATAAATCCAATCAAAGACCTCATACCATATTTGTTTTATTATTATCTTCCAATGTAAGTGGCAAGCGAATGTACAGCAATGTTATGGTTGAGTACACAGATAACATCAGATTTGTGAAGATGTGGTTTGTATGTTGCAAGCATTCTCTCCCATAGACAATGAGCTTTTGCAATCTATTGTACTCGCACAACCTCACATGTACATTCATTTTCACTTTTATAGCTTAATGACTCGCGACTCACATTGCGAAAGGTGGCAGTTTGAATGTTACGAAAACAATAGTAATACATATAGAGCTGTGAAATTTGAGGTTATGACGCCGCTATCTTCTGGGATTTGACACCATATTGGTTGGTAGATAGGTACCAACCTAACAGAGGAACCTTCTGCCTCCATATTCACGGTATAAATCTTTTAGCCTGAAGATGAAGGCAAAATGGATCGACTATCGGGCACCATAAAGAAGCAATTGTCCATTTCTGACGTCTCTTATGATGTCACGGTCAAAAGAAGCTGGCCCATACACTTTGTATGTGTGCGGGTATAGTAGTTCTTGTTATCGTTGTTTCCTTGTGTTGTTGGTTTAGGTGTTAAGGAAAGTTTATATTCTCAAAGCGGTTTAACTTTAACACGTTAAAGATAGGCAGAAAGAAAGAAAAGAATGGATCAATGAAAGAACAAGAAAAGATAGAATAAAAGAAACCAGCAATTAAACAAACATAGGCAAACAAAACGGAAAAGGAAAACAAATTAAACAAACAGAGCAGACAAAGAAACAAATGAAAAGGACTGAAAGAAAGATGAAGTAAAGTAGGGTGAATGGCTGAGAGAAAGAACGAAACAAACAAACAAACAAACAAACAAACAAACAAACAAACATACATACAAAAAGAGAAGGTGAAAGAAGAAAGAAATAAAGCATCTAAGAAAACGGAAAAGAAAACTGCACAAAGAACAAGAAAGAAACAGGCATGGAAGCAAACAATGAAATGGCTGAAAAACAGAAAGTGGAAGGGGAAGCAAATGACGGGAAAAATACACACAAACAAATAAGAAACAAAACAATAACAATGTCGGCGAACAGGATGGCTGAGAAGGTAACGCTGCCTACTTATATTCGTCAATTTCCTGGGAAAAATCTTGGTCGAGAAGCCAACTTTCCTAACGTAGATATTTCATGGTTTACCTTAGTACCTTCAGGTGGATGCCAGAATAGTATCTTGAAATAGGCCATGACCGCTTTAACGTCCATTCCAGTACACCTGTCATTTATCACCCTGCCTTGTGATGCTGTATTGTCTGAGCTACTGACTAACTCCATGGAGCAGAGTCCTTCTTGAGAGGCTAATACTTCCTCATGTAGTAAATAAATCCCCCATATTTTATAGAATCCGAGGTACATTACCATATTCATAGAGCCCACCACTTATCTCTCCTGAGCCAAATCACTCCAGTGCACGCGTTCTCGTTTTAGGCCTGTATTTTGAAAATTTATTTTAATACTATACTCCCATCTATGCCTAGGTCTACATAATGGACTCTTTCCTTATGTTTCCCCACCAAAATCCTGTCCCCAATACGTGCTACGTGACCCGCCCATCCTTATTGATTTTGTCACCCTTACGTCTGTAAATAAATAAATAAATAACAATAAGTGAAACTCGGGAAAAGAAAAGAGGAAAAGAATTTCCATCTTTATCGTCCCATAAGACGTATTTTTACGTCTGAAAAATGTCTCCAAAAATCACCCTGCCTCTTAACACCGGAAGGAAATGTAAGCTAATAATTTCGAAAAAGTGCCTCTCTAATTACAGGGTGTGTCTTATCACTTGAAGCGTCTTATGCGGCGGGAAATGTGGCACTTAAAAAAAAAAAGGAAGAAAGAAGTGAACCAAAGGCAAACATGCAGATGAGATTTTACTAATATCTGTCGTTTCGAACGTCACAATCAGTTTGTAAACTGAATTGTTAGAACATCAGAAATGCTGTAGCTACTACCTGCACCATTCACTGGTTATAATCACGTACCGCTCGGAATGCATTAGTCTTAGACGTTTTCTTCTTGCTGTGTCATATTTCTGTGTGGGGCTCACCTTTCTTTTTACCCGTAATCTGCCGCTTTGCTCTTCTCTTTTAGTGTTACATCAGCTGTCTTCCTGATGGCGTGTTTAGTCGGCTACGTGTAAAGAAGGAAGTTGTGAACGTAGACAGCAACACCCATAGCCTGAGGGGTAGGTAGGTCAGCTGCTGCTGAGGGTGTCGTGTGTCAGTCGCACAGAAACATTCTCAGATTTCTACTGCAGGAATCGTATCCATTTCTATTGCAGGGTACACTGAACTTTCATTGAGCAGGTACGACAAAGACTTTTCGACGTCCAGCGAAGGGGATTTCCAGAACTTTTGTAATAGTTAACTTCATATTATACATACCGTGCATTTAATTAATTATTAACTTTTGTAATAGTTGTTCTGTGTAGACGTCTCTAAGCATCATAATTTTGGCTATGTGGATACTGGCTGAAATTACTCCGGCTTTTGAGTATTTGAAAACTTAAATTGCGCAGTATCCGCTGTTTGTTGGTAATTAGCTGTATTATCTTTGTGCAATATCTATTACAACAGCTTTGGTCGATTTTGAAAAAGCAGTTTGTTACCTACATTTAAATCCTCCCCAAATTATTTAGTAAGGGCGTAAAGTCTGTTACAAAATGCTATGCAAAAGTAAAAAGGGTATGGCATATTTTTATAAACGTCATTTATGAACCTGCGTATTAAAATTTTGATTTCTTTTTTTGTTTTCTATTCAATTGTATTCATCAGAAACCCCCAAACAAACATGACAATTGATTTATTTGTACCAACAAATGCACTAAGACAGTTTTTTCACTGTTTACTTTATTATTACGATGCCCCATTTTTACGCGTTCATAAAATGTATGTGCAGAATGTGTTTTGGTTGTTTTTCTTTGGTTTTGACGTAGAGCGTCTAGTTTTTTGTTTAATTTGTTGTAGTGTATGTCATTGTTAATTTCTAGTTTTTGTTGTATCATGTTTTGTATACAGGACCACGAATTCTGCCAGTAATTAGCACATTGGAGATGAGTTCTATAAAGCTGCTTATTTAGTTCACATTTTTTCTTATATAAAAACTTTATTTCCTGGGTGATGCGGTGCGTTGTAGCTGCCTTCTGTGTATTGCGGCTGCGTTGCGTGTTGCCGTTCACTGTTATGTTGATGTATCTCGGAGTTAAATGTTCCGTTTTGCATAGCTTGTTGAACCATATTGCTGCGTTGGTCTTATGTATTTTCTGCTTAATACGTTGGAATTTGTGGATTGTCTTTGCTTGTTGAGCGTCGATAAATTTCACTTTATATTCACCGTGCATCTTTTATAATTGATTTATTTGTACCAACAAATGCACTAAGACAGTTTTTTCACTGTTTACTATTATTATTACGATGCCCCATCGTAATAATAATAGTAATAATAAAGTAAACAGTGAAAAAACTGTCTTAGTGCATTTGTTGGTACAAATAAATCAATTGTAAAAGATGCACGGTGAATATAAAGTGAAACATGACAATATTTTATGGATTATCGTGACAATTTGAAATCTCTCTCTCTCTCTCACACACACACACACGTGTTTATTTCAGTACCTCAGCGAATTAAAGCACAAATTGCAGTGTTCAAATATGTTCCTGGTCTTACGGAACTTCGGCGATGGTCTTCTCTTCGGTTATAATTGTTACACGTCTGTTCATACCAGAATAGCACGTTCTGGTAGGAGTTATTTATGATGTTAATATACAGTATAAACTTATTGTTAGGTTCGAGGTTCTTGTCACGAAGAATGCTGCCTTCTGTTGTGTAACTCTGTGTCTTTGGTAGAAACTTAGCGAAGTTTCAAACGAACCTACTGACTCCGTTCTCAGGGTAGAGAGTTTCTTCTAAACGTTGGTAACTTTCTACTACAGTAAACGACATTACAGTTTTCTTAGTATGAATCTTATTATTTCACAGACTGAGTCCACTCGCCTGTTACTGTTTACCTTTTAAATACGTCGTGTGCACTGGCACATGAGTGTTGATTGCAAGGTTTCTTCCTACGCACAGGGCAACACAAAACAGAACAAGAAATTCCGAACAGAAGTCATAAAGCCTATTTTCTTTATGCAAATATTTCTTATCCTGCGTATCTCTTAATTTTATTTCGTCTGTTGTTGTTTTATCAGTATCAAAAAATCATCTACTGATTGTGTATAGTTACATTTTTCAGATGGGTTTCATGCTGTCGCCATGTTCGTAATTGTTGACTTAAGACAATATGTCGTAAATAATAAATTAGTACGTTTGTGATCTGTCTCGATATAAAATTTCATTTGCCTAGGTGTATCAGTCTGTTATATTTACTTATCACCAACAAAATGAGAGCGAAAGAAATTTTTGCATGATCGCCATGTTGTTATTACTTTTTTTTTTCCTAACTCCCACCTCAGAAGTTCTCGCATCTGCCATGTTGCTGTTATTTGTTATAGGAAAAGGGGAGTACGGCATCAGATTGGCCTCGAACTGCATAAGGTTCGTACCAAGTTTCATAGAAATGTATCAGTCGATTTCAAAGTGTAAGTGGGGGCACACACGCAGCGTGGTGATGTTATAAGCCTACGTTTTCCATTTTAGAAACGAAAGAAGGCTAGAACGGACATAGGCCTAAATTCATGCTCCAAGCGGAATCCGAACATGTTACCAGTCTCCCGAAAACTTAACTTTATTCTGTGGCAATGAATATTCGAATGTATTTTGTGTGAGGAGGATACAAGTAATACATATGAGTAATTTGGTCATTTCAAAGAACACCGAAATTCTACTAAGAAACATGAATGATATGGGTCTAATCATTACAGATATGACTTAGCGTAAATAAACTTATATATTGTACATGATGAGAAAGAAAGGATCAGTCATGTAACGAGAGAGATAGTGAAGTATGTTACTATTTCTTTCTTTTTGTCTTTCAATATTCGTGGCGTTAGTAACAGGCTGTAATATTTCTGCACACATTTTCTCATGTTTTGTCTTCATAAACTTGTTACTGCCGATCCCAGTGGCCGCGCGGTATAAGGCGTGGGTCTACGGCCGCTCGCTTACTGGGATTGTGGGTTCGAATCCCTCCAGGGGCATGGATGTCTGTCTGTTGTGACTGTTGTGTGTTGTCAGGTAGAGGTCTCTGCGGTGGGCTGATCACTCGTCCAGAGGAGTCCTACCCTGTGTGATGTGTCGGAGTGTGATCGTGAAGCCTGGAACAGTGAGGCGGCCTAGGCCCTCAAGGGGCTGTCGAACCATTAAAAAAAACTTGTTACTAGAAAGGTATAGTGTGTTTCTTTAACGACACCGGCAATTGCTAAGATTGTGTACCAAGAAAGATGTGATGTCTTGATTATTAGCGTTGTTGTTGTTGTTGTTGTTGTTGCTGCTGCTGCTGTCAGTTATATTCCATTAAAAATAACTGGTTTGGACTAATAATTTAATTGTGAATAAACTGCCCGAGGAATTGTTCTGACGCATAAATAGCCTAAGTAGGCCTGTGCTCATTCTTGTGTTGTCATAATTTCATTTATACCGAAAATAACGCCACTATACAAACGTTCTTTTTTAAATGTAAAAGCCGTCTGAAAACATTCAAGTGGCGTTTTGTTAGAAATGGAAAAGCATTGAATTGCGCGCAGCCTCTGCTCCAGTAAAAGCCATACATTTGTTGACTGCTCGAGTTCGACTGCTCAGAACATTGTTTCCCTATCGAAATTGTAGAAACCGCATAAGTACTTGAAAATAGATTCTACCGTAGCTAGACTGAGTTTAATTAATGAGAACTGCAGGGTGTGGGAAAACATGGTTCCGTTGGTCATTAATTTACCCTCACTTAAAAGCCGCAGTACTGTTATACCGCAACCATTCGTCTTGGAGTTACATTGATTATGTTCTTTGAAATGCAGAAATATCTTCTCGCTTACAATGCAGTTTCCATATTAACCGTACGTAGTAAAGTGTGGTACAGCCGAATGACAGGGAACATGGCTCTAGCTATAAGGTCTGCAGCACGTCGAAATTTTCGCAGGAAGTAGAAAGAACTCAACGATATCGCTTTCTTGAAGATACAATTCGTTTCTTCTTATAGATGTATATCACTTTTATGTTCGTAGCTTTGTTTATGTGAGCGGTTTTGACGCTTGAAATGGTCAGATATGAGTACGTGAAACTGAAAATAAAATAAACGTCTGGTGTGTGGGGTTTTTGTGAACACGGTAATGGGACTTCTGGTTCCATAAAAGACAGAACATTTGTTGAAGAGTTCAACACGTATCTGTTTCTCAGCTAGAACTCTGCTGTATTGCTCTGAGTGGCTGGTTCAGGCGGTAATGCTCTTGACTTTTATTCGGGAGGTGCTGGGTTGGAATTTCGACCACGACACCTCCCATCCTGACTGAGATTTTTATTGTTTTATTGCTTTTCCTGAGTACTTCCAGGCAAATTTCGGGATAATATCTCAGATTGGGCTACGACCGCTGTGTTCCGTATCCTTGCTAGTTCATTGTTCACTAATCGTATCATTTGATGCTACATAATATGAACTAATGGCAGCGTCGCTAAATAAACCATGAATAAAATACGTTCTATGGATTTTTTTTGTGTGAAGGGCCCCGCAGCAGAAGCTACGGGCGCACCGCAGCCTTGAGGCTTATTGTGCAACCCTGTGATGAAGATGATTAGTTTTTTTCGTTTTTCTTGTAATGGAGCACCGGTGGAATGAAATTGACAGGGGGAAACCGAAGTGCTCGGGAAAAACCTGTCTCAGTGCCACTTTGTCCACCACAAATCCTACATAGACTGACCCGGGATCGAACCCGGGCCTCCGCGGTGAGAGGCCGGCGACTAACCGCCTGAGCCATGGCACGGCCTTCCATGGAGTTAATGTAGACTTATATGATGTCGGGATAACCGATTTAGCAAAGCAGTTGGCTACAGGTTCGAAGACGGTCTTCGATTCCTGGCAGGGGCAGAGATTCTCTTCATCTTGTCGGTTCTGGGGTCCACCCGCACTTCCATGGGGTAGGACATTTTTCTCCACGTCCGCAAGGCATGATGCTTCAGTACACGGCCCTGGATTTCCTCACACCTGGCCTAATCTGTATAATTCTCGCTGTCTGCTATGAATTCACTTTTATCCGCATTTGCAGTCGTATGGGTTCCATATTAAAACAGCGTCATGTGTCCGTCTCTCTGTAAGCGTAAACCACTTCGATAGCCGCTTAACGTATATTTATGAAACTTTATATCGTAGAGTTTTACTAATATCTGTTGCCGCTCTCCAATTTTTGTTAAAAAATCAGACACAAATAATGGACACTGCATATGACGACCTACATTCCTTTCAGCAGGTATATCGAACGTAGCTCATTACATATTTATCAGGGCGTAAAATCTTCCGCAAAAACGTTGTAGAAGGAATGAAACATATTTTATATCCACAACTTTTTCCATAAATCCTACAGTTGTCATGATAATTAAAGAATGTTTATTACGCTATGTGTACGTTCTCTCGTTTAATGCTTAACGATCAAGAACGATTTTCCAAACACAGCGAAGATTATATTTAAACGAAGCTTTTCCTACATCTGAAGTTATGCGTCGGCTGTCTGCAAATATACATATAGGTTTATATATAATTTCATATAAGCACTTACATACTTTTTTTTAGCTTTTCTGAATAAACACTCCAAATACGTATTTGAGCTCATCGCAGCAAAACTGGATCACGGCAGTTAGCTTTATATTTACAATTGTTTGTGCCCAACGCGCCTTTTAAGTGTGCACTGTGTAACTGTACAGTCTTGTTAACACAAAGTTCTGCTCACAACGTGGTTTGCCACTTTACTGCTGGTAAGGGCGACTTTCTTTACTAATAGGCAAGTAATACAGGAATGTATCGTTACGTCTTGGAACTGGACAGACCAAAATAGATGTATATGTTTGTTTTTAATTTAATGAAATATCGTGGTATTATTGAACCACCTGGTATTAGCAACTGAAGAATTTTAGTACTTTACTATGAGTTCAGTGTTAGAACTGAGAGAAAGCTATTGCAGATACAGTCCTTAAAATATAGCCAGATTTTAACAATGAGACTAGAATCACTTGGGAAGTTCCGATTTATGACCGGATAAATCGCGTTGATCCTGTGTCTTACACAAATGTATTGCAGTTTCGAACATACCGTTATGTGGTCGGTTTGGGGATAGGCCTTACTTAATGGAAATAAATTAGTATGGCGCGCAGTGTTTTTATGTATGTCTTTATCCCATATTTTTGGCGGATTGTGTCAGTTTCATGCAATGGAGTCTTGAGTGTTCTAAGATAAAAATGTTGGCATTTTTGTGGTAACGGCGAGAGAGATGTCACATAATAACTGGAGTCAAAAGGCGACTTGCTGTTCACTTAGAAAACACATTTCGTCAAATTTCATTCTTAAACAAACAAAGTAGTACCAGCAGCATTTACAAGAACTTTTTTCCATTGTCATAAAAAAAACTCAACACAGTGCCCTACGTTTCGGAAACAAACCCCTTCCTTCTTCAGGTGAAACCACTAATCATAAAACAATTAGCCAAAAATATAACACACACATCAACGTAGTTCACACGCGAGAAACAAAAATCAATACATCTGAAAGTACAAATTCCAAATAAGCAAACCTGAAAACAATTTTTAAAAAAGAGATAAGATATAAAAATTTAAGGTAGGCTAGTAAGTCATAACACCAGGTCTAATAAAATATAAAAAAGAATCAATAAAAATAAATAAAACACTGCGTCCCTAAGGGTTGTTTAATTGTAACACAGAGTCTATTGGCGTATGTTACAAATAAACAAATTAGACTTAACGGATTCACAATGCTGTGTGTGTATCTGTGTGTGTGCGTGTGCGTTTTTTGTGTGTACAAGCGCGTGTGAACTAAAGTAAAAAAAAAACACTTAGAAGGTTTAGCACGGGCATATTAATACAGTCAGCTTTATGCTTGGAAATACAGGGTTATTCAAAATGATTGTCGGGGTTTTAACAACTTGTCATACACAATACACTTGAGATAGGAGTATATAGTTGCACCGATGGATCAAGAAGTTCTCAAAGTTTTTTTCTATGATGTGCGGCGTGCAGTAGTTATGCATTTCTCCGCTTGGAGCGCAGTTTACTAAGGTGGCGGCGAACGGCAGTGAGAAGGCGTTTTGTGTGCTTACATTTCATGAATGTCGGTCAGTTACAATTGTCCAGCGGCAATTAGAGCACCTGTAAGGTATGTCACAAAAACTTGGAGTGTTGTTCTATTAAATAAAAAAATACATATACTCCTATCTCAAGTGTATTGTGTATGACAAGTTGTTAAAACCCCGACAATCATTTTGAATAACCCTGTATTCTGCGATGTACTTTGCTTGATAGCCTAAAACAAGAAGGTGGAGAAATTTGTCGCCACTTTCTCCACATTGACTGTTAATGAAAATTGTTGGAATCAATTGCTTGGTTACATACCGGATAGATAAATTGACTGTGCCGCAGTGCGAGGTTATCGGTGATATATACGCGTGGGCCACGGGGGGACAGTGGGGGTATATATCTGAATAGATACCAGCTATTTGCTATGACCGAATGTAGCAACACATAGGCCTATAAAGAGAGCAGCGTTAATAAATCTGACATGATATGTTGTAAATACATCATTAAACGGAATGTTGAATTAGTTCCTCTGAACCTTGCCTGATGCCTAGTTGCAGGTATATTTGACGATAGTACGTAGATTACGCATGGGGGTAATCCTGTTGCAACATGTCTACTTGGGGAGACTACGAACGATGTAATAGGATAGTATTAAGATTAATTTTTTCGGAATTGTATTATGAGAATGGAAAGTGGTTGTAGCTGGTTTAAGATTGTCCGGATTAGCGTTGCGTTTGAAAGGCCGTGCCATGGCTCAGGCTGTTAGTCGCCGGCCTCTCACCGCGGAGGCCCGGGTTCGATCCCGCTTCGGTCCATGTGGGATTTGTGGTGAACATAGTGGTACTGGGACAGGCTTTTCTCCGAGCACTTCGGTTTTCCCCTGTCAATTTCATTCCACCGGTACTCCATTACAAGGACAAGCAGAAAAAAAAACATCATCTTCCTCATAGGGTTGCACAATAAGCCTTCAAGGCTGCGGTGCCTCCGTAGCATCTGCTGCGGGGCCCTTCAATAAAAAAAGCGTTGCGTTCGGTTTTAGATGCCCTATTGTGAGTTTAGTATGTGTTCAAAGGACCCCAGAATTTTAATTTACATCAAAATTTTCATTTTCTACTATAAGTATACCATTTAAGAAACGAGAAATTAGTACAGGTCACCATCTACGACCTAATAAGTTCCTAGAAGTCCGTCATTGATCGAGCCCTTGTTTCCCATAAGCACTGTGTTATAGATGGCAGTTCGTTCCCTGAAAATTGCTTGTGGCAATTGAGATTAACTCAATCAAACACTAAATTCGTACCTGTTTCATAAAATGCCACAACAGATTTTTAATGTGCAAGGTAACAAAAAGAAAATACGCAAATGTAACAGTTTTTATTTTAGGAATGAATGTTGAGAGGACACCGAGGACACGAGGGGGCCTCTTTCAACGGTGACTGCCTGAGATACTAAAAATAAGAATCCAGTAATGTTTGGATTGAAGACGAAATCCTAATTTCATTGAAAATCCTTGCAGTAAACTTAGGCGCTCTTAATTGTTGAGTTAACCTTTGAACTTCTTTAAAAATTAGGATAGTCTGCCTCGAAAATTGTTAATGCTCACTCAGTGCACTTAAACGCCTCCGCAATTTAATAATTAATTCTGGGGTAGGAGGAGAGTCAAATGGATCCACTTTTTCAATAAACGCTTTCCAGTTGACCTTTCTTGAGTACTTGTGCATGAGAATCCAAAATTGAGTCACATCTTCAGGTGAAATTTCGAGCTGTAATCTCTTTCTCGTCTCCATTTCAGATTCAGCGTCTTCTGCTACAGGATCGTGATGGTCGTAATTGCGGGGGTTGTCATAGGTTGGGGGTCGGCTGTATTGAAATTATCCTTAGTGAAATAGGATGAAATATTGAGGACTGGTTTTATCTTGTTCAGGGTAGGGTCCAGTTTAGTATCCATCGGAACACGGTAACGAAATCTTTGGGGTCCTTAAAAGGCAGGTAAGTTCTTCAGCAGTTGAACGACTGTCACATTATGAAGAAGAACTCTACTCCATGGAATTAAATGTCTGGTTATTGAAAACATTTCATATGCTAGATTAGACGTTGCTGATTAATGAACATGATGAACATGAAACTGAAAGCGATAAACGGAGCTGAATTTCTTCATTCGAGGAATTCTTCAGTGGAGGAAGATGTCGCCCTGAACCAGCTGTTGTGTGTTCGTTGCCATGTGTCTCTCGGCTCCCTGACATAAGCATTCTTGTGAAAAGTTTCATTCAACTCCGATGAGCTCTTTGTGTGTGGTGCACGGACCGATATGTTTTTAACATACCGGAAGGACATGCAGCGACCTAGTAACCGTATGGTGCAGCGAAAGAGGATGTTGACGAACTAAGCGTGGTTTTTGGATTCCAAGATGTCGGATTGGTGCCAAGTTTTTTTATCCTTATGATATGACGGACTATCACACAAATTCCTCAAGATTGTGGTCTTTTGGTATGTGACACCGTATAGTTTGATAGGTACCAGTGTTTCGGAGAAACCACTTAGGAGTCCTGTGGTTACATAGGCAGTGATATTTAACAGATCTTAAAAGAAATAGAATGTGAAGGTATGGAATGGTTTCATTTGGCATAGAACAAGGACCAGTGACAAGCTCTTATGGAAGCCTTCACTTGATAGTACCCTGTCTCGTATTGATCCGTCCCCTGTACCACGATCTTGTACCTCTTTTATCAGAACCACTGTGTTCCATGCTTGCCTTCCTCTTCCACCCTTAAAATGGAGGCAAGAGATTCCTTCGAAACCTTTGTATATACCTACCAAATTGCACCGTATTACATCTCAGAAGAAAGTAATCTTCACATCAATGAACCTTTTGGTTCAGTGAAAGGCGGGAACTTCTCGAAGTGAGGTGTTATCTGCTTATATCGATATAGACACCAAGACCATTAGCTATATAAAATTCTTTCACTGCTGTCGTACACTGTCGTGTTACCCATACTGATTGACACCCCTAGTAATACCGCCATTGCAAATTCAAGTCTCACAGAGAGGATCAGATACAGATATCCTGTGGGCTGGTGTGTTCTGTCGTGTTTATGTTTCATAATTGCCGGATGGGAGTGTTTGTTAAAGACTTCTGTCTATGCCTGTCACGTGCACTTTAAAAAGGCATATGCTACTTCATTGATACACAGTGCTGTTCATTGATCAAAAAGCCTAAACCGGATGTTATACTGGCGCTTTTGTACGTTGTCAGACTCATTCGGCAACTTAAGAGTGGGGCAGAATACGGTCACCGGGTTCTTGTAGGTATGATACGTGACAGTATTCATGAAGTCCACATAAGTCGGCCTATTTGTCAGAAAATCAGGCTATTTGGAGAAAACTTGCAACGTGAAGTGTTTGTTGGACTTGTTTTTGTCAGAGTAGTTTAGATATGTGCCACAAAGTTGTATTTACTAACTCACTTAGGACTGGCTGAGAGAGTAATCAACCAAAGAACCAACCAACTACTGATTTAGTTAATTAATTGACTCAACGAATCAACTAACTAATCAGCCAACAAATGCAGCCATCCAACTAGCTATCTAACCAACCATTTAACTAAGAATCCAAAAAGACCAGCCAATTATCAACCTGACTAACTAATCATGGAATTAACCAAAGAACCAACAATTCAACAAACTTCAACTTATCAGTACTTACCCAGCAGTTGATGGGTGCGAGATTTAATAATTATTCTTAAGACAGTGAATATGAAGATATCGGTTTTCCGAATGTGACGCCGTGTAGTGTTGTAGACAGGTACCTGTCTGTAAAATTACAGAGTGTTGCATCCCATGAAACCTTAATCTTAACTTAATAGTTTTTCAGACGTCCGTGAAATTCTAATGTTTGCCGCAACGTCGGGATCTTTTCGTTCCTCTCCGTGGTCTAATGACGAAAGCCGATTGAGTGCATTGAAAGCCGGCCGTGAAGGCCTAAGTATTAGGGTAGGAAATATCTTGAACAGGCAATGTCAACTGGTCTTGAATTTTTAGTCTTAACCCCTGATGATGGCTCATAGAAAGCCGAAACATGTGTAGGGTTTGTTTATGATAAGGGGCTGATTGCACCTTGTTAGTGATTTGTGCATTTTGTTGGTGAATGTCTAGAATGGTCTTGAATTGTTTGCACCACGGAGTAATTTGATTATTATAAACTTTTGTCTGGGAAAAAAGTCCTCTGTGTTATATATTTTTATGTCTAAGAAATAGGCATCACTTCTTGCCAGCAAGAGCTGGTGTACCTCTACTCTACCTGAGCTAAATGAATCTTTATCCTGACCTGGAGGTCACTACGGAAGGTGCCCGTTCTTTTGCCTTTATTTCTCTTTTCACTGTGGAATGTTCTTTGTTTCTTTCTATCCACATTCTGATCCTTGAAATTGCAATTTGGGAGACGCAAATGAAAGAGAAAATTAGAGAGGAAAGTAAAGTGGGTGTACTACTCATAAATTGGATATTTCGTTTCTCTATTAAATTGGTGGTAAATTCTGATTAGGCGTTCTGGATTGTGGGCAGCATTTCCATTGACCATGAGATGTGCCCTTATGAGAAATCCTCCTTGGTTTTGACGAAACACTCACAGCCTCTTGAGGCTGTGTGATTGAAGCAAGGAGCCTTTTTGAAGAAAATTACAGGGCAAATTAAATTGGTTTTATTATGACCTTCCCATACCTGACTTTTGAAGCGAAGCCTTGTGTGAATAAAAACGCGTGTCTTCGGAGATCTGATGTTCTCACAACACTGTTGATGCAGATTTAAGTCTTCTGGGTTGTGACGCCGTGTCGAGTGGTAAGTAGTTCCAACGTTTCGGAGGATGTCGTTGCCTAAAGGTGGAGGCAGCTAGCTATTTTGGAACATCAGTAACTATATAGCAGTCGACATGGCTTAATATCATAGAGGACCTGAATCATTGTCGATTTATTTTTTTGCGTATTTGAGGCGAAAAGTATTCCTTTTAAATCTCGCATTCTTTAAGAACCTTTGGATTGCAGCGACTTACGGTGCGTACTCACAAACAGGGTCGAGTCGAGTCGAGTCGAGTCCAGTCAGACTCACAAAGACGCGGCAGACACTATTTGGCTTACTAATAACGGCCGCGCGCGGGAATGCCTACACACCAGCACAGTCGAGTCGAGTCGAGTCCCACGAGTCTTGCCGAGTCAAGAGTCTTGATAACGCATGTTTCACATTTGTCAGTCGGACTCCAGTGATCGGGCGTGACGGTTGCTATTTTGCGTAGTGAAATAAATGTAGATAGGTTGAATATTTTAGATAAGGACCGCCAGGCAATCTACGATGCTTCTCGTTGTTAAGATAAGAAACAGAAACTACATGGCCAGAGTTTGGTAAAAATTGCACAGGAGATTGGCTAAATACTTCGAATTTTAGTCTTTTCACGTTCATTGGGTGCACCCACGTTCCTTTGACGGAAACTCCTTCCCAAAATAATTTTCTGAAAAAGACGTACGTTAAAATTTTCCATGCTGTATATTTCTTTACTTGTGCACTGTTCAAACAGTACTAAAAACATATTGGATTCGCGCTGACTTGATTGAACTCGACTCGGTCGGTGTGCACCCCACCAAACTCTAGAGCCCGATTGGACTCGACTCTGGGTACGCACCGTTATGCGTATTTTTTCCGTTACTTGTCAGTAATATTGAAATAGCTCCCATAAGCCGACATCTGCATATAGGCTAGCACAGTTAGCGGTCGGTAGCCGTGCCCTATTGCGGCAGATTCATTGTCTCATTAGTGGCCTCCACTGTTGGACTCGTGTTAGGTGCCTCATATGGCCACAGGTTGCGTATTAGGTTAATAAAGAACAAATCATATGAGAGCTTGAATGCCATCCTTCCCACCCCACCCCCCTCGTAGAAAACAACCGAATAACCAAGCAACAGCGCGGTATCACGTGAGCGGTGTACGTGTGTTTCGGTAGACACTCAAACGAAGTAAAAGGCTTTGAGGATTTGTCTGTTCCTTTATTGAAACTCTCCTCGATCCCATTCGCCTTTCTTATGCTCCGTTGTCGGCGTTTTCAGTTTCAGGACCACTTGGCTGTCCTTCCCCATTATACTGGCATGGTCTTATCGGCTTCTTTTGTTTGCTGTTATCGCTGACATTGTTTTATGTATTCTTACTTTCTAATTGTGAGACAAACTGTATTAATTAAATGTAGCTGCACTAAATATTCATCCCACATGAATCAACATCCGATCCCAGTGGCCGCGCGGTCTAAGGCGTGAGGCGTGGCTTTTGCGGCCGTTCGCTTGCTGGGATTGTGGGTACGAATCCCGCCGATGGCATGGGTGTTTGTCAGTGTTGTGTTTTGTCAGATAGAGGCCTCTGCGGCGGGCTGATCACTCGCCCACTAAGGGCTGTTGCGCCATTGGAAAAAAAGGGCATGAATCAACTCTTTTTACCATCTTTTGTAGTTATTAATTTTTCATACGTAATTTTATGCATCCCACACCTTTGTAATAAATAGATTCTAGGTGCGTTCGCAAAATTGCAAAAAGCTGTCGTTAGCTTTGTTGTGTTTGTCTTTCCATCTGTGCATCCGTCCGCATGGAACCATTCGGCGCCCACTTGGCGGATTTTCATGAAATTTGATATTTTAGTATTTGTGGGTTCGAATTGCCGATCCCAGTGGCCGTGCGGTCTAAGGCGTGGGACTTCGGCCGCTCGCTTACTGGGATCGTGGGTTTGAATCCCACCGGGGGCATGGATGTTTGTGTTGTGTTAGATGTATGGACGATAGCATGAAACAGAAGGTGACATGCAGGACAAAAAGGACTTCAACAGTACAAATGGATCAAAGGGGAAAACCCAGGAATTAATAAAAAAAAATCCCGCCTAGGGCATGGATGTCTGTCTCTTGTGAGTGTTGTGAGTTGTCAGGTAGAGGTCTCTGCGACGAGCTGGTCCCTCGTCCAGAGGAGTCCTACCGAGTGTGGTGTGTCTAAACTGTGTGATCGTGAAGCCTCGAAAAATGAGGCGGCCTAGGCCCCCAAGGGGCTGTTGAGCCATTGTATATATATATATATATATATATATATATATATATATATATATATATGCTTTGGTTATGAATAAAGTGTTAAAATTGTAACGTAGGGGATCTTTGACTAGCACTTGTTTATAACAATTATTATGCGATTATTTAATTATGTGCGTTATTTTAAGCTAAGTGGTGCGTAATTACAGTCCATGAACGTTGTAGGAAATATTTCATTGTTTATGATTTGAGATTTCGTCCTTTTAGTGAGAATGGGTTGAAGATTGATTAACAATGATAATAATTTTTTAATAACACCATATATACGTAATACACTTGTCGTATCTCGGGGCATGCACACGTATGGCAGTCAAGTGAACGTGATGTTACGGTGAGTGGTTTCTGCTGTGTAATTACTGCTGCTCGTGGGGGTGAGAATAACAACTGACATCCGGTGTGGTGCTGCCTGAACTGGCCTTGGTCACGGTGCGGGGCAGAAACAAAGCTGTGTGGATGATGCTGCTTCATTCCTGCCGGAGACATTGTCTTGTTGTCTCAGAGGTGGGCAGCAGAGTCTGTTGAACTGAACTGCCTAACCCAGTGAGCCCCACCTACCAAAAGCTGGCGCCACCCTTGGAGAAAAGATACAGAACCGGTAAAACCAGGTGTACAGAAATGGTTGTAGGGAACGAAAGGTTCGGTATGATTACTAATTTTAGTTTTTTTAACGACACTTTTTTTTCAGCTGCATATCACATAATGCGGAACGGAATGATGAATCAATAATCTTGTTATTAAGTACGTCAGATAGCGTAGACAACGACGTTATTAAACATTTTCCGAAAATCGTTTTGTAGTTCTTAAGTTTAATAATTTAGTACGTAAGAAATCTCAAACATCCCATCCCTAACACTACTACATACACGACTGCACACAGGCATATCAGGAGCTGAATCTAAACACCGCTTAAGTAGGATTAATAATCTCCTTGTAAGTAGGGTAATTTGACAAAAACAGATGACCTTTCCTTATAGGATATCTTCTGTTACGTGTCAGCACGCAAGCCATTCACGTACCATCACGTACCGTGTGACAAGTAGCCAACAGTAGCTCGATGTATTCAGCTCATTCATATGCTTTAATCTTGAGTTCTGCTGCAGGTTTTCGGATATGACGGCGGCAGTTGGCATGTACAGTGGTATTCAGTAGGGAAGTTGTTGTAGATAACTTATCTCAAGCGGTGTTTATTTGAACGGTTGAAGTAAATGTTAATTGCGATTAGCAACGTATTAACGACAGAAGTTATAATTGGCGGTAAATTATTGAAATAATAATGCATCCACACTATTGGTTGATAATGTAATTATTATTAATAATAATTTTGTTGTTCAAAAATGTACAGAAGGGCCTACGAGGGGATTCAGTGAATAAATATGTTGGTTACAGAGAAAAAATTAAGGGCATGTGGAGTATGTAAAAAGCCGATCCCTGTGGCCGTGCGGTCTAAGGCGTGGGTCTGCGACGATTTGATTGCTGGGATCGCGGGCTCGGATCCCGCTGAGGGCATTTATGTTCGTTCTTGTGTTTTTTGTCTGTTGTGTAGGGAGCTGCTTCTGCGACGAGCTGATCACACAGTTCAGAGAAGTCCTATCGGAAGCGCGTGTTTCTATTTGTGTGTGATCTAGAAACGTCATGAATGAGGCGGCTTAGGCCCCATTTGGTCTATTGCGCCACAGAAGAAGAAGAAGAAGGTCAAGAACAATAATAATAAGAATTATGTATAAACGGTAATTGAAGTAAGTGTGGTATATACCCACCTATATGGCGCTGTAGGTCAATGCAGGCCATAGCCTTCCATTTTGCGGGTTTCTGAACTTCGTTTGTGCGCATTTGCTGAGAGTATTTGAACGGAATATCGGACAACCCAAACACACACACACACACAAACGCATACTTCTGTGCCTTGAGTGGGAGTCGAACTCACGATCCCAGTGTTCGAGCGACAGAAGGCAATGCACGCCGTATGCCGCCCGGTCACTGTATTCAAGAAATATAGGATTATTACAGACCATGTGAATAATCCCACGAAATTGTGCTTAAGGTCTTAAAAGTGCTTGAATAGGAGAAGAAGCTTTTTATCACGCAAACATATGTCCTGCTTTATTACTGGACGAAGATTTTGCTCTTGTGGATCCAATAATCTGTGGTCATACGATATCATTGACAGGAAAGACGTGCATGAAACGTTAGTGTAAGTATGATAAAACAGATCGTGATCCAGTTCAGTTCAGTTCATTTCGTTTTTAAGCGATGGACGGCAGCACAAAAGTATGCCAGTGGGTGGAGGAACCTGGAAATGTAACAGTGATATCTGTGGATACGTTAAATGAACAGTCGTGGGCAGCTAATGGGCGGTTCATCAGCTTGGGGAGTGCATGAGTCCGCCGTTAAGGAAGCGGTATGTCAGGGCATCTTAACTCGGCACTGTCTTAGATAAGACCTAAACAAAGGAAAATGGACGTGTCTTTTGGTTTGTTGTGAATATGGTCCAGTGGCGCAGTTTGCCATCATCGTGATAGATCTTTGGATTCCAAAGAATGAAAAAACGAACAATTTCTTGATCACCTCAGAATTAACTGCCAATTCTTACGCGCTTTCGCATAGTTGCGAAAAACGCCTATTACCTTCGTCATGTCCGTCCGTCTGTCCGCCCTTCCGTCCGTCCATCCACGTGTAGCAGTGCAGGTCCCACTGGACGCATTTCCATGAAATTTTATTTTGGGGACTTTTGTGACAATCTGTTGAGAAATTCCAAATGTGGTTAAAATCGGATAAAAATATCGGGTACTTTACATTTAGGCCTAAGTACGTTCCATGGTTGCGAGCGACTTAAATTCTTCGACTGAAATGGTATCAGTCTGTCCGTCTGTATGTCCGTATATATCAGCTCGGCTCTCACTGGGTAGATTTGCGTGAAATTTGATATTGGGGACGTCTGTGAAAATCTGTCGAGAAATTACAAATTTGGTTAAACTCGGGCAAAAATATCGGCCACTTTGCATGAAGACCTAAGTACGTTTTATTGTTGCCGGCGACAATAAATCGTCATAAAAACACTCTCTTCTAGTGAAATGGTATCAGGCTGTTAGGATAGCCAAGAAGGTGTAAACATTGTAGCGCACGCACCACAGGGTTACGTTATACGTACGTTGCCTGTCTTCAAAATAGTTTCTGCGCCATGAATTATTATTATTATTATTGGTATTACCATCATCATCGTTATTACGTTATGTCAGTGCAAGAATATGTCGGATGTATCGCGTGTGGCAAGAATTGGTTGATGTAATGAAGACTTCAGGTTCACTATTCCTGTCTGACGCCGTGCAGTCAGACGGAGAATGACCAACATTTAGGAGGAACATACCGCTTCATGTTCAGCGTAGAAGAGTAAGCGTGGATAAATTTTTACCACACAACAAGGCATCACGCCCCATAAGGCGGGAACCTCAAATTTTACATATGAACGTGAGATTGGGCAGTGTGATTGAACGCTTAAGCAGACAGGAAATTGGGGCGACAAGGGGATTGCTGCACAGGTAGGGCGGCGTACCAAATAGGCGCCTCTTGGGACTCAGTCCGCAGGTTTTTGTCCAGTTGCAGTCCTCTTTTTTTTAATTTTTCGTTGAGCTAGGCTACTTTCTCTTTATGCAACTCCGCGTCGTTTGCTGAAAAACTTTAATTTACTTGTCTAGAAATAAAAGATGCCTTAATTAAAACACATGTTATTGAATTACTCGATCATTCATGCCGTGGCGTGTTCGGTGTTAATATTCCATTTTCTGTTTCATGAATTATTAAAACAGGGTTATAAAAGTGTCTGTCTGTCTGTTTGTAGCTTTTGACGCGGGTTTTTAGTTTGAAAAACTATGAAGTCTGAAGCTCCTACAAATAACATTAAAAAATCAAGTCTATATGTTATAGAAAACACACAACGTCTGCACTACAAAGATCAGTCGGTTAATGCTGTATAGGAAAAAGTACCTTGTATTTTGAGAATCAAAGAAATCCGCTAAAGAAACTCTGTGGGTAAAACGTAGGATCTTTTAAACTTAAAGCTCTGCGTATGGTAACTACTGTGCTTTAAAGGGCTAATTTCAGGGTTTCTAGTTAAGAAAACACTAGAAGTAAACTATTTGCAAATTTCTGTTATAGTCAATATTAAATCATGCAGGCTAGAGAAGCGATGATGGTCAAGGCTTGTAACTTGAACGGTCGTGTTTCTGACCATTCTTATAGGGGTTATTATTTGCTTTGCGAAAGTTTTACAGAGGTTATCTGTGGGTTCGGTCCAAATTCTTACCTACGATTCATAATGTATTTCGATGTCTTTATACGCCGTGTAACTTATTTAGTCCGTGCAGCGAGGTTAAACAACGTAAATGTTAATCATGTGCCTAGTGTTTAAACTTACGAATGTTTTACAAATCAAAATGGAGAAAAAATGGGACGGAATATCGAATGTTAATGAAATTTGCCTGTTAGTAATGTGGCGTTTTACCCTATTGTAACTAAGTTACCTGATAAGTAGTATGGTGCAGTATCAGGTATTAGTTGAAGTTATCTAATATTAATATGGCACAATATGAAGTATTAATTAAAGTTGCCTGATAGTACTAATGTCTGAATATCCATAGTTAACTGAAGCTTCCTCATGGTAAATGTTCGAATTATATAGACCTACAGCCTTTGTCTTATTTTCTTTTTGCGGAATCTAAAACATCATCATGACGGCTGAGCGGAACGTAAATTGTGCTTTCGGTTTCATGGCGATAATTAAAGCATAATTTGAGTAACACGTGAAGTTTTGTTTTCAGGTAGATAATGCATATACCATAAATTTGTGATGGACCATTTTTAAGTCGGCCTGTCTTAATAATTACAAACTTGACGACGATTGAAACCTTCATGTTTTATTGGCCAAATTTAAATTAGTCTTCCTAGTACTAATTATACGTAGCTTATATAGCCGTGTTTCAGTAACATACAATGAAGTTAAACGTCTCTCTGTAACATGCAACTCTGGCACTGAGGGGGAGTAGAGATGTAGCACTACTCATTCTTAACCTCGGCCCCAGTTGAGGGATGGGTGTTCAGCGCCACCCACCGGCCGCTTTAACACCGGGAAAGATTCCCGGTATCCATTGCACTGGAGGCTGAGTGGGCCGCAGTGTCGGTCCGGACTGGTGTGGAGAATATGAAATCTCTTGCTTCCATCGGGGTTCGAACCCCGAACCATCCAGCCCGTAGCGAGTCGTCATACCGTATACGCTGTCCCAGCCCCCAACTTACACAATAACTTATTTGTAATTCTTACAGATCTTACCATAGATGTGTCATAAGTTCTCCCCAGAACTTCTTGTTGTCCGCTATGTCCTTCAGTTGCTAGTGGCTTGTGCGTTGCACAACATGCATAAGTCTATATCCCTTGATGCTGCAGGAGCAGGTACCGTTAAACAGAGCCATATTTGCGTTACATGTCTCACAAATTACTGTCCCTACACCAAAGGTGGGCCTGTCAGGTCTTTTAAGTCTACTAACAAGAGAACTGGTATGTAAAATGTGGCACTACGGCACTTACGCTAAATTAAATAATGAAACAATGCAAATGTTGCTCGAAGTCTTCGGCAGTCGCATTTGTTTGTCGAAATGTGGCGGTTTAAAAAAATAATGTGTACAAACACAACCCGGATGCAACACTTGAACTGCAACAAAATGTTCAGACGTGCATTTCAAACGCTGCGGAAGAAACTGCTCACCGAACTGCATAGAGACATGAGGAAAAGATTGGATGTCTGCATTGCTGAGCGTGGTGTACTTTTCCAACACGTAATATAGGGGCGTGTTTGTTTTCTGACATTAATGTACCCTTGTTCTTGACAAATAGAACATATTTCAAAAAACGGGTTGTGTGACTTTCTGATCTGTCTGTGTATCACATCCTTTACCTTCCATATCGCTTCTAACTGAGGCTGTTTTACAGGGAATTTGTTCAAGCGTGTATCTGACCACATACTTCCTTGTAAGAAGGTTACAATCTTCTGCGATGTGATGCCGTGTCGTTTGGTAGATATTAACAAAGTTTCGGAGGAATGTTAAGGTCTCCTTATGCTTCTGAGGTCTAGAAAGCTAGACCTTCGTCTCCACATCCCTCATACTTCCACATGTCGTTGTAATTAGGTACAAATGCGACTTACATTTTACTGTTACGATTGTCATGGAATAGATCGAAAGCACTTGCAGATTTGTGTGTAAGTTTAAACTCTTGTGATTGTGTGTTCGTTGTAACAGATTATTAAACGAATGAAAGCTGTACGAATATGTGGGAACTATTTGACAATCACGCGCCGAATGTTACACACGTCTGCCAACGACACGTGAAGCAGTAATATCATTTGGAAAAGCGGTTCGTTGGTTATTTGACAACTGTTTTCTGACTTGGGTGTTCGCCTAGCCTAAGTGCGAAATCTCTTATTGTTTTGGATGAATTTGTATGGGTGGGGAACAAGTAATTTTATATTGTTTCAAGATGGCGTTTGTAGATCGACGAGGTGAATACATGTAAACATCTGTACCTACAGATTACATGCTGGTCTGTCACTGATATGTCAGACACGTTACAGTTGAGCTGACAGACTTGATATGGAGTGGCAGTGGGTCGGAAATACAGCGCTGCTGCCCGAATGAACAGATTTGTTAAGTTACCTCGCGGGTATCAGTGAGAGGGACTGTAGTGGCTGCAGTTCTCGAAGCCCATAGTTTTACTCTCGATTTTATTTCAGTTCAGGGAGGGAGGGAGAGAGATTTGTTTTATTTAACAACGCTTTAAATTTCTTAGATCACAGTGCGATGGTGAAAGATGCTGGCAAATTGAAGTACTCAGAGATAATCCTGTCACATAGCAACGTCGTCTATAAAAATTCCCAAATAGAATGACACGTGATCTAACCCGGGCCCCTGCGGTTAGAGGCCGGCATCTAACCGCTTCAGCCATGGCACGGCGCCATTTTAATTCAGTATTTTTATAAGGAGAATGTTTCTTCGATTTTTAGACACCCTGTGTTTTCGACAATTAAGTACCTACTACACCCGCTCTTGCTATTCTTCAGGTGCATGGTCCCCGATTTTGCCCTGCGGAGGCCTGAGTTCGATCTCGACGCAATCTATGTGGTATTTGTTATGAGTCAAAGTGGTACTGAGACAGTCTTTTCTTCGAGCACTTCGGTTTTCCCTTCGTGTTATTATTATTATCATCATCATCACCACCATTTTTGTCATAATTCCACCAGCGCTCGTCATTCATTCATTCATTCGTCATGCTGGGGGTGGACAAGGGCCCATTAGAGACAGCCCTTCCGACAATGTAGCCTCACCCTACCCTAAGATT
The DNA here is from genome assembly GCA_021186555.1 of Reticulitermes speratus. Lineage (NCBI taxonomy): Eukaryota > Metazoa > Arthropoda > Insecta > Blattodea > Rhinotermitidae > Reticulitermes > Reticulitermes speratus. The sequence continues at coordinate 8,271,196 of JAJKFL010000330.1, forward strand.
TAAAAAGAGATCTGGTAGAACGACGTGTTCCCGGATGCGGTCTGTTGTGGCCATGTGTGGTTCCGGGTTACCGCTACTGCTTACCTTGAAGACGTGTTACGTTTTATACAGTGCCGTTATATGGTAACCACATACGGTCACACGCTTAAAAGTTGCGTCTTACCTGTGCGTTTGTGTCACTGGTGTGTGGTTTTGAAGGGCTACCAGCATATACTAGGTAGGTGATACGGAAGCCAACCATCTCAAGCAACAGGAAGTGGGAATGAAAACCCTTCTCAAATTTAAGTCCCTTTTACGTAGACAAAGAAACGAGATAACATCTGTTGGTTGGCTGCTTCACGCCGTTGGTTCATTTACAGTTCAAAGGATGGTAGCTAATTCAGTGTCAATGAAATGAGGAGAAACGGTGTAAAGACAGTCTTGGCACCTTCGCTCCGTTGTTGTCTTAATTTTCAATTGGTGAATGGAAACTTATTATTCCCTTATAAAGAGCAAACGTAGTGTAAAACTGATGATTTCAAGCAAGAAGAAACTTATAAATACGAGTACTGTAAATTTGTCCTTCTAGTTAAAACAACAGGACCGAATGATGTGCTGTGTTTCTTTATTTTCTTAATTGCAATGTTTTGCTGAAATAATCTGAAAATATGTTTTCGCGTATTATTATGTGTTACGAATTGGACTAAGACATTTAAGCACCACGAAGAATGTTGTATTAGTTATGCATATACAGTGTATATAACTGCGTTTGGACTTCAGTTGAGCTGAGAAGAAGCTTTGTTTGATTATTGTTGAAAATAAGAGACGAGGCAATCTTTGCGTGTGTTTGGAAAGCCACTGTTGAGTGTCCGGTAATATGCCAGTGTGTTCTGAAGACTGTTGTTGTGGGGTAAATATATCCGAGAATGTTAGGAAAAATACACATAGCGTAAAGGTCTTTGTAGGCGCGTTCGCGAAAATCGCCCGTTAGCTTTGTCATGTCTTTTTCGTCTATCCACATGTATCAGTATGGCTCCCACTGCACGGATTTTCGCGAAATTTGATATTCGGCACATTTACGAAAATTTTCAAACTCCAACTGCGGTTAAAATCGGACAACAATATCGGTATGACCTAAGTAACTTTATGTATTATGGAGAGTATTGTCTATTGACAGTATTGACAGTATTATTGGCAGCAGTGAGAAATATTTTTAGCTCGACAACAGTTCAAAGGAAACCATTCTTGCGTTTCCGTGGCAACACTCAACGGCTTTACATTGTTGACAGCTACCTGTGAGTCAACATCAATATAAAGGGAATGCATTGTTGCGTTTTCATGGCAACAATGCTTATGCGAACGCGCCGCAATGGAACCTTATACGTACATTACCTGTCTTGTTTAAGTACCTGCAAAACTCGAAGCCTACGGAAAGTTGTACTGGATATAATTTTTGTACTTCATTTTTTCTGTATCCTTTGTTGGAAACATTTTGGGTTCCGATAAAGTTTTAGCGAATTACATTTGGGATACGCGTAGAAGCGCTTGTCGTTTATCATGTAAAGTGTCTGTAATTTATAGCCGATGTTAAATTGAAATTGCAATGTTTCTGTAAGTGTTATTTGAACTCCTAAACTGAAAGTTTCGTTAAAAATTTGTTAAACTGTTCTCGAGTTATTTATTTCGTACAAACAAATGGACTGAGCGAAGTTAACGAACCGCGCTTCCAGGATAGCGAAAGTACTCCAAAAAAAACGCAGTAAAATAACTCGTAAAAGTGAAGCTGTGGAGGATACTTAGAATTATTTAAGACCTGGTTTTTAATACGGCCCAAAAATATGAGAAGTAACAGAAAAGAATCGTAAGGGAAGATTTACAGATACGAAATGCGTTTTCGAAGAATAGTATTGAGAGCTAAGGATTGATAATTTACAAAACGAAAAGCTTCCTAATCCTTACTGTTGACGACAGGCTGACCGAATTCACGAGTCCAAGATGGGCGGAGCTTGTAGCACTCACATGAGAGTTTATAAATGTGTAGATTTTACATGAGATTTAAGTAAACAACCTGAAAGGAAGAGACAACTTGGTAGATCTAATCATATACGGAACACAATATTAAAATTAAAAAGCCAGCATAGTGTAGGCCCATTATTTTGGTTTATGAACTGAAGCAAAATTTGACAGTGTTGAGGATTACAGTTATCGTTACAAATGTTTTATGAAACACGTTTTGCGAGTCAGTATGATCTTTAAACAAAGAGTATTATAGAGGATACCCTGTCTGTGGGGCAAGATTGAATCCTAGACTTCCCGCATACGAAGGAGCGTTATCCATTAGACAGTGTCATGTAGCTTCAAAATGTTGCCCCTTCACGGCTTCTGTTAAACTTTTGAGGTGGCCATGCTTTTGCGCGTGCGTCTTCTTCAAACGTTTGAACTAATTGACCAATTTTCATAAAATTAGGCATGAAATTTATGTTATGGGGCGTCATTCCAGCCCCATCCTTTATACTTTTCCGTAGTCGGTAATAAAGAAACAGCAGGAACATGAACTTGTTAGTTGGGAGCTAAGAAGAATATGAAACTGTTGTTAAAGTAATGTAGCAGGATACTAAACTACAAAACTAATTTTGCATGAAATCTGTATTTAGCTGTCGACTTGATGGCAGTGATTAATGAGTCATGAGCGTGAAAAATTTGGTTTGGAGACATCACAAACATACCCACACATTATATGTGGAATTTTATTTACGCCAAAGGTTACAAATACGATGGTGGTGTGAGGAATGGATTTTATGTCCACAGACTAAATGGTATTAATTATTATTATGTTAGAAGCTTTCCAGGTTCCGCCCACTCGTCCTTGGAATGAGGGTAACATGAAAGTGAAGAGGTTAATTGTGGCTAGAAATAGTTTGACATAGGGACAGTGACGTGCCGATTTTTCGATTAATTTCTGGCGAAATACATAATTTGGAAATACAAATAATTTGGTGGTCTCCACAGCGAGTGTTTTATGTGAGGAATTTACATGGAGGACTGTATGAAAAATGTGCGTTAGCAACGTGGAGAAACACGTATGGATAAGACAGTAATATCGACAAGCTACACTTTGCATAAGATGTTTATTTACGATTCGACATGTTTCGGCTTAACAACCATCCTCAGGGAACTTAGTCATACTGAAGGAAGACTTCTAGACCGTTGCATATTAAAAATAAGTAAAAGTTAAAATATAAATATAATCATAAACAATAAAACAGATGGGGAGTAAGTTTCGTATTATGCATCCCGTTGTGCGATGTAAAACTACAAAGAAGCACTTTTTTACCGTCAACTCAACTTTATTGGTATTAATGTTAATTGCTCATAATAATAAGGCTTTATTAATATGACTGATTAATATTAATATGAATAAAGTTGTATTGACGGTAAACAAGTGCTTGGATGAAGTGTAATATATAAAATATTAAATATAAAATAATGAAATAATACAAAATGTGCATCTTGTTATGTGCGTCATCCCGTTGTGTGTCAATGGTTTGAATAGGTAAAATCAATATCAGCCTCAACACACTTGTCTTTATTAGGCAATAGAGTCTATCTTTCTAACTGATGAATTAGAAAGATAGACTCTATTGTCTAATAAAGATAGTTGTGTTGAGACTGATATTGAATTACCTATTGTACCTGGTTGGTTTTGCTATCTGATTATCCTGATGTACACGATAACCATGCGTTATAAAAATATGTAAGATATATTTTTCCGTGTGCCTATGTAATCACTGAAAAGATAAAGCAACATCAAAGGCCTTTCACGGTGCTTTGTTACGTGTCGTGTTAATAAACAAAATCATGTTGTGTTTGCTTAATCATGATGCAAGTACTGTTCAACGTACAGTATCTACAGCTAATATTCTTCTTTGCAATTCCTACAAGGAATTCCAGGAATAACTCATAATGCCTACTTTGCTATCAAATCTTTGCGATTCTGAGGCTCTGCTATTTAAAAGTGGGCTTTAAGACCACTTTGTTCGAATTTTAAAGCAGAATATTATAATGACTGTAGATCTCTGGAGGTTGGAAATTCTCGGTATCAGAATTAAGCTAACGCATGCTTATTTAGTTTATTAACTGGATACCTAGCATATTCTGCTCGTTACCATTCTACGGCTAGCGTCTGTGCTTTAAAATTATTCTCTACAACAAAGTAAACCCAACTTAAGAACGAGGAGGTAATGTTCATATAAAAACATGAAAGATACGCCTTTGCGTCTGTCAATTTTGTTATTTTCCACGTGTACAATCTGCAGCAGGCAGCGTCCGTTGGTCAGCTAACCGTGAAGCGCTCTGGACAAGCGCTGCCCAACGTTCCGCTGTCCCGGTTTGTTTGGCCCGTTGCTCGGTAACAAAGGATGCTGTTCCTTGCAGCTGTGCTGGCTTGAAGCAAAAGCTTCCCTGATTGCTGTTGTTGTGAACTGGATGAAACTGTTGCTGTCCTGCCTTTATGCTCTCTTTCATTTCCCATTTCAGCTCATAAAATGTTTTTTGCTGCACCCCGCTTTTTAAAATATAGCCGAATCCGGTTACAACGATATCGGTTTATGCGACACCTCGTGTATAACGTCAGGTATTGTGTGGTACCAATTAATTCCTTACTGTTAACCATAACGTTATACTCCTCGGTTAGAAAAACACTCGTTTATAACGAAATGAAATGTTCAGCCCCTTTCATGACGTTATAACCGAGTTCAACTCTATATGGAACCGTTTGCATAAGTTATCAACATAAAAAACACTTCAATTCAAGTTAACCCTTTCTCTCGTCCCTTATGTCATACTTGCATTAGCGAATACAACAGTTAATCGCACTGACATAATGGGAGATGGAACCGTGGTTCAATTCCTGGCAGAGGCAAGATAAATGTTCCTACTGCGTATGGGGTCCACCCATCCTCCTCTTCAATGGATACCGGGAGCACTTTCCTGGGATAGAGCAGCCGGGGCTTAGAGCTGACACCCACCTTTATCTAGTGCACAGATTAAGGATACAGGGAGCTTTACCTCCAGATTCTCACGTGCCTTCATGTTTTGGTGCTTAAATTAGTTCAGGGACAACTTTAAATTTACTAAAATAATGCGCAGGCCTATTTATTATGGCAGTCTTGTGAATATGTTAATGTAGACGAGGGAAAAGTTACCGGAAGTGCGTACAAGCTGTACTGATGTTGCTTGTTATTACGAGAGTTATGAATATTTATTTACCTTCCCCAGTGTTTGGTACTACACGAAATCTCAAAGAAGAAACTAATTTGGAAAGTACGTGCAGGCCTTATCCGTGCTGAAATTATTTAACGTCTGGATGAAAGGAATCGATCTCTAACGAAGCCAAATGGATCCTCGTCTTGTCTTAACGCTTTACTGGTTTCGACTTTCTGGGGCATAGTTGATGAGATATGAGTAGCCTTTTTTTTTGTGAAGGGCCCCGCAGCAGATGCTACGGACGCACCACAGCCTTGAGGTTTGGCTTATTGTGCAACCTTGTGATGAAGATGATTAGTTTTTTTTTCGTTTTTCCGTGTAATGGAGCACCGGAGGAATGAAATTGGCAAGGGAAAACCGAAGTACTCGGGGAAGAACCTGTCCCAGTGCCACTTTGTCCACCACAAATTCTACATGGACTGACCCGGGATCGAACCCGGACCTCCGCGATGAGAGGCCGGCGACTAATCGTCTGAGCCATGGCACGGCCTCATGCCTTTTATTTGTTCTTAATTTATTGTTGGGTCTTAACAGGTAATTTTCGAAAAACAGGCTTGAACAGCGCTTGATGAACGTATGTCCAGCACCATTGCTACGGGTATATAACAGACTTTAAGAAGGCGTCCTTGTTTCACTGGCATGAATTTGCTTACCCCTGTAGTACAGAATGCGATATGCTATATACGAGCAACCCGTTCGGCTGTGTTGTTCCCCTCTCCACTTCAGCGTCTAACCGTAAGTCCATCATCAGAATGAGGGGTTTAAGTAGGTAATTCCACTCAACTGTCTCTGTGAAAAGGTTTGCAAACTAGTAAAGTGAGGAATATGTAAGTTAATAGGGAAGCTGGGATGAATGGGGGTCGAGAGGTGATCGGCTGACAGTCAAGTGCATGTGAACTCTTGTCCCTGTAACAAAAACACGCATTTAGACTCGTCAGATCCTATATTACATATATAGTGGCACTTACGTGAAACGACACTTGAATGTGTTAAACCAGACACAGGGGTAAAGATTCAAGATTATGTCTGACACGTAGGACATATGACACTCATTGCAAGACGATGGGGTACTTTCATGTTCCTGGTGCTGTGTAATGTTTGGGGAAGGGGTGGAGTGACGGCAGTCTTTGCAGATGTAAGGCAATCCTATTGCAACAAATGCATTCAAAATTAGATTGAATGTATAACATAAATAACCATAATTTAAAGAATGAAATATTGATCTTAATTCACCGTGCATTTTTGTGCATGCATGTTGATGACTGTCTATAATGAAAAATTTATTAATGAAAATTCAAGTCTTCTTAGATGTTAACACCACGTCGAATGCTATATTGGGTCTAGTCTGTGACTGCCTCTTGGGGTAATAAACCATGCAGATGGAGGCACTACGCTGCTGCGAAAGATCGGGAACTACGAGTGTATACTAGTAAACATGATGTAATATCCCAGAAGACTTAAATCTTCTTCTATATCACTATACCTCAAATCATAGGCTATGTGTAAAGTTTCATACCAGTGACTTAATCGTCGTTTGTTGCTAATGTAACGCAATGTGGCACTTAGGAACCTATTAAGAACACATTCCGTTTTTGAAGAAGAAGGTGATCCAATGACAGTCGATTAGATGACGAGAAGGTACAATCTGTACGGTACGCATTAGTTCTGCCTTTGCTCGTCCATCTCTCACTGTTGGCGAATCGCCGCCGATGGTAGTGGTACTTACTGTGACTAGGCTCGAGATAATGACCTTCTGCTTTCAGATTTTGAGGGAGGATAGTTTTAAAATAATGTGTGGCTTCTAAAATTTGTGGCCTAATGTAAGGTTTGACTTGTCTTAGGGCATATGCTGGGAAGGTAGTCGAGCGCCTGTCGTTTACCTCCACTGTCGTTGTAGAACGATAAAGTTGTTACACATACATCTGATGAAGCGTGTTAATGTTGGTTAGTCCTAAACTTTGAACATTTAGTTTTGATATCTTCACTGTGTGATTGCTCGAATGTTGATGTTTTCTGCGGCATTTATGGTTTCGTTTAATAAAATTATAATTCGCTGATCGAAAATGTAACGTTCTAAACTGAAGATCGGCTGCTTTTTTCCGCGCTCGAAGACCAAGAGACAAGTGTGCTTCAAACCAGAAAACAAGTCAAGTTAAAGACGTTTTCCAGTTTTCTTCAAATCCTGAAATCAAGTAGGAATTCTGGTTGGCCCATACAATTGCATCGCGTGAAGTATTCCCGTGGGAACCACCCTGTTTGAATTTCATTCGTTGTGGGTGACGTCAATTGACCCCATTCTCCCAACGCCCTTTTGACATCTGGCTTGGCTTAGAATTTCTGCGAGCAAGCAGGAAATTCGTGCCTATGCATAAATTATCTGCTGAAGGTAAGCGACAGACTGATGTGCAGAAGCTTTGAATGCCTGAGCTGCCCTTGTAGAATTTTTGGCCAGAAATTACGATTGATCCAATAATTTCTTAATTTGCAATCGAGAAAAGTGCGACATAGCAAGGAATACTTAAATTCTTCTCCCCCTCCCTTTCAGATACATGAGTAGTATTGCTATGCAAACGCTCCAGTTTATGTTCTTCAATCTTGGGAATGCCCGCCCCGAGAAATGAAAACAGGAACGGCCGGTCACACGGGATGAACTGAGGAAAACTACCAGACCTTCTTGTGATCTTATTATAACCATACGGCAGTCACTCTAAAGTCTGCCTTTTAAGCCGATTCTTGGCCATTTGTATTAATTTACGTTCCAAAATATGAGTATATGCCCTTATTTTATTTTAAAGTTAATTCCATGTGCTGGACATCCAAATGATCGCTTTTCAAGAGGCTTGAGTACCAAAATTATGCAAGCCTCTACGCTGCGGGGTTCTGTCACTAAACTACGCATTATATTCTCCTTGATTTAATTGAGGTAACAACGCTCGGAGAAGGGTATTAGTCTAAACGTTCCTCATGACAAATGCTGGCGATTCAAAATCACTGAAGATTTTCTAAATCACATGCTGAAGTCTTGCATTTGACGTTGCTACGTTAAGACATCACGTCTCACAACCGTACAAAAGGAAGCTGATCTCTTAATTGAGAAATTGAAATATTTAACCTCTCATTAAGACGTAGTTTCAAACCGGGTTGTCTCGCTGGTTGTGCTATGGAGTGGCAGCCTATAGACGTACCTTATGGAGTGCCCGTTGGGTTAAAATTGAAGGCTTTATGAGAATCATTGACATTCGCAGCACGTTGCATCTGTCCGTCGTTTCATCCCCCTCCCACTCTATTCTACACTGCGCTCGCCTCTAAATGCAAACTAGGGCGCGACGAGGGAAATCTGAATGTAAACTGCCTCTAAACTCCTTAGACTTAGCCTGCTTGCTCGGGCGAGGCGAGGAAACAAAAGACACTGCTGATCGCTCACACTCAGCAAACTCCGTGGCAGTATTTCAGTAACAAGCTTCCAGCTTGGATGCCCAATCTAAAGCTGTTCTTTCTTTAGTGTACGACGTTACACAGGTGAATGGATCTGTTTAGATGCCTCAGGGTCCCTTCTTATAAAAGGTCTGTTTATTACACTTTCCGCTTAAAGCGTTTGATTCGGAGGATAAAAAATTCGGACAGTAGAAAGGTAAGGGATCACTTGTGATATTCAGGAGTAAATGGGACAGCGATATTAAAATGTACTGTAAAGAAATATGGCTAATGTGTACAGGATTCGTCTTGTTTAGGACTGGGGCAAATGGTGATTTGTTGTGAACACGATAATTAAGCCTTTGATTGCATGAAAGGCGGGTTAATTGGTAAATGTGTGTTTCGCAAGTTAATCAACGGAACATGAATTTGCTATCTTGTCTCATTACAATGACTAACTCATAATGCAGCTGTAAATCGCCTGGTGGTGTGGAACTTGTAATCTTTGAAGGGAGAACAGATATTAGACATTCAACAATTAAAACAACAAATGCACTTTATTTCTTAGTTATGTTCATTAGCCCTACACATGTTTCGGCTGCAACAGAGCCATCATCAGGGGTTCAAGGTCACGTTCACTTCAACATTCACTGATCCATTTGGTATCACCACTTATACACCACAATGTATGTCAAGTTTCTGTTAACAGTTGATAACACTTACTGTTACCGTTTATACAACCTTATCTTTTAAATGTCTGACGTAGGTTGTTTACATCTTTGGGTTAAAATCGTAAAAGATGATAATATAATGTCATTAAAAGTTGTTAAAAAATTATTAAAAATTGCTGGCAATTGGTTTGTATACAAATATTGTTGATGTTTTTGTGTTTGTTTGTATTTTTTGTTACGTAAGGTGTCTAGTTTTTTATTGAGTTTGTTATTTGCATATAAACCACTTTAGTCACTGCCACTAGAGCACTAGAGACGAATAGACTGGCCGACATGGTCTTCACATTGGACATTCGTTTTTGTTTTTCTTTGTAAAGAACTCATAATAAACGAAATTATGTAAATTCAGGATTAGGAGATTACTGCATTTTGTGATTTTTTAACTTCTTCACATCAGGATTCCCAATAGAAAATTATTACGGAATTTGTAGACCCATAAAATGAGTTCGAATCCTGTATGACCCATGACGTTCCAACACTCAGACTGATAAATTTGTGTTTAAAGCGGTATTCTTTATGAGGCCCTATGCCTATATAATCATTTTAATTTAACATGGACGCCATGAATGGGATGAGTTTCTGTGTGTAAAGTGAGAGATATTTTTTATACTGTATAGGTTTTTATGTACAAACTGAGAGACACCGTTGGTGCATTTTGGATTTGGTATGAACTGTTGATGCCGTATGGGCTTCTTTGTACGAACTGAGAAATGCTGTTCTTACTTTTTGGGTCTATGTATGCGAACTGAGAGATACTGTTGGTGTTGTGTGGTTCTGTCGGGTGTGTAGCATTGGAACAACGAGAGAGAAACAGCAGGTAACTAGATTACAATTGAACCAAGGTGTTCGCGGGATTTTATGTCGAATAAATTGAATTTTGTGCGATTTGTATTGGATCATATTTTTTGATTGAATGGTAAACAGAAATGATGGACAAAACTGCGTTACAGAATCCTTTTCATATTGGAGCTGGAAGTGATTTTCATGAAATTCTGTGTGTATGTATTTGTGGAGATTTTGCCTGTTTGTGTTTCATCAGTATTGCATGCAGGGAGACGTAATTTCGTTAAAAGACTACTTTCCCTTAAAAATTTTATCCCTCAATATCTGTGCAAATTTTATAGCGTTCGGCTGTCATTTATACGTTTCTGGCGGACATTCCTGTAACTACATTTTGTAACTTTGAAAACTCGTCCAAACCAGTTCAATGGTTACATGTACCGAGACAGTGATCTGTAACAAAAATGATCTATGGCCTTATACAAGAGAACGTTAGCTGTTGGTTTCTTAATGACACTTTATCAACTTTGTAATGGATGGTTGCATGCCAGTCTTTTGAAACGCATTGGTTACTGCATGCACCACGACGTTTACCGAAAAAAACAAAAACTCTGTGCTTTTTTCTAATCTTCTATTTATGTATTTCACAGTATTCTCACAATAAACATCGATTATTTTTATATACAGCATCAACCAGTTGGTCTTTCTAGGGTACACAGACTGCGTTGTCTGTGAGTTACGGACCACAGTTCGTAGTGCTCAATATCAAGGTCATCTCAGAGACGTACAAAGACGCTCTTCACTCAAGTCAACTTTTTGGCGCATTCGCAGAATTGCGAAAGCGACTATTAGCTTCGTCATGTCTGTCTGTCCGTCCGTTTGTCCGTCCGCATGGAACAACTCCGCTCCCACTGGAAGCATTGTCATGAAATTTGGTGTTTGACCCTTTTTTTTTAGAAAATCTGTCGAGAAAATTCAAGTTTCATTAAAGTCAGACAAGAGTAACGAGTACTTTACATGAAGACCTAGGTACATTTATGATCATATCTCGCTAAATTCTTCTTAGAATGAGGAATATTTCAGACGTACTTGATAGATAAAATCAAGACAAACATTTTATGTTCAGTAACTTTTCTCCGAAAATCGTGCGGTTTATGAGATAATGTGGAAAAATATGGGTAAACCGGACAGGCCACAGATGACAGTATATTTATAATACGTCGCATGTTCGTTGCGTGCTAGATAACTAAGATTACAGACACACACTTAGAATATGTAATACTTATTGCTTTTTCACGTCAACAGTGGTTACGCGAACGAGCCTCAATGTTACGTTATAGTACATTGCCTATCTTGTTTAATGTTAGTGTGACAAAAAAGTCCACTGATTTATATGTTTGTAGACCATAACATGATAGACATTGTCTTAATGTTAATTGGGAAGATGTTGACCTTCGGTATGACCTGAAAGAATACTAAGTGCAAGACATGAATCTCGTAAGCTGTGTGATAAGTCATCACGACAATGGGGAACTGATAAATCAGGGACTGTGCTGTGTAGTCCGTATGTTTTTAAACCCTTCTTTCTCGGGTTTAGACGTTTCTCTTCTAAGTTTCGAAAAAAATTAGGTACCTCTGCTTTGAGACGCTGTGTATAATGGGAGTAGTAATTATGGTTGACCTTTCGTATGCTAAGCATTTACTTTACATGCAATCTTTGCTTAACATGGTGGAGTCGGGATGTAAGCCAGTATATCGCTTATTCTTTGTGTGCGTGTGTACATGTTAATTAATCAAAAATCAATAGCTCGACCTACAAACATGTTCTCGCAATATGTAGGTTACTGCTGAATTGTTAACAAGGCTTATATTAACGTATCCTCTTACGTGACAAAGTCAGTCAGTGAAACCTTAGCTTGAGGAGATTCGAACCTGACACCTTCAAAATGCAATTCAGAAGCGTTTTCGCTTGAGCCCAATTCCGTTGTGCGTGATTAACACAGTCATCAAATGCACGACGAAGGAACACATCTTTGCACTGATTATTACATAATACATGTATTTATTGAAAAAAAGGAATTGTCCGCCCGCAGAGGTTACAAAAGCCGAATGATAGTCATAGTGAATCAATATCTGGCACCGACGTAGAGGACTTATCCAAATGTTGCTAACACGTGTCTACCTTGTAACAGATGTTCTGTTGTGATTACACATACAGATGTTACATTACTTGATAAATTTAATTCCTTCAGACTGTGGTCCCTGTACTGAACCAGATGAATCCATCCTACATCTCCCATACTATTTCTTTAATATTATCCTTTGTCTACTCCAAGGTCTATCGAATACTCTCCTCCCTTGAGTTTGTTTGACCAGATTTGTGCGTAAATTTCTTCCATGCTTTGCTCTAGGCTTTGTCAATCTTATGTCCTTTTTTAATTCAGCGCAATAATTAAGAAACTCGCTACCACATCTAGTAGAGTAATGCAAATTGTGTGTATATTATGCCACTTAACATCTTGGGATTGGTCGTGCATCAGACAAGCATTCGACCGAACAGCAATGGTCGAAGAACCCCACAAGTAACTGTGGAGTTCTGGATGTCTGTACGAGAGTCTGACACAAAATAAGTTTACTTGGCTTATAATTTCTTAATTAAAGAACCGGAATTGATTCTATAAAGATGGTGGCGAGTTGGAAACAGTTCTGACACGATGGCTGATAACACAAGGGACGGGTTCTTTTCAACAGGGAATAAAAAAACCTCGTCCCACGATACGATAAATGTCTCAGCCCTGCAGGGAACTGTGTGGAAAAAAAATGGCAGAATAGCAGTAAAATTCAGTGTGAACTGTTCTTGTTAGATTTAAAAATAAAGAATCGAAAATATATGCATTGTAAAGTTATTTTATGAGGGACCCTCGTGTGAAAATATTGAACTTGTTCTGTCTGATTTTCGTTAATTAATTTTTTAATGTACCAGTGCACAGCGTATTACAGTACGTACTGTGAGCGAGAGTAACAGATGTTTGGATGACGCTAAAGACGTGATATGACGTTGATTCTGTAATGTTAAATGTGGCTGCATAATGTTCTTCTGTACTCCGAGCCGAATGACGTGTGGCTATTGCGGGTGAGTTTTAATGCTAACGCTACCGTGTGGGTACCCTGTACTTGTGCGTGATGCAGATCCAATTAGCGCTGAAAAAATGTTGTCTTATTTCACCAGTCAAATTAATTGTAATCTGTGATACCGTAGTCTGTAATACTGGGCGCTGTCTTCTGTTGCACGGCAGACACTTAAGACACGTACAGTACCTGCACAGACCACATCTTGTTTGAATTATTTCTATAGGCTTTCACTTAGACTAATGATGAATGAAAGAGGTCTTTGGTTTTACCCTTGCCCCGCCCTACAAACTCTTTCATTCAAAAATGAGGCGCAGGAAAACACAACATACTTACCAAATATAAAAGGATACATAAATAAAAATAGAGATATCGAGTAGGCTCTTAGCAAGATTACATGACCACGTTTGAAATTTTGGGCATGCCAGTTTCGTTCGGAGGTTAATATGAAAAAAAACGTCCTTAACAGTTATGAGTTTCATGAAAATGAAATACACCTGGGCAATTTGAACCCAAGTCATAGCTGTGTGCTTGATAGAACGACAGGCAACAGTTATTGCATTATTCCAGGTCTTATTTTTTTTTTGGTCGAAGTCTGTCTGATATGCGATGGGCTGATCCCTCATCCAAATGTCTAAGAGTCCTATTTCTACAAGTCCCTTCTGAACTGCAGAAGCCCAGAGGGCTTAATACATAAGATGTGAAGAAGAATAAGAATAAGAAGAACTCTGTGTAGGATATTTGAGTAATTTTATTTTGTTCCACTGAGTTTATTTTCACATAATTGTGTTTACTTACGTACAGATGTATTCGATTTTATGTGGATCAGGAACGTTTTCGAAAGTCTCGAATATTCCATGAATACTGTAAGTGCAGCTTTAGAGATAGCATCGGCGTCTTCCTTGGTAGCAATCACTTCTGACAACTTCTTGAATATGCCAAAGGAAAACTTGCCTTCGGTCTAATTTCCTGTCTCTCTATCTCTGTCTCCTTCCATTCTCATCCAATATCCCAATTTTTCTTTCCATCCTTTAACTTTCGTCTCTCACATTCTCGATATGGTCTTTTCAAAACTGAAATGTGTCGTGTCTCGAAATTTAACTTCAGATCCTCCTCAATGCTCTCAGGAATGACAGGTTACATTTCTACTCCCCGTGCGCTGGGTGGCAGGCTGCCTGTCTACTCTTATTTCACGACTCGGCGCGCGTATTTCTTATGGAAAGCTTTTAGAAAAGGGGTTTGATAAGGGAGAGTCGAAAAGGGAAAGAGGTTTGTACAGATGTCCCCCGCCGCCCCTTCCATACACTGCCTGCAGTAGGATCACAGCTTCACTTAGTAGATTACTGTGAGTGGGAGAAAGAACGCGAAAGGAGTTACACGATGAGAGTCGGAGAAGAAGATGCGAGATAGAAAACTGTAAAGTAAGGAAGGCCTTTCCGTGCTTCAGTAGTCTTGTCTGGTTTGCAACAACCCGCGACTCACTCCTGTTGAAATACTAACAGTTCATTAAAACCGAAGACACTACCTCCTGCTGTGTTTTGAACTTGCTACAGTAAAACTTACAGGTCACGAGAGACCTTGTAGGAAAACGACACACGTAGGTAATGTGGCCAAAACATGAAATTTGTGGCTTGTTGATTCTGATGTTTTATCTTCATAATTTGTTAAATTGAATGCTTCGTTTCAGTTTTTGGGGAGCCATCTCGTGAAATTATCACCTTATTTTTCATCGACCGTGTTTACACGATCCTGAATAGACCAGGTTTCATGAAGACGAACAGCCAGTTAGAGGATACTCGCCAAATATGGGCTCGTTTTTTTAAAAATAGTCATATTGTGAACACATGACTTTCTGAAGCTCATTGAAATGAATAACTAAATTGTCTTGTCTTTATTTAACACAATGAACACAAACGAAACAATTTATTTCAAGTAGTACTGCCAGGTAATTAGTAACTTCAAAGCTATGTCTAGCCGGTATTAGACAAAAGTGCGGGTCAAATGTGTCCCAAAGTTATACGTTACTATGATAGTCAAGTCTCAGATATTTCTAACCGTGCGTTTCTAAATAATTAATTGTGAAAGGCATTATCGCCAGAAACGAGTCTCAAGCAAACTTCGAGACAGCGCAGGTGGCTCGCCAAATACTTTGTGAATATACTGCAATATAGAGTCGTCAGTTACAGTAGTGGTGTGATGGTTTCTTGAGCTTTAAACAAAATAAATTAACTCAAATTAGCGGGATGCGAACTTGTGACGTAATTTCCTATTTTAGGGCCCTGGCCAATGTTGTATTTTTACAAAGGGCTTACATTAAGCCTGAAAATATGGCCATTTTTAACAAGAAAATATCGACAAACGTGAGGAAACACCAGTTTCATAAAGTAAACAGCACATTCCTGAATACTGAATCGAATATATATACATTTCAAGTTTCATATTTCAAAGATACTGTTTGTGTTTAGTTTACATCTTTGGATGCCACTGGTAACACCGGGTTTTTGCCAGTACACATTATTTTTAAAAGTGTCGTGTTATTATAATATAAATTTAAAGTAAGTTATAAACCAACCGATGCACACTAAAACCACTTTTTAAGTAGCTTTATTGTAAAATTGTTAAAATTGTACCCCTACACGTGTTTCGATCCTAGGATCATCGTCAGGGGGTTTATTGCTAAAAGCTACAGTCACTTCAACACATGATTTAAAATATTCTATCTGCACTTTGAAACATAAGTAAAAGGATTCTCTAAAAGTTGTAAAATTATAAAAGCACTGTAGATGGTAGATTGTGGAACTGCTGGCGTGTGGTATTAAAAGCATATGAAATGTTTTTGCGTGGAGCGGAGTGTACTACGTGTTATGCGGTGAGGAGTACTACAGTACTACAGTGTGAAATAATATAAATTTATTTATGTATATTAATATATTTCTAACTAAAATTCCTCCTCTCCCATTTTGTTATAGACCTTCCACCGTTTTTGTCACTTCCTTTTCCCACTTGCATTTGCCTTTGTATAAAAATTTACCTAAACTTTTTATTCTATGATTGTATGACAGCTGATTATTTTCTTGTATGCTATTTATTCGTTTATGTATAACCATTTATTATCTAAAAGTTTTTCTCTCCACCTTTGTATCGCATTACATTTTAGTTATATAAGAACCACATTTTTTTCTAAATTACGTAGGGGCATCTTCCTTTTTTTTGCACCTCTCCTTTTACTCCTTAGTCTCTACATTCCAAATTTGAACCATGCTGACCCAATTATTTTATTCAAATTACGTTGACCTATACACATTTGTGTCCCCCATTCTTGCTGCATATTCCAGTATGAAACTAGAGACTTCTTTTCTTCCATTTTTCTCTGTTCGATTGTCTTTTGGTAGCGTTACTCCTAGTTTTTAATTATTGACGTATATGTTTCAAATAAATTTTGGAGTCTAAAATTTATTTTATTGGACAAATATATAAAACTATCAACGAAAAGGGAAGTCTTCGAAACCTGTGTGATTCCAGCACTATTGTACGGCTGCCAGACATGGTCTCCCACCTCCAAGGAAAGAAAAATGCTACAAGTCTGCCAGAGGAAAATGGAGAGAAAAATTCTGCGAATATCCATAAAGGACAGAATAAGAAACGAAGATGTCAGGAAACAGTTAGGCACAAAAGATGGCGTACAAACCGCAGTTCAGCTGAAATGGAAGTGGGGAGGCCACGTATCAAGACTGCATGAATCTAGATGGGCCTATGCAGCGACGATGTGGGACCCTAGGACAGGAAAGAGGAACGTGGGACGACCTAGAACCCGTTGGTCCGCCTTATTCACCGAAATAGTGGGCAGGCAGTGGACACGTGTGGCCAGGAATAGGACTGAATGGAGAAGACTTGAGAAGTCACTAAGAACAGTTCAGACACTATAATTATGTAAACTGTGCAAGCTATGGCAAAATATCAGGCTAGAAGCAGATCATGCTAGAAAAGACTCTAGGATTAAGTCAAACACTAATTGTAAAGAAAATTATGCAAGCTACTTTCTGTGGTTATTCTCAGTCCCCAACTAGTTTTAACTCATTGCCACTTGTAATCCAGATCTGGTAGGATCACGTGTTAATACCCAACAGCTTGCTAGGACTAGCTCACCTAGCGAGCACACTCAGAGCTCACCCTGCACATAGCAGGAGGCCTTTGCCCTCATGGGATATTATAGGCTTATTTTATTTTATTTTATTTTATGTTTCAAATCCCTCCCATCTCGATCTAACCAAATGTATCTCAGTCCAATTTTGTAATATTCATCACGTAGGTTTCTTGCTCAGCTATCACATTTCGGGTTTCCTACCTGCCATTCTGAACAACATTTTAACAAATCATCTCTTTCCATTAACAGAGTCCTGTGCCAGTATTTTACTGTACTATTCTTACAAAGAATCTTGCCTTTCCTACTTTCTCTACCAAGTTTCGTTTTGTTTTTCAGTTTGCTGTGTTCTTTAGGCTTCTTATGGCCTTCCCTGAGTTTCGTCAGTAATTTCCCGTCTGTTTTTCACACCCCATATTTCTGCTCCATATAACATCCTAGACTTACAAAAATCTCGTATATTTTTTCCAATACTTTTACCTTCATACTGGGCACTCACATTAAGCATTTGTCAGTTGTTACTTTCTTTCATGAATATTGAAATCATTGGCCACATGTGTGAAATCCGGGGGAGAGATTGTCCAAGTATCCGCAGGACCAACTGTGACCTTGTGACCGACTCTGTGTGTTCTGTGAGGTGACATAGTGGTATTACATGACAAGTTGTGTGTGCCTAACTCTGGTTCGGAACCAGGAGTAAAGTAGCGGATTGCAGACTGACGTCTGAGCTGACTACGCTGAGGAAGGTTTGTGATGTCCTCATCACAGTAACCCGTACAGTCCTAGCAAACGTCGTGTAAGTACTTCGCAGCTATCCAGAATACGATGACAATCCACCTCCTCTTAGATCGTGAAACGTTAATTTCATTACCCCAAACGCCTTCTTTATGCCGACTTTGTTACAGGAATTATATGCTTTTAGCTGGAAAACCTGAAGGGAAGATACAGTCTGAAGGCATAGGCCTAGACTAGAGGATAATATTAAGATTAATTTGAAGTAAATGGTTATGAGAAGTGGGGTTTGATGCATCCCGCTTAGGATAGGATCCAGTTGCTGGCTGGGGTGAACACAACAGAGCTTATGCTTTTTTATAAGCGGAGAAATTCTTCTCCAGACGAAGGACTACTGGCGTATGTAAGGACTCTGCTTCGTGGAGTTGTTCGCTGGATGCCTTTTGTAGGCTGATACCTACTAACCTTCAAGTGATTTTTCTCTCTACATGTAAATTAAACATGACCCGTGGTAGCATATTCGGCATAACGACTATGCTACGGGCTGGACGACAGAGGAATCATGGTTCGATTCCCAGCAATGGCAAATTATTTTTCTCTGCTCCGAAGCATGTCGACCTACTCCGGTGCCCACCCAGTTTCGTATACAGTGAGTGCAGAAGGCTATTTCCCCGGGGGTTAAAGCGGCCGGGAAGTGAAACTGAACAATCAACTTCGTCTAGTGCCGAGGTTAAGAACGAGTGGAACTATACGTCCACTCTGCCATATGCTTTCATGGCGTGCATAGGAACAACTTTACTTATATGAATTGCACATTTGTGCAATACATTAATTCGATTAAGATCTGTCGCTTTTCCGTGTAGTTCGATTATGGGGCTTCATGAATAATTTTCGTCACAGTAACAGCGGAGAATAACATATTCTTGAAGTAGAATATTTTGTACGATTGCAAGAAATGTACTACACGTGAGAAGACCATATCTATTGCTATCGTCACCGGGCGTCCTGGCTGTAAAGTGGCGTAAGCGTAGTAGTTGTATCAGCGATATTCGCCTCGCCTGACTCAGTAACTCAGATTTATTCACCGTTCTAGACCTTTGCGTTATGTGAAACCAAAATCATAGGAATTTATTTTCCATGAAACAGTTGTCACCATAATCTGTCGAAATTTTCCTAGAAAATGAATTTCTCCTTCTGTCTGCCTGAGGCATGCGTTAAGATCATCGCCATTTCAAATGATTTCCAATTCGAATGCGGAGTTTGGTTTCTGTTAGATCGCCCACAAAATCGGATTAATTCAAGTGGAATTTGCACTTTCACTGAAAATGGAATCGTGGATTTACAGTGAATTTCCAGGGAGACTTCTGAATTTTTTTCTTAATTTCCCGTCTTGATACTTTGCTGTTTCCCTTTCAGCTAGTTTTTATTTGTCGTCATACTATAACCCGACCTCGTTCAACACTGTGCAGGTTGGATGAAGCCATAAAATGGGGTGGAGGGGTGAAACTAGGAATAAGGCAGATAATTAATTGGAATGAGAGAGGAATTGTGTGTTTAATTAGACTTTGAAAAGCGTCGCGTTAATACGAGAACGGAAACGAGGAGAAAATAACGCGAAGATGAATAAGAAACAGTGCAACAAAGGTGCCTAACGAAGGAAAGAGGGTAGTCGAAACGCGTTGCTAACACAAAAGAAAATGATGCAGTAATTACGTCACGATAAAAATTCTTCCATCTTTCTCCTGCTCCCCACACTATTTCCATCCGTCTCAAGAAAGCTTTTTTTCTTTAATATTTCTACACTTTTCTTCCAACCTTTTAGTCTTAATTTCGCAGCCTTCCTTGTTTTAAATTCGATTTTCCACTTGCTTTGAAAAGTAAAGAGAAGAAGATGCAGAAAGAACTCTAGGATTGAATTCAAATTTAGTTTTCTAAGGAAACCAAGAGGGCAAAGTTATAAAAGATGGAGGAAGTGTATTTTTCTCCAGCATTTAAAATTCGTAAGATATTTTCTCTTTTAGCGCTGAGATTATGTTCATTTGTGGGCATTGAAAAGTAGAGTCGGAACTTGAAGAAACTGAATACAGCTGTAGCACTTTCTGTTCGATTAATCCCATAACCGTGTATCTAAACTTGCTCACCAAACGGATTGCGTTGCATTCTGTTACGTATTTATTTCTTTTTCACATATGGGCTTGAAGCGCATCAATATAGTTGTGACTAATGGAACTGTTGGGGACTTAGCTGAATATGTTATGAAAGGTGTGATTCGGGTTAACATGTGCTGAGTAGTGAGCTGGATTTACAAATTTTAAAGCGACATTCAAGATGCGTTTCGGATATTTGATATGCACTGTACGTTTAGTGATTATCAATTATGTTGCAAAGCTGTACATTGTAATGGAATACATCAACACACGTGCAGGGATTTTAACTGTCAAATCTTATTATTTGAATATTGTTTGCTGTATGTCGACTGCGGTTTAGTTTTGGACGCTTACTTTTCTGTATCTTAGTTTTATTTTAAGGTTTCCATAATAAAGCTCTAGACATGAGTGTTCTGCTTTCTCAAGACAGACCTTCGGGCTCGGCGATCTGGGGTTCGCTTACTGGCACGTGCAAGAGTCGTTTCGCTTCTCCAAAACGTCCACACGCACTCCTATTCAATGGATATGCGAGTTGTTGTCCCGTGATGATGTGGATGTGGCATGAAGTTGACCATTCACCATCCATTGCCGTGGTTAAGAATGAGTGGAGCTATACCTCTTCTTCCCCTATACGTCCTAACGGCGTGGACGGGGATTTTACGTTGTCCTTCTCAGGAATAACACAAAACCTAAATATTTGACATTTTAAAGTCTAGTGATGAATAATTATACGTTCTAGCTGATATAACATTAGTCACTTCATGTTGCTAGAGTTTACCTATGTGTTTCGTATGTTTCTCACAACAGTACCAATTACTTTCCTATATAACAGTAACCACCATTCTTTGTAGTGGAGATGGAGTGTGTTCTCTATTATGTAAGAACTGAATTTTTGTACTTAAAATGTATGAACGTCAGTTTTTAAAGTGTTGAGTATATAAGCGTCTCTTCCGATTCATGTTTCCGGATTCATCTTATTCGTCCTAATTGGCCTTGTCCATGTTTGTTCGTGGCACAGTGTGTGACGAATATAAAAATAACTTAGATCAATGTGCTGGACTCTGTGACTCTCTGCTTAGTAACACTCACTATATTAATATCTCTCCGACCACGAATATAACAGAAAGCGATGTTTTGTGCACAGAATATGTAAAGTGGACAAATGAGTACGCCATATGAAAAATATGAATTACAGCGTGTATGAAGATTGCATGGCAGTCACGATATACGTTATATAAGCTTTGGAAGTAGGTACGAATTTATAACTGAGTTCCCTTGTCTTGAGGTCAGTGTGTCATGCAGTTAAATATGGCACTTGGATCCATCCAGTCCGTATATATTCATCATCCTAGGGTCAACTCCCACGCTTTACACCAATGGTGTGATATTATTTTGTGACATGTAACAAACCAGTCACTTTGAGAATTCAATGAAAATTTGTTTCTTTGAATTGAATTATATCAAAGACCTATAAGAAATTAGAGGCATTACAAGAGTTCGTGGAAGTATTTAGACTTAATTCTGTTTTTTGTTTTACGCTCTTTGGACTGTGAACTGAAGCAGATATTATTCAATATTAATTACTTACAGTCGTAGAATTAGCTAAATGCTGTACTTGGTATTGAACTAACTTCTTGGAATAGAATGGGTTTTAAGAATCCAATAATGAGTCACGAAATCCCCCACATTGTATAGAACTTGAACATGTGTTACCTAACAGCCCCTATCCTGAGTTGAAAGAAACCTGTCCACAACTTACCATTCCTTAATTTTAAGGTCCAGTCTCCTATCTTCGTCTGGGTATTCCAAGTTGTCTTTTCCCTTCAGGTTTTCTGACCAAAATCTCCTTAGGAAATTTTCTTCTAGGCTTCTGAACAACATGAACTGACCGGCACTGTCATTGCCTGAATGCTGTCTTGCGGCTGATTCCAGTTGCAACAGTTGCCGTTATAGTGTGCTGCCATCAGCGCCACCATGGTCATAATGGTACCCCTCCCACCCTTCATCGCATTTACACAGTCTTAATTGTTATGATTTGGCAGTATTATACAGTAGACTTATTGGCGAACCAACACTAGTCAACACACACCTATGTAATTAACCGGAAGCTGTGACATGAATAAGTCAACCTCGGTTATAACGGATCCCAAGGGGAGTCCTAAAATGATCCGTTATAACCGAGGCCTGTATAACCGAGGTCGACTGTAGTTGTAAAGTTCGTCACTGAAAAAAACAAAAGTCTGCCTCTGAACGCATTGATTAGTTATCTGCCATTAGAATTACAGTTTCAAAAGTCATTTTCTTGTGATACACTGTAGTCAGCCATCCATCTACGCTACACTGTTCGTAGTGCTTGTCCGTCCGAGAAAAAATATTCTACTAGTAACCTTCTTACCTGTATAGGTAGGTATTCAGTTTGAATTTCGGCTGAGATAGAGACAGATCTGACTGAAACATTTCCTGGATTACCTCGGTTCCTCCGCTTGAAATCCAGGATAGTAGGCTGACCTTGAAACAAATAAATAACCGTTCTCTTCATATTCTTTAGAGCACCCCGAATGAAGCCTCTTGGACTACTTGACCCTCAAGAAGCAGGCATTACGATACTTTGGAACGTCGATAACTGTTTACCAGTTCATATAGCATAATATCGTAGAAGACTTTCATCTTCAGCATCACCGCTGGGAGAATCTAAAATGTCGCAATTATACCGACTGTTATATTTCTCTAAGACCTATAATTCGGTGTTAAATACTGTTACACTTAATAGAACACCCCTGAATAACCCATGGTGCATAGATGGCTTCTATTTGTGATAATTGGAGCCTTGGATATTATAGTGTTCAGCTGTCCGTGGAGTTCTGAAAGGTGTGGTCTGTTGAAGAACAAAGCTGCCTCCACCCGGGTGAACACAAACTTTTCAAAAATCTAGGCTCCATCTCGAAATTCAAGACTCCAGCGTGACATGAAGCAAGTTACATATCGAGGATCCACAGATATTAGTTGCCACCGTACAAAATGTAGTAACCCGGGCGACCTGGCACCCACAATTTGCTCACGTTTGCCTCCCCCATTAC
This sequence comes from Reticulitermes speratus, assembly GCA_021186555.1. Lineage (NCBI taxonomy): Eukaryota > Metazoa > Arthropoda > Insecta > Blattodea > Rhinotermitidae > Reticulitermes > Reticulitermes speratus. Next base: position 8,294,591 of record JAJKFL010000330.1, read on the forward strand.
TATGAATTCAGTACGCATACTGTACTGTTTGTCGTGAGCTCGGTGTTCTCACATCTCACCATGTAGCACATCTTATATAATATACCGGAGTCAACATATGTTTTCTCAGTTCATCAACCAGACAAACGTTATGCCCGCCAGACATTTCTCCACAAGACAAATCCCACCCACTGCGTTGTATTTGCGCCACATCCGCGTCCTGCCGAGACATAACATAGGAAACATACAAAACGCTGTCTCTTAGAATATTGTGTTGGCCTAATATGTACGCAGGATATAATATATTGCTCAAATTTACTGTTTGATATCTGTGGAGAAACTAAGAAAGAGGCCTTGAGAGAATAATCCTTGAAGACTGAAGTGAAGTTTGGGAGGGCTGCATGAGAAGCATGTGTAAATTTGGTGCGAAATTAACAGTTTTGCCAGGAACGAGAAAAGTGATGGAAACCCTTGATCGAGTTAGGGATTGAAATTCCTCTCAGTTATATACAATACGATACAGTTACTATCTCATATTCAAGACACCCCCTTTCAATTGTAAAGATTAAGGGGTTAATTTTGTGTAGGGAAATCATTCTTGTTCATTGCGTGAATCATTTGAGGCACATAAATACAATGTTTGGTTCATGTGAAGAGTCTTTAAACAATGGAACATGTGGTACAAATAGTTACCACTGATCTTACACAATGAATAAATTAATACTATATGTGTACCTAGATTTATCTGTCGTCACGGTCCTTTGTTACCTATCATAAGCATATATTGTATCATCTCTATTATCACAGATCTTTTGACTTACCATGTCATAAACATATATCATTGTGTAATATACTACAAAAAATCGCTATCTTGACATTTGCCTGAAGGAATGAAAGAAACTTTCGAGTAGATACTACAACCTGCCGAGCCCCAGAACATTTTCCACCGACCTGTTACATGCACTGCATACCCTTTACCGCAGAACACCTGCTCCAAGCTGGATATAATCCTCTTACTTCTGAAATATGGGATTCTCTCTGTAGGATTATTAATTCACTAAATGATGATATACGTAAATTTGTAGTCCTTTGAAAGTTGGAAAGAATTCTTTCTTCTGAAGTAAACATATGTTCTTTTTGAGTCTTGTTCTAAAAGTTCTGTGTCAAATTGCTGAAGGCACAAACAAATCGAACTTTTTGTACGTTTGTGTGAAATAACCGTCTTTGTAAAGGTGAGAAATCGCTCGGAATTTGGATGGTAGATGGTACAGTGTACGTAGAAATGTAAGACGGGGTTGCCTTTATAGTGAAGAAGCGCTCTGTTATCCCTTTGTAAGGTAGAAAAGAGATGTAAAACAGAAATATTTATGTAAAATATACTGCACCAATTGGTTACTTCATTTGAAATATTAATTTTTAATTTTGTGCATTCCATGCGGGTTCCATATTAGCTTCAGGCAACAAGCGTTTGTATAAACAACTAACACCCCGTTAATTCTATAAGTCTAGCAGCAAAGTCTGCCGTTGGAAATCGTCTCATGTAATGTCTGTCCACTTAGTATCTTCACGAACTATACCTGCGTAAGGTCCAACTTAATATTATTCTCTTTCTCGGTCTTCCAAATGGTCCCTTTCCAAGACCTTTCCTTACAAAGCTTATGTGTATTGTGAAACAGTTAATGCAACTTCGTGATCCATGAGTTTGGGGCGGGGGTTCTTAATTAATGAGCGATTATTAGCGATTCTGTTGCAAGGAGCTGATTAGAATGAATGTATTTCACTCTGCCGGGTAATCGCCCTTATTTTCATTGCGACTTGTGATTCAGTCACAATTTTTCTTCGTTTCGGTTTAAAACATATTTTGAAAATTTGTCTTGGATGTGATGGCGTATATATTTACCGACGTTTTGGAAGAGCTTCCTACCTCCATCTGAAGGGTAGTCCAGGAAGATACTACTCCGAAAATGGTTTCCACGCTGTGAACGAGATTTATCGTTCAGAAACGCCAGCAGTTTCTGCTGTGTGTATCTTCGGCGCTTAACGACATCAGTGAAAAATTATTTCTTCTGTATGCCACAGCACAACGGGAGGGATTCCATTAAAAATTATTTTTTCTGTCTTTTCCTTTGTTATATCAAAATATCTCGTGTTTCATCAGTGACACTCTTTGTTTATAAGTTACCATGTACACTAGAATAAAATACGACGTGTGCTAAACAAAACTCTGCCCGAAATGGAAGACTTGATGTTATTTATAACCCAGTATTTATCTTTAGGATACTGATCCCTTCTGTTCCTATCATGAAAAATGGTGTCAGAATGGAACAGCCAGTTTTTAGCCTAATTTAAGACTTATTTCCTAGCAGAGATGTAATAATCTACAAATTTCTGTCTCCGGCCCCGTTCGAGTATATTGCTATTCAGGTGTGTTTAAAAAGGCACCAAGTCAAGCGCTAGCAAATTTTGTTCCTTTGATTCATTTCCACTTTCTCAGTTGGTACATTAAAAATATAGGCAGTTAAAAGCAAAAGCATGCAACGTGCCGACCACTTCAGAATGTTTCTAAAACTTGATTGACCTTTGCCTTATAACATAGTAGTGGGCTTTTTGTGCCACGCAACACATGTTAATTTATGAATCACGTAAAACGAAGTGTCGTGCTGATTTTTTATTAAATATGTGGAACGTTTTCTGTGTGAGATTATTTCCATGTTGTTGTGTTAAATTCTGAATAAGCCGAAGTGTGAAAACACGTACAACGTACAGGTTAATATTCTGTTTAATCCGGACTATTTTTTCTGCCCAAAGTAGAGCTTTTATATTAGTTCATATTTGTTACATCATACGAATTCTCACCAACCATCGCTGTCAAGAAGATAGCACTCTTGATTCGTTTTCTGGATATCCCGGGTTTAAGCGTCAACCCAGATACTATATCGACTGTAGGTTTTCGTGGTTTTCCTTAGTGCCTCCCGACAAACGCCAAGATAGGACGTTAAATTAGGCCGCGATCGGTTTCTTTCACATCCAGCCCCACGAATTACCCACTAAGCATTCACAGCCTGAGTAATTTACCATAAATAAATAAATAAATAATGAATTTTTAGTTCTCTACACAAAATAATTCCCATCATATAATTGTAACACAGTGAGATAGGCCTAATTGCTCCTGAGTCCTGTGCGTATCATTAATGAGGATTATCATGATTTATACAACTCTTGTAACGTGATGTAATTCATTTGAGTACACAAGGAATGTATTGAAAAGGGATTTTTTTTATGAGGATCCGCCTAAGTTTATGCTGGATCTTGTTTCATTCCAGTGCTAAGCTTTGGTGTTGTCTGCATTGTACATTTGTTAGGCTTATTTATTGTGTTATTGATCGGTTAGTTATGTAGTTACATTTTGTAGATCCCTGGGTTATGGCATCATGTTTTCTGGTACGTGAGCACCAACGTTTCCGAGGAATATTTTGCCTCCATCCACTTCTACCTCAAGATGGATGTAGTATGTTCGTACCAGTCTGTACGATATCATAGCCAAGGTGATCACAATATCAATTTATAGAGCCTTGAAGATCCTGAATAATATAGAAAGTTACGTAGCTAACATGCGACGTTACAATTGGCTCTGTAAGCAATTAAGACAGGTTTGCAGTTCATAAGTTTGTTAAACCTGTGAATTATACGTAATATAATTCAATTCAATTCGCACCTTACAGAGAACAGAGTCCGTCTCCTTTATAAAAACCAACCGATTATTGATGTTCGCGGAAATATCGGTATTGATTGTGACAAGCATACGAAACACATAAATACACTCTGTGGCAAAATGCAGAGCGCCTTAGTGTTACAGCAGATGGCGACAGGCGCAGAAATGAATGTTTTCATATTTTCCTTCAGTAGGTGAAAATGTGGTTTTCGCATAAGTCGTTACTCTGAGCAGTCTGCCGATTGGTTTTGCTTAATTACTGGTCTAACTTTAGTCACGAAATAATGTAACTTTGAATCAGGGAATTTAGTATTTAATATTTATTATGTCTAGGAATATTTAATTTTGCATGCAGATAGATTATGAAGGTATCTACAACTTCTGTACGAAATTAAATTAAGTTATAGACCAACTGATGCACTTTTAAAGCACTTTTTAAGTAGCTTTATTAAAAATGTTAAAATAGTACCCCATTTAGTAACATTTTTAATAAAGCTACTTAAAAAGTGCTTTAAAAAGTGCATCAGTTGGTCTATAACTTAATTTAATATGACGAAGATGCACGGTGTCAACAATGTGAAATTTCTGTACGAAATATTGTTGTAGGTCTACAATTAACAAATACTTTGACTGCCTGAATCTTCGAGTCTATGTAACACAGACAAAAACCAGTGTAAACGCATATGCAGTGAAATCGTCACAGAACTATAATAACAAATAATACCAGAACCCAGCAATGGTGATGTCATTTTATAGCATATCTACAATTGCGAACAATAAAGAGTGTGACACCCAGTGGATTAAATTCATCTGAGAAGGGCCCAGGATGCAAAGATCCGAATGCTCCTCAAAGTTACGTTATACCTACGTTTTCTATCCTGTCTTCTTTTTTAACAACGTTTGTTCAGTTAACATTCCGTTTTTACGCCTAGATGTTTCCAGTCTGTCCAGCCATGTGGTCGTCCGCATGATTTAATTTTTGGAACTACAGAACGTGTTTAAATGAAGTGTTACATTCACCAGGTTTCGGACGAAACTGACTTAGGTCTGTATTTATAACTCCCAGTTTTAGTCCCCACTGGTATTACATAAATACAGTTATCCGAAACTCAAATCCACACTAATCACTTTCTTTTAAAAAAAATACAAATGTTATATTAAAAATCGCAAGGAACGCTTTTGGATATGTTTCCAATTTAGCTTTCTTATCAGAGCTTAGCAGCAAGTTTCAGGACCAGTTTTATAAGCGACAAAGCAACTTCTTCACAAAGCTATAAACATTAATTTTATAAACTGAGGGCTGAGGAAAAGTGTTTATAACGAAATGTGTTACTGTCATCACTCGAAATTAAAGGTTTCGGCAGTTTCAGTAAGATTGAGTGATGTGTTCGGAGGACCGAACATGAAATTACTTCGCAAGCCGAATAATTTGAGTGAGTGCAGTACGTATCTCCACTATTTATTCGCGACGGTCATAACCAAAAATCAACATATTTAACACTAAAGCTGTGTAGCCTAATATAAAACGTATTGACAACGTTTCTATGTAACATCTGAAATGTTGATAGGGCCATGACTTCTTCATGTACCCGGATTATGGCGTTCCCGTCACAGGAGATATAAGAATTTTACCGCATTGACAATCATCAGAGCCTTATTTATGAAAACGGGGTGCGTGTGTAAAGGTATTACGATGATAAACGTTTTATATGACACAGACTACATCTTATATCATCCGAGAAAAGAATGTTTATTAGCTTTAAAACTTTGCACCTTTTGGTGTAGTGTAACACTACCCTTTAAAATTCGAAAGTTCAAAGAGAAGGGCGGATCCTATGTGTGATCTGTTTAATAATGCTGTCTTCTGGGCTTTTCCGTAACAAATACCACTAATGCCACTAATGATGCCACTAATTGCCCGCTTGTGGCGCAGGAGGAACAAAGGGTGAGATTGTGGGTTCGATTGCAGCTTGCGACATTAAGTTCATGTAAATTTTTTCGTCATCGCTAATCACCCTACGGATACTCGCAACAGTTCTACAACTTGGAGATTCTACCACGTGCTGGTGTTCGTGCAAATAAGACATTGCGACTTAACAAGCTAGGAAGACATTTCTTCGTTTGAGCAACACGGGAAATCTGAAAGAGATGATACGAAGAGAAACGTGCATATATGACAGCTAGAAAGGATTATTTCTTCACAAATGGATTCGTCACTGTCATTCGATAAGGAAGTGTTACGGGAGAGTTGTTCCAAACTTGCATGAACCATCTCACTTCCTCTTACCCCCAACCCCATCTTTCACCCAGTTACACATTTCATCCATTCCTGAACGCTCTCATCTTTATGCATGCAGGCGTGTCGATCCACTGGTTGGTCCCGCGGCACTTTGCGTCTCTGATGAACACAAAATTGAGGGATTTTTTAAAATAAGGGTTTTGATTTTTTTTATTTTTGCTCCAGAAGGAAAGAGCGTCGTAATTGTGACCGGAGATTATGAAGAGAATTATTGTCGACATCAAACAAATCTCAACACGCTCCTAAAATCCAAAACAGAGTATACCGGTAATTGTCAGTCCTGCTTTGTATTAGGAAAGTTCGGTTCCCGTCGCTGAATTAGGTTCTTCGTGCTTTTACTCTCCACCTGTCAGTGATTTCTGGGATCGTACTTTAAAATAGGCTTCAATAGCTTTCTGACATTTTCTTCCGTATTCATCATTAACAATTATCCCGCTATTAGACGCAGTACAATTTAAAATAATTTGCTAGTTTTTAGGCTTTCGCAGCAGTGTAGTTGACATCTCCATTCAGGCAAGTCGTTAAAGTAAGAAACAAAGAACGTAGTGACTTAAAATGGAATGCCGGTTAGATTACATAAAACCTCATTTTCCTATTTAAATCTCTCAGTTCACAAATCGTGATTTTTAGTGTCTTATTTACGTTTTCTTCTTCGTTTTCTGTACTCTCAGGGTTAAGAACTCTAGGGCACGTCTCGAATCTCACCGCTGATCCATCCACCTTCTTTCAGGCCTTCCAATCCGATATCACTTAATACAATTTAAAATCCAATACCAAACTGCACTTTAGTTAGTGAGCAAGAATGCGTGACTGATGATCAGATGGCCCTACGATTGTTTCCTAGTCGAATGAATGGTTTTATTGCTTTCAATTGTAACTTAAACTCGTTACATATTATTATTATTATTATTTCTTTTATCATATTATAATCACAATCATCAATCATTACTTTCTTTTCAGTATGTTTATTAATAACATATGCACTGTAATTAATTACGTACTAGATGTCTTCTTTTTGCTGATGATATCACAATTTTCGTGCTGTAAATGCAATTTATGATTGTACTCTCCTGCAATCAGATATTGATTATGTACGAGGTTAAAACGCTGTTGCATGTAATTTCATGAAACACAGCATTAGTAAAACTAGAGTTATTACATTATTGCGGAACACTAACACCTAAAACTATAATTGTAAACTTAGTTTTTTTGTATAACCCGTACTAATTCTATCAGAATTCGAAACTGTATTTTTGTCACCATGTTCGTTACATTTTTTAATCCGTTAAATTTTTTGAATTTCATCGCGTTTAGTCGCCGGCCTCTCGATGTGGAGACCCGGGTTCGGGTATGAATTTGTGGTAGACAAAGGTACTGGAACGGATTTTTCTCCCAACCTGTCACTATCATTCCACGAACGCTCCATCCGCAGTCATTCATCTATCACTGACGCGAAATAATGTCAGCAATTGACAGCGTTGTTCAGCAACAATTAAAATTTTCTTGTGAAAGCTAAGGGGAAGGAGTTAGTTCTTTCTTCGTTTATAATGATTCTCAGAATAAACAGCGATTATATGCTGAACGGAAATGTGTTTGTAATGGAGACTGCTTCCTGTGAGGTAGGAAGTGAAGGTTCTTGTGAGTGTTACGTCAGCTTCATGATCAAAGTGTTCAGTTGCGATCCTGTGTCTGTAGGGCTTTATACCCTGTGTATCGTAATATAATTGAAAAATTAAACTTTCCTTCTATATTTAAGTGGCTAATGTTATTAGACTTACACGTGCCCCTGAAATTATATTGAAAATCGTTTTGAAGGCTAGTCTTTAATGCTAGCACGTGTTTGTGTATTTAGTATTTCCTGTAATGCTTATCTGCTGCTAATTATGCTCTACGTGCTGTTACAGCGATGTTTATTCTATGTACTATACATCTCCAGTAGTTAATACTTTTAAACATTCCCACTTGCATATCGCTGCCAGCTTGCATTCATGAAGCTCTACGAGCTCATCTGTTGGCGTAAGATGCATTTCACATTATTTCTACATTATTTAAATTTTAGAGTACTTTCTTCCACCCGCACAGAATAAAGAAAGGAAAAGTGTTCGTAAGGCAATCATTACAACATGAAAACGATGAGACATTTTGAATTTATATCCGATAAATTTAACGTAGGATATAAAAAATGTGTAAAAATTGTAAAGTTGGCCCTACACATGCAATGATGTAATATGGAGGGAGTGGAGCTATAGCTGCACTCACCTTTAACCTCGGAGCTAGATGGATGTCAGTGATCAGCCTCACGCTCCGGCAGCTTTACCTGCGGGAAAGAGACCCCGCTACCCGTTGAATATGAAGCTTTTTTGACCGCGGAGCCAGTCTGGACCTTTGTTGAGAAGAGATATGTCTCTGTCCCTGCCGAGATTCGAACCCCGCTTTGTACGTCGGGATTTGAATGCGATAATTGTGGAAGAAAAAGCGATAATATTACTCGGTCAGTGCCAGGTGAATGAAGTAGGTTTTATGCATAGTTTTGCCGTAATGTGTGAAGGGCACGTGTAATGGAAAGACACCACGTGGCTGTGGATGCCAACAATTGGACGAACCAGCCGTCTTCTTTCTCTGCATTTCATGCGTAAGATGATAGGGTTTTGACTCAGTTGAGAAGTGCAGTGCAACAGATACCTGAATGAGTTTTAACGTAACTTCATAACAGTCAGTGCAGAACAGTGACGTACTTCATAGCCGGATAGCCTTGCAGAAGTCCGTGGAATTATTACTTAAGTACCGTTATTGTTGGAGGTAATTACTGCAGGAGTTCAACTCGCATTAATTTTTTTGATTAACCGGAATTGATAATATATCGCGTACTTTATCTCAGATATGTAGTTTCTTTCCAGGAAGGGTTCGACATTTCGTGTTGAGTAGTGCTACTGAATATACTAGCGCCTTATGTCCTCAGTCTTCACAATGTTATTCTCTATAGAATAACCTTACTCACTTTATACTGGACTGTGCGGTCCCGAAGAGTGATGAACATAAAGCCTGATGAAGTATATGTTTCATGTTGTACAGGATTTCTTTGAATTGATTATATTTGATGACTGTTAAATGAAAATGACCTCGATATTTCTCATTTCCAAAAGAAAGGATTATACTTTTATAAACCTCCTTGTTACATGTTTAACAATATCACCATATATCATTATTAGAATTAACTAGAATTTAAAAAAATCCATTCATTTCTTATAGCATTTACCTTTATAACTCGATAATGTTTCACGTAAATTACCATTTGTAATATGTTTACAACAGACTTTCATCTGTTCCATATATACACTTAATGCACACATACACACACACACAGTTGCTCGCTTGCGTGCGACAGTATGTTTTCCCTGATAATTTCAGAATCAATTGACTACAACGGAACTTGGTATAAACGTCGTCGATGACCTTTTTATGCTATTTAATTTCTTCTATCTGTGAAACCAACATGGCCGCTTTTATATGGATTTCTGAGGTATGATCACCACTACTGTTGAATTCTTACACATTTTTTAAAACTGTACGAATTTTGTTGCAATCATAAAATCATGTTTGTGGAATTTAAGTGGCAATATGGGAGCCGCACGAACTTCATATTTAGATGTGATATGTGCATGTGGAGTTTAGTGTGGGAGTATAACAAATCTGTTTCAACTTTTTTTTTCTGTATGATAAAAATACAAATGCAGGCGATGAGGACTTTTCAAGTTGTACTCAATAGCTTTCAAGGAGAGGAAATTACACAGAAAATAGGATCGCAGCGTTGCATAACTTCTTCGCCTGTGAATGAATTACACTCCTTGTCTCGTGAGTGTAGTGGAAAGGATATCTGTGTTGCAGAACTGTATCATACAGTGTTAATAATGTATGTAAGTCTGTTTTGTAGTGCTGTGAGTCTTGTTCACTAAGATTTATATGGTGTGAATTCGGAATGACAAGTGCGCCAGACGTTTCTCCATTAGACAACACCAGTTGGGACGAGATTAATATCGGCAGCTATGCAACCCTGTTATAAACAGCTTCTGGCAGGGCTGGTTTCAGTGTTATAACAAAGTTACAAAGTAGAAGATCTTGCTGTATAAGTACTGAAGTTTCGGAAAAGCTTGGTAACATGAAGTTAAGATTACTTGTATATTTTGTCAATAAAATATTGCACAGTCACGGTTTTGTACCTTAAGTCCTCTATAATTTCACCTTGTGATGTACTGCTCGTGAAGATCAGAATTTCACTATGACACACTGCATTGATTGTTTCATCTCAGCGTAATAAGAAAGTTAGAAGGACGGTCTCTTTTCTGTCTGATGAGAAAAGTTCCTTGACAAGCTGAACTACGCTTAAACGGGTTGGAGTAGGTTGAGATGAAGAGATTAGAGTTTGCGCTGCATCCCAACAACGCGAAGAGGGAGGTTGGTTTCCCAGTGAGAGGGACATTCACATTCTGAAGGAAGGCAAGAAGCTGCTATTGAAGGACGTTGCTTTATCCGTGACCTTCAGAAGGGATGTGTGCTATTCTTCCTTCGCGTACCCTGCGATGGTGACGTTTGTTACTCTTCCTCCTGTTCCCTGCGTTACTGTTCCTTGTTCTGTTTCTTCCGTATCCTGCGTTAGTACTTTCTGTTACTAAATAAAGATAAAAATAAAAAAGACACCGTTGATCACAACTACGGATGTTTATTATATATATGGGAGATTTGCTTACAACATGTTTCGGCCGAAATGGGCCATCGTCAGGTAACACATGTCAAAGTAGGCTATACTAAGAAGAATTACTGCACTATAAGTTGTTTCAAGTTAAATGAGATCTCATTTTTACAATTAACCATTTTATATTGAAGCTTAATTAAGGTGTATATAATTTTTTCTTACGGCTCGACAGCCCTAAGGGGCCTAGGCCTCCTCTGTGACTTTCCTCGATCACACTCAGACACACCACACTCGGTAGGACTCCTCTGGACGAGTGATCGGCCCGTCGCATAGTCCTCTACCTGGCAACACAGAACACTCACAAGAGAGACATCCATGCCGTCGGCGGGATTCGAACCCGCAATCCCAGCAAGCGAGCGACCGCAGACGCACGCCTAAGACGGCGTGGCCATGAGATCGGCAAGGTGTCTATAGATTCGGTTATACGAGTAGTGCGGACTTTGCGGAAAGTAGATAACAGAATTTTTCTCTTAGCAATCTGTTTATTTTGAACCGCTGTAATCACGGTGATTTCTGATAGATGAAGAGTATATTGGAGGAGGCTTAGGTTTTATATATCCTTGAACGGAGCTAAGATGAGGGTTCTTTACTGTAAGCAGTTTTTAGATAAGGGGTGTGGTATTCAGGTGAAATGTTGATTGTATGACAATTATATTTTGTAGGAAGCTGGGGTTGTATATGCATTGTTGGTTTTATATATTATTTACTTTAAAAACTGTAATTAAGTGTTTAAAGTAAATAACCTGATTGATCGAGAAATTTCTGTGTGGATTGAAGATTCTGGATTAACTGTATAGCCCTGCGATAATACTGATATTTACTGTATTTTTCGTTCTCTGTGTTAGTGTTTTTGTTATTCTTCGTTCCATTTCCTGTGTTAGTGTCCTTTGTTACTTTTCCTTCCGATTCCTGCCTTAGTGCTTTCTGTTACTCTTTATTCTGTGCTTTGTGGTAGTGATCTTTTATTACTCTTTAGTTTTCTCTGTTATTGTTCGTTTATACCCCTCTTCAGTACTTGCTGAATAATTCACGTGGGAGTTCTTGGGATAATTAAGGAGGGAATCTGTGCAGATATCTGATCTGCTCTGGAGTACGAGACAGGACTTCTAATCATTTCTCCACAGCGATCGATCAGCATGTATTTAAGACAGTTCATTAAAGCAAGATGGAAACCAGTTTTGCACAGCTACCATTCGAAGTAAAAACCGAACCTAAAACAAAGTAAGACGAGGTTAGCTGTTGCATCATGACTTCCTTATAATATATGTATGTTATTTTTTTGGGAATATGTGACACCGATATCGGTTTACACTGTTTTGCATTATTGTGTTATGCGTTTGTAAAATCAGGTAGATAGGGAAATATCTGAGGAACACCTGCCGGTAAATGATAGGAATTCACATGAGGTGTATCAGAACTGAGTTTCATGTATACATGGACGCACACATAATGCGAAAACGCATCTGTAAAATATTTGTACTTGTGTATACTACAGTGTTTTTTTCGATATTACCTGTTTCAATTTTGTATTTTTAGGCGCTTTTCGCAAAATTGCGAAAAGCGACTACGAGCTTCGTCATTTCTGTCTGTCCTTTCGTCCGTCCGCCCGCATGGAACAACTCGGCTGCCACTGGACGGATTTTCATGAAATTTGATATTTGAGTACTTTTCGAAAAGCTGTCGGGAAAAGCCAGGTTTTATTAAAATCTGACAAGAATAACAGGCACTTTACATGAAGACGTATGTACGTATATGATAATATCTCGCTTAATTCTTCTTAGAGTGAGAAATTTTTCTGACTGAGATGTACAGAAACTCAAAACACATATTTTATGTCCAATAACTTTTTTTTTCCGAAACTCTTTCCTTTTATGAGATAATGTGGAAAAATATGGTAGATCCAGACAGGCCACAGGTGACAAAATAATACGGTGCATGTGCTTTGCATGCTGGATAACTCAGGCTACAGACACACGTTCGGTATATGTAATACTCTTTGCTCTTCCACGGCAAAAATGGCACCGCGAACGCGCCTCAATGTTACGTTGATACATACATTGCCTATCTTGTATGTAATAACGTACTACATTAGAATGCGTTGCTGGGTAATCATCAGGGTAGCGTCTTAACATGGTGTTATGAGTTGCGGGATCCACGGACGTGTGGAAGCGAAAATTACAGAGAATCAATGCCGTCTACCGGAGGGTCGATGTTTTTCTGAGGTACGTTGTTTTCTTGAATTCCGTAAATTTGTTCTACATTAAGCTTCATATTTAATGTATGTCTTATGCCTGTAATGTTTTAGGAACGAAAGTCGAATGACAACGACAGAAGCTGTTTGTAGGCTTTATAAATGCGCTTTACAGGCTGTATCCGTAAAACACATAAGGTATTTCGTCTCGTTCTAATTGGACGTCCGCGAAGACATTTCTTCGCCGTACTTTGCAGGCCCAATTCTCATTCTCCTTATGTCCTACAAGGAAAGTCGCATGACTCTGTGATGAGAGAAATGAATATAGAAATCATGGTCCTTTAGCACCTGAGACACTGAACGATTTGAACCCTGCAAGAGATCGGCCAAGCGTATAGTGTGGATTCATGTATTTATATTGCATTATATTTGCTCATTCGTCTGCCTTTCTCTACACGTATATTGTGTATGCTGATTATGAAGACACATTGCATGTTATTGAATTTAAATGGAAATTCAAAGTAACAACGAGCTAGAATTTGAAACCTTCAGTCAAAATTGGCCGAAGTTGATTCAATTGTTGACTGGAATTAAAACTACGAAGACACCAGACACCGATGGTGTTTATCCACTGAAACACATTTCTCGATTCGCGCAGCCGAATGTTCTTCCTCCTTCCCTGCATTTCGTGAATGTAGTTATTATTACAACCAAACCGACAAACGTAAAGAACTGACTGCATTTGCAATTTACGATGACAATAATTGGCAGGTGAAAGACGGTAAATACGAACCGTTTGCTACTGAAGTGTCTGACGGGCTAGCTGAGATTTTCTTCTCGATCACCGAGTAGAAGCAATAACACACTAACCCATTCCATCACTTATTAAATTATTTATTTTGCAAACAAATGCGTTGGCTGCATGTTCTGCGTTTCATCGTATATTCCTGTACACGTTCGATCATACAGTATACTTCTTCACGATATTTATTGCAACAACTGCGCAACAATAAGAAGACACTAGTTTTATAAATGTATGATACACCTCCTACGTGTTTCGGCCTACACTGGCCATCTTAAATATACAGTATACTGTTTTATTGGATACGAATTAACATATGCGTATTAAAGATGGCTAAACATCACATTTAAATGGGGTTGTTTTAATAGCATTTTTATGTATCTACTTGTTCCTGATGTCGGAATCTTAGATCTACTATAAGTAAATAAATGGACAAATAAATAAGTCTGATTAATCTCATGAGGACAGCGGCCTCCTTATGGAACCAGGAAGAGCTCGAGTGTTTTATCAATAGGTGAGCTATTCCTAGAGATGTCGCAGAACTACTATAGGCAGACAACAGCCCAAATTCTGAAGTCTTGACACTGAGAACTATTTATTTTTCTTTTCATAGGGGTAAAACATATTAAGATAATAATATTTGCCCTTTTCATGTAAACATTTTATTATTTATAATATTTTTGCAGCAAATATGTCATACTATAAATTGCATATCCCCTAAAGCAGTTCCATGATACCCGCCAACAACCCGACCTCTGCATTATTATGTCGTCATGTCTGCAGATGTACCACACGGTTACGAGCGGTATCTTTAGCGCAATCATAATTGCTACCACGTGCGATTTTGAAGACTAATACTGATAATGTGGAATTAACCGTATTAAATGTTTTACTGGCGATCCCGGTGGCCGCGCGGTCTGAGTCTTGGGGTCTGCGGCCTCTCGCTTGCTGGGATTGCGGCTTCGAATCCCGCCGGGAGCATGCTGTCTCTTATGAGTGTTGTGCGTTGTGAGGTAGAGGTCTCATCGACGGGCCGATCCCTCGTCCAGAGGTGTCCTACAGAGTGTGTGTGTATTACTGAGTGTGATAAAATGTGACAATAACCTGTACACGTAAAATGGGTAGGGAGAAAGAGGTTAGAATAAGCAAGAAAGAAGGAAAGATTTTACTAAATTTAGTTAACAATCTTACAATTTCGTTTTATCTTTCTTGCTTCCTTCCTCCCTCCTTCCTTAATTTTACCCAGTACCTAAATATTTCTGGACATTAGATGGTTAAACATTTTGGTGTTATTAGGTCCAGACATTAATTACAGTTGAATGCTACCACACCAGATATATTCCTTAGGATATTTTGATGTGTCTTCAAGAAGGGAATGAGATGGCACGATTTAGTGAGAGCTTACGGCTTATTAAATTTATTGTTTTGTCGGAAACATCCACACACACACACACACACACACACATATAGATAAAAAGATTGTTATCACGTAGCCAGTAATTACTGTATGCGTCCATATACAGCAGTGTATTATTACTGTTATCACGGCATGTGTTTTGGGATGACTGTCTATTTTGCATTCTGTAATCCCGCTGTTGACGTCTGCAGTAGTTTTTCCCTAGCGTTGTGAAAGTTGTATGTATTCATTCAGTTACATCCAATGAGATTATCCCATGGAGGGACGACATGATGACGTTTCTGATCCCATCCACTCTTCGTGACGTGTGTAACGTGTGTCAGAATCTAGTTACAGTTATTCTGTCCTGTGCATGGTGCACAGGCCTTGTGGTGGACGGACAGAATGCCCGTAATGAAGATCTGCATTACAAAAAGATCTGTTGTTCCCATCAGTGAGTGTGCCCGATCACATACTCATCTCTAATTGTGACGAAGGCTTGAGAATATGTTCTTTACAGCTACATAATATTCTCACCTAACACTGAATAGAGACGGTGCTTTATTCGACGGTAGGCAACGGAGGGGCGTACCAGCAACTTTCTTAACGGTGACGTATTAGATGAATATTATAAATTCAGAACTCTGGCAAAAATGGATCATGTTTGCTGTTCTTGTGCAAAAAATATAATATGAAACAACAATATCAACAATTATTTAATTTTTAACCCAAAGACAAGGGGCGCTCTCAATTATTCTGCTGTCAAGGAGTGAGGAACGGCACCTTGTTTTCAGTCAAGGAGTGACTACTGGGACCCTTTTTACAAAAAAAAAAAACAGTGGTTTATGTTTACGAAAAGGTGGTAATTTGAAAAATTTTACGATAAGTGTTATGAAATTATAATACAGACAATCGACGAGGAACCGTTTCTAGCCATAATTAACACACGCTTACGAAACACTGTGCATGCCTGTTAATTTCACCAACTTATTTTTGAACAAAAAGAATCACAGCAAATTCAGTCAAACACAGCAATTATTGATTCCAGTATCATTTTAATTGTTATGTTCCACTGGATTTACTGTGATTCTTATTATCCAGAACGCAAGGGGTGAATCGTCTTAAAATTATTTTTGAACTGTTGACATATTGTATGAATATATTTTCACTTTCTGCGTGACAGCCTTATCTTAAACGCTTCAACGGAATTATTCCAGTATGTGAAAGTGTTGATAATGATATAAATTATTCATTCATTTCGTGTTTCTTATGTCTTGTTAGATTGATGTGAGAATACTTTTTGTTTGTTGCCCGAGAGTCAGAACATTTTCATAACGCTGCGATACAAATAATAAAGTATATATCTCTATATAGCCCACTTTATTATTGCATCCTATACGAGACAGATCAGCTGTGATGAGCCGTGACCCCGCCCTTCTCGTTTATGCACTTGTGTAGAGGTTCTTGTTCAGTGTATTCCTTGTTTCTGCTGAGACAAAGTGCTGACGAGAACGCTTGATACGTAAAGGTGAGAAAGTGGGAGAAGGCTGGATAAATTGTGTACCTTTATAACTTGTAATTCTCGCCATATATTGTTAAATTGTTCAAATGAATTTCGATATGAGAATGAATACAAAGAAAAAAATCTAGAGTTGAGGGAATATTTAATAGACCTAGGTATAAATGGGACGATAATATTAGTATGGATTTTCAAGGACTAGCGTTTGGAGGAGTGAATTGGTTTTTTCTATCCCAGGATAAGGTACTGTTGCAGATTTAGGTGAAGGCAATGTACCTCTGTAAAAGGTGGGAAGTCCTTTGACTAGTTAAGCTAGAATCAGATTCTCACGAAGAGTGTTACAAAATTGAGTTTCTCTTAGTCACGAACAGCATATAAAACATATTTTACTCTGCAGTGTGTTTTGTATGTACGATTTCTCTTTTGTATCTTTTAAGGGGCTTCTTTAATATAGCGAAATCTAGTGACGGCATGGAGAGTTAGGTCTGGGAAAAAATGTGACACTGTGTTATGTCGAAACAGTCACTTTAAAGTGGACTAGTTTGAAGATATTGATCAATTATAGGCAATATTCAATCAACCGTTGTAAGAACAATCACGTAAATTTCTTCTACGGATCATTTGAATCGATCTTGAAAAATATTGTCAGTTTACTCCACTGTTCCATTTTAGGTCCTACTGCTCTGGAGACGGGTGACTAGTTGAGCAACAGAATTCAATTCAAGTGCACAGATCGGTAGCTGTGAGCAACTTTGTACTTGCGGGGTGTGTCTTAACAATCACTTGTGATTCCCCTCCGTTCTTGCCACCATTCTCCCGGGCAGAAAGAGAATCAATGTTCCCAAAGCCACTATCAAATTATCCGTCCCTTGCGTCTCTGCGCTAACCCCCTCTACTGTAATAAGTCACCCTTCTGTCGGTGAGTCTAGGAGTGTTCCGACCCTGGCAGCTCCTGAAGCCCTCGATAATTGTGCGGTTCCTCGCACAGTTGAGTGGTGGTGGTAGCAACAGGGGGTTCCGAAGGTCTAATATTTCGTCTGTTAGGGGCAAGAATAAATCAGTGGAAGGACGCAATTGAAGATTGTGGATCTGTGGGCAATCTGTTAGCTGTGGGCAAGACTGCGGGTTTATCTGTCTTGGCCTGTGAAATGATTCACCATGCTTTCTTTTCTCAGCAGTGAACGTGTGCCAGAGGGCCTGAAGTTTAACTCTGCCACTACTGATTAAACCCTTCTCTTCATTTCTTAGTCTCTTAACTCTAATTTTTGAAAAATAATTTTTGTGTCTTTGACGAGTACGAATCTTTATTTTCGTGTTATTGTTTCTGGACTAGAATTAATGAAATCAAGCTAGATAACGGAGTATGATTCTGAATTATGTCTTAATTGGATCGGTTAGCTGGTAAAGGTAACTGGTCCAGTGCCCTAAGAGCGTGTCCTATTCTTCAAATAATCCACACAGTTATATGTAACTAGAATTATCGTCTTAGTTCAGGCAGTGAACTTTGTTCACAGGTCATGAAAGTATTTTATGTGTGTATGTTTACTTTGACTTTATCTTCATTTTGAAATAATTTATAGACGTGAGAGAACAGCAGATTCCATGCAAAACGTATAGGATTTACATATGGTGAATGCACGAACTACTTTGCTGCTAAGTGAATGTCTTTTTTTAAATCTGTGGTATGGTCGATTTGATTAAAGACAGTTGAAATCCTAGACAGATTGTAAAGTGACTATGGAATTCAGTTGATCTGGAGAAGGAGTTCTCGCTGAAGTGCGATAATGAGAAGTTCTGTACTTTCAAACCCTTCAGATCGGCCCAGATAGTGCGTTTAATTCCTCGTCGTTCTTCCTACCCACCTTTGTCATTGTAGTGGTGTCTCTTATTTCGTGTTACAATTTTTGTAGTTGATTCATCAGCGTTTAATGTTTAAGGATTGCCGTCATGTATCATTCCAGTGAACAGTTTTTATGTCTGTGTTATCTTCTGCAGTGTTTGATGTTGGTAATGTCTGCGCTGTGCGCAAGATATGTCTCTTGTTTATATTGTTGTCTTTGGTGAAATGGCAGAATAATAGTGAGTGATGGGGAAGTCCCTCAAATTAAGGAGTCTTGTCCTGCTTTACTTGCGTAGAAACTTATAAACTGTAACTCAGTAATATGGAATGGACTTTCCGAGAATCTGGCGCAAACATTTTACGCTATTCATTGTGCGTTACGGCGTAGCTATTGCAATAAGTAGTTTATTACTGCACATATTACGTATGGCAAGAAGTAAAATTTTCCCTGTGCATGACGGCATATGCGAGAGTGGAGCTACAGTTCCATTCATTATTAACCTCATCACTAGATGGAAGTGATTGATCAGTTTTACGCTCCAGCCAATCTAACCCCTGGAAAGCGCCCCGCCAGC
The DNA here is from genome assembly GCA_021186555.1 of Reticulitermes speratus. Classification (NCBI taxonomy): domain Eukaryota; kingdom Metazoa; phylum Arthropoda; class Insecta; order Blattodea; family Rhinotermitidae; genus Reticulitermes; species Reticulitermes speratus. The sequence continues at coordinate 8,313,654 of JAJKFL010000330.1, forward strand.
CACTGGACATGAGGTTGGGTTGACCCCGGAGACGGTCTGGACATATTCCATATGACCCGCCAGGAAGTCGAGATATTTACCTGGAAAGAATAAGAAAATTCGGATATAGATTGCCGTGCAGATAATCTCAGCTAGCCTGGATCTTTCAGCAACTGGGATTAAAGGAAAAGTTACTTAAATGACACAGTGTTTGGGTTTGTTGATTTGTGCAGGAATGATTGTGCAGTTTATGTCAGTGAGTGTATTGAATATTGTGGCATCTCTCATACGCCTCTACATTGATTGTGATTCCCGACACGCTGTTTCATGGAAACTTCCTCACTATTCCTATCGCTTCCACCTTTGGTATAATATTCAGAATATGCGACATGCCCCAGGTTATAATTTAATACAATGATACTTCATTAATTTTAATTGGTCGTTGATCATTGAACGCCGGCTTTCTGCATTAAAGGTCACAGGGGTTAGAGGTAACCTGAAGGTAGCTGTAATGCAGATTTGTACCTCTAAAGAAGAATCGTGCATGTAATTCAGATTGGCATTTGTTTCCTTTATTCGAATTTATGTCGCCGGCAACAACAAAACCTGCTGAGTTCTTCACGTAAAGTGCCTGATATTTTTGTCCGATTTTAACCAAATTCGGAATTGTTCAACAGATTTTCATGACAGTCCCAGATATCAAATTTCACGGAAATCCTCTAGTTGGAGGCGCGCTGATACATTCAGACGGACAGACGTACACACGGATACACGGACACCGAACTCACGGACATGACTAAGCTACTAGGCGCTTTCTCGACTATGCGAACACGTATAAATGCCACTTAATATAGAACCAGTTTGATATTGTATTATTTTCATGCTTATTGGTGATCGGGCAGTGTTGAACATCCCTTATTCTTGAGTTTGGAGTATTGAATATATGTTGGTTAAGTTATGACACGTGTTTGTTTTCGTTCTTGGTTTGGTTGCTGGTTGTAGTCTGTATTTTTTTGGTTTACTATTGCAGTGTTAAAAATTCAATAAATTTGCAAATGTTCATTTGTTTTTTTTTTACGTATTTATTCGAAAGCACACCCTAAATCCATAATGTCGTTCTAACGTTATGTCAGTTCCCCTTTTTAATATCACACGACTATACTTATTTTTGCCATGTCGATTTTTAGGTACTATAATTATACCAGCATATACGAGGCGTTAATTGATTCTCTTCAAGAAACTAATTTTTACGATACAAAATACACCAAGAGAGTGATTTCTTCACCACTATCGGTATTTATACGAAACCACCACATCAGTATGTTACAATTATTAATCATTTCTCTTTATGCAAGTTGAAAGAATATACACCGACATGCATCGAATATTAACATTCTAAATACTAGTGGTTTCTGTGTTTACCACCAGATGTGATATTAAGAAGTCCGCATGTTGTCCACACTGTGTTTTGTGCTCCCTATGATTCTTACAATAAACAATCATTATTTTCATATACAACGTTTACTGATTGGTTACTGTGTTCTCTGTGAGGTACGAACTGAATCTTTAAGTTACTTAAAATTTTGTTTCATATTATAAAGTTATTTTCTTTCATACTGTCTCTGTGAAGCCTTACATTAGGTATAAATAAGAAAGAGAACTGCTCTATTGATAGAGACATTAAAAGTCTATTCTCATTTACGTATTTCGCCTGGCCGCTATGCAATTCAGATTTTCTCACAACGAGACGAATGCATATTTATATTGATTAAATCAAGGCAAAGCCCCATGCAGACAGTTTACTTTGTTATGCATGACTGTACTGGTGACCATCAATGATACGTTCTGGACGACTCTGTGGTGATTCATCTCTTTGTGCTGCAATAACAACGAAACAAATACTTGTCTGTCAAACACAACAATATATTTAGAAGTATGAAAATTAGGTACATAGACACGTTTCGGCTTATGATAAAAGCCATCATAAGGCTGTACGTAGGAATTAGAAAGTAAAATTTTACAGACGCATTTACTGAATATTCAAGTTTGAGATCTCGACTTGAATATTCAGTAAGTAGAGTTGTATAATTTTACTTTTTAATTCTTACAGTCTGATGATGGCTTAATAATAAGCCGAATCGTGTAAATGTAGCTGATTTTCAGACTTTTAAAAAGGCCTAAATAGTTATATGTGACGGACGAGTATTGGTTTTATTGACCTTCGGGACAGTCCATCGGCTTCTTTTCCATTTCTGTATTAGATTTCTTGAACTACCTCAGCTTCACTTTATCTTTTCTTCTTTTTTAGAAGTCTTTCAAAATCCGTTCTTCACTCGGATGTAGAGTTTAATATTTGTTTCATGAGTACATAATTTCCTCACTTCGAATGTCAAACATCCGGTTGTGCCTTACAAAGTTATAATGACCGAATAATGTTCAGAACATCGACTAAATAGCTTATGCTACCGTAAAGTATTTTTCAAGGAACTCGAAAATATGCGCAAATAATATTTTTCTAAAATTATTTCAGCCGGCTCGCTGGGATGTGAAATTGTGAATTATGAAACTGGTAATAAATAATTAATTAACTAATTAACTTCTGAAATGATTAACCTTTGATGACTGACGTTAACTTAAGTACTTGTGCATATGAAACCTCAGTTTATCCTCAGAGCGATTACGGTCGGCGTCCATTAGAAAGGCTAGTTCTGTTTAGGAAAATTATTATTATTTATTATGAAAATCATAGGTGACACGCAAATGCATGGTGTGGGAAAAATGCAGAGTTTTCTAATGTTACAGTAGGTGGTACATATGCTTACCACTGGGCCTTGAACAGTTAGTATTTGTCTTATGCAGTTACTGTTGTGTCGGTCTAAAGACGTTATCCCGTCTGCATATCTTAGGAACCTTATTTCAGAAAGTATATTTATTACCAGTTTCATAATTCACAATTTCACATCCCAGCGAGCCGGCTGAAATAATTTTAGAAAAATATTATTTGCGCATATTTTCGAGTTCCTTGAAAAATATTTTACGGTAGCATAAGCTATTTAGTCGATGTTCTGAACATTATTCGGTCATTATAATTTTTCTCATTCAGATCATGTAGGTCCCACCCGGCCCCATTTTTTCTTTGACAGGATTAGTTTTCAGATCCAGTAATTCTGTCTGCAGCGGGACGGTGATGTCACACTCGTCATGAATTTGACATTTATTCATAATATATAATTATTTTTTCGTAACGTTTTCTTGTCAGTGTCGTAGTTGCAAATTTCTGTGTAGCTTTTTGGTGCACAAAATGTTTACCTAATTTGTCTAGATTTTATTCTTTGTTGAAACATCTGCATTCGGCGTACAGAGTGAAAGAAATAAGCGACCCATAATCAGGAGCAGAAATTCTTTGTAGTTGCTTCTTTTTGCTAATGAAATTCCTATTATGCCGTTTGATGACCCATGCTAAAATCGTTACCGTACATATTGCTAAACGTAGCCAGAAAAGTAACATTTTGATGCACAAAGTGAGTAAAGGTACGTAAGTTGCCAAACTAGAATTAGTTCAAATGGCGCACTTTGTCATACAGCTAAAATAACTTAGCTAACTAACTAACTAACTAACTAACTAGATAACTAACTAAATCCACGGAGCAGAGTCTATCTTGAGAAGCCAATAGTTCTTAGATATTCAAGAATTTCTACGCATTTTACTAAACACGAATGTTCATTGCCATGTTCACAACAGCCCGTCGCTTGTCCTTATACTGAGCCAGATTAATTTAGTCCATGCAATTCCATCGTGTTTGAGACCCAGTTTAATATTATCCTCCCATGTACATCCAAATCTTGCAAGTTATCTCTTTCTCCCAGATTTCTCAACCAAAACTCTGTATACATTTGTATTATGCTACGTGCCCCGCCAATCTCATCCTCCTTGATTTGATCAGCCGAATTATATTTCATGAGGAGCAAAAATCATGACGCTCCTCATTATACAATTTCCTCCATCATCCTATTACTTGATCTTAATCCAAAGTTTCTTCCTCAGCACCCTATTCTCGAACATCCTCAGTCTGTGTTCTTTTATTCACTTGAGAGTCCCAGTTTTACAACCGTACGAAGCAACAGCAAAGATCGTAGTTTTGTATATTTTGAACTTTTTTTTATTGAAACGGGAATGCAAAAGACTCTAGACCGGACAGCAGTGGGTATTCTCTGAATGTTTTACAGTGAAATGCTGTTTGGAATACGGCTGATTTAAAAGACGCCATAAGTGAATTTATGGGAACATTTTCAAGCGATAAGTTTCCACCAGAGTCGATAATTGGTCAAATTGTGTGTCGATGTCCTGTAACTGACGCTGTACACGACAATGAACCTAAACGAGTTTAAACGCCAATTATAAGACGACAGTTTTAGTGTGATAATTACACAGTTATCACTAATGCCAGAAATGAGATGGATGTCAGTCTTATTTTCATTCTGTATACAGTTGCTGTACATGAGACAGTTCCGTTGAACCTCTTTAGATCCTTTCGTAAGTCGTATATCGACGTCTTTAAAATGTGGTACACTGCCTCTTACGTTTATATTTAAAAGATGTGTCCTTCAGTTTGTCAGCCGCCGGAACAAAATGAATTAGAGATACCATGATTATTTAATCTTGAATTCCTAGAATGAAGGAAAGCAAAGGCCCAGCATTCACAATGTCATAGAAACAATAAATTTTGGAAACTTTTACAACGGGAAAGTTTTTGTAAAGAGGAACAGGCGATTGTAAATAAAAGTTTCCCAGGAAGTGGCGGGTTCGTGAACATGTTCGTAACAGCCGGGATGCCGTTACTGTGTTCTTGTAGAATTTTTTGTTTTAGAACTCTTCCGACTTCGAGCAACGCAAGAATCGCCAGAAAACAAAACACTGTCGGAACTCTATACTCAGATTGGCGGTTCACTACTGGCTTCTGTGCCAGCGAACACAGTTGTTAGGACTTTACGAGTATGTTGGTTTTTTGTGTCCGTTGTTTCAAGTCCATGGCGTTTCGGGAGTAGGTTCTTTCTTTTTCAGGATATCAGTTACCGTTATATTGACGTTAACATAGAAGGCTCAACTTCGATCAGAACGGTCGCCATTAGCCTTAAAGCACTAAGAAGCAACAAAGTCTGAGATTTCTGAAACTCAGTACAGAATCTCTTTTCTTCCCCGCTCCTGTCTAAAAGTCTATCATTAAAATATATAAAAGTATGATTTTGCCTTTGATGTATGTTGCTGCCACTCGAAGGAATAATGAGACAAGCTATGTGTGCCAAGGAGAATTTGTAGACGAAACAAGAGCGAAATAACAGGTTTACAGAGGAAACTGCACGTGGTGGAGCTTCGTCATGTTTGACTTTCACCAAAAATTGTTGCTGCTAAATTGGTATTTTAGGCAGATAGTTCAAGGTGGGTGCATGAAAGGTATAAGAAGGGCCTTTTCTTAAAAGAATATGAGGGGAAAGACCATGTGGAATACTTGGGTGTCGCTGGAAGTGTAGATATAATATTCAAATGGTTTTTAAAGATGTATGCCCTGAGGATGTTGAGTGGATTGAAGTGGCTATGATATGGTGACTAAAACCAAAGACTGAACTGCCGTTTCATCATTTGGAGCTGTAATAGCCTGACCCACGCATCTAGACATCTTTTTCACTAAGTTAAACCGTTCTTAGGTATATGTAGGCGTATGGTCAATTGTAAATGATCTAACATAAAGGAACGATTCTGAATGTTGAACGCTGAATTTAACATCTTGCCTTCAGCTTGTTAAAACTAGAATATTCCACGTTAGAACGTTAGCCCTAGGCATGTTTGTGTGTGTGTGTGTGTCTGTGTGCTATCTCTACTTGTTCTCAAAATCACTGTATAGCTCCCTCTGTCACCCCAACAATCTCTCAGTCCCAACCGATTATGTTACTTCATTGTGCAAGACTTGTCTTTAAGAATATGTTACAACTAAATTGCTTATTATCAATTTACTTTTATACCAGTGTGGAAGATATTACATTCGGAAATTTAATTTTTAAGTCAACGTACGGCAGTTTACTATATTAGATCACATACCTTCAGTTTGTGTTCAGAGTGTGAAGAGTAATCTTAGCATTTGAGATTGTAAAATGCAGGCACACACTTCCCGTCGTACTTCCAGGCTAATTTTTTTATGTTTTGCTGCTTTTCGGTCTCTCCATCCATGTACTTCTGACCTATCTCTATTTTTTTTGGTCACCTCTGTGATTCTGTGTTTATCTTATTTTATATCCGTGGTCGCATTTCCCTCCGCCCATTGCAGAATTCTGACATTTACTCTCAAGTTTCTCCGTATGCTAATAGACGGTGGGGGCAAACATCTGACACGCGCGGGCCTGTCCAGTTTCCTAGTTTGTCGTGTTTCCGCAGAATGTTAAAGGGACTTGCGGTTCGCTCTCTAGGATGGCAGTCACGCCCCACTCTGCTTGGGTTAGATAATTCCATGTTGTGGGTTCTCAACATAGGATCCGCGTGACTTTCAGATGTGTGATGTAAACTACAGTAAGCGAAGCAAGGCATGCACGTCATTGATTTGTGACTTTCTACATTTATATGGGTTTGGCTGGCCGAGTCTGACTGAAAAGCACAGAAAAAGCGCAGACATCCTGAAAGCTTTCAGCATAGACGATACACGGCCACTGCACTTACAGTATATGAAATTTACAAGCGAACGAATTATGCTGGATTCAACTGCATGAAGTATAGTGTATGTGTTTATGTTCGTAAGGCGGGCTCGAGTCTTTCGAATTTACATAGCATGTAGGACTCAGTCCACATTTTTTCACCAAATTTATTTGAGGTGAAAAATAAATAAATGCGTTCGTACTTTTTAATTGTAAACTGATGTATGAGAAAACCTCTCTTGGAGGAACTGCTTGTAAATGGGGATGATATAAAAATATGAATGCGATATGCGCAGGTTAACATGATTGAACTGTATTGGGGCCTTTATGCTGACCGTTGGGTGTAGTAATAACAGGATAACTTGAACAGCTGATTAACTGTCACATACTGAGGGCATATTTTAGTGAATACGTTGTTACAGTTACGTTCTTACTGGCACATAACAACTCCCACCGCTGTACCAACAGACAAAGGATGGTGGCATGATCACTGTCGTTTGCTTATTGCGTATGAAAAACACACCCATATACTAAGCGGTGTTTAGTTTAATAAATAATTGTTAATGATATTATATTACTGATAACGCGCTGCCTGCTGTACAATGGGTACCGTGTCTTTCTCGTGGGTAAAGCGGCCGTCGCGTGACGTTGACCATCAACCCCGTTCTAGCGCCGTGGTTGTTAATTGGTAGAACTATACCATCATTCCGCTTTCTGTGCATTCGTGGCATGTTATAGGGCGAATTTACCTTTTACTGATAACGAGGAGTTTCGGGTAGGGTAAACTGTCACGTCTGTGGGGTACAATCTGAGGCTTCAGAAGCAGGTGAGCATGGATATTCGAGAATGGTCAATTGTAAATGTCGAGTAAGAGGTATCGATTTTAAATCTCTCAGCTTACGATATCTCGAGATGATTTGTCGTAAATGTGTTGTTAAGAAACAGAGAAATCTTGTAGTACGAATGTGAGAGTTTTTCTGTAAAGTATTGACGAATTTAATGAAATCTGCGGTCTTCTGGGGTATTACGCGGCGTCGTGTGGTAATTGTTTACCGACGTTTCGGGACAACGTATCGGTTTCATCCTCACGGGTCAAGAGTTTCCCTTTCCCACTCGGACTCTTGACCCGTGAGGATGGGACCGATACGTTGTCCCGAAACGTCGGTAAACAATTACCACACGACGCCTCGTAATACCCCAGAAGACCGCAGATTTAATCAACATCGCGGCGGAAGCCTGAAATCAAGGATATTGACGAATGACCTATGTGAACCGTAACAGAGCGGAGGGACCGGAAGTGTTTCGCTCTACGGATATTTCCTAACTAGTTTACGTCAGTGACGAAGAACAGGAGAAGAAGTTGTAAAGGCTTTATTTCACATGAGATTGATATTTTCGTATGGGTTGTGGCGCCGCATAGCGTTGTAGATAAATGCGTTTCGGAGGAACCTGCTACTTCAATTTTAAGAAAATTCTTCCGAAAACATGTTACACGACGTCACGCCCAGTCGTACCTGTGATGAAAGAGTACTAGCAATCTTGTATACGAAGGGAAGTCAGTGGCCATGACCCCATTTCTGAGTTGCGTTGTATTTTCAATTACGATCTCAATTACGTCGTGGAACTGCAGTGACATTCCAACCCGGTTTGTGCTTCCTCTAAGGCAGTTGTATTTCAATTGTGTACCTTATCAGCTGTTTTCGAGACCTCGTGTATATACACCTTTGAAGATTAATTATCCCGCAGGATTAATGTGCCCTATAAATGCAAATTCAAGTGTTTCTGATGTCAGTTATGAAGTAAATTATTTGTTATTTGAGTCAAAGTGTACATAAGGCTGCGCCTGCTTAACACCGGGTTTTCGCAGTTCGCAGCCTTTGTGTCTTAATTTTACAAACAATTTTTTTATGTACAGCCTTTACCTCAATCTGCTATCCTTTTTCAAATAGTCTATTAAAATCATCCTTCCAAACCCTATCAACCAAATATCGTCTCAAATGTTGTAACATAATCATTTAATTTTTATCTTCTTTTTTTCTGTAACTTTAACTATTATGTCTGTCGTCTTGAATTCTGTTTTATAAATCGTCATATTAAAATATTTTCATTCTATTAAGTAACTAAGTTCTATGCATTGTCAAAAAAACCACCAAATTATTTTACGCTTCCCCACACATGCATACAACTATAAACATTGAGGATTATTCCCACCAATTAAATGTGACTGCATTCTTGAATTTATCTCTATAGAATAATATAATCCTATAACGACACCCTCCTTTTGCCATACATTCAACCACATTAAATACTTACATAAACCAAACATATAACCCTCCCACGTCTTCGTATAGCTGCTTCATGACACATAATTTCTACTACTGTCTACGTCGCGACACAATTTTATCCGAAACTATCCATATAATTACTGGGATTTAACCTTCCCCTTCTCTCTGTCCCACCTTATTTCTTCCACGAGCCATCATAATTTTTATTCTCGTTCTTTTTTACCCAGTACTGTTGGGCCTCCATGATTTTGCCATTTTACTATTCCTCTACTTTCTCAAATAACTTTCATAACCTCCCACAATATCCCAGACTACGGATCGTTCACGTATCTACTTTGACTTCCTCCCTTCTCTGCTGTCTACTTCTATCATTCGGTTGTCCAGACTTCCTTACCACGGATCGCTCGGATCTCTACTTCTTTCCTCTATCACACGGTTCGGTTCTCCGGTGTTTGTAGGCCTAATACTCTGAACATACTGCTGAACTGTCTGTTTTGTCCAAGCAGCTGATTAAAAAATGTCCTGATTCTCCATATCCTCTGACGTCGCCTCAACGTTGACCACATTCTTCAGTGACGTGTGATGTTGCTGTCCCCGTGACGTAACGTCCAGTTCTCCGCCTCGCCTCTCTGCCTTTGACCATTTCGTTCCAAGTCCTTTCCAGCCCGCGTAACTTGTTCTGTCCTCTGTGTTCGCTTTTCTGGATTGCCGTGTCTTCCACTTTCCGAAACTTGCTGATCAATATCGTCCTAAGAATGCAACTTTTGCTCTCTAGGGGTTTCCACGCCGCATATTCTTCAACAACACCAGTCTAACGGTCTCTTAGCATCCTTTGAATGTGGTATTAAATTTCTCCTTGTATTATTTACTTCCAAACAGAAATCTTAATCAACTCTAATCTTGGGCCGTGCCATGGCTTAGGCGGTTAGTCGCCGGCCTCCCACCGCGGAGGCCCGGGTTCGATCCCGGGCCAGTCCATGTGGGATTTGTGGTGGACAAAGTGGCACGGGGACAGGTTTTCCCCTGTCAGTTTCATTCCACCGGTGCTCCATTACTTGGAAAAGTGAAAAAAAAAAACTGATCATCTTTCTCTTCGTCTTCATCACAAAGGTTGCACAATAAGCCTTTAGGCTGCGTTGCCTCCGTATCATCTGCTGTGGGACCCTTCTATATATATATAAGAAACTAGTCTTTGAACCTGCCTTTTTTTGTGTTTTTCAACACTTCTTTCTGACAAAGAAAGTGAATTTTACAATAATAGGTCTCTGATCTCTTTTTTTTCTCTAGTCTTGCTACATGATCAACATTACTAACTAAGATGTCTAGTTCCATTGTCTCCTTCAAAAAATTTGTTACCATTTCCATTGCATCAATGTATTGCTCATTTATTTCTTTCCAAAAATCACAGTATTGTATCTTCTTCTTCCAACCGATCTACTTTACTAGGTAGCACTCTGTTTCTTTTCGCACCTTCTCCCTGTTTGCTCCGTCTGTTAAAAATCCGAAATCACTCCTTATTACCTCACCCATTTCCTCAAAGTTTACTCCAAATTCTTTAATTCCTTTCTTCACCTCAACAATCTCTCGATCATGCGTTTTATATAACTTCTGAATCACGTTACTCTCCTCCTCCTGGTTCTTCACTCGTTTCAGTTTTTTTGTAAATTTCGTCCTGTTCCACCGGTGGGCCCGGATTTACCACCACTCCTCCGACTACCAAAACACTGTAAACACTATTCGCAAAAACCAAGTTACTCTTTCCACCTCGTCGCTCCCCTGTATTGGCTGCCATATCTATCTTCCTATGGCTGTGCCAATTCTGGCCCGGTAGATTGCAATGTAGACACCCATTTTTCACTACTACGGGAACACTTCTGTTCTCTAACGATGCTTAGACTCAACTTACAGACTTCGCTCTCCTGGGATGTTACGCAGCATAGATTGCTAGTTAGTTACCGACGTTTCCGGACAACCCATCGATCCCATATTCAAGGGTCAAGCAGTCCAAAAACACCTATTGACTCTTGAAGATGGGACAGGTAGGTTGTACCGAAACGTCGGCAACTAACTACCAATCTATGCTGCGTAACATCCCAGAAGAGCGAAGATCCCAAACTATCGGATGTCGTTTTGTTCATTAAAATAGTAACCATCAAGACTCAACATTCACAAAATCACATCATGTTCAGTTCCGAACATCATAAAGTATAACAGTATATCCTGTACATGCGGAGAGAAATTATAATTATTAAATCATTTTGAAATATGTTTCTAAATCGACAGCTGTTCTTTGGCAGTCCGTAAAGTTCTTGCACCGGGTATCCAGTGCCTTTATGTCATAGCTGAATGATCAGATTCCTGGTCTCATACCGAGTCAAAAATATCATGTCATGTCAACATGGATCAGATTCGCAACCGTTACAAAGCTACGGGACTTTGACCTTTACATGCAACGAAGTCTGGTTTGAAGTTTGAACTTTTCGCTTGCCGGGAAACTTCAGCAGGCTGCATGGCGGATGCATACAATGGAGGCTAGTTTGAACTTTAAACTTTACGCTTGCAGGTAGCCTTCAGCACACTGCATGGCGGATACATACAATGGAGGCTTCTTTGAACTTTAAACTTTTCGCTTGCCGGGAAACTTCAGCAGGCTGCATGGCGGATACATACAATGGAGGCTAGTTTGAACTTTAAACTTTACGCTTGCAGGTAGCCTTCAGCACACTGCATGGCGGATACATACAATGGAGGCTTCTTTGAACTTTAAACTTTTCGCTTGCCGGGAAACTTCAGCAGGCTGCATGGCGGATACATACAATGGAGGCTAGTTTGAACTTTAAACTTTACGCTTGCAGGTAGCCTTCAGCACACTGCATGGCGGATACATACAATGGAGGCTTCTTTGAACTTTAAACTTTTCGCTTGCCGGGAAACTTCAGCAGGCTGCATGGCGGATGCATACAATGGAGGCTAGTTTGAACTTTAAACTTTACGCTTGCAGGTAGCCTTCAGCACACTGCATGGCGGATACATACAATGGAGGCTTCTTTGAACTTTAAACTTTTCGCTTGCCGGGAAACTTCAGCAGGCTGCATGGCGGATACATGCAATGGAGGCTAGTTTGAACTTTAAACTTTACGCTTGCAGGTAGCCTTCAGCAGGCTGTATGGTGGGTGCATACAACTGTGTTCTGTCTTGTGATTGTGATTAGTTAGTCAACATGTCGTTTACATTTTGCACTGAAGAGTATGCGGATATGGTCTTTGTGTATTGGTTTTGCAATGAAAACACTGTTGCGCCTGTCGTGAAATATCGACGATATTATCCACGAAGACGTTTCCCAGATGGACGCTTACAAACATGGTGCACGAGGTGAAAGTGGACACGGGGGACGCACTACTGGAACGCATTCTCGATGCTGCAAGGCGCATGAACAATCCAAGGGTTCTTCTTACTTTTTCACATTCCATCCTAAAACGGGCTGGACTGTGTATCCAGGCCGAAGGCGGCTATTTTGACGACCCGTGAACACACTTTAACACTTCAACGTTGTTGAAGTAAACATACCTATGTATTTCATTAACATAAACATGTGTTTTCGTGCTTTGTAACAGTTGAATCTCGAACCCATGTTGATTTGATATTTTTGACTCGGTACGAGGTCACCGGACACCGTGTACAGTCTTGTTTCTCGTAATCTTTTACGAAACGGCTTTAGGAGCAGTTCCGTTGTTAATCTTGTAATCCAGACCATATGTGGAATTATTGACTTATGATCTTCTGCTGTTACTTTGGTGGCCCAAAATATTTGTGCAGTCTCAGTTTCTGAATGCATTTTTATAGGCAAGCTTTTTCTTCTTTCTTGAGGTGTGCGTTCCTTGCTAACTATTCCGTATGTATTGATCTAGAACAGTAACCACGTCAGGAGTCTGGTCCCTTTCAAGTTTAATGCTGCAGCGAGGTTAACTCAGAGAGCTTGTGACTTAAATAGGGTATGTACCGTGTTCTCTGACCTGACCTACGCTTCTTGGTCGGTCACTAATAACAAAATCCACGCTCAATGGCTGTGTATTGTTGAATACAGTGTCCGAGGAGACAGGTTATCCTAGCTACAAAGCGTCGGTGCCGCACAGTGTTACATCTGCACGATCCTCAGTGAAACTGACATATCGCAGCCGAGTACTGAGTTACGCTATTGAATTCTAGATCTACCGATTTTAACGCATTTCTTAAAAGTTAATACGAACATAGAGAGGATTTAAGACCAGTTCCGGAAACATCCCGTCTGTGAAGTGACTCATGGTAAGTTCACCACGCCTGTAGTCCATTGAGTGGTGTCAAAATGCTCAGTAAGGACCTAATTTCATACTGTGATGGCAAAGAACAAGATGTCACTTCGGACCTGCAGGTATATGGCTGTACTTGAGAAAGCTCCAGTTCTTCCAGATGAAGGTACGAATTTGAAATTTTCTTTCGTTATTACCCATACCCCTTTGTTGGTATCTTCACCTTGCCGTGGTAGAGGGGCTTGTGAGTTCCGGTGACCTTGAGAGCTAAGCCGGCGGTAGCATTGCTACCAGTAGGGTCTCCCAAGCCGGACAGATCAAAAGGGTAGGAACCAGACGAAGAGAGATGCCTAGGAGATGGGAAACCGAATAAAAACTCCCCTGATGCCGGAAGCAGCGACATCAGTAGCGACATGAAGCACAGAGCAAATGATGCTCGAGATTGTTCATGATCGTGTAGCAACAGGCGTGACCAGAGTGGTCTGAACGGCTGCTGTACTGCGATGTGGAAAGCAAATGGAAAAACTACCACATTATTACTTTTCCTGGATAGTCTCTTCCAGAAACAGAGACAAATGCCAAATGCGAGATGCTTCCTCTGGAGACAAAACACCAGGAGACAGGAATCGATATCAGCTGGACTATGTACTAGTAAAACAGCGATTCAGCAACAGTGTGAAGGATGTGCAGACACTGCCTGGAGCAGATATTGACTCTGACCACAATTTACTGGTTGCAAAGATCTGCACCAGATTGAAGAAGATCATGAGGTTCCACAAGAAAAAACCAAGATGGGATTTGGAGAAGCTATATGCTCAACGACAGGTAGTACACGATAGACTAGAAGAACAGCTTGGTGCAATCAAATGTGAAAGTGCGAATGTGGAAGTGCAGTGGAACAATATCAAGAAATGTGTGTTAGATACTATGAGTGGTTTGGTTGGAAAAGTCGAGAGGAGAGCAAGAAATCCATGGATTACACAGGAGATGATCAGTAAAATGGATGAACGAAGGAAATGGAAGAATGTCAACAATGAAGAAGGAAGGAAGAACTACAGAAGACTGAGGAACGAATTGAAAAGAGCCACGGACAACGCCAAGAAGGAATATCTGGAGAGCATATGCGACGAGATCATAGAATTTCAAAGAATAGGACGTTATGATTTAATGTACATGAAGACAAAGGAATTAGGTTGGAAAGAAAACCATGGGATTCAAAACATTGGCATCGAAGACTCTCAAGGCAATATAATAATAAATCAGAGACGAGTATTGCAAATTTGGGAGAATTATATCACAGAGCTCTACGATCGAGCTAATCGACCAGAACATCTAGACGTCGAACCTGAAGATGAAGTAGATGAAGACGAGAAAGGCCCTTATATTTTGCAAAGTGAAGTGGAAAAAGCTATCAAGGAGATGAGGGATAAGAAGGCTACAGGAGATGATGATATACCTGGGGATGTACTAAAATTGTTGGGAGAAGGTGGTTTAAGGCTAATGACACAGATGATCAACAGCATGTATGTAACTGGAGAATGGCCCAGAGATTTTATTGAAGTTACAATGATTGCCTTAAAGAAGAAGCCCAAAGCTACAAAATGCAGCGACCATCGCACAATCAGCATCATCGCTCATGCAGCAAAGATAGTAGCGAGGATACTTAGAAGAAGGATTGAGAGGAAAATTGAAGATGCACTTGGAGAAGATCAGTTTGGATTTAGAAGAGGAAAAGGAACTAGGGATGCAATTGGGATGCTGAGAATAACATCAGAACGAACCTTGGTCATAGATGAGGAATTGTGTGCTTGCTTCATAGACTGGCAGAAGGCATTTGATCGTGTCAACTGGACCAAATTAATGCAAATCCTAAAAGGAATTGGGATAGACTGGCGCGAAAGAAGATTGATCAGCAAATTGTACATGGAACAGAGTGTCAAAATACGACTGGACCAAGGGGAGACGAGAAGTGTGAAGATTGGAAGAGGAGTTAGACAAGGTTGCTGCTTGTCACCGATTCTGTTCAACTTATACAGCGAGTACCTTACCAAGGAAGCTCTTGAAGGATTTGGAGACTTCAAAATAGGAGGACAAGTAATTCGCACTGTGAAATATGCAGATGACCTTGTGCTACTGGCTAGGGAAGAAAAGGTGCTACAGGGCATGATTGATAGACTAATTGAAATTGGAAGACGCTATGGAATGGAAATGAATGTGGGAAAAACTAAAGTAATGAAAATCTCAAGGCAACCATCCCCAATGAAAATTATGATAGATCAAAAGCAATTGGAGAATGTGGAATATTTCAATTATTTGGGTAGCATGATAACAAGTGATGCAAGGTGTACACGTGAAATTAAATCCAGAATTGCCATGGCAAAAACAGCATTCAACAAGAAGAAAAATCTTTTCACCAGCAAACTGGAATTAAATTTAAGGAAGAAACTAGTAAAGTGCTACATTTGGAGCATAGCTTTGTATGGTGCTGAAACGTGGACACTTCGGAAAGTAGATCAGAAGTATCTGGAAAGTTTTGAAATGTGGTGCTGGAGAAGAATGGAGAAGATCAGTTGGACCGATCGTGTGAGAAATGAAGAAGTAGGCCTATTACACAGAGTCAAGGAGGAGAGGAATATACTACATACAATAAAAAGAAGAAAGGCTAACTGGATTGGTCACATCTTGCGTAGAAACTGCCTTCTGAAACACGTGATTGAAGGAAAGTTAGAAGGAAGGATAGAAATGATGGGACGACGAGGGAGAAGACGTAAGCAGCTACTGGATGACCTTAAGGAAAAGAAAAGATACTGGAAATTGAAAGAGGTAGCACTAGATCGCACCCTGTGGAGAACTCGCTTTGGAAGAGGCTACGGACCTGTCGTAAGACAGACTACAGAATGAATGAATTACCCATAATAACATTTCACCACCGAGGTCGATTCAGCAGATGAAAGAAATAATCTCAGGTACATAGAGAGAGACAGACAGAGAGACGGAAGCTGTCAATTACCAAAATTATATAATGTCGGTATTAGATAAATGAAATATGTGAGTCGGTGTAATGTTACTGATAAGGAAAACCTAAGTGCTTGCAGAAAGATCTGTCCCAGTGTTATTTTATGCAAGACAAATTCCGCGTGGACTGGCCTGAGATCGAACAGAATGCATAACTAAGAGCTAGTTATATTTGACGTATGAAACCTTAAGCATCGACTAAATACTTAGTGTGATATTAGGGGCCAAGGGCGTGTCCATTGCAAACAGCTGGAGACACAGCTTCTGTCACATTATCTGACTGGAGCCTGTTTTGTAGGTTACTTATGTCTTGTCTCCGCGGCAGTCAATCTTCAGACTAATAAGAATGTGAAATATTACGGCACCATTTATTTAATGTATGCTGGGTTAATCCTCCCTCATTGTAATTGAAAATATTTATTCTTCGTAAATACTGAAATCCGCAACAATTTGCGATATGATAAATTCTTTTAGCCTTTTAGCTGTCTTGTTATTGAAAAATGTAGAACTATGGTACCACGGTGCCATCTGAGTTTCTCCTTTTTTAACTTTTAACCAGGTGACCGATTTTCCAGAAATTTAGTGTGAACCTTTGGCTTCAAATTTTACTTCAAATTTAAAATAATCAATTATAACAACATGACGATCTTTTGAGGGTTTAGCAACAGTAGCACGTTTCAGTGTAGGGTGCTGAAATGCATGATAATACAACGTAAAACGTGTAAACGTTTGTCAGTATATTTGCTCTGGAACGTAACATCATGCAGGCCATATAAAAATATTAATTTAACTTTTATTTTGAATGTGATAACTAATGGACCCGTAGAGATAAGAATATTGAATTTGATAAGCAGTGTAAACAATCGTAGCACTGTGTGTGAAAGGTTTTTACGAGACAGCAGTTACAAGCATGGCGACGATTCGAAATTTTGAGGCTATATCTGACAAATTAAATGTAGGCATATTTGTACCTAAGTACTAATTTCGACAAAAAGCGACCTGTTAATAACACTGATACTGATACTGCTGCTACTGTTGATGATGCTAATGACAATATATAACATACTAAGGGACTTGCTACGATGTCAAACAAAAACATCTGACTTGAGTAGGACTCGATCCTATGACCATTATGTTCGAGCTCGACACTCAAACCCATGATCTAAGATGGATTTCATTGTTGGATTATGAACGTCTATTTCGTAAATATGATGTTAACATTAACAGCACAATATCTGAGGATTTAGCAACACCGCTGTGAGAACCTCAAACCTCGCTGCACAAGATTCGTGGGACCCGAAGTGTGTACAGTGAGAAAGTGGCTTTTTCAGTTCCGCCCCTACCTCCTTGTTTATCGTCGTACTCGAGGTTTAACATGCGGAGTTCACATACCATTGCGCGATTAACATGCTACACTGTCAAAGCTGGTAGTTTACCAAAGCTTTTGAAATGTCTAGTCATGGTGAATGGCGCTTGTTTTACTAGAGGCATATGAGCGTTCTCTTTCTGGCGTGAATCAGGCTCTTTCTTGTTAGACGTGAGGCGAAGAGGATTAGGGTAGCACCAGTTCGGTACATGGGTTAGGGACTAGAGGATTTATTTGTGATGCTAAATTAAATTGAAGTAGATTTACATGAGGGTAGTGGGGATAGAAGCCGTTTGCCAGCTACGAGGTTAGAGGTTGTGTGATTCAGTTTAGGATGTAAGTGCCGAGAAGGGAAACGTTGGAGTTATTACATCAGACTGATTGGTTGCTGAATGTTTTGCTTGGGGGATTGCAGAATGAATACTAGGGAAACTTGGCAAGCAGTATTCGTCATCGAAAAGTTGTGGTGGTGTACAAAGATGGGACAGAGAAGTGGTTAATCCAAGATTGTAGTGACAAATTTAGACGTCGGTTTGTAGAGTAGCTTTCATTCTAATGCAGTCATGGCGTTCAGTCATGTCATCGCGGATTAGAGGTTGCACAGCAGACGACGTCCGTCTGCGGAACTGCACCAGCGCTGTTTCTTTGCAGCGCGAAGTTGCACACGGTTCAACAGTCATGAGAGCGCTTCAGAAATAAAGGAGCGCAACGTCAGTGCAGTAAACAGTAAAACAAAATGTACGAAGTTTCAGATGTCTGTACACAAAGTTAATACCTTCAGATGTACGCACGATAGTTTTAAAAAGAACTTCTTTGCATTAACATTCCTTTTACAGTTTGTTTCTGTGTGCGTCAGCGTGTATTTGTTGCTGAAACCAACGTCAAGAAACAAGGCAAACGCATTTTAATGCAAGGTTGAAACTCTTTTATTTTTTGAAAAGTGTATTGTTTAATGTGAGATTTGAAGTTCTTTCCACGATGACATGGAAAAATACTGGCTCCTGGTGTATGAAGCCGTGATCCAATAGAAATGAATCAACTATCAGGTTCATTGGACGTTTGAAATATGTATTACTGCGAGAAAAAAATACTAACTCACTTTTTTAAACAGTTTATGAGAAAAAGTGACTTCCTCTTACTTCCTCGTAAGAATAAAAGCAAACTGAGATTTTTTCGAGACTGCGAATGGATAGGCCTCTAATTGTACACAGTAAGAAAAATGTGAATAAAATGTCTTACGATTTGAATTTGTGAAGGAATAGTGTTGTGGAGTATGTACATTTAGTTTCGTATACTTTACTATAATTGCTTTTCTGTTGAAATATTGGTACAGTAAGTCTCGTCAAACTGACGTGGGTAAAACATACGTACCTCAGGCCTATACTGCGACTGGCTAGAGGATAGCTGCTCGACATTGCAAGGGTCGTTGACTCGAAAATCAATAGAAAACCACTAAATGTATTCAAGTAATGCAGACTTAGAGAATACGAGCTGAGTAAATATCAGCCTTTGATACATGGGTTTTATTCACATTTGCGGCGCCGGTTAGGTGTGATACAGCTTTACTATAGATGATACTCCTCAGTGCTTACCACCTGTTACTTACAGTAGGTGTAAACGTTCAGGGTGTAGATGCTTTAAGAACCAGACAAGAAATAATTATTTGCCAGGACCACATTCTCTTATTGTTTCATGCTTAGGGTACGAAACGAAATTTTATAATCGGGAGTACGTGTACAGGTGTAACATCTGATGCTTTCAAGACAAGTAAATGCAATGAAACCTACTCAGGCGGTCTTCCTTGCTAAGATATAATGGATTTATAATATTTTGAAAACCACTAGTGTCTGTATGATCAGGGATTGATGTGGTGACTGATGCCCAGCTGTGCGTGGTACTTACAAATAAACCTACCATGCCTCTACTTTATCACCACAGGGCCTCGAACAGCCAACATACAGTTGGAACTGTTGTGGTAGACAGCGCCTCTGTAGGTAGTATTTGTTAAGAAGTATATATTTTATAATTTCATCAAATGCACCCAACAAGCTGTGTTATACGCGTTTTTACTTGGCAACTAGTTTCGGCTCCAGTAAAGAGCCATCATCACGCCATTAACAAAAACTGTAGAATGGAAACCCTGTATGCTATAGGAAGGAGATCTCCCCCTTTACATCGTGGATACATTATAAATGTATATAAATACAATAGGTGTATTGTACATATATGGCCTTAGCAATATATTTAAAAATTGAAGTGAATGTTAAAAATGCCAATGTTGCTATAAACAGAAGAAAAAAATGTTATAGAGGTGACATTTAAAAAGTGGTTTAAAAGAGTAAGACCAAGAGTCAAATGTAAAGGCAGTACTAGAACGAAACATTAACATGCTACCGTTATCATCCAGTCGTCGTGCAAAATTGTCTTGAGAGGTTCTCGTGCAGAAACTATACGTATGTGCTTTCTGGCACTCCCAGTATCTTTTTATAATCTCCACGTCTATATACGTCTTCTGACAGACTAATTTAATGGTCCATACACACGAGTTGGGTAGTGCTAGAGCATTGTACTTCAGGAATTAAATCTTTAGGTACGTTTGTTGCGCGGTATTTATTCGGTTTATCTGTGGCCGGTGCTTTTTATCTTACTGCTGTTTACAGTATTTGTAAATGCGTTATAAATGCTACCTACAGAGGCGCTGCTTACCACATCAATTCCTGATGATGAAAGCAGTGACGGTTTCCGAAACGCTGGACTTCTTGACACGACAGACTGCTCAGAAAGATATCATTACAGGAAATGTTCATGTTATGAGAATTAGACTGCCCCACAATATCCGAGTTGGTCTGTGAAGAGAACCACGCTACCCCACATTATGCATATCCATACACGATGACTGTCAGGGACATTTGAACAGTAGAAGTCAATGCACTTTCATTCCAGATATTTTTTATCTATTCCAGAATGACTTAGTCGTGAAAGGATTGTGTTTCCTGTTGAATCTTTTAAATGTTATAAGATTTAATTTGTTTAATAACGCGTGAGTTAGACCCAGATATGAACTGGTGCTATTTACATCGTATAAAATGTGGATTGTTATTCCTGAGAGTCTGTGTAATGCATTATGAAATATCAAAATTCACCGTAATATATGTAACGGAATGTTATTAATCGTGCGGTCTTTGTAATTTTAACAGTTTAATCCTCGTCGATGGAGAATGAAAAAGTCCATTTCCATAGAGTTTAATTCATGATAAGCGGAAACCTGAGTTTAATTAACAAGTGATTACTCCTCTCGCTTCTCTTAAATTAACCTCCATTTCCACTTGTTCCGCTTTCCTCTTCATGTTTGCAAGGGGTGGGACTATTAACCAATTCCATGTTACAACCCCACACCCCTGAAGGGGAACAGGGTAATGTCGTGTCAGAAACAGGTGCACATGGTCGCGACGTGTTGGGGGCGTTAGGGAGGATCCTAGATTTCTCTCTCCACGACTAGTTTGAAGGGTGGGAATCACAGCATGTGGTATTGGGCGGAAGACTGCGGTTCGGTAACCTGCTTGATCCGGGAAATGACGAGTTTCGCTGGACATATACCGCCTCATTGACCTACTAGGCCGTTGACAAACGAAATTACTAATTGGCTGTATTAAGTGATTGATTCATTCCTCCTCACAGAATGTTAATTGGATAGTGGATGTAATTATTTCGTAATGGATTGACAGGCTTGTTGAACCATCAGATGACTGAATTAATTAATTGGTGACTCATTGTCTAAAGTAAGAGAACATTAATGTAAGTATGAAATCTTCGATATAAACTTTTTTTTAAATTAAAATTTTAATAACAAAGTAAAGTTTGATAGGCGAATTTACTTAATATTTGTTAAGGTAAGCGTTAAGTTTAGTACTATAACGTGTACACTGATATTAAACATAGCTACAAGAGAGTAAAAAAAGGGAGTTGCGGGAATAGAAGAGCATTTAATACTGTGAACTACAGGACATTATTTTATCTGACAACTCGTCCCGCTCTTCGCTGAGACCGTTCATATGACGGCAGGCAGCTCATCAATCACCTTTTTCCCATTTGTCGTCAGTCGAGGTCCATGCGGTTTAGTCCAATGTATTGCCCTTAATATTAGGTTGTTACCACATTTAAAGAAGGTATTGGAAATCGTTTCCTTCGGTTTGCAGACATGTTTCACGTCTAGCACACAAGGTTATTATTTCATGTCGAGGTTATTGTAGTGACATTGAAAACACATTTTTGGAATACCTTTATTCATGTCGTTATTACGAGGATTATTATAAAAAAGTTATCCTTTAAAATGACCCACATGGCAACATCTGTGCAGATCTGGCCACAACCCCTGCTGATTTATGTCACGAAGAAGAGTCTGCAAATAATGCACAGAATTTTTGTGATGTGAGCTGTTGCACCGTTTTGCTGAAGAAGGCCTTAGGTTCTTTCGTAATTGGACAAATGTTTTAAAAATGGTGTCACTGTGTCTTGTTACGTATAAATACGAATTTATGGCCTAAGAAAAAATTGGGCCTAATACTCCAAGTTCACTGAGTTGAAACAAAGCTTTCCCCCTGAACAGAACGAAGATGGATCTATTTCTCCATCATGCACCCCATTAAGGTAACAGTTCACAAAATTCAGTCTTGCTTCGTAATTCGTATGTCGTGGAGTTTGTGAACCACAGTGGCCTTCCATGTGTGCAAGGACAAGCAGTTTTGTTGCTTTTCGTACACATGACACAGCCACGCGCTTTGCTGTGCAAGTATAAACAACTATTTTCTTGTAGATGTCTTCAGTGTAGCACCAATCTCGTCAGTTTCTCTCATATGGCCCGTGTCTTATGTATGTACTTTTGCTGTCTACTATGTAACATGATGCTCGAAACTTTTCACGTACTTGTAAATTATTTTCCTGTTTGGAATTGGCGCGTTGTCGATCTTTCCTCTGAATTTACTGCGACACTTCTTGTCGAGACTGTATTTAGCGAGGTATATTACAAAAACACGCAATGCTAGAATAGGAACCTTATTGCGAGGTCGATGACGTCTACACGGCTAACAACAGTCTTCCAATAGTAAGCGTGGAAGCAAGCCGATGGGTGGGCTGGGTAATAACCCAGGTCAGAGAGCCGACGGGAAGCGATTAGCCATTGTCGACATATAAAATAATAAAATATATTTTAATTATACATCCACATAATTTGCATCATCATTCTATAAACACCAATGCCAATGGTTATATAAAATCGCAATGAAATTGGAAGGTATATATTTCAAATTGAAGTAGGCCTGTACATTTGCAGCATTTCCTTATTAATTTCTGTTTATTATAGCAGCTGTTTTCCATGTAGTTGCCTCAAGAGCTATGACTTGCTGAATTCCATGAGTTAAGCTTATTTGCTGTATGAATGAGCGGCCGGCTTTTGTCAGGCGGGTAAATTCGTCCGCTGCCTGTGTGTTTAATTTTTTTTCCCAAGGCTCGGCAGCCCCTAGTGGACCAAGGCCTCCTCATTATCGAGGCTTCACGATCACACTCAGACACACCACACTCGGTAGGACTCCTGTGCACGAGTGATCAGTCCGTCGCAGAGACCTCTACCTGCTGTGTATTTAATACCCTATATATTTCTTCTGCTCCCCTATTTATTCTGCCTTGTGCTGATCCCGATGGCCATGCTGTCTAGGCGTAGGTCTGCGGCTGGTCGATTGCTGTGATCGCGGGTTTGATTCCCACTGAGGGCATGGATGTTCGTCTTGTGTGTTTGTTGTGTATTGTGTAGGTAGCGACCTCTGGGACGAGCTGATCACTCGTTCAGAGGAGTCCTACTGGGTTTTTGTGTGTGTGTGTTAATTGTGTGTGATCTAGAAACCTCAACAATGAGGCGGCCTAGGCCCGACTTGGCCTGTTGCGCCTCAGAAGATGAATGATGTCATTAAGTCGATGGAACAGAGTTCTTGAGAAGCTAATAGCCGCCCAGCAGGTCAAATAGCCCACATTTTTAAAGAACAGAATATAGTAGAATGGAATATACTATAAGAAAACAGGATGGAATATTTATTTGTTGAATTCATTTGTACAAATTATTGCGTCAGCTAACATCAGTGCACAGTTTTTATGCAACTGGAAGGTTCACAACAGTCCGCCTACCGACCCAATCCGGAGTCAGTAGATCAGTGGCTTTATGGTGTGAAGTGAAAATAGATTAGTTTTATGAACTGGAATTGCTTAGAATTGATATGATGTTTCTAATGTAATTTAACCAGAATTAAATATGGTTTGGATATTTTGATTATACATAGGGATTAATTTGCTTTGCTTTTATCTCTTTGCTTGATTCGCTCATTAAATACCTGCATTTTATGGACTTTGTAATTGTTTTGGATTTTAATGCAGAAGAAATATAAATACACTTACAAACTACGCATGTTTTATGCATAAACGAAAATTCACGGAACCGCAACAACAAATGATAGATCCACGGTAGGATATAATACAATGTTTGAAACTGTAATTCAACGGAGTCACCCTAGATAGCGTTTGAACTGGCCAGAAGATACTCCTTTTCAACTTATGTTCAGTAGTGACCGAAACTCGCAACCATAAACACCTGCAAGCATATACGCAATCTATACGCTGTATACGTATAGCAGCTGTGATTATACTTCCGACACTTAATAATAACAGTTCTTTTGGTAGTTAGTGTGATCATATAACGAAAAAAATGTATTTAAAAAAGCCGAGATACAGAATGAGATATAAATAACACTCTATTATCAATCAAATTGATCGAGTAAGTAATACTCGTACGTAAGAAAGCTCACATGGCCCCCCAAAAGTTATCATAATAACTAAAGCCCCCATTCTTTACAGGCAGTTCTACACTTTACTACCTTGAGAGGAGAAAATACACAGATTCCTATATTTAATAAACATAGCATAGGGCCGTACAACTTTCACTAGAACACAGGATGTTCTATCAATAAAGAAGCCTTCCAAGATCGTTACATCGTATATAGTTAACAACGTAGCATAAACAATTTTGCGCCAACCGTGCCTCTTGCCGAACTGATCCATTACATATTTTCTCTGAAACAGATATCTCTTCTATCCCAGTGTTTTAAGAATTATACCTAGATAATTTTAACTACTAAAATGTATGCAATTAAATTTTATTCCTTATAGGGAATAATAGGTAAATATATGATTTTATGTATTTTAACTGTAAAGGGGAGGCCTCCACCTCAACATATACTTTCATTTTGTGATCTTGTAACTTCTATCTGATGAAGGCCCGCGTACGCGGCCGAAACATGTTGTAGATGAAACAAGCAGTGCATGTGAAAAGTGTTGTGTTTACTCTGACAAAAAATTGAAGTAATCGATTAAACACACAACGGGATGATGATTCTAAAAGTTAAGAAATTCTTTATTAAGTTGTTTAAAATTCTGATTATCGCAATAGCTCACATTTTAACAAGGACTTATATTTATAATGACACATTATTTTACATATCTACGTCCGTTCTACACACGTAATTGACTTTGACCCATATCGACGCTATAATGTTAGTAGTCGATACAGCATGTTGAAAGTCTATCCGCAGTTGTCTCTGTATGATATTTGTTTCAAATCGTGAGAATTTATTCATATTAGAAGGAAAAAGGCTTGAGCAGCACAAAATTTGTTTTACCTTTACAGACGCTTCGTAAATAACACACTAGCTTTATTCTAATCTTTTATTTTTCTGTAAAGGCATTGATCTGTGTATTTGGTAGCGCGGAGTTATAGATTGGCTGCGACTGTTTGACTGGCATTTGTTTTGTTATCCGACGGCTTGTGATGTGGAGTTGTTATCTTGCCGTCTGTGTTATTTCAGCTCTGGCGGTAAGCAAAGCCCTTATGCTTGAAACCCAAGTGGCATTACACTCGAATAGAGCGTTGGTCTCTGTAGGAAAGGCGAAGGAGAAAACATCCAATGAAATCGAATGCAAAGCCACGAAAACGGAGAAAAATATTAGAAAAAGAAAATTTGAAGGAGAAAGGAACGAAACTACATCATATCTAGAAATGTCTTTTGTGTTTGGTAACAGCAGTGGATTTGGAACAAAAGTGAACTTTTGTTGAAGGCAGGTTTAAAGCGTAGTTTAAAGAATTTTCTGTAGGTTCGCACGGTTGTATAACGATATACGAATTTTCTTAAAAATTTTGCCCACTCCTTAACAAAGGTTTACTGAGCATATTGGGTTAACAGTGACCCTAGACTTGCTCTCAGTACGTGCCCAATTCGAACTCCAGTCAGAACACACGGTTTTCATAGTTGTCGTGTCTCCAGGCCAATGCTGGGATAGTAGCTCGGTTTAGCCACGATCGCTTTTTTCCACGTGTTTTTAAATTTACCATTCACAAGTCATTCAACCATTGACACTATATAGTCAAACTATAAAATTTCACAAAGATTTCTCACATTTCTTTTCGATGCTTTAGTGGACATCGTTTCTTATATTTCTGCAAATTCTCTAGATGTAACCAACGTATTTGTGTGTGTGTGTGCGCTCACGTGTGTGTAAGCTTTATTGGGTATTTATGATTTTCATTTTGTCTTTTTAAGTAATTAGGTGATGGGGACGTAATCATGTAAACCATTTGCAGTAACACTAAAGAACGCTGCAGTCTGGCCACACACACTCTGGTTACGCGCTTCTTATGATTGCCACAATACATACTCATTATTACCCTACAAAACATCAACCGATTGCTCTTTATAATGGTGGCGGACGATATTCTCCGTGAGGTAAGAACTGACGTTTTTGTATAATTTTAGGAGTTCGGAATTATATGGACAGGCATACCGACTGTCAGCTGCAGAGTGATTTGGACTTGGAACTTCGGGAATCCTTTGAAACGCTTAAATGCAGTGTGTGTGCCATATGCAGACTTTATTAAAGTTACAGTAGGCGGTACATATAATTGCCACTAGGTCGTGAACCGTTAAGTTCATTTTATAATTTTCATACCGTGCATTGTCGTTTGAACACACAACACTTGACCAACTGTCTTAGCCTCCCACATGTAAACAGACAACGTCCGATACAGAGTGGATCGAGGACCCAACAGAGAGATAGCCTACAGCTTTAACATTTACAAATTTTGTACTTTTAATACGTACCTATATTGTTAGTTTGTAATGTGTAATTTATAATTAAAAAAGTCCCTGATGATGGTCCCAACAAGGGATCGAAACATGTCGGACTAGTTCACAGCGACTGTATTGTAAATACAAAAACGTATAATAAGAGTGCATCTGTTGGTCAAGTGTTATGCGTTAAGTTCATCTTAACTAACTGCTTATGATACTTTTTAATATTATCCAACAAATGCACAATTAGTGCATTTGTTGGATAATATTTAAAAATCAAATTATAATGCACGGTATGGAAAATATAAAAATTCGTCAATGCCGAACAGGAAAAACAAATTTACAGCTTTAAATACACCAAAGAAAAGTTGTATAGAACAAATGCATCAGTATGGTGCAATAAAGCGTGTAGGAAACTGCAACTGCACAATTAGTGCATTTGTTGGATAATATTAAAAATGGAATTATAATGCACGGTATGGAAAATATAAAATGCTTAGAGTTCAGATTTTAGCGGCCTGGGATTTACATTTTATATATGTTTAATAAGGAATTATCTACCATTGTGATGTAGGCAGCTATATCCTCTGAAACGTCACTACATTTCTACCAAACGTTACATTTCAGAAGATAGCAATCTTCAAGGAATAACTAGTACTTTGGTGTAGAACCAAAAGTAAAATATACGGAATATGTCATTAGTTATCCCTTTGTAGCATACACTCGTCTAAGTAATATTTTTATCATTCACTCTATCGCCTGTTGATAGACCAGCAAGACAACGCTGTTTGGTGAAGTAACGTCTGCTTGTTCAGACATTCATAAGGAATATAAAAATGCAATATGTGGATAAAATGCATAACTCTTTTAAGGCTAAAGCAGAAATTTCGTATGCAGCATCAACAGTAGATTCTTTAAGAATGCAACCTATAGACGACATTGAAATGAAGGCGGTTAAAAAAAAAAATTGGCGATGAGGGAACCGAAGTCATCAGCCAACAATGTAAAAAAGAATGTAAACAATGAAGGTATGTATGAACTGGGAATGGTCTTGCGTCTTTTATGATATAACACAACACTTTAATATCAAAAGATGGGTATCCTTAAGGCAGCAGTACACTAAGGGAGCACACAAAGGAAGAGGAATTCACACTTGAAGAAGGAGTACCAGGTTAGAAGTCCAACAAGTGTTGTGTTTGTAATGTATAATTTGCAGAAAGTGCACTTACTCGTATAGTCCATCGATACAATTTTATTTCATGGGAATAGCAGGCTGAATTTCGACGCAGATGGTTCTGAGATCGATTCATACTCGAGTAAGATTATGATGTTTGCAATTCCTAATACGTTACAGTTTAATAATACCAAAAATATAATAATTACTACTTCTGTTGCTTTCAGGACCATATTACGGCCTACTGAAATGCGGATATTGCCTGTTTACATTTCGCAGATATAGCCTAAGATATTCAACACTCTCATTATTTTTGTTTTTTGATTGATAAACAGTATTTCTTACATGATGTGTATATCAATGTTTGTATCTAATTCACATGCGTATCTCAAGTAATTCTTGAATTATTGCCATCAAACCGAAATCCAAACATATATTTCATGCAGCTGTTATTTCTTGCCTCCCTTTTTTTGTTTTTGCCTCCAGTGCTATAAAAGTTCTTGAAAATCAGAGAAGTGATTCAAAAGTTGAAATAGAGCAAGCAGATGGTGACCTCATAAGTCAACTTTTTTCCTTAAGAAAGGAAAGTGGATTAAGGAGAGTTTAGTTTAAAAATAAGAAAGCAGAGGAGTCTTAAATATTCTTAATTTTATGCATATCTGTTCAAATTAGGGATCTGGTCTTTTGGTACGCGACGCAACATAAAAGTAGTAGCAACGTTTCGGAAGAACGTGCTGCCTTTATCTGCAGTGTCCAAATCGGTAGTCTTGTCTGCCATATTGCATGACGTCACATCCAAGAAACTCGTAATCATAAGTTTCACCGTCGTGAGAATCACAAATACAGTGTACAGTCTTTACTTGAATGTGAACATCATGTAGATACAGATATTTGTCTCTCTATCAGTGTGTCCTATTTACTTCAGCCATATTCCGGAAGTCCCTCCTGGCATATCTGCCCGTTATCCTGCATTTTAAAGCCGGCTTTGATAATCGAATTTTAAGCTTTTTGTGGGAGACGTCACCTAAAAATTATCAGCACGATATGGTCATGTATAGTAGACTCTTTAACTTTAAAAGTAAATTTGTGTGTGAATGCGTGTGGGGGCGTGGGGTAAAGCTCCACGCATTCTTAACCTCGGCACTAGATGGAAATATGTAGTCATCTTTAGGCCCAGACCTATTTACGCCTGGGGAAAGAGCTCCTCCGTACCAACTGAATAGGAAGCTGAGTGAGCTGATGTGGACGTTTTGTAGAACAGAAAAATCTCCTGCCCCTGCTGGGAATCGAGCCAAGATTTCTCCGTCATCCAGTCTAAGCTTGGTCACTATACCGACTGCGCAGTCCCGCTCCCCCCTTTAAAAACATTCCATGTGACAATCAAGCGTCTTGCAATAAGTTATAAGACTTTATACGTGTAAGATGTTTACCTTTTTTTGTCCTGTGTAGGGGCTCTGGTTAGATGCAGGGCCTACAAAATAAGAATTCCACTCGGCGTTTAACTTTGTGTTAAGAACATAGCCAAGCGAATTGTGGACTGGTTCAAAATTAATTTCTTCACAATTTTGCATGAAAACTTTCACTGGTCATGAATATTAGAAAACAATATTTTGTTAGGATGTACTTTCTGTTGACGATCGAACTGTACAAAATCACAGCACTGTAGAATACAACACTTTATGCTTGTAAATTCACTTGATCAGAGTTCACATATAAACCTGCAAATACTTGCGTGTGATAAGACAAAATATTTTTGAGATAAATGCTATGGCTTGATACAGTGACATAGTAATGTAGTGTATACAAAGAACACGTATGACGTGGTACACGTGTCGGATAATATTGATGCCAAGCTTCGCGCCCAAGAATAACGCCCCTGCAGCTAGCAGGAAATTGCAAAAGAGTATGGCAATGGGAAAATACCGCTTGCAGTAATACACACTAATGGGCGTAAATGAATTTAGAAACAAAATACTGTCCCAGTGACTAAACACCAAGTCAGCCGATTTATTTCTCTAGGCCTTCTTTCTTGTTACCTTTGTTTCCGTGAGATATGGATTGCTTATTATTCTCATTCTTCAGCAAACGAATTACGTCATTTGCAGTATTTTTTATATTTTATATTTCGAATATGACCAATTTAGCCGTACGGCATTAACTTCTTTCCTCTTGTCAGTACGAAAGGGTGGTAGGAGACATAAGCCACAACTGAATTCATCACCGAATGCATGTAGTTTAATAACAGTTGTTCATGCTTAAACACCCAGCGGAGAGGAATGAATTCTAGCCCGCGAGTATTGTCTAGTTAAACTATAGGACTATGCATCTCCATAAATTTAAGGATTTTAGGGGCTTTTAATGCTACTCCGGCTTTTACAGTCACGGTTTTGTGTACAGAAGAATTTAATACAGCTGTAGATTTGTGATATCCATTCTTCTGGTATGTAACGCCATGTCAGTGGGTAATTGGTTCCTGACAGTATGAGAAAATGTAATGGCCTTACCTTCAATGGTCTAAATGTCCAAGAAGAGCGATAATTGACGTGTCGACCCTTTAACAAGAGACTACTAGTTGTCTCGAAACGTCGGGATACAATACCCAGTGACGCCGCGTCATATAACAGAAGAACGGACACCTCAAATACACCGTTCCGAAAGCCCGAAAACTCGCAACTGTAGGGTTGTTTACGCTTTTAGAAACCGAATAGAACCATAATCGAAATTTTTGAGGTACTGGACGATTTCTATGTTGACCCCTTATTAACGTATTTAACTTATGCGGGTGTTGAGACTTCAAGAAACTTGGGCATAGCAGTTGCATTCCTTTGTACTTTATTTATTTGCTGACGTACTACAATAACTTTGCTCTTTAATATCAGTTTCCATGCATGAAATTGCAAGAAGCAGAAACGTTGTTAGTTGCATCATAACACAGAATCTTCCAAAATACCCCTTGTTTGTAAGCAATGCTAATGTTTAACAAATGGATAAATAATTTATGCCATGGAATTTGTATCTAAGATACATATCTGCAATAAATAAGCGTTAGAAACAAACGACGTATTCAGAATTTCTGAGAACTCGTTTGCAAAATATGTGTATTTCATTTTCTTTCCGTCGTTGGAAGCGTAGAGAAAATAAAACGCAGATGTCGTAGGCGCCCTGTATTATTATTTCATTTAGTTCAATATTTATTTAGACGTAGTCAGAAGTCATGCCTTCTTGTTTCTGTGCTGGTAGAATAAACAGAGTCATAACCAGAGCGAAAGTAAGGCAGTGTGTGTACTCGTAGTTGGTGGAAGTAACTAGCTTTGAATTCTAAAACTTGCTTGATGCGGTGCTTCAGAATTTAATATGGAATGCCTGACGCTTGAAGTAAAATAGTGGGTGTTTAAACGATGCTGTTTAGAAGGGAGTTTTGTTCATTGTTTATGAGGACAACAGAAATTAAATGTAGAGCGTTTTGCAGAATGAATATGAAACTTACTCCGTGTAATCGTATCATGGGACTGAGAGATGAGGAGATCAAGCAATGCAGAGAAAGTCAGCGTTGGACTGGTTCGTTCAGCTTCTAGCTTAATAATTGTGATACGTGAATATACTGGGGTAAATGGGTATATGCATGTATCAGTGCATGTCATTTATTAGTTGAAATTATGAAATGATGCTGTATCAGCTAAAGGAATTGTTAATGTATGTATCGGATTAGTTTATATCGGTCTAAAATTAATTTGTCTGCTAGATATAATTTATTTCGTGATTTATCAAAGTTACTGTACATTAATATAGTGACAGAATCCTAGAAAGGGCCTAGGCAGCTTTATCTCATACCCTCCACACATTTATAAATACTTTACCTTATTTTAAATTTATGGCGTGGGCCTAGTTATGCAGCTTATGAAGCGTGATATATCAGCCAGAGAGCTCCATACGCTTCTAAACAGACGAATAAAAAGACCGTTAGTCACATCTATATTGTATTTTATCTGCTAGTTAAGCTTCGTAAATCAGTTGATGTAAAAATTATTAAGAGAAAGATCCTTAACTGCAACGCTAACCTTTTTTTAATCGACATCCAATATAGTTGTGATTGACGGTCTTTTTATTAATCTGTTTTAAATGTATCACAACGGAATATTTTACCCTAAGTTCATACACTTCGCTGATTTTTTGGGACAGTCAAATTAAGGAAAGTAAGAAGGGTGGGGAATGTAGCACGCATGGGAAAGGTGAGGGGAAGGGACTGTTTGGGAAATGTAGATGTAGAAAATAGGATAGTGTTAAAATGACCCTTCAAGAGGATTTAATACGTTATAGAATGATTAATCTTGGATTAATCTAGCTGAATGCAGACTGATAGACTGTTGTGAACATTCGAGATGCATAAAAGGAGAGTAACGTCGTGTTGTAGCTCGTTGACTAGGAAGTGTTGACGGAGACGTTTGTCGAAGACTCGAGTTTTCTGGGATATGATGTCATACAGAATGGTGAATCGTTACCGACTTTTCGGTGGAGCTCGCTGCCTTTTCGGCACATACCCCGATAACTAATTACCAATCGAAACAGTATCATATCCCAGAAAACATGAATCTTTAGCGACACCACTGTGAGAACCTCAAATCTTGCACGGAGTTTGTTCTTTGTAGTTAGTTATCACAATAAACACACCGCGTAAACACGAATAGAGGACATGTACTGTGAGATTTTGAGCAATAGAGAAAAGGCTCTGCTTTCGCTTAGTTGCGTGTGTGGAGCATAATAACAATTAAAACTGCAGGAAGAGCAGGTTGAAATATTCGACAGGTGCATAACTGAGGAGTTGTAATCACTGTACAAGAGCTTGAATTTTCCCACCAAGCCACTTTATTACCCAGATAGAACGGGAAGAGTAGGCCATAAAATCATGAATCACAGCGGTAGCGTGTATGAAGAAATAAATAAATAAATTTGCTCATTTTTTTCGGCCTTTCTCAGAATGGTTGTAGCTTTCGTGCCACGTAAATTTGACAAATGGCAACAACCATGCACTCGCCCCGTAGTTTCAATTTTTTATTGCAAAACTAGTATTGTGTTCCTTACTTCTTAGATATTACTTATGGTTTATTCTGCAGAGAAAGTAAAAAGCAGTAAGGTTAAAACTTTAACTCATCTTACATACCTATCTGATTATTTTGTACAGTGTTCCCGTTTCTCCCGTCCTATGATATCTTTGTTATGCGACGATAACAAAAACGACGAATGAGAACCGATGTTTCGTAGAGGACTGAAAAGTGACCGAGAGACGTTCGAAAATGTACAACAGTGTTCAAAAAGGCGCGACGAGGGAAAGTTACAGACACTGTTTCGGGGGTGGAGAGAGAGCATTGCCCTCTTAGTAGTTCCCAAGCTTGTCCTTTCTTCCTGCGCAAGGGCTTGGTGTGAATTATACATAAAAATGATTTTCCTACAGCACAGAGCTTTCTGTTTTCATTTTAAAGACGAATCGGTATTTAGTGTAAGAATTATACGAAACGTAGAAATACTGTGAATTAATAACAACGGAATCTATGTGCATCAGAGAATTTTGTGTATCAATCCTTCCTTTGTTTGTTCACAATGTGAATAATAAGAGCTTGCATAATGCCATGTTTTTATCTCATGTATGATACAGATGTAAAGCCAACAGTCATTTTCCGTGATGTATGTGAATGGTTTCCCTGAGGAAGGTCGAATACAGGCTGAAACATGTCGGAAATAACATTGTAAACAGGCGAAGGAAATATTATTATAGGCCTAACCCTCTAATGTACCGAGGTGGTGTTCCATTAATTATCATTTTAAGTTCGTGAACTGTAAATATGAATAATTTCAAACATAAGTACGTTTGACAAAATTCAGAGTTTAAGTTACAGCGGGTGGTACATATGGTTACCAGTGGACTTTAAAAGGTTCATTAATGACGCGATAATTTTGTGACACCAAGGCTGTCAAGAATTTAACCTTGTCTATTAGGAATAAACATGTCTGATGTATTCAACAATTAAACAAACAAATGCACTTTATTTCTTAGTTATGTTCATTAGCCCTACACATGTTTCGGCTGCAACAGAGCCATAATCAGGGGTTCAAGGTCACGTTCACTTCAACATTCACTAATCTATTTGGTATCACCACTTATACACCACAATGTATGTCAAGTATCTGTTAACAGTTGATAACACTCACTGTTTTCGTTTATACAACCTTATCTTTTAAATGTCTGACGTAGGTTGTTTACATCTTTGGGTTAAAAGCTTAAAAGATGATAATACAATGTAATTAAAAGTTGTTAAAAATTATTAAAAATTGCTGGCAATTGGTTTTTATACAAATATTGTTGTCCGTGTCGTGTTTTCGTTATTGGTGTCTTGTTGGTGTGGCTGTTACTGACATGAACATAACTAAGAAATAAAGTGCATTTGTTGGTTTAATTGTTGAATGTTATCAAAATGCACGGTGAACACAACGTAAAATTTATGTCTGATATAGTTGTAACAAACAGAATATTTTGTTATATAAATATAGCTTACTGTGAGAAGGAACAGGACACTGAGGCAGCGCACTCGCTGGTAAATACTAAATCTATGTAGTATTGGTGCTAACACTGCACCACTGTATGCCAGATATTCTGTATTAGGTATTTATGGAATGCAAAGGAAGGACGTGCTCAATAGTTGAACTTTTGCCACGAAATACACATTCATGTTAATTACTAATTAATAACATTAACTGTACCAGAAAATGTTGAAATGTTTTGTGCGACGTTGACAAATCCAGTAGATCCTCTTCCTCGTAAATAATTAAAGTCGGGTTTGTATTCATTTGTATAAATATTGTTACGAATATATTAGTTATATTGCAATTATATTTTTCCTTATTCTAGATACAGGCTGCATGTTTCAAATATCCCTGCATGCAGTGCCCGGATAGTTCAGACACTGTGGCATCTAATCGATACCTGATAGGTATTAAAGTTTTAGGTTTATATTCATAGGGAGTATATAGAGGATATAAAGTCTGATCAATGCAAAATTTGAAATGGAATCTGCAGACTCGTCTGTAGGGTAGCTCTTGTAAAAACACAGACGGCTTATGAAAATCACTCTTTCAAGGATGTTGAAAAATATATGCTCACTACTCCGCTGTGTTTTTTTTGGTTTAATTCTCAAACCAATTTCCTTGGTATTATTTTCATTTAGGCACAGTCGCTTATTTGCACAGTATTTTCATATATCACATAATCACTCAGTAGATGATTTTCGCAGGCGATGTGACAAGGGAAAGACAAAATGTGTATATTGTAGTACAGCTTCGCTTCTCTTCTTGTTTTGCTCCCCTTACTTGGAATAAATTTTGTTCACTTCTGTCCTCTCTCTCTTCTTTCATATGTTGATAAAGATCTGATGGAGAAGTATTAGGTACAATTTTTTAACCTAGGCCCTATAAACGTCTCATTTTAATTGCATATAAGATTGTTTCTGTCTAGAAGCCTCTTTAACAATCAAGTGCAAATTTGTGTAATTTGTGTTCAGTGACCCGAATTTTCTTACAGTAAAAGCTTACCATTCCCGGTAATTTGGGTGGGGTGTGGATAGAGGGAGAGATTAACAAACTTAGTTCGCTCTGTTCATGGCGCTTTGGTGGCGAGGTTTAAAATCAAAAGAAAACGGTGTTGCAGAAACAAATGTTAGATTTAGAAGTTAAAGTGCCCTAAAACACATTAATCATTTTAACAAAATGGCGTCCGGCAATGGTGTAATTTTTTAATCCTATCGACGTATTAACACTCTCCCTAGTGCCTGGAGTCATGAATTAACGGCGGAAGTAGACTGGGGTGCAATAACTTTCTGCGGATCACTTAGCCAAGTGGAAATGGGATGAGAGGAGAAGACGGCTTTATTGGGCTCATTGCCCAAAGCGACAAAATTACTACCCAGTTACAACAGAAGGAAGGACTATAAAACAATCGAAACCTCCATGCCTTAGTGCTATTATGACAAACGATGACCATATTAACCTAACCACTTCCAATCAATTAATACTCCAGTGCTGAGTACATTGACACGTAAGAATTATCTGATCCGCTGGTAAGATTATCATGAAGGACATGATTGGAGTTCTTACAGAGCGACAAAAAGTGGATGGTAATTGTATATCAGCTGTGTATCAATTCACGGCATTTCGTACATTAATGTTTCATTCTCTGATAAATTCGTGAATACAAATGATCTTTATACTACTGTGATCAGCTTGTCAGTCGGCGAATAGTGAGAACTGCTTGGTTAAACTAACAAGGAGAAAATAAATAAATAAATAGAAACGACATACCTGAGCTTATCTAGCAGGGTCCTTCTTGGGAAGTTAAAAGTTGTGCAGCTACTCACAGCCATTCGCTGTCTTTGATAGAACTTGTTGGTTTATTGCCCTTTATACGTAAGCCGCCACAGTCTCCTGGAGCTACATGAACCCAGTCCACACCCTCACTCTCAGCATTTAGTGTCTGTTGAAATATCGTTCTCCCGTCTGTCCCTATGCCTGCCATGTCATCTGAATCCTTCATGGTTTTCGATTAAAAATTTGCATTTTTAAGTGTCCAGTACATGCTGCATCCCCTTTGATTTGATTGCCTTAACTACAAGTGGTGAAGAGTAGAAATGATTAAGTTTCTCATTATGAGCAAGTAGTGTAATTACCTTTATAGGACAACAGAACCCGTGTTATAAAATATGCTGTGATTGCCAAGGTACCGTGCAGCATGTGATAAAGTTACTTACGCTTCACCTGCTCCATATTATATCTCCCACACGATACGGCGTTTCCTTAATGCTTTTGTGATGGGTTGGCTTATTTCCAGTTATTGTTATAATTTAATTCACATTATCAAATTTTGAGCTAGTACATGTATGCACGACACAGAAAATAAAAACAGTGAACACTAATGTGTATATCGTTTATTGTTAATATTATGCTTTTAACAGTCTTACTACATCCTAAGATAATTAATGTTCTGTGCAGTTTGTATCAATTCTGTGTTACGGAATATGTAGAATACATTCAATGTGGCGCCTGGTAGAAATGTACAACCGATGCTTGAATTATTCATGTGGAACTAGACCTCTTGTGTCACCATTGACAGTATTTGTAATCAGACATTCTTATGACCTCAGGTCTATATTTTCTAGAACCTTCCAGCTATATTAAGCGTTAGCAGCAACTATGCAATATAAGTGAATTTCCGGCTGTAATTATGTTCATGATGCAGCGTATTTTCAAATGCTGGTAATCAGTAACGTGGTCAATAAATTTGCCTCCTTGTGTGCAACGACACTTTTCATTACCGTACTCAAGAAGGCCCACCATTGGTCCCTACCCTAAGTCAAAGTTCATCCCGGCATGCCCTATTTCCCTGGAATTCATTTTCATATTTCACTTCCCTCTAACATGTCCTTATAAGCCTCCTGATTTCCTGGAAGGGTCCCCGCCCCATAGCGCAACACCCCATAGTGGGCCAGGGCCTCATCTTTATCGAGACTTCACGATCACACTCAGTTTCACACACCACATTCCTCCGTAGGACTCCCTGGACGAGTGATCTGCCCGACGCAGAGACCTCTACCTGACAACACACAACTCTCGCAAGGGACAGACATCTATGCCCCCGGCGGGATTCGAACCCACAATGCCATCAAGCGAGCGGCCGCAGACACACGTCTTAGACCGCGCGGCCACTGGGATCGGAGATTTCCTGGAGGTTATAAGACCAAAATTTGGTACTCGTTTCTCCTGTTGAAAACACAATAATCAGTACCCAAATTGACATAACAGTTTCTCATTTTTTCTCAACACTTATTTTGTTACGTAACAGGTAATTCAGGTCCTTCAGCTGGGGAGTAGGTAGAAGCTCGTCACCCTCAAGCATTAGGAGGGTCTTGGACTTGAGCTTACGTTTGTGAACACGGCAATGAATCTGCTTGCTCCATAGCAGGTGGAAATGTTATTGTCCAGGTGAACAACTATTACCTGCTCAGATAGGACTCTACTGCATGGAGTTACTTAGTTACAACAGGTAGTATTTTCAAAGTTCCGGTGATTGGTAGGTACTTCGCAGCTTGCGGATCATAAGGACGGCTGTTGAGGAAACGCTTGCTGCATGAAACTGAAAATTGTTTGTGAAAAGTATAAGACTCTTGACTTCCAATCCGACGCTGGCAATCGGAGACAGCTTGGAAGGTATACCAGAATAAGCGAGAAACTTCATTTTGAGAAAGCTCTCCAGCCTCCGCTTCTTTGGCTGCTGCTAAAACAATAGACTAATCCAGCGTTGTCATAAATACTCACATAGTAGGCTCTCCATTATGCTTCTATTTGCGCTCAGAGCTCCTTGTAAGACCTCGCGAAGACTTCAAGAACTACACTGGCTCGAAGCTCAGGGTAGACCACCTCCTAGATTGCACACTGTATTAGGCAAAGAATTTAATTTGTCCTCTGCTCTGTGAACGCCTTTTTTGTCATTCTGCGTATGCATTTCAGACACGAAGTAACAAAGTAATTACCGTCATTGTCGATCGCAGTGGCCGCGCGGTGTAAGGCGTGGGTCTGTGGCCTCTCGCTTACTGGGATTGTGGGTTCGAATTAACGAAGACAAAAACGAAGACAAAATAGAAACATCGTCAAAATAATTGACGCAGATGACACACCACACACAACATTACAGGCCATTAAACGAACCTTCTACATAGAGCTACAACACAGATTCAGTACGATACAAGTACAACATGACAGCATCACCACAATGTGTGAGACCATAAGTCGGAAAATCACTGACGACGAAAAAGATTACATCAACATGCCGATCTCCGAATCCGAACTAAGTACCGTCATACAAAGAGCGCCAAAACGGAAATCGCCGGGAATAGACGGAATTGTCACAGAATTCTACACTAGGACTACAAGAATGGTATCGAATGACCTACTACAACTGTACAACAAATTTTTTACATCAGGGAAGATACCAGAAGCAATAAAGAGAGGGATCATAGTGTGTTTACCTAAACATAATAAACCGGAAAAAGTAAATGACTACCGCCCCCTAACGCTACTCAACACCGATTACAAACTATACACACGAATTCTAGCAAGACGTTTACAGCCGATGATGGGAGAAATAATGAATGAAGAACAGTACAGTGCGGTAAAAGAAAGAAACATAATAGATGCAGCAACCGGTATACGTGACGTGATAGCGGCAGGACAACTCACCACACACGGAATATGTATGATGGTAATTGACTTTGAGAGAGCGTTTGACAATATTGCCCACGAATATTTAAGACGGGTATTACAAACACACAACTTCGGACAAAATATGACACAAGCGATCCTGTCATTATACGACGGCGCGGTATCCAAAATAAACATCAATGGTCATTTCACGAGTGACATACCCATCCAATGCTCAATACGACAAGGGTGTCCAATGAGTTCGTTATTATATGCGATCGTAATAGACCCTTTCATAAGCCTATTGAAAATGAAACTAAGAGGATTGAAAATAGGAAAGGACCGACAACCAGTAACATGTATAACATACGCGGACGACATTACCGTTATTTTACGCGACAAGTGCGAATTCAACATCTTAAAACAGGCTTTAAAGATTTATGAACAGGCGGCCGGAGCCCACATCAACTGGGCAAAAAGTAGCGCCCTACCCATAGGCAACTGGGACCGAACACAGGACCTCGAAGGAATAAGATATCAACCCACTAATAAAATATTAGGAATCTATTATGGCTCCACGATACAACAAACTATAGAATATACCTGGGATGAAAAAGTTAAAATCATACAAGGAACCATAAAAAACGCACACACAAGGAATTTAGATCTACAACAACGTATCTGGATTAACAACGCATATCACTTATCTAAGATTTGGTACACAGCACAGATCGTTCCTATTACAGAAGAAAAAGCACAAAAACTTACGACGATGACTCACCAATACATATGGGCAGGAAACATATTCCGCGTTCCAGCATCAACACTGCACAGGAATAAACACGAAGGAGGAATGGCTATGATTAATATCAAAGCGAAATGTTGCACACTATACATCACGCGCATCATGAAACAATCTCAACAACGAGTGAACATCACAGGAAACTGGATCAAACATAACGCACAATATGCACAAAAACGGAATCCCCCGCAATGGGCCCCACTTCCGAAGGAGATTGAATATTTACGCAGTTATTTTCAAGAACTCGCGTATATTAGCCCAAAAAAAGCTGAAGATAAAGATGAAACCTATAAAAAGAACGTATACCAGACTCTCTACTCTGCAAGATTTCATATCAGCATGACACTACCCATCCGCGTACAAGAAAAACACAAACAAAGCAAGTGGACGTCCATATGGAACAATATACACAAACGATTCCTACCAACCACAACCAGAACCATATGGTACATGGTCGTACACGACATCATACCCACCAACGAAAGATTAAAAAAAATCAAGCTCCACGAAACGGGAGAATGCAAAGACTGTAGAAACCAAGACACTATCCTACATAGATACACAGAATGCATCCGAGCACACGAAATATGGGAGTGGACCCAACGGAGAATAGCATATATCCTACGAACATCAACAACCGAAGTAAAAAATGATTGGATCTGTCTCCCTGACTATAACATTTACCCACCACAGAGGCATAACGCAGTAACATGGCTTATAGGCAATATGATAGGATATATTCACAACAACGAGACACCTACCAAACAGGACTACATGGATTTCTTACGAAGAGCAAGAAAAAAAATTTACGCGTCACACATGAGACCGTCATATTGCGGGAGGTATTTAGATATTATAGACTACTAAAGAGCACTGTCGAATGTCACCTCCATAACCGCACCACTGCACACTAGAAGACAAAAGAATGTGAGCGACAAGGGAATAAACGAGGAACAAGACAAACCTAGGGCCAATACACACTCTAAACGGAGTCTTTTAGTACTAATGTCTGCACATAATGTATGATAGTATGTAATCATATGTGTCATTAATAAAGAGTTTTTTAAACAAAAAAAAAAAAAAAAAAATCCCGCTGGGGCATGGATGTCTGTCTCTTATGAGTGTTTGTGTTGTCAGGTAGAGGTCTCGGCGACTCGCTGATCACTCGTCCAGGGTAGTCCTACCGAGGATGGTGTGTCTGTGTGTGTGTGTGTGTGCACCTGTACTGTAGCCTACAGGCCTATACACCCAATCAGAAAATTGTTTTAGTAATACGAAACGCGGAGCATCAGACGCTGTACTGAATTCAGACTCTCGGAACCCTTCTTTTTATAGGAAATCTGAGTCCTGTTATGTTTTTCTTTCCTGATGAAATCGGTTTATTTTTCCAAAAGTCACACACTATTTAAAATGGACACAACCAAGCGAGAAATGAGGTTCTCACAGCGGTGAAGTTGAATATTCCACTCTTTTCGGATGGTATCATGTAGAGTGGCATGTCGGTACCTTCGCAGGAGCTTTGTGTCTCCATTTTCAGGGTAGTGCAATATGAGCGAGACTGTAATCTTAGCTTAAAACTGATTGAATAAATCTACGTGTAGCTTTATTCAACATATGAAATTATTTTAAACGAAGATTATTGTCCTCTGAGTTGTGATTCTATCTAATTTGTAAGTATGTAGTAACATTTCGGAAGACGTGCTGTCTCCATCTTCAGGATGGATTGCTGAGCCGAGCTGGCGTAAAAGTGATTCGAATACCGAAAAGGGTGGACTGGGATCGTGCCTGCTAACATACTCGTACTTTAGACAAGATATAAAGCAAAAATATTTGAATGCCTCGCAGTGAGTTTAAGCCAGGAACCTGAACAGACAAGGTATCTTTTTACGCCTGCCTCGCAATAGCAAAGTTGTAGTAGACTAGTTCTTTTTATTTTACCTCTTTCAAATCTAGTGTTCTGTTGTTTGTGACACCTAAATTGTTGAGAGATTGAGAAACGATAATTAGTGACGTCAGGTCTTATTTAACACACCGGTGATTTGCGGATATTTTAACTAATGAAATTGTAATTTGGAGTCAAATACGTCAGTACTAATCCCGTTTTACAGATTCAGTTCTGCACACTTTCTTAACAGGTGCAGTCAGACGCGTTTCTTAAAAATGTCTGGTTGCTGTATATGTATAACCAGATTTAACAATAAAGCAGCTACATTTTGCCACACTGTGTGCAGGGACCATTTGCCTAAACAGCATCAGCCGCTTCCTCATTATGCTGGGGACGTACTGTATTCTCTGATAGCTTGAAACTGAATCTTTGTATGTCACTGAGATTAATTCCGGTCTTCAAATTTTGAATCAGTCATACATTTTAACTGTCTCCTAATGTAACAATGAAATGCAGTCGAACCCGGTTATAACGACATCGGTTTATACGAAACCTCGTCTACAGCGTCAGGTATTCTGTGGTACCAATTCATTGCTCACCGTTAACCATATTATTCTGCTCGGTTATAACAACACTCGTTTATAACGAATCAAAATATTCACTCCCTTTCACGACGTTATAACCCAGTTCTACTGTATATTACTTCGGTTGTGTCTAGTATCTTCATGTCTCACGATTTTATAATATCTGTCTGGTATAGAAAGTGGCTTTGTGACGAACATAATTATTATTGAAGTATTGGTTATGGCGCATTTGTTTCTTGATAGTGTTGTAATTACACTTTTGTCTTAGTCCTTAAGAAATAACATTTCAAATACCAATCATCTGCCAAATGACTTGTATTCATTTGTTTTATTTTTGTACTGTTTCAGGTAAAATGGTTGGTTCAGAAGTCCTGTAGCATATGTAAGTAACAATAACGATTTTACAGTGTATTTAATTATTTTTGCAATGGATGAGATTTCGTTTACTACACGGCAAATTTGACAACAGTTACTAGCAATTACTTAGTAAGCACATGCACGCCGATGCTAGATACATCAGTGTTACGTAATTACGATAGTATTATACTAGGAATAAAAATACTTTCTTTATAGAATTTCTGTGCGTTAAAATTATTTCTCATTATGTTTTCTTCGGTTTAAATTATTGTGAAGTTTTTTTTAAAATTTTGTCTTATGTCGGGATGATGAAATATTATTTTGTCGATTGTTTCATGTGATAGTAACTAAATTAATATTTTATAGAAAAAATAAATGGAATCTTTCAATACCCAGACCAGTATATTGGTAATGGTGTCTGGAGTCGTGGAGTTTGTAAGACGTACGGAACATCTCCTTGCCACTACATTGCCTTAATCTATACAACAACCTTGCTAGTGGTTCAGATCTACTCCTATTTGCTGAAGTCTTTTGAGTTGAATATTCTTAAAACATGAAAGAAGAGACGTAAGCAGAAGTGAGAGTATAATATTAAAATGGATCTTCAAAGGTTTGACGGTGTAGACTGGACTTAACAGTCTGACGATGGCGTTCAGTTTGGCGGGCGTGAATACAGTTATGAATTTTGGACTTTCATACGTGACGAGAAGTCCTTTGGTTTGCTGATCGACTAAGCGTGTTAGCCTACTTCACGAATGAGGACTATTCCGTGGGGTTTAATTAGTTGATTAGGTTATTTGACCCTGATCTCAGCACAGAGAATGTCGGGAAGAAGCTACAGCGGCCACATGCCTATTCTCGTTGTTGCGGAACTGCTGGAGGCAACGAAAAACGACAGTATGATTACGGATACCTCTGTATGGGAGATGCTTTTGCTATTTTATGGGTATTTTATGGGCCCGTTAGGTTTGTGAGTTTGTAAAATTGACGTGCAAACATAGTTTTGTTTTTAGCAGGAAAATATGGTTTTTTGCCTGCAGTAAGTACTCATACAGGAAAATACATAAGTCAGACAGTACCAAAAGACCTGTCACGAATAGATGATGAATACTTAAATGTGTTATATGTAGGTTATTCCCCCTCTAATACATTTCTATTCAGTTTCTCAAAATCAGACCATCAGGTGAAACATGTAAGCTTGCGTAACATTAGAGTTGTACGTCTTTGGGAAAAGTATTTCGTTTAACTCAACTGTATTTGGGCCTTTGAAGTCTAAAATGTATACATTTGGAAGTTCATTACGTATGTACGTAGGTTAACAGTATTTGATTAAGATACGATTGATTACCTTTAAACAGACACAAGGACTGTGGAGGCAGGTACTTCGGTGGAGAGATATTTCGAGTTCGACGGACAGACAGAGATACGATGTGCCATGAAGCGT
The DNA here is from genome assembly GCA_021186555.1 of Reticulitermes speratus. NCBI lineage: Eukaryota > Metazoa > Arthropoda > Insecta > Blattodea > Rhinotermitidae > Reticulitermes > Reticulitermes speratus. Next base: position 8,357,914 of record JAJKFL010000330.1, read on the forward strand.
TTATAGGCACGTTAGCAAAGCAGTTACGGAACCGACTGTTAGCTTTGTCATGTTGGTCCACCTGTGTGTCCTCATTGAAGTGCGACTCCCACTGGACGAATTTTTGTGAAATTTCATATTTGGAATTTTTAGTAAAGTTTGTCGACACATTTTAATGACAATTAAAATTGGGCAAAATAACAGAATTTCACGGTGTGGGAAATGTTACATTACCGACTTTTCCTAACATGGTTGGTGTTATGCTTACTTACTAAGAATGACATAACAGGATACTTAACCCAGAGATCTCAAACACGTGGCCCATCCGTTCATTTTTTCGGTCCTGTCAATGATATTATTCTAATTCTAGAATTTTGCCAGATGTAGAGTTAAGGAATATTTTATTTGAAACGATTAAAAGTGTTTTTCGTTACGGGCGAAATAGATTGAACATTTTTTGCTACAAAGTTTTAAATTCAGTTGTTATAATTTATTTCTGTTTTATTGTACGTAAAGTATTCTCAGTGGCACGTAAAGGAGAGACTTACCGTCTTTATGTTTTAAAAAATTACGTACGGCTCGCCTTATGTTTCAAAATTATCCTTTTGACTTGTGTGTGTTTCGAGTTTGAGATCCCTTTTCTAACCCGAGATCGGAAATTTGCTATGTGGAACAAGGTTTAACATTCATTTCTGTAGTATTTATTATAGCCGTTGGGTATCGTTTATAATACGGTACATTAGGCAAACAGTACATAATAGTACGCCATTGAAATGGTTCAGTATATATAAAATCACTCTTGCAAAAACTGTCCCTTTTCAACATATTCGGGTCGCAGGGGAAGTTTCATGAATTTAAGGTTGGTGTGAATGTGTTGATTTGGGTTATGGAATCATGCATGGTAGTGTCACAAGCTGTTACCAGCGTTTCAGAGGAACGTACTGCCTCAATATTATTGCCCCAATCTTATACCATTAGAGGCAGGCAGTAGGCTCGGTGTTAGAATAGAAAGGACCAATGTCTAACGTTTCACCACACTGAGTACCTCACATCTCATTTGTACTACGATGTATGTATATGCTACTGTTAAAGTGTGTAATTTTATTACTTAACGTAATGCCTAATCATTATATTTTTAAGCATTATATTTGAAAACATACAATGAAACATCCTTGTAGTCCTTATTTAGGTAGTCCACAGAATAGCTAATTGATAGTACTGAGTTATTCCTGGAAATAGTTGCGTACAGTGAAAAATGTTCTACGTGTTACACGTTCAATTGATTTATGGAGTACCTGGGAATTCTGTGAAATAACATAATTTCCGACTTTATTGTTAACATATAGTATGTTTGGTATGAGAAGTACTTTTCTTGTAATTCGTGGCAAATAGTCGAATAACTAAAGTACACTTATACATAGCTTATTTTTTGTAATTTGACCGTTACAGTACGCTGGTGGTTTGGATTTCGAAAATTAAACATTGCAGTTTATGTACAAAAACTTCAGTACAGTAATAATTAATTTTTCTGTCAACAATTCATAAGTTGTGATTAAATCTTGTTTTATTGCAGTTCCACTTTTATTGTTTTGCAAATTCAAGGAATGAAATTATTGTTATAAATTTGTAATGCAAATCAATAAACAAACCGTACATAAACAATTTTTCCACTTTACGTGTTATGACGGGTAAAACGGCAATTTGGTTTGATTTGATTGGCGATTAATTTGATGTATGTGAAATGGTATTATCGTAATTTATCGCATGAAATACTCATTACATATTCATATTGCTAAACCATGTTCTTTAGCACTTTTTTCGACGAGTTATCAGTTTCTAAATCCAGTGAATTTCATGCAGGAAGCAATATGAATGTGTGCCTCAAACATTCGATTGCCGGTTGTTTTATTATACAAGTTAAGCGTATATCTAAAGCTGCATATTTAGAATAGACGAAAATAATTGCAATTTTAAATAAAACTTTCGACATTTTTATCAGACTTACTGCAATTGATTTAATGGCATTAGGTAATGAATTTGCTTCTTGTGTGTTGTGGAGAATCCTAACTTTTGGATTATCATGTACGAGTTTATAGCCTGAATTGTTTTTGCAGATCATAGTTATGAATGTACTCAGGTCCAGTTTTATGTAGGAGGAGTGTCAGGTACGCCCCATCGGAAGTTACAGCAGTGACACATAAGCAAAATTGTCACTATGCTTGAAAACCAGGTCATTATACCAGTGTTTGGGTTTCTTGACTTTGCCATTAGATTCGGCGAATGGTCACCTTTACGCTTCGGCCACTTAACCCAGAGTGAAAGTTACCCTTTCCGTTATTAGTAGAAGAGTGAGAACCAGAACCGGCCTGACTGCAGTGGTCAAAAGGAGGAAAAACTGTTCCAGCCTGAAATCGATCTCCGGTGACCCAGACATTAGCTAGTTATTTTACTGAGTGAACTACACTGGCTGTTTTAAGATGTTAGTGAGGTGTCAGAATTGAAAAGTATTAAATGCATTTGACTTCCAGCTGATAAGGAACGAAGGTGCTTAATACAAAACAAGAGAAGGGTATATGCGAGTCTGTTTATCTTAGTTGCTTTTATCCCGTCACGCAAGGCGCTTGCGTTTTTTTTCTCTTGTGCGGTGAAGTTCGTCTGCATAAGAAAAGAGGCTCTTTGTCAGTACTCATGTGCCTTGAATTATGCCACGAATTCCTTGTTCTAAATCTCTGCCAACGCAGTTTTATAGGCGTTGATATGTAAGGGGTTTTACTAAAATCTGTCGAGATAATTCTAGTCTGGTTAAAACCGGACAAAAATAATAGGCACTTTGCATGAAGACGTGCTTACGTTTGAATACTTTGGTTAATAGAATTACCATATTTTCCGTCGATATTAATCGTGAATCGACACTGATCGATAGTAATATGCTTCATTTCTTCATGTGATTTACGTGATGCATGATTAAGGAAAATAAATAGGCGCAATAATCGTATTTAATATTTATTGTTTACATCTAAAATTGTTAGATTTCTTCTGCAAATTGATTACGAAGAAACCTAGAAATTTTATACTAAATATTGTTTTTTAAGTTAGCAATTACAAATTATTTCGACGGGGTGAATATTTGAGGTTATGTTTGGCCAATTAATTTAACAAAATCATCGCAGACGTAGATATATAGAAACGTTATGCAAAACAATATAACTGACCCTAATGATGGTAATAATATTCCATAATACATGCACATTTGTAGAAAATGACGAAACGTATGACCAGAATGAATTATATGGTACCATATTCTGGGAACAGCCCAGGTGCAAAGACCCGAACGCGTCTTAGTGTTACGTTGTGTGTATCATTCTCACATCTCTTTTAGCGCCGTGTAGCCTTTGTAGTTGATACATCAGTGTTTGAGTGAATGCTGTGTGTAGTGAGTTGTAGGTAAAGGTAAAGATAAAGTTCTCCCTAGAACAGGCCATGAAGGCCCAGAGGGGGAGTAGAGGTATAGCTCTACTCTTTCTTTATCCTCGGCGCTAGATGGGGGTGGGTGGTCAACTCCACGCCCCGGCCGCTTTACCCCCGGGAAATAGACTCGGTACCCATTTTAGTGAGTTGTAGGACATGTTAAAAATCAGACAGTATAAATGATAGTGGAAATCGTAAGTTATCCTGAAATGACTTCAGTGGGAAAAAATTGTAATACAAAACAACCATGTGTTAGACACAGCGAATACACTCTTCCCTAATGCGAGACAGCCGCTGAGATTTGAGCTGTTGTGTTTGGCGATTTTAGTTTAAGAAGATTTCGGCTATTAAATTCTTACATTTCCTTACCTCGACAGTAACAAAGGATGTATAACTTTCTGGCAATGTTTAGAAGCGAACGAGTCTGTTAATAGAAGTTCATGTACGGAGTATGAAATGCTGATATTGTCGGGTATATTTGGTTTCGTGTCAAGTGTCGGTATTTAATAAAAAACCGACAGAAACTGCAGCTGGATTTATGTTTGAGTAAATGATGGATTTCTTAAGACCAGCTTTCGAGCTCTGAGGTTAACCTTTGCATGCAATACGAATTCTTTAACACCGTTTGATTTATGGTGCTTTTGCATTGCCTTATGTAGGTACGTTCACTGTATAATACAGGATTCTAAGAAATTTCATAGCCATTTTTTTCTCTTAAAAGCTATTTTTCCATGAACAGTACAGGCGTAGTGGGGCTAATGTACGTTGAACATTGAAGTTGAATGGATAACACTGACGTCAAACATTAAATTAAGCTATATTTTGCGAAACTTATTTGTGAGTTTGTTTTCCATCATTTTAGTGAGCTAAAACAAAGAATATATCACGTGTAATTACTTTATGCACATATGGTATTAAATAATTTTACACACTGATGTTTAAACATAATTGGGTTGTCATTGACGAGACTAGATAGCTTATTCCGGATTAATGAGTTGTCCCGTCTGGCTTCTGTCAACATGACAGACTGCGACACATGCCTGCTTAGAAAATGAACGCTTGCTCTATCTGGCTTTTAATATGAAAGGTTTCTGACGCAACTGAATTATAATATTATTTTTAGATAACTATAGTGCTGCTTTAGTTGGGCACAAGTTGTAGGTAAGCTGTCTGTATATATTTGTTTATTTATATTTATTTATCCACAGATATTGCTACACGTTTCAACAAATATTGGCAGAAACATTTAATCTTAGAAATTTGAGTTTGTAGATAAAATATATGTACAACATTGGTTATATATGGATGTTATGTAGAATATCTTGTGCCTCCTAATTCATGGAAGTTCAAGGTAAAGTTCTCCCTCTGCACGCCATAAAGGCATATTGGTGTGTGGAGTTATAGCTCCACTCGTTTTTAACCTCGGCATAAGATGGACATGAATGGTTAGCTTCACCCTCTGGCCGCTTTACCCCCGGGGGAAAGCCTAATGTGCCAATTGAATAGGAAGGTGGGTTGGCCCCAGAGTAGGGCTTACAATACCGTGATCCCGAGATCCCGAACACCGGGATCCCGGTCATTTTTTTCCGGTATTCTAATCCCGGTATTGATAACAAAAATACCTGTTTTTCGGTACTAATTTAAAAAATAATTGTTTATGATTTACTCACATAAAGGTTATATAAAATCGACAACAATAAATCATTAATATTACTGAATTTTCAAATGAGGGATACAATACAAATGCAACAGAAACCTGAAAACGCCATGAAACGCAGATCTCTTAACTGTTCCTGCTACAGAAAGTTCAAAGCTTAGAAAATATGGTTAGAATGGAACAAGACTTTTTTAAGGATGATGGAATAAGGAGGGCGCACCTGCAACTCGTCTACGATTATCTCAGCACAGTAGCACCATCCAGCATAGAATCTGAAAGGGCGTTTTCTGCCGCTAATCAAACATGTACCAAAATGAGATCCCGTTTAAACGACAGCACTACTGTTGGCTTATGTTTCTTAAGAGCTCACTTTATTCGGACAGGCAGTGTGGATGCTTAAACATAACTAAAATTGCAGTATCAATAGGTATATTTTTTGTTTTTAGAATAACTGTATTCTTAATAATTTTTTGTCAGAATATTTATTATTATAATAAAAGTTTGATTTAAAACATGAATTAAAGTAATTACTTGTTTTTTCCTTACGTCATTGCACCTAATTGTCATCAAAATTTAGTGAGAAAAATGTTTTTGAATACCAGTATTAATACGGTATCCTGGTTTCTAAATTAAAAATACCGAAATACCGGTATTAAGATTTTGATCGGTATTGTGAGCCCTGCCCCAGAGTCGGTCTGGACATTTTGAAGAAAAGAAACGTCTGTTACTTTTGTATGAGACTGAACTATTCCTCGATTTTCCAGCCCAGCACTATACCGACTATGTATAGTAAAAAGGTAAGGCAGTCCCTGTACAGGCCCTGAGGATTCCACGAGGTTGAGGCTCACAGAATTTCTAGATAATCGGCACATGAAGGTGGTAGGGTTATCAGCCTTACGCCCCGGCCGCCTTTACCCCCCAGGAAGTATTCATGGTACTCACTTCAGTTAGAGGCTGAGTCGACCCCAGGGCCATAGTGCGACCGAAAGGATTATGTCAATGAAAAATTTCAGTGACACCATCGGGAATCGAACCCGTGACGTTCCGGCTTGTAGCGCAGTGCCTCAACCAACTGCGCCACCGCGTGCCACCGACAATGTAAAGTAGTCGTCCGATTTAAATAAAAATGGAACGTGCTGCAAAATCAGATTTCATAAAATTCCGCGTAGCGGTTTGGAGGTGTTATGTACGGACAGATGGACGGACAGAGCAATTTTGATAGGCGCTCCGCTTAGATGCACAATGTGCTTGAAAAGAAAGTTCTGACAGCGGTGTGTGACAGAGAGACCGGCAAGTATGTAATATCCTTTGTACTTTCACGCCAGCTACTAAACCATGCTAGTTATTACAGGCTTTGGGAAAGAGCGGCCCCTGTATCCTGTACGGTATAATCGACAGTGGCGCCCGTAATTCGTCAGCAATGCGTCACCGGTCACGCTTCATTGTTCAGGGGGGTTGAGTGGCGCAAGTGAGTTGGAGAGAGCTGTCGGGAGCACGTAACGAGAAGCAAAACTGTGATGAACATATAGTTGGTATAGGTACATAGAGCGGATATTTCAATGATTAGCAATCTATTATACAGCCGTTCCTGAATGGTGAACTTCACATAAGTAGTCTGGCGTTTTTTAAGCGGATTAGTATTGATGAAATATTAAAGTTGTACTGGTTATCTCAAAGTACACTGTTCAGTAACGGGACCACACACGAGTTCAGGCCGCGTATCAAGCGTAACTTGGTCTATGAAGGAACTGCACTTGTCTAGTAATGTTTTCTAGGGAGTTCTCCCATTCCTGTTACTTTTAATTTCAGTAACTTCTGGCTCATTATTGTCGCCTTCATAAACTAGTAAATGAACTAAACGCATTTGTGAGTTTTTAGATTTTCACAGCGGTGTAGCTGAGGTTTCCGTTCTTCTGGAATATGAATCGGCGTCATATAGCAGAAAAACGAAAACCTCAGCTGTGCATCGACTGGCTGGATCTGACCGCTGTTTGGAAGGGAAGGGCGACGGGAGTATCTAGCCTACTGTAATATCACACACCGAAAAACTATGTACATGTGTTATAAAGAAACATAGACATCACACCTGTGGATGTTGATTCTAACCTCTGATTCTGCCATTTAGCTGACACATTTCCTGCCCCCTTGGAGAACACAACTGCTCCGAACCTCATTTACCATAATAATAATAATAATAACCATGGCTCGACAGCCCTATATGGGCTTGGGCCTCCTCTTTCCGAGGTCTTTGTGACAGTGAGGGACCGGCCCACTGCCGCGCTTTTCAACTCGATCCTGATGTGACTGCCAGAGCCATCTGGCAGTCAGTCAGGAGACTTGGGTGAGAAATGGCCGCTTGAATTTAGCTTACGGACACTACTGGTTCTTCTTCATGCCCGAAGGTTCTTTTACATGCCGTAAATCTACGACATGGGACTGACTGCTTTACTTCCCCTCCGAAGGAAGTGGTGCTTTTATCACCCTTAAAAATCCATCGACCTCGGTCGGGATCGAACCCGCGAACCTTGGTCCAGTGGCGAGCACGCTAACCACTAGTCCACCGAGGTCGACCATTTACCATAATATTCGCAATAATTTTGCCAGTCTTATTCCTGTTAACACGTCACACCAACACACTGTCACACGTCGTTTATAAGTTACCGTCGCCTCTTACCTTGAATTCAGATGAATCATACGACCCACGTTACTGTTGTGTGTGTATCTGTGTAGTCTGTCCGGCGACTGACATAGTCTCTCCTAGTAACAATTTTACATTCTGCTGACTGACGTATCCTCCTGTAGCAAGAGATTCTGAACCTCCAAATTACCATTTTCGGGGGTTTTTGTTTAGAGAGTGTGTATTCATTCACCTAATCTTGAAATTTGAAGCATTTGATGGAACCCGAAAATCCATTCACAGAAATGCATTTGTGGTCCTTGCCCTGAGAGAGCGCAATCAACTCCACACCCTCCCGTCTTATTTCTGTAACTTACATTTTAATATTGGTGCAGGGATAGCTCGGTCGGTATAGAACAGGGGTGACCAAACCGCGGCTCGCGAGCCACATGCGGCTCATTGACATATAATGTGCGTTTCGCGGAAATATGTTGGCTGAGCTCCTTTTTGTATTACAATTCATATAAAAGGTAAATAAAAAATTTTCAAGCTTTATAATTATTTACCGGGTATAAACTGAGAGTCCACTGGATTAAAACGTAGGTTTAATGTTCATGGTGAGTAAATATATTTAAGAATTTTTGTAACAAAATGTGCATGTAACAATAAAAACGTGTGTGTAATATTTGGTCATGTCTTGCGGATCTCAAACATCTGAAGTTTATGGTATGTGGCTCTTACGTTGAGCAAGTTTGGCCAGCCCTGGTATAGAGGCTAGGCTACGTGCGGGACGGCCGAAGAATTGTGGTTAGTTTTCCGGCAGGGGCGAGAGATTCAAATCTTCTCCCAAGAGTACAGACCGGCTTTTGGGGTCCACCAAGTCTCCTGTTCAGTGGGCACCGGCAGATATTTCTCCAAGGATAAAGCGGCCGGGGCGTGAAGCTGACCACTCACCCCCAATCTAACGCCGAGTTAAGAAAAAGCGTGGCTATACCTCCAGTTCACCATTATATCTTCGTGGCACGCACGGGAATATCTATACTAACCACTTTAATATTTTTTTCCCATCCACACCTAGGTTTTCCAAATTGACTCTTCCTTCAGATTTTCTCAGCAAGCTATTCCTTGCTGTTCTGTTCTGTCCTGTATTTTGTTTGGCAAATCTTGCATCTAGATGTATTAACGATCAGGTTGCTACAAGCGGTAACTCTTTTGATTTGTATCCGACAGTTGCCTGGTTCGAATCTCGGCTGATATTTCCAATACTCTGACGTGTTTTGCGTTGTTTATTCAGTTTCCCCTGGTAAAGTCTTTACAGAACCTTAATGGGCCACGACAGCTACCTTCCACATTCTTTCAGTTTTATTATTTAATATTATCCAGTAATTCGGCAAGTTATGATCTAGTTATTTGGTGCGTAATTATATAAAATACAAATCAGTGTACACAATGGACTAAAACAACATAAAAAGGTCTGTAATTAATACAAATTACAAATCTGTTTATTGAGACGTACTAAAACGAGTTCCTAAAATTATATGTTTTGACCAAATTTTTTGAAACACGTAAAAATGCATTATAAGGGAAAAATGTGTCAACATTTTTGTTCCAACAATTTGTGGTTACAAGTTTTTGCAAAAAAAGTTCTGTAGTTGTAATGAATGCTTTTGTATGTTGTGCAAAAGAATTATTGAATTTCCTTATTGATATACTGTGCTGCAAATTGGGACACCCACTGAGCTACATAATTATATTCATGCTCCAATAAACTTTTTAATAAAATAAACACATTATTGAATAATGCATGTTAACCTTTTTCTCACGCATGACCTAAGTTCTAGCCTATGCTGAAGTTAATAATGGAATGAAACTTCTAAACAGAGATTTGTTGAAACTGGTCAAGGTATTGTAATGCACTCCTTGAATTTATGTGATGATATACATGTACGTTATGGAGTTAATCGGCTTGTTGTTCGATTTTCTCGTATACACGTGGAGCAGCACATGCACGGAATGTAGTAGCTAGTGTAATTCACCACAGCGTATCCTGCGCCACGCGATTACGTTATAAGCTGTGGGCCTATAAAGGGAAGTTGCCGCAGCGAAAATGAGCCGCATATATGGCACAGTGGCTTCGGAATTAATGCAGTTAGCTTGATTGCCTTTTTGGACAAATGTCTGCACTGTAGAATCATTAGAAGTATTAGAGCGACTAAGCCGATGATGTTGCGTACGGAATTTGTATTAGAGACGGTTTACGTACAAGACAGTTCAGGCTGCAAGTTCGTAACTGCAGTATTACCAACTTGTATTGAGTGATATCCAACTTAACAGACCAATTCCACACAGGACAGTAATCTCTGAGAAGCTTGTGGTCACTGAACAGGTCAATTAATTCACGCATGTTATATTTAAACCAAAGATGTAAAAACTGAAATTTTTGTACACAAGAGCCCGCCACTGGATTGATTCTTGAGCTACGCTGCATATAAATTCTGTCGGTATTGTTACGTCCTATTTAAGGTTCATTTTAATATTGTTCGCTCATTTAAATGTAGATCGTCAACATTGTCATTATCCTTCAGATTTTATGACCAAAACTTTCTAATTTCTCATGCCACATCTATGTAATTCTTCTTAATTTGTTCGCACTAAAATATTCAGTGAAAATAACAAATTGTGAAGCCCTCGTTATATTTCTCCAGCCTCATGTTGCTTCCTTTATAATTCTCGTACATTACCAGTATTAATTTTCCCTAAACATAGGCTACTTGGTGCTTAGCCTGCGTGTGGTTGTATCATTCTGTTGTGATCTTCTGGGTTATGATGACACCTTTCAGTCGAGCAGGTGGGTACAAACTTTTCGGAAGAATACAGCGCATCCATATGCGGGGTACAGAGAGGCAATAAGCTTATCCGAATCGTTGGGATCCGCCTACCACACTAGACGGTGTCACAACCAAGACGATCTCAACATGAGTCTTCAGTGCTGCTCAAACGTCAAGTTATGTACATTACATAGGCTACACATACACACATACACATACACATACATACACACATATACATACATACATATATACATACATACTCACATGCATGCATACATATAAAATACACACGCACACACATACATACAGGCATACATAAATACATTATTCATACGTAACCTACACACATATATACAGGCATACATGAATACATACGTACATTACGTATACACATTACATACATACAAAAGGTGTGTGCAAATCCCGGTTGCTAGGTGGTCCGGGCGACTGTATTTTGTACGGTGGCGCTTAATATTTGTGGGTCCTCCATATGGAACTCCCTTCATGTCACCCATCTGGCGCCTAGAACTGTGAGGTGGCTACAAGATTTTTGGAAAATTTGTAAACCCCCTATTGTTTTAGTTTGGATGCTTTTGAATTGCTTTTAAGAATGTGAAAATGCATGAAACGTTAAGTGCTTATGAAATTTCTGCAGGATTGATTCAAGGCGTTTGACAGGTTTCTGTTGTTACAGAGAGTCATTGTTTTCTCTTTTCCATATAATTATAATCCTAATTTCCTTTAAATATCTTCGAAATATTCTTATTTAATGTAATTCTGCAGAGAGGATAAACTCCTAGGCCTAACTGTTCTTTCACTGTAATTTTAAGTGTTAAAGTTCTGTTACGGCATCCCTGCAAGATCCACACACAGATACCTAGTTTCTGGTTACAGCCATAAGCGTATTGCGCTAATCTACTGGGACCAGCTGCTGAAATCCTGCTCCACCATCTCGATATCTGGATGAAGGCCTAGAAACGTGCTGCGGTTACAGTGCGGTGTAAACACGGCAGCCAGAGGTTATGCCCCTTTATTGTTCAATCAGCGTCAAAACGTACAACCGAAGCATATGGGAGGAAATGCTGAACGGGACTGCTAGGAGAATTGTTGGCACTCAACCTACATAAATAGTACGGTAGTTGAAGAGAAACGTCATCTGCAGTTACCTTTGATAATTTTTTCTTATGTGTTTTAAGTAGATTAAATTTCCGATATTACAAGTTGCAGCGTGTTATTATCCCCTTTTATGCCTAAATCTTTCAAGTTATCTTTTCCTTTCAGGATTACCAATGTTGTATCCATTTCTAAGCCAAAACTATCGTCCACGCCCGAGGTCATTTTTGGCGTGTAAGGCGATGGTAGTTTTTCGGTTATGGTGTCCATCCATCTCTCCAACAAGAGGAGCTCCCCATATTGGTTGTCTTCAACTAATTACTCAATATGTTTGTTATCTGGAGGCTGCAGTCTCCATAGGCAACCTGAGAACGAGCCGTGCTGTTCTAACGGGTGTTAGTATAAGAGTGGAAAACTGTATTTAAAGTTTTCACTTAACTGTTCTCAGTCCGTCCGCTGCGTTAGTGATGATGGGGACACAGCGAGTTCAAGAGCCGTTGGTTTTCAGCCATTATTGGCACTGCTGATGGCCCGAGAATAATTTAGGGTGTTTGTTCACCACGAACGCCTAAAATGTTACATGTTTTAAAGCGTTCTTATTACATGGGGTTTGTGCAGCAGTATGTGTTGTCTCAAAATTGTGTTTTCGAGGAAGATAATGGTGTCTCTTCGAGAACGACTAGCGAACAGACTTATATGCGACTTTGTATTTGATTTCTGGACAATGCGTTTTGCATATTGGTTTATGTTGTTTTCAATTTGTGGGTTTGTTTTTCTTTTGCAATTCTTGTTTCTGTGCCGCCACTGACATTGCCGTTGTCAATATTGTATTACTGAGCAGCTGTGACAAGCTGTTTTCTTCCATTAATATTTATAATTAACGTTTTGGTATATGACTAAATGATTTTTATTAACCAACTAACTAACTAACTCCATGGAGCAGAGTCCTTCTTGAGAAGCTAACAGGTCGTCACCTAGTCAAGAAATTCCCCGCATTTTATGTAATCCGAAGGTTCATTACCGCATTCACAACAGCCCGCCATCTGTCCCAATCCTGAGCCATATCAATCCAGTCCACGCCCTTCCATCTCACTTCTTGAAGATCCATTTTAATATTATCCTCCCATCTACGCCTGGGTCTTCCAAGTGGTCTCCTTCCCTCACGTCTCCCCACCAAAATCCTGTATGCATTTCTCCCCTACCCCATACGTGCTACATGTCCCGCCTGCCTCATTCTTCTTGATTTTATCACCCGAATAATAATGATTTGTGTTAGGCAGCAATAATATACCCGTATGAAGGACCTATAAGAACATAATCATAAAACACTGAAGGCTCATCTGACGTGGGCGGTAGTCTTAAAATTGTCTAAACACATTTTTCACAGTTTTTTTTAAAAGCGAGAAGCAACTGAAACGTTATACTTGTTGGAATTAAACCCAATCGTTAGTTTTGAAAGATAATAAAACGTTCTTGAAAGATCCACTGATTAATTAACCAATTTACATATCTCTAGTGTCAGAACACAGAGGTTCTCTCTTTTTCCGTTTTTTATGCTAGAGGAACATTGCGAATGGAGATTTTTATAAGATCGGCAAATGTGAAGTTTCATAGCAGCACATACAAATGGGCTGAAAATGGTTTTGAAGACAAATCTAGAAACCTGGATAGCAGTTTGTTATTTGCGACTCGCCGTGCTGTATAGGCATCTTGTCCTATTGTACTCTGCTGCATGTAGTGTGGAGTCCGTCGGCAGGCGCTAGCGGAGAGTGGTGTAGTTGTAATGCACTTAGTGGCATGAACGTGCACACAGTAAAGGTGGACCTATAGCGTGTAACACAAGCGAAGAAATGGTTGTTACAGCAAAGGGGTTTCGAAGTTCTGAAGGCCAGTTTTGCTGTCACAGCTACAGGTGTTTTCAAACGCGGTGAGCCTCGAAACGTGACATCAAGCCATCAATATTGCACAGTGCCAAGTAGTGCCGTACATTTGCTTTTTGGCCTCATGACGTAAATATTGTGATAAAAATACAGGCCTGGCTTGTTTACTGAGCTGCTGGTATTCGTTCCTTGTTTGTTTTTATGCTGTTCCTCTGAGTGATCATATTGTGACCTCAGGCTGATGAGCACGACAAACTAAACGCAAAAAAATTTATTTACACTAGTAGTCCCTGATTCGGCCAAGATCCGCCGAGTTTGGAGACATTAAATAACTATTAATCACCGTTATCATTTCTTTAAGCACTGGAACTCTTTTGCTGTACTTGTAAGTTACTAAGGGTTTAGTTTACTGGTCTGCAGACTACTTGTTGTTCTGTTACAAGGACGAGATACACCAAATAAACAACCTCGCTTAATAGAGATATCGCGACTGGTGATCAGCAGGAGGGAAGTTTTCATTGCTACCAGTACTGATGGTAATTCTAAACAAATGCTGTCAATCTTATGTGTCATTTATGCATCAAAATGCTCTTCAGGTTTACAAGTGAAGTAGTCCAAATCGAAATGCGCAGATGTCTATGGTTTTTCTTTTCTGTGTTGTGAATCGTGATAAGTGACATGTCTTGGCAACAACCTTGTCATGCAACTTATGAAACAGACATTTAAATATTACGATTATAGCTGCTCGTTTCCTGATGTCAGTCTTCCGAACTCCCTCTCTGCGTCTCCTGCTGTAGCACCTCCTTCACTCTTCAAGTTTCGAGCCCATTCCAGACCAAACGTTCATTCCTTCTTCCAACATCAAGGATGATGAATGACTTAAAATGTCAGAGTTGCCTACGAGGATGTAACAAGAAAGAAACTTGAATGGCGGAAGGAGGTCTTGTATATAAATTACCGCACTCTTAAACTTTTCATTTTAAAGCTTTTTAAACACATATTTTGGGATGGATGGAGATTCTTTACACATTTAAAACTTTGTTCTTTTCCTCTGGGTTGTAACTGGAGCCTGTAACTCGTGTAGCCATAAATCAGAGCGTGTATTCTGCTGTCTGTAACCGCGCTTCTCATTCTTTATCTTTCATTGTAGGAACTAGAAGGATAAACTGTCTTGTACTGGTTAGTGGAACGAATTATATGAGTCTTGGTACTTACTGGATATGAGGGGACCTCGAAATATCATTTTTAATAATTTTTAGCTGTGCGCTTGCGTCACTTGATTTCTATTTTTGTGTCCTCTGCTACTAAGAAGCACAGTATTTCTGTAAATTTGTGTCGTGCAGTTTCTATGTTGCTCTCATGTAGGCTATGTAGGGCAGTCAGAATGCAACATTCTAAGATACAAATCATATTTTTTAAGTTCTTCACTTAATCTTGTATACACATAGTACATTGTTACTAAACGATTTTTAAACTATGTTAACAGACATTTCGCGTGATAATTAAAATATTTCAATGCCGTGAGATGTCTTTATGTCTCTTATCCATATAAATGGGTGTTCCATGTCGTCATTTGATATCTTAGACATGTTAGGTGTTGATTCATGAAGCAGGTGAACCAATACCTTGAAGTCCGAAGTTGTCACGGATGTGTAAACAAGAGTGAAATAATGTTTTCAAAGAATGAGGTCTTGACAAGTAACGACAGGGCAGATAAACTCGCCTGAAGCATGATAAGTGTGTCAGTTTCCACAGAGAGAAAGTAGAACACGTCATGTTGTTATGTTATCCATTTTAAGGATTCATTGACTCAATTTACATTAAATGCCTTGGAAACATTTTGAGAAAGATTCTTGTGTATGAGGTGTACTAAACTTGGAGTCGAAAAAGATGCGAAATAAATTCAACTAAGGAAGAAACATTACTCAGAAACATGCATATAGTCATTTTGAAGAAAATGTTAAACACTTTATTACTTTCAATAATTTCAGGTAGGGGCGTTTTTATGGTGTCCTTTTTGTGGCAGTTAATACAGTTTTTATAGAAGTGATAGTCATAGCTGAATAAGTAAAATAAATTTCCCACTAGCAGTTAATGGGTAGTGTAGAACTGAGGATAAATGTGTAAGATACTTTAATTCCATGCCTGTAAAAGCCAAGACCGTGTGGATGAATTTATTTCACAGGAAGGAATCGCAGTTGTTCAGACTGGGTGTCAGGAACATATTTTCACTGGAATTTGAGTACCGTGTTAAATCCAGTTAGAGTGCACATGTCAACTCTGACATCTGGAGCAATTCAGAAATGTCATGCTCAACTTCGGCACGTTGCAGGCGAAGAACACTCGAGTCTCGAATATAAAACCCGCCGTTATATAATGTGCCTGTTAATAGGCGATGTGAATTATTTGTGTGCCCGGCTGAGGTTGTTCTGGCTCCATGTTACATGCCCCTAGCTGCCGGCATGTTGGTGTGTGGTGGGATTGTTCTCCATTGTAGGACTGTAGTCGAGAGTTGGTGGGGGGGGGGGGGGGGGCTCGATTTATAGTTTTACTCTAAAAACGTTTAAATTGCGAGTGAGGTGGGGTATGAGATAGTAGGGGAGTGTTGCTAGCCTGAATATCGGAGCTTCTGTCCTCGTTTGTTTTGGCGTAATGAGTCCGTAATTTAGCCTTTGTAGCTGTGAGATACAAGCTTTTGCGAAAACTGACAGCGGTACAGAGTTCTGTTTGTGTGGACCGGGCGTGTTCTCACAGTTATGACAGAGATATTAGTCCTGTAAGGAATTCTGATATCCGGCTACCATCCACAGGTCACTCAAGACATCAATACTGAGTTCTGAATATGCTGTTTTATGGCCAGTGATTAGGAAAATTTCAGAGCATATCCACCACAAGCATGCAGCGCCATGCCTTCTGAGAATTTCGACTGTAATTTAAATAAAAACGGTATTTAAATCACGAGGATATCCGGGGTAGATGCTGCAAGCTTACAACGTTCATTAGGTTGTGAAGTATAGTACAATCCCTTATCAGTAGATTTAAATATTACCTGAGACTACACCCCACTATGTCCGTAAGCATATAGTGTGATATTTTATTGCTTTACATACGGTGTCGTTGCTGGAGCTCACACGCAGACGTAAACATTTGAAAGTGAAACATAGATGTTGCTGTGCAACTAATTGAGACACAGCATATGCGTGACACACACACACAGTCTGTAGACATTATGGTGATCATAACATTTGTAAAGGAACTGTTATTGATTATGCAGTGACAGTCTCGCATGCAGTTCTTTGCGTTGTACTGGAC
This sequence comes from Reticulitermes speratus, assembly GCA_021186555.1. NCBI lineage: Eukaryota > Metazoa > Arthropoda > Insecta > Blattodea > Rhinotermitidae > Reticulitermes > Reticulitermes speratus. The sequence continues at coordinate 8,374,771 of JAJKFL010000330.1, forward strand.
TGTAATCTCATGTGCAAAGTAAATGGAGTACACTAATCGTAGTACTTTTAATCCGGAAGTTCACTATTTTGGAAAGTAACACACGTCAATTTGTAGTAAATGCGACTTAAATTTCTATCAGATCTCTCTATCCTTACAGTCCACTGAAACATCTGTTTGTTTGATACAAAATCTTGGTGCAATATCATCAATCAATATCATGCGAAGCATATTCTGTAAGATGTTAGTTAATCACACTGAGAGTGTTTCCTCAGACACTATCGCTTCACAATGATAGTCTTTTCTTCTAACCTAATGAAGTGCAGTTAATCTCCTTTAAACGTACTTCTTAATGATAAATTTCCTTGCTCAAATTACGATCTTCTGGGATGTGGTATGGTATCAGATATCAAGGTTTCGGAAGAAAATGTTTCTCGGCCTCAGGGTCGAAATTGGTCACGATGGAGGACAAAATCAAGTCACGGATTAGGGAATCTGGAATTCGGAAACGATGCAGCCCAGAGAAACAAATGGAGAACATCAGTACTGCACAGGGCAACTCCTCGAAAAAAGGTGAAGAGTTTCTCCTGCAAGGAAAGGAAGGGGCGCCTGTTTTGGCAACGAAGAGGAGCATCCATTTCGGCAAGGAAGAGGAGGTGCACTTGTTCCGATAAGGAACAGCAGCACCTATTTAGAAAAGAAGGGAAGTGGCAAGGAAAAGAAAGTGCTCCTGTTCCGGCAGTGGAGAGAAAGGGAGCACGTATTAGAAAGAGAAGGCGCACTTTTTTCTACAGGGAGGGGAAAGGGGGCACTACACGTATTTCGGCAAGGAAGAGTAGGCGCACGTGTGCCAGCAAAGAAGTAAATGCGCCATTGCACAAGCTTAGAGGGAGGCAAGCCAGAGCCTTAGGCTAGTATGAAAGGAAGAGTTGTATGCACCAACACGGTTTTGCCTGTAAAATCGCTATTTTAATATGACACTTATATTAACCACCTTGGCGTAAATTTTCATAAGAATCTCATAGTGATGCAGCGGATGGTAAATTCTGAGACTTTTGTGGAACTTATTTGTTCATAATAGCATAATGCTGCACTGTACATGAATCTGACTAGAATTTAGCGTACTACATGCCCCGCCTATGTGATCCTTCTTTATTTCAACACATTAATAATACTTGAGGAAAGGCAATTGCAATGAAGTTCCTAATTATGTAATTTCGTCCATCCACATGTTGCTTACTGTTTCTTAGATCCAAATTTTCCCCTCAGAATTTTTTTTTCAACGATTCTCATTCCATTTTTCTTTCTCGGAGTGAGGAGCGCAATGCTCACATCTAGGCCTCTATAAGCAAACCTGTATGCTTTTTATTTTAAGCTTTCGGGTTGTTTCCCTGTGCTTTGTTCGACACACATTTTATGTTACGACGTGATCTGCAAGTACCTTCATTTAACTACTTTTCCAGCCTATGCATTTCTTATTCTTTCTGCCCTCAAATAGCACTTCAGCTGCAGCATTTTAACCCTATGAAGACAAAACTTGATGTACGTTATATATAACAATTCAACGCATGTCTCACAGAGAACACCGTTCACGTCTATTAGATAGACCCATAGGTAAACGCTGTGTAGAGAAATTATGGATGTTTATTCTGAGAATCATATGGAACAGACAAATACAGTGTATGGCAAAATGTAAAGTATGTATTGTTTAACCTTGCGGTATATATGCTATAACCACTAGGCGCTAAAATGTAAGACTATAAAGGCCGTCTCTGGGTTTCATTTTCAAGTTAAGGTGCCTACAGTTTTTAGTTCGTTGCTGTAGGTTTACCTTCCCGATGGGCTAGAGCACCCTTCAGGTCGTGTAGTGGTAACGGGAATTCCACACTTATCGTCTAGTGCAAGTGTGATTTCGACCTTTAGCCTGAAGAAAATTGAAAACTCTGTTCATTTTCACAGTCTGTGGAGTGTTTTTATACTGCTGCCTCAGCTACTGAGTTTTCCTGAATTGACACTATAATCCTGAATGAGAATTTATTTTACTATACAGTTTGTGAAAATTCTTTTCACTTTCGTGTCATGCAAGTAATCAATGTAATACTGAATGTTACTCCTTCTTCATCACATACATATATTTCGTAGCATAAAACCCTGCCTTGAATCAAACATTTTTAGGAATAAAATACCGCGTAAAATGTCTAAGGTCAAATGATTTAACTTCTTTTCGGTTTAATGTCTGTTATTTTTGGAAGCAATTTCAGACCAACTCACGGAACGGTATTTAGAGTTTTTATACGTCTCTTCATTTGCATGAGGATTACGGGTCCGTTATGACTATTAGCCCACACAGGTTCCTTTTCGCCATTCTTTCCATGGCCAATTGAAATATTTTGGGATATGTTTGCGGCCTAGTTCTGCACGCACCTTACTGTTGACTGCCTTAAATTGGGGTATGTGGGCAGATTGTGTGCACTTGCTCTGAACAGTCAACTAATCGTTAAAGTTTATAAAAATATGAAGTTGATAGTACAGGATACTTACATTAATTTATACGAAAATTATCATGACCCGATAGTATGTATTATTACTGTCGTCAACTTGTTCATATGCAGTTTTACTTTATGTAATGTAAGTGCTTGCATTTCGTATTAAGCGTTATAACATTTGAACGTTGTTTGTGTAGGTAAGAATTGAGTTTATCACGGCAGTGAAAAATTTAGATTATGGTCTTCTTGATTTCGACACCTTGCAGTTTGGTGGGATTTGGAGGAACCTGGTCCTTCAATCTTCAACAAAGAGGTGAAGATAAAGTCAACAGTTTACCGCGAAAAGGTGGTAACCACCTCGGAAAAACACGATGCCATAGCTGAGGAACGACAAGGTGCTGTAGAAGGACTCTGCTACATGGGCTTAGTTAGGCTTAAGGTTATTCTTACAATCCCACTCCTCACCGCCCTAAGTGGATCCTGTCCACTTCAACCGGGAGTACTGCGTCATGTAGCAAACTCTCGTATATCAATTAGAGAAGCAAATGCAAGGGGCCGGCGCACACGAAACTCGAAGCAGAACAGCTTCATCGTGTATGTACAATCTGTTTCAGTTAACGGACTAGTTAGTTACTGGTAGTAGATTTGAATGTAAATGTTTGTTCGAGGGAGACCCTCCACCTAGTTAACGCTTCTTCTTTTGGTTCCTCGCCAGAAAGGGGATAGGATTTAACAAGCTATTGTTCAGATAACGACTTTGGTCTACTGGATTATCCCCTGCGGGTTTTCCTGTGGTTAACATTTTAAATTATGTTCAGTGTGCTATTGTTGCTAACCCGCTTTTTACTCCTTCCTCGTATCTTTGACTATCTTGATCTTACACTGTGACTGGATTAACACGAATGAAATGAGAGAGACCGTCAAAGAGACTCTATACGTTTTGCAGAGTAATTGTGACATTAGCGCTGTTGTGGGTTTTGTTCCGCCTTTGTATTACCCTATTAAATATCGCTTCGTTTTCTCGGGCCTTTCTGCTGTATGAATCGGAATAATGATGACAGCCCGCTATAAGGTTGGGATGTGTATGTTCATACCCGTTCCGTGCATTATTCACTGTGTTCTCCACCGAATAGATTGGTATAATTATCACTCTCGGGAGTCTGAAACTCATATCTGACGCGGGCCAAACGGATAATTTTGAACATCTGGTAATACACATTTTCCGTGCAATATATATAATTTAGAATATATTTATTCCCAACTAATTGCACATTTGTTGATTAATGTATATATTATTACATCTGCAACATGTTTCGTCTAGTAATAATGGTCATCCTCAGGGAGACTGTTGACACAAAGAAGCATTTGATGCTGAAACGTGTTGTCGTCAATTGTACGTACTTTGTGATGCATTTTAAAATATCAATATTGATATTAAACAATTACTAAAATTAGGTGAGAAATTTACAATAGTCGTATATTACTTTCTCCTGTACTGAGTAAAGGTATTCTTTGGTCCAATATCTATCACTGGTGCTGTACTGTATTTATGATCCAACTAGGATACACGGCTAACTACTTGCTGTTAGATGTACTTGCTATTAGATGTTTGAATGCAAAGAAATATAAATGTAAGTAGAAACTCATAGAAATAATATACAAATTTAATCTAATTTGAGTAACTGTTTAATGTTAAATATTGATATTTTAACCATTCAGTTTTATAATGTGTCACTTAATAAGTACAATTGACGATATATTTTAGCATAAATTGCTCCATTTTGTCGACAGTTTCTCCCTGAGGAAGGCTACTATTGTCAGACGAAATATGTCTTAGAAATAATAGTGTACATGTTAACAAATAGATGTGTATTCAGTAATAATAGATGTGTACTTAGTTGGAAATCATTACATTCTTACGGTTAATTTTGAAATATATGACGGGCCACACATAATTTTCAGCGATATACATGCAAGCATTTTGTTAAAAATTAAACTCAATAGAAAGACTTTTCCACTTCATTATCTTATTCTTATTCTTATTCTTATTCTTCTTATTGTTATTACTATTATTATTAGTAGTAAAACTATGTTATTTCAGTGTTATCTCTTCCTTGACGTACCTTCTTTACCCTCACATATCCAGTACAAAAATTTCCTTCAAGAAATTCTTTAGGAAAGACTGTTGCATGTTATGCTACAATTAATATAGATTTCTGACTTGTCATCGTTTGGACTGGGAAATGAATTTTGCCCTGGAAGAAATATTACTGGACACTGCCTTCATTACATATTTAATGTGTGCGTCTGTCAATGACATCGACTTTTCATCAAATTATTATTTAGAAGGGGACAAAGTTATTCACACACGTGCTGATGAACCTCGCAGTCATTCTTAACACAAGACACCTGAATAGAGGAAATTTTTCACTTGACAAGTAAGAATAAAAATCATATAATTTTGTTTCAGGAAACTTATCTTTCAGGTTAGTGTCATACTTCAAATTGAATAATTTCTTTTAAAAATGTTCTGGAGCCTTCTCAATGTGTGCCGTCAGAGGACAGGCAAAAAATATAAATTAATGTTTCTTAATTTTGAAGCCCTGGTATCGTTCGTCGAGTTTCTGTCATAGCAGAACAATGCTCCTGCAGTGTTCATGAATGCACTTAGGAAAAATAATTTTCAGGGATTTTAGGTGCCAAAAAATGAACACGTTTATGAAACTTTAAATTATTTTTTTCACAGTCGAAGCATAACTTTTAAAGACGCGATGCTGTCAGACATTCGTCTAATGGGCTTATCTTTGCATCATAGAGCTCTGTTAATAGCACTCAAGTGGCCTATCACATCCACAAAAACGGCTAGATTACTTATCCGTTCTTCATAATCCAGATCTTCAATTCTTCTGTTGTTCCTGTCCGTGAATAACTTTATCACATTTAATAAATACAAGAGAGGCACTGTACGTACAAACGTAACATTAAGGCGCGTTCGCGAAGCCATTGTTGCCGTGCAAAAGCAATAAGTATGACGTATTCTGAGTGTGTGTCTGTAGCCTTAGTTATCCAGCACGCAAAGCACATGTGCCGTATTGTATTCTCATCTGTGTCCTACCATATTTTTCCATATTTTTTGCTGAGAAAACTAAGTACATGGTCATGTCTCGCAATCAGAATGCAGGGCAAAATTCCAACATAAAGTTAGATAATAAATACTTTGAAAGGGTAGAACAGTTCAAATATTTGGGAACAACCCTAACAAATCGAAATTCCGTTCAGGAAGAAATTGAAGTCGGGGAATGCTTGTTATCGTTCGGTGCAGGATCTTCTGTCTTCCAGTTTGTATCCAAAAATATAAAGATTAAGATATACAGAACTGTAAATTTGCCTGTTGTTTTGTATGGATGTGAGACTTGGTCTCTCACACTGAGGGAGGAACATAGGCTGAGGGTTTTCGAGAATAGGGTGCTGAGGAGGGTGTTTGGGCCTAAGAGGGACGGGGTAACAGGGGAGTGGAGAAGACTACTTAACGAGGAACTTAATGATCTGTACTCATCACCAAATATTATTCGGGTGATCAAATCAAGAAGAATGAGGTGGGCGGGGCATGTAGCACGTATGGGTGAGGGGAGGAGTACATACAGGGTTTTAGTGGGGAGACCTGAGGGAAGGCGACCACTTGGAAGACCCAGGCGTAGATGGGAGGATAATATTAAAATGGTTCTTCAAGAAGTGGGATGGGGGCATGGACTGGATTGATATGGCTCAGGATAGGGACAGGTGGCGGGCTCTTGTGAGTGCGGTAATGAACCTTCGGGTTCCATAAAACGCGGGGAATTTCTTAACTAGCTGACGACCTGTTAGCTTCTCAAGAAGGACTCTGCTCCATGGAGTTAGTTAGTTAGTTAGTTATTTGATTTTCTGTTTCTCCCACTAATTCTACAAATTCATGATGATTAAGCACACTTGCACGAATAAAATTCACAGTTGTAAGAAGAGCGTGTATTACATTAGTCATCTTCAAACTTTAGTACACATTGTTGCTTGATGCAGGATACATTGGAGACTAAAGAAAGACTTGGTCCTTGTGATTTTTATCCTATTCTTTAAACATGCTGCAACACAATTACTTTGGCCAATCCTAGCCGGATCACCGTCGCCAGCCCCATTTTTCTCCAAGACAATAGGTATGTGCTTAAAAGAGTCACAGATTCAGAAAAAATTCTTCACAACCTGGTTTTCCTTTCTTAGGGTCCAAATCTAAAAGTTCCACAATTAAATGACAGTCTTCATTGATGCCTCGAATAAAAACAGCAAGCTGCACAATATCCGTAACGTCTGCATCCTCGTCAATTGCAACTGGATGTGCCACAAAGTCGTTACTTTTCTTCACGCTGGCACTGTAACCTATGGCTCCTTGCAAGTCTTTCACACGATCAGCTACTGTGTTTGTAGAAAGACTGATAGTTTTAGAAAGCTGTTTGTTTCCCAGAACGAAGTATTTCTTCTGTCTTCATTACTTTCCTTCACATATGAATATTTGCCATTTGTTTAGATGGTTTAGATTTCTTTTCAGTAATTTTTGAAATCGCAAGACTTGCATGAACGTTCGCTTCATTTGGTGTAGTAGCAACAGTAATAGCATTGTGCTGCTGTTGCAGGTGAGATTTAAGTTTGTTTAATTTGTCTTGTCTTATCTTCTCTTCAATAACAGCAATTTTATCTTTGTGTGAAGTTTAATAACGACTGCGCGGATTGTGTTCTTTTGACGCTTTTGCCCACATATTGCAAATGAGGAAAACAGCTTTATCACGCACTCGACTAAAAAATACATGTTTTCCCAAGTGTATTGAAATTCACGGCCCTCGTCTTCTATTTTCCTCTACTTCATTTTTCACACACACACACACACACACACACATGCGCGCGTGCTCACGCACATCAGAAAATAACAACAAAAAAATATACCACACAGAGAGATTTCAAGGTTCACTTAACAAACAAATTTAGTTCGGGAAGAGACGGAATCCTACACGACAGCTTGCGGTGGTTAAGATCAACAGCATACCGTCTAGCCTTCAAGAGTACAGGTTGCAGCCCCGGTCATCATCCCTTTGTTAAGCGGGCTTTACTCAGTACATTTGTGCTTTTTAAATTTTAACATAGCATAAATTTACGATTCAGTATTTATTTTTATTTCAAATTATGGTCAGCAGTGATACTGAAGCTTATGGGCGAACAGTGTATTACCGCAGTATTTTTAATATTAATTTTTTCTTCTGTTAAATAGTTTCTTAACGTTAATACTGTCATGTGTAAGGACCACTTTATTGTATTGTCCCCCAACTGGCGAATGTCCAAATTTTTGGCAGTAATTGCCACTCACAGAACAGGGAGTTCGAGATATTCTGTCCTGTTAGCTGTCCTGTTCTGTTACCTGATAGCAATGTAACAGCTGTAACACCTTGATGTGATGGGAAACCTTCTTTAACTTTTAACGTCAATGAAAAAAATCTTAAAAATACTGTAAGTTTCTCAACAATGAGGCGGGCCACACTCTGTAACTAGATCAAAGTAAGTGTTACTGTTGTGTCTGACGGGTTTATATAGATTTCTTTGGTCTTTCCTGTCCATTGCAGGCTTATTACCTTGAAGTAGGCTACGATCTTCTACTATATCCCTAAGTAGTCGCCACTGGTAATGGATATCTGGGTTTATATAGATTTCTTTGGTCTTTCCTGTCCATTGCAGGCTTATTACCTTGAAGTAGGCTACGATCTTCTACTATATCCCTAAGTAGTCGCCACTGGTAATGGATATCTGGGTTTATATAGATTTCTTTGGTCTTTCCTGTCCATTGCAGGCTTATTACCTTGAAGTAGGCTACGATCTTCTACTATATCCCTAAGTAGTCGCCACTAGTAATGGATATCTGGGTTTATATAGATTTCTTTGGTCTTTCCTGTCCATTGCAGGCTTATTACCTTGAAGTAGGCTACGATCTTCTACTATATCCCTAAGTAGTCGCCACTAGTAATGGATATCTGGGTTTATATAGATTTCTTTGGTCTTTCCTGTCCATTGCAGGCTTATTACCTTGAAGTAGGCTACGATCTTCTACTATATCCCTAAGTAGTCGCCACTAGTAATGGATATATTTTCGTCTCAACTCTCCAGTTCAAAAAAGGTCGTTTAAATACCCTAACTGTAATTCATTCTGACCAGTACATAGTGTGAACGCATAGTTGGAAGGTCGCCGTCTTTCATTTATTTGTTTCTTCTCTCAAAGAACCAGAGAACCGTAGTGGCAGGAGGTATGAGTTCTATCCTAATACAAATTTCAGAATATTTTATGTCGACTTATTAAAACCTCTGAATTATACAAAAGCGTAGATGAATACTGACATTTGCTCTACAGGCAATGTAAAGTAAAAGTAAAATAAAGTCGCCTTCTGCACGCCGTAAAGTTATTTGGGGGAGCAGAGTTGTAGCTCCACTCATATTTGTCCTCGGTACCAGATGGGGCTGAGTGGTCAGCTACACGCCCTAGCAACTTTATTCCAGCTGAAAGCGCTTCGAGCACCTGTCGAGTAAGACGCCGTGTGGGTTCCAGAGTCGGTCTGGAAGATTAAAAAAAGCTCTTCTCCCTTTTGGGAATCGAACCACGATTCGTCGGTCGTCCAGCCCGTAACCTAACGCTATCCCAGCATCCAGGGCAGTGAAAAGTATTTGTGATATGTCTTGAAAGTGATGTAGCCCACGGATTTACTTGTACAGGTGTGGACTAATTATAATTTTCAATGCCGTTTTCATTTCCGTTATTACTGAGAATTTTGGAAATGATGTGAACTTTATTGTTTGATCCATATCTTTTACGCGAATTGATTTTAATGGTAATAGGTACAGCATATAGCCTACAGGCGAATGCAGAAACCAGTTTACTGAACCAAACTGTTCTGTGTGGGCGACTTGTAATGACAGTAGACGGGTTATTTATACTACCTGAAAGTAGGAATATTAGAATTCACGGAATTTAACAAAGTGAAGCGATAGAAGTTTTTAAAAAATTAGCGGCAAGCAGGATTAAATTGGATTATTATAGTACTGATGGTTTAAAAGTAAACACATGTAATAAATATTTCAGAAACCTTAAACATTCTTATGTAATAATAATAAAAAAGTTATAATTAAAAATTGAGAATTTTTAATAAAAGGTAACTGTGGAATGAACAGTTCCCACACTGTACTCTTCCGACGTGTCGTTGCAATAATTTCATTACAACTTGTATAATATACTCAAAGACGCACTGCACGTTAATTAAAACATGTTTTGTATATCAGGACTGACACTATTTTCCACGTATATTAAAACATAACCTATTCCTGTTAATAATACACAGTTACATTGTGATTACAACATGCCCTGCACACACCTCAGTCATCTCTCCACTGTCGCGTGTTGATTAGAACTGTGTTTACGTGTGTGTGTGCATAACCAATTGACAATCTACTGTCATATATTGACCAAAACACGTCCTGCATCCTGCATCCAGCACTCCGCTGTCATATATTGATTGGGACATGTGTGCCACACCCCATCATGCACTCCACTATCACATGTTGATTAGAATATGACATATATTTCAGTTGGCACTCTACTGATATTTAGTGATTAGGGCATACGTAGCGCATTCCAGCCAACACTTTATTGCCATATGTTTATCACAACATGACACGTACTACGATTGGCATTCTACTGTCAGATGTTGACCAGGATATCTCTTGCATTGCTCAGCCAACATCCAAATTGCTCTGTTGTTTAGAACATGGCCTTTACCCCGTTGTTACTTTCCCATCTAAACATGCCGTATTGACATTGTTACCGCCGCACTGCCATGATATTGACTAGAACATGACTTATGTATCCTAGCCCAGCGGTCGCCAACCATTCGGACCTCACGGGCCACTAAACTCACAATTTTGAATCCCGCGGACCACTAACATGAATTTTTTTAAAAAGGTACAAACCTCTATAAAATAATTATCATAAAAGTTCCATTTTATTAATATGAAATTTGAATCAACGTAATAAGGCGAAAATTGTCAGCGATCCTGTGTCGGTGACACGACGACGAATCAGAATATAATGAAACAGTATAATAAACATAAAAATTGCAAATAATGTCCAAATTTCTCCACGGACCACCAAAATTTTCTCGCGGACCATCGGTTGGCGACCGCTGCCCTAGCCGGTACACCACTCGCAAATGTGTATTAAAATGTGTGTCACAAGTCTGTCAGGCACTCCATTGTAATGTGTTGATTAGAATATTAACTTTTATATTCCATTTATACGATTACGTTTATTACAGCATGGCTTATTTATCTTCTACTTCATATTGCAGTAGGCCTATTATAGACATGTGCTATGCACTCCATTGCGTTGATTAGAACACGACTTACATACCTTAGTTATCACTCTGTGACATATGCTGATTAGATGGAGCTTATTGAAAATGCATTAAATTTGCATGACCGCAGGGCCCCAAACAATAGAATGATAATGACTTTCCCATTGGACTTGTCATCACACATGAATGAGATTGGTTTGCGAGTCTGTTGCATTATGTTTGTTTTGTGTTATTACGGGCAGTGTTTGTATGTAAGTACAGATTTCTTGTGTGTAGAACACAAACATCCCACATATTGGATATCGTTTGAATTTCAGCTGCTGTGTTGGTAAGGCTTGAGATATATATATATATGACCTATAAAACCTTATATATTTACATATATATACACACATATACACATTGTTTTCACCATCAGTAGTCGCATTAGATATATTTAATTAAAACAACGCATTTCGATTTTATGGATACATCAAGTTCTTTTCTACACAAACACGTGACATGCTATTAATTGACGATAACATGAAATTTTAACTGCCCACGATATTGTTGATTGTGATGAAGGACAAGGTTCAATGCGCGCCTTATCCATGATGAATAATTAATATAACTTGGTTGGACGTATGATAAACCACCTGACAGTGGTTTTACAGTAAACCGAAATGCGTGTTGCTAATTAAATATACCACGTGTTTTCTAGTGTCCGCTTTGTACATGTTCGGGATGTACGATGTACGGGATGTACACTGGCAGTTGATGAGTGAATGTAATTCTGGATGGCTTCGATGAAGTAGATGTCTACTTTGGAGCTGGGATAGCGTATTTGGTATAGTGACACGGTTACAGGCTCCACCACCGAGGAATCGTGTTTCGGTTCTCAGCAGGGCAAAGAATTCTTCTCCAAAACGTCCAGACCGGCTCTGGAGCCCACACAACCTGATGCTCAATTGGTACTGGTGGCTATTTCCCCGGGTATAAAGTGGCCGGGTTCTGAATATGACTTCTTAGCTCTGTCTAGTACCATCGTAAGAGTGGCGAGATATATACTGTTTCTCTCCCGATATGCCTTCGTGGCGAGCACAGGGGCAAATTTACTTTACTTTTCGTACCCTTGCTTTGCACAAAGCTGGAATTTACCGACTTTATAAATGGCGAGATATTTTGTGATATTTTGAATAATTAACAGATTAGAAGAGAAAATTATTTTCGAGTACGTTTTGTGAATTACGTTTCCAACACTGGATTATAGCAGTAAAATCTCTCGCCTTTCGTCACTAATTTCGTTCACAGTGTCTCTCGACGTCCTAAGCGCATTATTCGTCGCTTAATTCGGTTACTATCCGCTTGAACAATGCTGAGGAAGGTTTCACGTCTGTATGTAAACATACTCGTAGCAATGTAAACGCAATAAAGTCAAAATCAATGAGACAAAATCGGGAAAGATAATTTTTAACCCCGTCTACATTGAATGACTTTGCAACAATACGTTAGACTCGTTAGTTACTGTCAAAACCTGAAACGGAAATTTTATTAATTTCATTCATAGCGTCTCCAGGTTTTAAGTGTACTATTTTCGTTCTAATTTAGTAAAGAGATTTAAGGTTTCACAGGGGTGTCGATGAAGAGTTACGTTTTCTGGGATATGACGCCGTATGGATTGGTAGATAGTTACGTCGTTTCGGAAGACCTTGCTGCATCTACGTGTAGCGTGTAAGAAGTCCAAGAAGACTTCGGCTGCTTAAGAAACGTCTCGGCGCCAAGTCCCGGAAGACTTGGATCTTCTAATTCAGTAAACTTTTGCTGCCTGAGTTGGAATTACATTTGTGTCTGATATAATAGATCTGCAATAGCTGAGCATCAAGACCAATGAGATGTGCAATATTGTTTTGTGACTCTAGAAGAAGTAACTTCGCAATAATACATGACATATGCGTGTCACAGTAAAACCGTCACTGAGTTTCATCATTAAATTCGTTAATACCTTCTCCAGGTATTAATTAGCTGACTTTTTCGTCTGACTGGGAAACCTTGTTTATATGTAAAGGTAAATTCACCCCCCCCCCCCACGTAACATTCCATGCAGGCACACAGGGAGAGTAGAAGCATAACTCAACTCATTCTTAACCTCGGCGCTAAATGGGGGTCGGTGGTCAACGTCATGCCCCCGTCGCTTTACCCTCGGGAAAGAACCGGGAGGCTGGGCTGGCCCCAGGGTCGGTTTGGATGGGTATGGAGAAGAGAAAATATCTTTCCCTCACCGGGTTTCGAACCCCAGACCATCGAGCCTGTAACGTGTCACTATACCGGCTACGCTATCCCTATACAGTCCCTAGATTTGTATGTCAAAGAATAAATTTGTGTCAACAATAAATGCAAATCTGAACGAATAAGGTATAACAATTTTAAGAGCATGATTTAAAAATATGTTTACACTAGTCCGGAATAACCCTTCCAACTGATGTTGGACGCCATTCAATCTTCTGTCTAAAGTAATTTTATCTTCGTTGCAAATTACTCAACCGAAATTGATGGATGCTTGCGATAATGATAAGATTAATCTGCGGAACCCATTAGCTGAATCTCTCTTCTCTGATTCCTGGCGGTATGGCGGTGCCGTGAATTCATTCACACGGTGATAAATGGGAAGCCTTACGTGCCAGCTGGCTTACTATTGGCATGGCGTACATTTAGCGGAAGGTACCCGTCACTTAATCAGCTCTCACAATTGAAATCTTAAATTAAATACCGATCTGTGTGCTTAGAAATGCCGACGAATATATCTTTAAGCGTGATCAGCACAGTATGATGCGGCGTAACTGGATGACAATTGAAAATACATCGCGTTATTAAAGTGACAGGGCCTTTGTGCCCGATATGCGAAACAAATATAACCTTATTGGTGAAGCATGCGTGTATCCATATGCTAGTTTATGAAATGATTAGCCACTTCATATTAATTCCTATGCTTGCCATGTCGTTAGATGTCCCCGAACATCCATGCTTTATTATTCAATGCAACTCATTCAGTGTGTCCGTAATCGTATACAGGTTACGACTTCTACTTGCTTCATGGTGGCATATATATATATATATATATATACTAATATGTGGATCTTTTTAAACAAGTGTTAATTTCAAATAAAGAACCAAAACGGTCAATGGTGGTGGAAAATTGTTGATTATACTTTAATATTATATTAAATAATTAAATCAATTTTCTATTTAAAATGACAAAGCTATACGAGTCACGCGCATGGCCTTTTCTCTACTTCATTGTTAGCTACGTCAGTTACTGCTGCACTTTGGTCCTATCAAGAATTGCCCGCCTTCCCCATTTAATCACTATCAGCATTAGCAATACAATAAGCTTTAGAAACAGAGTGAAAGTTTAACGTCGACACTGGTTGCAGCTCTGCAGGCTTTTTGTATGAACGTAGTATTGTTCTACGTCCTGTGTTCAAGTGTTTCTTATACGCAAGATGTTGAGGTTCCATCAGAATGACATATTGGTTATCAAACGTCTCTTCGTGTCATTGTGTAACGTAAATGAAGCGTATTTTGCAAGTCCTTTGACATGTATTGAGTGACGGTGGAATTTATTTTAAGGCCTACTTGGCGGAAACTCTTGTTAACAAATTGGAGAATATTGCAGACTGAATGTGATAGCCGGGTAATAAACACTTCTTAACCAACAGTTGCACTATTAACGTAGATTGTCACTTAAAATCACTTAAAATGCCCTACATATGTTTCGGTCGTCGAGCAACCATCATCAGGGGCTTCTATATAAGTACAAGCTTCAATACGCACTTTCATTTTTCATTGCTGGTACGTATTGAAGTTTGTACATACATAGAAGCCCCTGATGATGGTCGCTCGACGACCGAAACATATGTAGGGCATTTTAAGTGATTTTAAGTGACAATCTACGTTAATAGTGCAACTGTTGGTTAATAAGTGTTTATTAATACCACAATGCACGGTGAACAAAGAGTAAAGTGATAGCCGGGTATTAATTGATTACTATAGAATTATCACATTTCTTTTTTTTTTTCTTGAAACTTGGTGCCATTATGACAGGCTTTTAGAAAAGTTATCCTTCTTTTAACTGTGTGAAGAATAAAGTGGGCCTACATCAATATGACAACATAAGGTGTTGTGTGTCTGTCTGTGGCAGTCATTACTCGTCAGAAGCCAAAGGTAATGTGTTAAAATTTACGTTCAGCGAAACGGGTCAAGCTGTAGCTCATTTGAAAGGTCTTGCTGTAACAAATACAGTAAAGCATACCAAAACAGCGTAATGTTTTCCGTCAAGGACTAAAAGGACAAGAGAAATAAAGGTTCAGTGAAGGACAAGTTGAAGTTGAACATCATTTGAACTGGTTCGCTCTAACAGATCTTTTAAAGAATGTTAAAATAGGCTGTAGTATAAAACCAGGGAATGAAAGGCCCAAAATAAAATAAAAATAAAGTTAAATTAAATAAATTAAGAAGGTATGATTACCAGTTTGTGCCTTTTTAAAAGTCCTCGGTTTAGCAAGTGTCAGGTTACCTGGTTTGTGTCGTCTCTTGTATTAATAAGCAGTCTTATACATTATTCTGAATTCTCTAAAAAATATAGCAAAATTGGCGGAACGTTCGAAATAAAAATGCCGTTTGTCGCTGCATTATTCACAAATAACACACCACTGATCCACTCTTTTGCATTAAATCACGACTTCCCTGAATACGCATGTCATTAAAGCAACTGTAAGGAAAAATTGTTTCTTTTAGCGTTAGACTGGACAAAATGCCCTTAACAAGGTCTTTTGCTGGAGGATGATATTTTGTGAACTGTTTATTTAGCACTGACTTGATGTTTTGTTAGTATTACAAACTTTGTAGTCTCTGTTGCATTCTTGAATTGAAATTTTGATATCATAAAGTTGCAGCCAGAGCTACGTAACTGCAAATTAATTACTGGCTGTCGCTGTATTTCTGCTGAGTGCTTTGCTTGAGGCGGAGGGATGAAGTTTCGCACTCATTCTAAGCAGCTTTTATTATGTATGGGCCCTCTAATGGGTATATTTTACGACAGGGCGTACTTATGATATCTTGATCCATTCCGAAAAAAAGGAAGTTTGGTTTTTTGTTAGATCGATTTGTATAAAAATGAAGTCTGTGCTGTTAATTTGACATAAGCGTATTGATAACTTTCATGAACAGATTTTATTCTGGTGGAAAAACTGTGGGTAACTGCAAAGAAACATGCCTCTTTGGTGAGACTTTGCTGGCTCACAGAAGTGTTGTGTGTGTTGATAACACAGTAAATGTAACGGAAACGGGAACATTTTACTTGCTAAATGGTTCCTATTAACTGTCGTGGGGATAATGGAGTCAGAGAGGGCGGCCGACCTTTCAAGTTCAACGAAAATCTGTACCCTGCTTGATAAGTTAACATGGGGACCAGCTTGGTAGGTCTGCCTTTTCGCTACAGCTGGCATCTTCCCTCATGTCCATACGCTCCCAGTTACTTTTAATCTATACAGGTTTCTTCGATTTCATTGAAATTTTTTCCTGACAAGATGATGTGTGGCCTAGGTTCGTGACTCATTTCGATACTAGAATAAACGATTGTTGATAATAAGAAATCAGTAATAATTATAAGTTAGCTGTTATTAACAGGTTACGTTTGTGTACAATTTCTTCTTCTCCTCCCCCTCTTCCTCCCCTCTTTCTCTTCCTCCCCTCTTCCTTATCTTTCTCCTCCTTCCTGCTCTTCCTCCTCCTGCTCATCCTCCTCCTCCTCATCCTCCTCCTTCTCCTCCTCATTAAGCATTACAGTCCGTTGTGGACATTGGCTACCAATACAATCCTCCACTCCGTCCGGTCTCTGACCATTGTATGCCAATTTCTTATTCCAGTTATATTTCGATCCTCTTAAACGTCATCAGTCTCTCTTTTCCGTGGTCTTCCTATTTACCTTATTCCTTTCATTCTGGCAGTCAGTGTTTCTTGGCATACTTTCGTTATTCATCCCTTCAGTATGTCCACAGCATCTTAATCTAAGCGATTTTATAAATTATACAATGCGCGCCCCTCGTAATGTATCGTTTATATCCTTATTTTTTCTTCTTCTCCAACTTTCTTCTTTTTTATGGGACCATAAATTTTTCTTATAATATTCCTTTACTCTAAGAGCATTCATTTTTTCTGCCCCGTAGCTTAAGGTGGGTCGTTTTAAAGTTTTATAAATTTTTAGTTTAGTATTTCGGGACGAGCCATTAGACGTGAGATTTTATTATGTGCTGATTTTGCACGGTTTGCTGTCATAATTTTAAAATTAATGCCTGTCTACACTTTATTTTCATTATCTAGACCTGATCCCAAGTATGTGAAGTCTGTTTATCTGAAACAATGGTATGAAACAGTGTTTCTCAACCAGGGGTCCGCAAGTTGTGCCTAAGGGGTCCTAGAATTTAGTATATTTTGTGCAGCAGAACATAAGCCTTTTTTGCTTGTATTTGTCGTAATTTTAGTTTTGTTTTCACTACTGCTGGAAAAAAACATACCTTTGTAGTGAATTTTTACGTTGACTTAATAAAGGTTTTTAGAATTTCAGTATTTTTGTCGTGTGTAATTATTTTATCTCGAAATGTTACCGCTAATTATGCCTTAGATGTCCGCATGTTGAGACGCATCGCAGAATTGGTGAGACTTTGTAAAGGGGTCCGCTGTACCAGAAACTGTGTGAATCGGTGGGTTTCTGCGTGTTATGGGCGCAGTTCCATTCGAGAGTTTGATTGATACGTCTGTTAACCACTGTTTATTACACACTCTCTATTACTAGTGCGGCTCTTAACTTGAATTAACCCTTGAAGACCGTAGGGTTTCTATATGTACCACCAGCTTTAACACTCAGAAATTCTACGTTCCACCCACAGAGTCCATTTACGTGTTTTATGGATGTGAAATCAAACAGTGATTATTCCCTACAAAGCATTAACTGACTGGTTTTTATAACAGAGACGTAGTTTTTTACTGCGCGGTACGAACTGGATTTTGAAATGTAATTCAGGTTAGCCTTAGCCTTTAAAGGATTAAGCAATGTAAACTTAAATGAACGAGAGCGTGGAGAGTGATGTTGCTGATGAATAATTGTGAATTTGAGGGGAGTGTACCAGCTCAGAGTATCATGTTTTTGTGTTTTGTGTAAACACGTTCTATCATTACAAAAATAAACAGTCAGGGGTAAAGGTGATGTATTTTTTAAAATGTGTGATCGGCAAACACATCACATAGCATGTAATTGATACGATGACCTATTAACCTTTAGTCAACAGCTTTGGTTACATTAAAAAGAACAAAAATAATTTGTTTATAATCTGATATTCTGTCACACAGTTATACGTCATAATGCAGGGATATTGCTGTTATAACACAGACTCAAGGTCTGTTTCATTGTGACAGAATGTGTCGCGTTAATATAAAGCTAGCGCGGAATTGTGAAACTACAGCGTATGTATATATATAAAGCTGGTGGTGGGAACTAAAGCTAGTTTATGACACTGAATAGCATTAAAATACCAAAGAAGAGACAAATGTCCGGACTGTGAACACATGTAATTTACTCAGTGTACCTCAAAGAGAGGTATGTGTCAAATGAACGAAGGAGGAAATGGAGTTACGCAGGTGTATTTTTTTTTCTGAAAGGAATGAATCGCACTGCCAGTAAGTACCTCCTATACTTGCTTGTTTCTGGTTACCAGCTGAGTTCAAGGTAAGGGCTAGGATATGCAGGATATAAGATAAAACTGTACCGCGATTTTGGAAGTTACGGAACCTTCTGCTTGACTTAGAGACAAAATTGAAGATGTTATGCAAAGAGATAGAACAGTCTGTCAGTATATAGTTGTCTGCTGGATCTGAAATTGTGGTTCAATGTGCCACACGACAGAAGAGATCAGTGAACACGCAGTTTCTCTTCTATCAGAGCTAAGTCACTGCAAGACACTGCACGTTGTCAGACACATCGTCACTTCCAGTGGCCTAGACAGTACTTTCCTTCCATACCTCTGTGCATCCTTCTTAATAAAGGAAAAATATGTAATGCTTTTTGTATAGGTATGTCATTACGTAATTTGCTGTATTATTAGTGGAAATTGTTTGAGAGCGGAAAGAAACCTAAGATGGTAGAAAGATGATGATGATGATGATGATAATACAGGGCTTCTTTTGTCGCTGACCTGAACACCGCCGCTGTCACGGAACGTCGCGGCGGATGCAGGCTGTCTGTGCGGTAAACTATCGTGCTCTGGTGAGCGATATGAGAAACACACTATAGTCTTGTACAGTGATACCTCGGCTAACGAGTGACCCTGCTAACGAATTTTTCGGGTAACGAAGATTTTTTTCGCTGTTTTTCGGACTCGGCTAACGAATATGGATTCGGCTAACGAATGTTTTACTGGATGCTCGTGCTAACATAAAGCAGCAAACATGAACGGTCGGGCCATTCCAGGAGCTTATCTTTTCCGTCTGTATGTGTGTGACAAAGAAATGAGCTGACCACATCACATAGGGGAGACCCACCAACCCGACTGGGTTGTTTACGTTCGAGACAGCGAGAAGTGAGACGCCTGATAACATAAGCTGCTTCGGATTTGATGACGGATGTCAGTACGGTGCACGCTCCGTGTGTACATATTTTCAGTTTAATAGTATAAAGTGTATAATATATTTTCAATATAATAGTGTAAAGATCGTCAGTTTTTCATTCTACTTTCCATTCTCCTTCATCCAATTGGGTAGCTGTTCATCTCAGCCTTTGGTGAGTTTTTGCCCTTTTATAGTGTGCTTTTTACTATTTTATAAAACTTATCTTTAAATAGTGGGCAGCATCCAGAACGAATTAAACGATTTTCTATAGAAACCTACGGGAAATCACGTTTCGGCTAACGAAGATTTCGGCTAACGAATGTGATTCCGGAACGAATTATCTTCGTTAGCCGAGGTATCACTGTATACGTCCTTGTTACGACAGCTGTTTTTGCCTGTTTGCACCAAGAACGGGGAATACGAAACCTGAAGTCTGAATTGTATATAAAGCGATAGGTTATGAAGTGTTTAGCGACACCAAACAAACTGCTATTTTGTATTACAAAGGTCTGAGTTTTAAACGTGGAAGCCAGCTGCACTGACTGAGAGTTGTCGTGTTTTTTTATAAGTGACTTCAGATAAATTCCGGGACAGTACCTAAAATTTGACCAGGACGGCTTCGTTCTGCATACGTTCTAATTAACCTATCTCCTCATCCTATAATTCAACTGTATATAGTCTGAGCTGCTGACGTGGTCGTTGAACCATAAAAATACTGTTTTAATGAGGTTAATATTGAATGAACCCTCTAGTATATAGACTGAGTTTCCAATCTTCCTGATTGTTTAAATGTCAAAAATGCAGTGATGTAGAGTATATTGCTCGATTTCGACTGATGTATATAACGAGACATGTCCGCCCATCTGAATGGATTTTAAAAGCTTTTCTCTTTTCTGATAAATATTTGGTAATTTTACACTTAATCTCTGATGTCAAATAAAGTAGTAGCTTTGATTAACGAATGTAATCCAAATGGCAATTTTAATTACGGGTCCTTTAACCTAACCAATATAGAAACTAATGGAAAGATATGACGAAGCTTCGAAAATTTGTGATTGCCTTTCTGTAATTTTTAAATTTAAGGAGCGCCATATTGTGGCACTATTTTGGAAAGAACCAATGGAAATGAAAGCTGAATACCAGAGTTTAAGTCTCTGTTACTTTATAAGGAATGATTATTCGCTGGTGGTACCATATTGTTCTATTTGGTCGTCCGTTTTGTCTCTTTATTTAATGACGTTACTAGCACTTCGTAGTATAAGGTGTCGAACAGCAGGATGATTGGTGGTTGCTGCATTAGAAAGGATATATGTAGAAGGAAGTGGCCGTGGCCTAATTTGAATCACTACTCTAGAACTTGCCTGGACAGACAGAAGAAAATCACGAAACGTCAATGAAGTTTGCTGGTCTGCGGGCCCACGTGGATACGGTGAGAAACTTTTGTTGTTAAATCTGAAAAATTTTGGGCAGTTAGGAGAGTTGAATGCAGTATATACAGCTTATTTCACATAAGGTGTGCCAAACTTCAGGATGTTATTATATGAGTCATTTTAAGTAAAAATGGTTTCTCAACATATACCTGATTGTCCACCGTTGTATCGCTGCGAGTGTTCTTAAGATGATTGTGTGTAACGATAGAATCATTGCTGTTAAGTTAAAGGCAGTACTGGTAAATATTTTGATAGTGCAAGTCTCCATGCCAACATTGGGGTATGAAGATAATGATTTGGAAGAATTGTATGATATAATTCAAAAAATTCTTCAAGAGAATGAAAACGCGAGAAAAACACCATCATAAGGGGAGACGTGAACTGTGTGGTTGGACATAATTCAGATCGAAACATTGTTGGACCACATGAACTGGGAAAGAGAAACCGGAGAGGTAAAATACTCATCGACTTCTATGAAAGAAATGGACCTGTTATTACCAACACATGGTTTAGAAAGCCTAAGAGAAAATTGTTCACCTGGGAAGCACCAGGAGATCGAAATCGACATCAGTTTGGCTGTGTACTTGTGAAACAGCGATTCAGAAAGAGTGTGAAGGATGTGCAGACCCTGCAGATATTGATTCTGACCACAACTTACTGCTTGCAAAGATCTGCACGAGGGTAAAGAAAATCATAAAGTGTCAAAGGGAAAACCAAGATGGGATTTGGAGAAACTATATGCTCAACGACAGAAAGTGCAAGGTACTCTAGAAGAAAACCTCGGTGCAATCGAATGTGAAAGTGGGAATGTGGAAGTCCAGCGGAACAATACCAAGAAATGTGTGTTAGATAGCACGAATGATTTGGTTGGGAAAGTCGAGCGCAGAGCAAGAAAGTTATGGATTTCACAGGAAATGATCAATGAACTGGACGAACGAAGGAAATGGAAGAATGTCAACAACGAGGAAGGAAGGAAGAACTACAGAAGACTGAGGAACGAATTGAAAAGAGCCACGGACAACACCAAGAAGGAATATCTGGAGAGCATATGCGACGAGATCATAGAATTTCAAAGAACAGGACGTTATGTTTTAACGTACATGAAGACAAAGGAACTAGGTTGGAAAGAAAACCATGGGATTCAAAACATTATCATCGAAAGCTCAACAAGAACAATACTTTTTTAACAGGAAAACTGGACTTAAATTTAAGGAAGAAATTAGTGAAATGCTACATTTGGAGGATAGATTTATATGGTGCTGAAACGTGGACATTTCGGAAAGTAGATCAGAAATACCTGGAAAGTCTTGAAACGTGGTGCTGAAGAAGGACGGAGAAGATCAGTTGGACCTGTCGTGTGAAAAATAAAGAAGTATTACACAGAGTCCAGGAGGAGAGGAACATCGTACGTACAATAAGACAAAGGAAGGCTAACTGGGTTGGTCACATCTTGCGTAGAAACTGCCTTCTGAAACATGTTTTTGAAGGAAAGATAAAGGAAAGGATACAAGTGACTGGAAGACAAGGAAGAAGATGTAAGTAGATACTGGATGACCTTAAGGAAATGAGAAGATACTTGAAATTGAGAGAGGAAACACTAGATCGCACTCTCTGGAAAACTCGCTTTGGAAGAGGCTACGGACCTATCGTAAGACAGACTGCGTGATGATGATGATGATGGTGATGGTGATGATGATGATATCGCTACGATCATTCAATATTTCAAGATACTGTACCATACTGCATGGTTTCAGTTGTTATGAACCACCTTCATTTTTGCTCCCATCTCTGGCAAACACTACTCCCTCGTATCTCGTACTCGTTTTGGTCCATAGGCCTGGCCTGCTAGGTCACCATGTATCATGTCCCTTGACTACGTCTTGTGGGGCACATGATGGACATAGTCCACCAGCAAACATCGCATGCAAAGGAAGAAGTCTTGCATCAAATTATGACTCCCCTGACTGCATAAGATAAAATGATAGAATTATCAGAAACGCAATAAGTTGTTTTGAGACGCGCACAGTTGTGCACACAGGGCAGCGGAAAACATTTTGATGATTAATCAGTGTAACATAATTGAATATTGATGTTATCTAATCAGAACGGATGTTTTTCTTCATTTTGTAACAGAAATACTTTCACTAACTAACTCAGTAACATAACTGAAAATTGATGCCTTTTTTTCGTGGTGTTATTTAACACATAATTTTCTTTTGGTGCAGTGCATACAGCAGGCTAAGACTTAATTGCTGCCTTTGTTTTTTGTTGTTATAGTACACAGAATGTGCAACAGATTAAGACAATAGACATTTCTTTTGGGGTAACGTTGTGCTTTTACACGTCATAAATGCGTATCTGGTATTAGAGGTATAGCACCACCCATTCTTAATCTCGGCACTACACGGAGGTCACCTTTCGGCTGCTTTACCCCCGCGTTAAGAGACCCCAGTACCTATTTAATAGGAGGTTGACTGGACCACGGTGCTGGTGTGGAACCTGTGAAGAGAAAAATCTTGTGGTGCTGCTGGGAATCGAAGCACGATTTATCGGTTGTCCAGGCTGTAGCCTGTCTACTATACGGGTTACGCTATCGATGTCGTGTGGTAACTAGTTACCGACGTTTCGAAGGATTGTAGTGCCTTCAGCTTCAGGCATAGAGAGTGTAAGAAGTGTGAGTGGTTGGTATGCCTATTAGGAACCCAAACGTACCCATACTACCTGTGAAAGCTAGAGAAAGTTTTCATCCCTTTTGTAATGCATTGATATGAGGTTTATTTTATTCTATCTTATAACGTATTTCTTTGTTTCAGTACGAATCTGAGAGCTGCATTAACCCTTTAAAACGAAGCGTAAACTGTTTTATTTCAAGAACCAGTTTGTACCTCGCAGTAAACACTTTTCATCTCGGTTATAAAAACCAATCAGTTTATGTTATGTGGGGCAACGGTCGCTGTTTGTTCCGAGGTAAATACGAAACGCATAAACACAGTGCAGGCTGAATACACAATTCTTGATTGTTTAACCTGTTGATGCATCAAGTAACCAGTAGGCTTTAAAAGGTTAAAGAAGTTAAAAAAAGGTGAAGTTTTCCCTGTGCTTAGTTAAACGCCACTCCATGATGGTTAATGGAGGAGTGAAAATTTGTTAGAAATAATTTTCCAAAATTTTTTTCGTTGCTGCTATCTCATTGTTCTGTGTGTCGAAAATAGATTCAGAATGTGGGTCTTTGAAAGAAATGTTTGGCCTTGGAGTTACGAATTGAATTCCTGTTTATACCTACTACCTATTAACCCCCTGAAGCCCGAATTTCATGTAACAAATGCCGCACAGTAATGAGTCTTCATTATTAACGTCGATCGAAAGTGCTGTGTTGCGAAATAACCACCGTTTGTTCTGAGAATTATACGACACACACGAAACACACTGCGGGAAAAGTTCACAACCTTTTGTAATATTAACCCTGTGGTGCATGTACTAACCACTGTGCGTTAAAGGGTCAATACGCAAAACTTCGCAAGGTGAAACCTGGAATGCTACATACAGAATGCAGTCTTCATTGGTTTTTTTTTCAGATAAGTAGTGTTACCCTCGTGCTGCGATCTCAGCAACCGGGATAGCTGAGTCGATGTAGCAAATATGCTACGGGCTGGACAACCGAGAAATCGTGGTTCGATTTCCGTAGCGGCAAGAGGTTTCTTTTTTCTGCAAAGTGCCCAGCCCTGCTCTAGGGCCCACACAGCCTTCTACTCAATGCGTACTGGGGACTTCTTTGCCCAGGGGTAAAGCGATCGAGGTGTGAATTTGACCATTCACCCTATCAAGTGTGGAGGCTAAGGATGGATGGAATTATACCTCCACCCTCCATGTGCCTTCGTAGCATGCATAGGAACAGCTTTACTTTACCTGTACCTTCTCTCTTACTCGTCCAGTTGTACCATACGGACGTGTGCAGTTGTATAAGAATTTGCAAAACATAATCATTACTTCCATAGACGAAATCTACAGAAAATATGGATTTTTTTAAAAATTTGAGGTTAGGCTGCTTATTCCCCTACGTCACTATCACATGTTTAAAAACATCTAAATTACAACAAATAACCTAGGCCTAGATTGTTTTCAGAACACAGGTTCTTTTATGTCGCTTAATTTTCAAACATCTGTACTTTTCATCTTCTGGTAAATAAAATACCTATACGCTTGTGAGACCACCGTGCTAACTTTTTGTATGTACCCGTCTCCATTTTTCACCTCTTCTTCCATGAATCATTTGACCTATTTTCATGAAAACTCGTATGTATGTTACAACAGTAATTTTATAGAGTCAGTAATAACGATATACTAGACACGCGAGGTTTTGAAGGGGGAGCGATTCTAGTGACAACTTAGGGTTCTTAAATGATGTATGGTAATCGTTCTGGGATAAATACACAACCTTTGTTAAAGTTTTTTTTGTAGAAATATTGAGGTCATGCGAAATTGTTGTACAATTAAGTAATAATTTCTTCTCATTTATATCATAAAACAAGGCAGTAATAATGGCCATAATAATGAGGCTTAGAATTATTTACATTTTGCATACTGCATATGTAAAATAAACTCACATCTAAACTTTCACTTAGGGCCAGTCTTATAAATAATGAAATATGCACTTCATTATTATAGGATTGGCCCTAAGTGAAAGTTTAAATTTGTGTTTATTTTACATATGCAATATGTAAAATGCATATAATTTTAAGCCTAGTAGTCATAATAATGATAATAATATAATAATAATTATAATAACACTTCTGTTCCGAACTCGTGATTTAATATATTCTTGCATTATTAAGCGTGCGTTTCAGTGCCACACAGTTTATATCGCTTTCTCATAAGTACGTTTCGTGTTCTGACTACTGTCAGTTTGTTGTCAACTTCCCGTTTTTGCATATTTGCCACTGTGAATAACAGGAATCCTGATTTCCCGATCTCTTCAGCAAAGCTCCGTTAAATTGGTTCTCGGTACAAATATATGCAACTATTAAATTCTTTTCATTTCATATATGCTTTGTAAACTATATTTTTCTTTGCTGATTGGATTAATGGACATTCCAATTATTTTCGCTTTTAAGCTTCTTACCATGTGACAATCATTGGTTACGTAGGCCTATACGGGTATGTGATTAGAACGTGTGTTTTACATATCCTGACGTTTCGTGTTTGTGTGAATGAACAGTATCTGATTCTATATGTACAAGAACGCGGAATATGGGAATAATTATAGTCTAAATGTATCTAGAGTATATCGCAGGCACAAAGAACAAAGCTGAAAGGCACTGAAAGGGAAATTAATTTTCAAGGATGAGACGAAAACAGGTGCTCTTTGTTACTGTGTTTCATTGGGTTTGTGACTAGTTCGTGGATATTAACGAAGTACTGAGGTTCTCACGGCTGTGACTGTGAAGGTTGTTGTACTATGAGAAGTGGCGCTGTGTAGTCTGCTAGGTATCTACCTATGTTTTGGGGGATTCTGCTGCCTCCAATATCAGGGGAAATGAAGCGTAGTTACAGTTATACCATATTGCACGACTTCACGTCCCACAAGACTGATATTCACACAAATGTTCTCGGCACAGTCTGGTTTTATATGTTTTGTTATTTAGCGCCACTGTATCAACTGTTGGTGTTTTGTAGCTTCATGGATGTCTATGATCGAGATAGGTGGCTTAGAGATTATGTTTTAAGTTACCTTATGTTGTGTTTCTTAAAATTTTATACTTTTAACTGTATTTGCCAGTCTCCTGGCAATTGTGATAACAATGAAAGAGTAATATGTCTTGTTCATTATTTACTTTTACAGCAATATTAAAGGTAAATACTTGAATATTCTTTGAAATTTCTTGTCGTATTATGTTTTCTTAATACAATAAGCACTTTGCCAGAATATCAGATAAACATGACACGTGCTAGGTTGTGTCACTCATTTGATGTAATGGCAATGAAATTCAGATGACGTGATACATTTTCAGAACATCAGGCAAACCTAATGATGGAAATGCATAAAAGTATATCTCAGCTGTGATTAGAAATGCAGAATTCTTAAATACAATATTTTACATGGCTCGGATTTGTATAGAAACAAGCCTATTCTGAAAGTGATGACTTCTCGGAATGCAATATCCCGCGAAAGAGCGTGATACAGTTATTAGTTTGCTGCAGCCATACGCTTAAAGGAACAGAGGCCCGCATGTAGGCGACTGAAGGAATGACGTAGCAGCGTATAAAGAATCGAACTTTTCAGAGCGTGTGATTGCGAAACTGATGCGGTTTTAATTAGGACGTAAGCGAAAGGAAGTTACAGTCGGATGAACTGTTGAAACTTAATATGAATGACATGCTGTAGTTGTATAGATCACATGACCCAACGAGGCGTTGCATTTTAACAATCAAAATGAAATTGTGTCCACATTTCGCGAGCAACACTACACATTTTTCCTCACACTTGAATAGATTTTAATATTATTCGAGGCATTAATATTAATACTCAGGCACAGAATTCACGTTTTCATTGTCTAAAGTCAGCGTTACTGCAGCAACTTTATGAGTCGACTTGAATACTATACTTTTATCTGAGCGTCTTTGATTGAGCCGACGACAGGCTGTGTTTATCACTGGTGTTGGTAGTATATTGTCCAAGTAACCTGGTGCCCTCAGGTGTTTCGTAATTTCTCTAAGCCCTTCTGGCGAATACTTCCATGTCGACTACGATCACCTCCGTCCGGCTCTTCCGTTATGTATGTTCACTTGCCCATCTCAATCGGCTGTCACTATAATACCCGAATTTGAGGGTATGTCATTAACCGGTAGGAGCCTATTTGTTACTATACCAAGTAGGTACTACAAAGTTTAACAGCTCTGTAGTTTGTCCACGTAGTGTATGTGTGTTTTCCTTATGATTCGTACAAGGAACAGCAATTATGTTTCTCCGCATTATCACCCGGTTGGTGTGTCTAGTGTAAGTACATTATTCTCTGAGGTAGGAACTGAATTTTTGTATGCAGGCTGTAGACACATACAATCGAACTCGGTTATAACGTCATTAAAGGGACAGAATATTTTGTGTCGTTATAAACGAATGTTGTTTTAACAGAGGAGTATAATGTTATGGTTAACAGTGACGAATTAATTGGTACCACAGAATATCTGACACTATAGGCGAGATGTTGCATAAACCGATGTTGTTAGAACCTGGTTCGACTGTATTTGTACAGGATTTTCCTCTTCGTAAGTCAACGAGTAAGCACTAACTTTAATTTAACCCTCCACGAAGCACTCATGCTACTGATAAGAGCAGCATAAAAACTTTATAACAAAACGATGCCTTTTTTTAAAAAAAATCTTAGTTTTCAAGGAATAAATAATACGACATACAACTGAAGGCCCAACCGCTATGATCTCTCTATATTACGTCGTAAGCACTGGCACTTGTTTCTTCATTTTGTTCCAACTCCCAGTAAACCTGACCACTTTCATTTAAAACTTGCAAATATGACTGGATCCATGTGCGTGACTCGTTTGGCTCAGGGTAGGTTCTACTGGCGGGCTCTTATGAATAAGGGAATGACCCACCCGATATCACAACGGTGGTAAGCTCTTTACCACCTGAGTTAACTATCTTCAAGAGGGGTTGTCTCCCATGTATTTCGTTAGTTACTAGATTTCTTATTCTCCGGGGCGTTAATGTCTCTTCGGGCAAAATAAAGCTTCTGCCCTTTGAATATTTGTCTTTTGGGTTATAGTGCCAGGTAGACTGGTGTATGTGTAACAATGTGTGGGAAGAAACTTGCTAATGTGTGTTTACTGTACTGTATAAACCACATACATTAGCATTTGAAAACACTACGATGTTCCCACACAGTGTATTTTTGAGTGTCACACTGTTATCACAATAAACATTTGTTTTGTCTAAACGGCATGAAGCGGGTTGTCTTTGTAAGGATGACGTAGTGTGTTCTGTGGGGTAGTAACTACAGTTTTAAATATTTTGTACATTGATATCAGGCTTCAAGGCTGTGCCATCGCTAGGTGGTTATTGTCCATTTATTGAAACTACCTATTTTAACTGCGTTGATTATAAATATAATCTGTTCTACTCCCGGCGGCGGTAGGAATTTTTTCTTCGTTGTCTCGTCCAGGCCGGCTCTGCGGCCCACCTAGGCTCGTATATGTTGCTTGCCAGGGATAAAGTGACCAGAGCGTGATGCTGAGTACTTACTTTTGTGTGATGCGTAATGCAAGGAGATTTTACTCCATTTCCGCATATGTATTCTTAGCGTGGTGCTGAATTAACTATTAGAACTACATTTATAAATGCAACCCTTACCTGTACATTTAAATGTAGATTTTTTAACACTAGGCATATTCTTTAACGGAATCGCCACGTTAGCTACTACTAGTGTTTCTGCTGCTACTGCTACTACTGCTAATGGAATCGCCACGCCTGCCACTGAAACTATTACTACTACTGCTGCTACTACTACTACTAGTAGTAGTAGTAGCATATGTGGTGATTCTATTAAGGAATAGTCCTAGCGTTCAAAAAATCTACATAGAAGTGTACAGATTAGGGTTGAAGCACTACTGCTGCTGCTGCTACTTCAACACTATTGATACTTCAGCACAGTTCTGAAGTAGTAGTAGTAGTAGTAGTAGTAGTAGTAGTAGTAGTAGTGCTGCTGTTGCTGCTAGTAATACTACCATATAAGAAACACCATAAAAATTCCATTATAGCGGCTAGGTTCCAGAGCAATGGATTAAAGCCGGAATTGCGTAGGATCTCTGACGATTCCAATTACTGCCGTAAAAAAGGTCATGGGTTGTTAGGGAGAGCAGACGGGTCAACAGATGATTCGGGTGAATGAGCTTCTTTTTAATTCGCACCACCGCGAGATCGGTATATTGCTGCTGTTGTGTAAGCACAGTGCAGTGACTTCTACGGTCCTGTATTTCAATACGTTTCGCGTGTGCGTGATTGTCCCTTGCAATACAACATGTGACACATTCTATATAACTGTATTTTTAATATAACCGTGATGATGAGAACGTACAGGTCTGGGACCGGGCTTGATTTCAGTTTCGTTATTAAGCTCACAGACGGCGTTTACTTCGTTCTCAGAATATTCAGGGATAATTACTTTTATATGTCAGTAACGGACACCCTAGGCCGTGCCATGGTTCAGGTGGTTAGTCGCCGGCCTCTCGCCGCGGAAGCCCGGGTTCGATCCCGGCTCCGTCCATGTGGGATTTGTGGTGGACAAAGTGGCACTGGGACAGGTTTTTCTCCGAGTACTTCGGTTTTCTCCTGTCAATTTCATTCCACCGATGCTCCATTACAAGGAAAAACGAAAAAAACTAATTATCTTCATCACAGGGTTGCACAATAACAAGCCCCAAGGCTGCGGTGCGGCCGTAGCATCTGCTGCGGAGCCCTTCACCACACACAAAAAAAGTAGGAGTACTGAGAATGCAAATCCGCAAGGCATGCAAGTGGAGACCGGCTGTGCACCTCTGTACGGAGATCATCTTTCCAACCTTTTATGTTACGCACGGAACAACGCTTGGACAGAGAATACCATAACTGTGTGTTCCGTTATGCATATATAACCGCTGTGGGAGATAGAATTTTATAAAGCTAGCTTGCTCTTGCTGCATTTGAATTGGGCCCTTCCCTGCATGTGAATTGGTCAGTTGCAAAGGAAAACAGCCCGCGTTTTAGCTATTTGTCACTTTCCCCTTTCCAGCTAACAAATTCCGTTACAGTGTCCACTCTGTGCCTAACTCTTCTGCTCAGATTACTTAGGTCTGGCCTCTTCAAATGAAAGGGGCACACAAACATTTCCGCCACCTCCTGTACCAAAGGAGGCCCCTCTTGCCCTGGGCGCAAACTGGAGCTCTTTGATTGCCCAGACCTTTATCAGTTTAACCGAGTCAGCAGCGAGCGGCCTGCACTTTACATGAGAGCTGGCGATCGCTGTCACTCAGTTACTTTGTAATCCATCCACTGAATTTGTAGTGCTGCCGGCCTAATGAAAACAATACTTACTGTCGTAAGTGCATTTCCACCAGTACTTTCCACATTTATCGTCCGATATGGGTGAGATTCAGTACAAGAGATCCGAACATAATGCTGTTTATCATTTATAAGTCTCGTGAAAATTGGAGGAGGAAATGTTCTACTTTTGTTGCGGGTGTAAATGGAACTGCATGAAACCGTATGACACTTTAGAAAGTAAAGAAGGCCTTGCTAAGGTCTTTGTGTTACGTGGCGGATTACAGCATTTGCAGTCTGCTGGATGAGGTAAAACTTTGTGAGGTCAATGAAAATTAACGATTGCCGGCAACAACAGTTCATATGTACGGATGTATATCATTACGGAAGTTTTGTGATGAATTTGATGCTATGTTTTGTTGTTTCTGCGGTGATAAAGGAGTCGTCAGGCGAAGCTGACTGTGCAATTGTTCCTACTCTTAAGCATTTACTTAGCACACGCATAAGCCTAACTCTTCACGGCGTTGTGCTCGGGGACACATCTACTTCTATCTTGTTTCTCGAAAGGGGAGTGGTACTTGGGTTGCTTCACATAGTCCTGTCGTAAAGCTCTATGGATCCTTTCTTTGGAGCAGCTACATCAGGTCTGTTTTTTTTACTACAGAATTTTTTATTTTTTAGTTTCATTTTTACAAAGAAAAGTCACAAAATTGTTCCTGTAACCAATTTAGCTAACTTGTGCGTGAAACAAAAGTTAAAGAGAGGGACGTATAAGTAACATTAGTGAAAAAGGGCTAAAACACTGTGCCTGATGGTGACAACAGGATATGTTTCGGCCTTTTATGCTTGTAAGTTTTGTATAAAGAGTTCAGGTCGTCTAGAGTGTAATTTCCGATTTGTTGGACCAGGGGGTTTAAGATGGGATGGACAGTTAGCAAAACATTTGGCCGTAAGTTGGTGGATGATGTTTCGGATGGGTTCAATATTAAAGGTGTCGTACAAATGGGAGATGGGAGTACCTCTGGGATAGTCATCAGGCTGTAACTGTAGAGCAGTTTGAGTACAAAACTTTACATAGTGTTTTGCTCTGCATGTGTTTACAATGTTGCCTTATTATTCGCGTATTGAGATTTTGCTTTAGCAATATTAGTGAGTGCCGATCCCAGTGGCCGCGCGGTCTAAGGCGTGGGTCTGCGGCCGCTCGCTTACTAGGATTGTGGGTTCGAATCCCACCGGGGGCATGGATGTCTGTCTCTTGTGAGTGTTGTATGTTGTCAGGTAGAGGTCTCTGCGACGAGCTGGTCCCTCGTCCAGAGGAGTCCTACCGAGTGTGGTGTGTCTAAAAAGTGTGATCGTGAAGCCTCGAAAAAATGAGGCGGCCTAGGCCCCCAAGGGGCTGTCGAGCCATTGGAAAAAAAAATATATTAGTGAGTAGGGTGCTAGTGAGATCGGGGGTTGGGGTGGGGGGCGGGAACGTACTCATGGCTATTTTCCGGTGGCTTGCAGCTTCCTTCTTGTTTATACCGAGCAAAATTATCATTTTATTCAGCGTGACAGTCCTCATACAATGGATGGAATATAACGACGGACCCTGCGGAGGGGAGTGCGCGGTGGATTGTGGCAGTAATAAACGAGTTCACTGTGCACAGCATGTGGCGCTTGCAACGTATCAGCTGTAGCCCTGAATGTTTACGTCATCCTGGTAGCTCTGTATCTTCTCTCTTCTCCTTAAACAGGCCATTTTCATTTTGCTGTAATTAATATTTTATGTATGATGTATTCATAATTTAGTTGTTACCAAAGGCTTTCATTATATGACGCTGCGTAGGCCTGGCGGAAGTTTCCTGCTACACCGTGAATAGTAGTCGAGATATATCTCATTCTTGCTTCTGGCTACTAAGAGTGAAGTACGAGTATTTCTTGTCACCGCTCGATATTACATTGATCGTTCTTACCTTGAATCTCAAAAGATGTTCCAAGTGACGCCCCTCTGCTTGCGGCCAGCTTCACATCTCGTTCCCACACTTTGAAATAAGCGACGCAGAACTTCTTGGGAAACATTAAAATTGATTTGTCGAAAATATTCTTTCAGTTCTTGTACATTGATAGGATGTTTGACATAAACTTTGTTCTTGCAGAATTTTTCTTCTGTCATTACACTCAATCTCCTACTCTTCTCCATGACTAACACATATCCCATGGACTAATACGAAATTATTGAATTTATAATCATGGCCTTGCTAGGTACAAAAACTTCAAGGAATTTCGGTGAAATTTAGGCGGCGTTTACTCTTAGACGAATTTTGAGTTTATGATTCTTTTAGGAACACACTTTGTTCGTGCACTTATACCATATGTTCAAGGTTGGTACACTACGGGGAAATAGTTGGAGATTGTGATATATATGTGACCAGGAAGAGATCGCGACTTTCATGCTTGCTTGCGTGGAACTAGTCTTGGCCATATGTATTTTAGGTGTTCTTTACGAAGTAAAAACAAAACGCCTTATGTGGAGATCGCGTCCGTTGTCCGTCTGTGGCCTAGTAACAGCGACTGAACCGTTAATCGGATTTTAATGAAATTCGATGTTTTTCTTTAAAAATGTTGCTGCTCGAGCTTGAGTTTCGTCAAATCGGTTCAGTGACAGTCACACTTTACATAGGGACGTCAATGAATTTCTACCCGTACTGTATTTTTTGACGGATTTTGTGGAAATTTGGTACAAGAGATTTGCACATAATGCTGCTGAGTGCGCCAGGTTGCCTGCACTGTTTTACAGCTATCTTCTCGCTTGCTACGCTCTCTGTCGTCATTTCGCTACGCTCCTGAATTTTTCTTCCTGCCTTACTTTCACTTTGGGAGGGACTCTGTGTTCGGCCGCCGTCCTGTTCGGTTGTTCTTCGAAATTCTTCTTTCGGCTTCAGTGACTGTGCGCCGGGGGTCTTGCTGGTTGTGCCCGGAATTTTTTTTTTGTGTTTGGTTTATTAAGTTCTGGTACCGCCACGCAACCGTTTTATTGAGTTTACGGTGAGCTTGGAGCCTTCCTGCCTTTGCTTGTGTATATAGATACTGTGTGCAGTGGCAAGGCAATCTTGTTATATGTGCGTGTGCGCTTGTACTGAGAAAGTGAGTATGTTGATTGTTGTTCTTCAGAGCCATGTTTTAATAAATGCATTGGTTGTTACCCAATTTGGAATTTGTTTGCAATTTGTATTTGATGGGATTCACCCCCGGTCAGCGCTTCCACAAGCGTTTTGAGTGCTGTAGTAGGGAGAAGGAGGAGGGGCAGCCCCACAGAATTGTGAGTTTCGCGAAACTTAGCCTCTCTTTCTTCAGGGTAGATATAGTGTTTCATATACTCTGATGATGGAGACAGCAGGATGTTCTGAAGTGTCTGTACACGTATACAAGAGCGCACGTATTCACAATGTAGAAATTAGTGATATATGGAGAAAATAATTAACCTGAAGAATACAACGTGCTGAGCTTTGTGTGCGCGCTCAGACTGTCATTTCACCATGTGAGACGCTAAATTGGCTTTATCCTGAAGGAAGGTTTAAACAGAAATGAAGACATGGAAAGAGACGAAAATAAACAGAAACTCAAATTACATTGTAAATTCCCTTCTCATGGCTTGGATGCCACTTTGGTTTCAACTTTATGCTGCGAGCAACGACACGTTTTGCTTACCAATATAAATAGCAAAGTGACATTCAAATGAGTGTTTTAAGTTCATCGAACTCATTACGTGTTAATCCAATATGATTTATACAAAGCGCCTGATTTAATAGATTGAATTTGTACCTAGTAATTCGGAAATGAAAATGGAGTTAAGTTTAGAAATATTCTACTTGCGGAAATATGATTTTAGTATAACAAAACTAATTACGTTTGTTACTATGTGCATGTGTTTTGTGACCTCGTTAATAAATATATGTGATAACGTTTTTTAACCAGTGCAGTTTCGTTCATAACTTCACTGTAGATTTGTTAGAGAAGTTTCTCTCTCCTTTACGCATGAATACGTAGAAATGTACATATGTATGCACACATATGTTTACAGGGTCTGTATGTGTATGTACATACACTTACATGTAACTACTAACACATTCTACCTACGTTCCTAATACGAGCATATAGGATAAAATAAGCGAATTTTCATATTTTCACAGGGGTTTAATAATGATTTCGCTCTTGTGGAATTTGACGCAGCGTCGCTCGGCAATTAGTTGTGGGCGTTTCAAAGGAGCGTGACGCCTTCATCTTCAAGAGTTTAAGGCGTCACTTATGAGGTATCAAATTCCTCTGAAACGTCGGGATCACTTTCCGTAGCAACACAGGGTCACCCCAGAAGACCCGAATCCAAGATAAAACACATTTTAGCCGAAACTGGGTAAAGTTTATCGGGGCGACTCTTACAGCAATATCCGATTTTATTTTGTTGGAAAACGATATTATAGCTGTCAGTATTTAATCGAATTCACGTGCGAGGAGCATGCTGTAAATTCCAGCACTTTATTTTATCCTGTACCTTGTACAGTCATTACAAGAATTCCAGTAAATCTGTTAGACTGTATATGCACCCTCCAGCGCCACCCATCCTCTGCTCTTGCTATACATTTTTGATGTCAACATGGTACGTGTGCTGCAGGACCACAACTATGCAGGGTACTACTAACTCAAAATTCCGCCGACTGCTTGCAGCAGCAAGGAAGGGAGCATTGTAATACTTACTTGTATTTTTCTAAGAGATCTAACTGTCTGTTGAAGACAAGTACTAAGTCTGTGCAGCGGCTCAGTAGTGTCATCGATATGTGATCTGAACTATTTGTACTTAGAGATTTTCTTTTGAAATGGTGGCATTATCTGTGAGTTTTTTTTTTTCGTTTGCGTTGCTGCAGTTCAGTACGGATAAATGCATGGCAGCTTCTGTAGTGTGTTTTATCTCTGTTACTAATATATATCATAGCCTAACGCAAATGTAGTCTGAATTATTTGAACTCGGAAATTAGTGCAGTGTGTACTCTCTTAATGTGTTAGCGTTACTGCAATTCAGAATGGATACATTTTAATTAGGAAAAAAGAGGTCGAGATTCAACCGGAACGCACAGAAACGGCTTCAACTAGAGTTTCCAGATTTTCGAAACCAGACGAACCAAACAAAATGCAGTAAAATGTATCAAATGAATTATGATGAGGCATAAAAGGTTAGGGATTTTCTTGTACACCGCATTCATTGCAACTTCTCTGTGTCGTATGTGATGTGACGTTTTCGAACAATTAAATGAAGCCATCTTTACTCCAGAGACACTTCAATTAATAACATAAATCAATAAAAGGAGAGTCAAAGGAGTTCTTCAATGCTAGAAGACAAAAATTATCAACACGGCAGGCAACGCTTACAAAAAATTTGAATATTTCATCGAGATATCTTCAGGCATCATTTACTATTTCTCGGCGTGCGGCAAAGTGTAAAACACCACACACCGTTGTTGAGGAGATTGTGATACGCTCTGCACTATAAGTTGCGTCAGGAGCATCTGAAGACAAATTGCTTCACAAATTAACACATTCCTTTGCTCTGACAATACTGTGCAAAAGAGAATTGTAGAAATTCCAGCAGATGTGACTGATCAAGTTGTGGAAAAAATAGTGCAGGCACAACAATTCGGTTATGAATTGAATGAAAGTACGTACATTTCAAATGAAGCTGAATTAGTGGCGTTTGTGCGAGTTCCAGACGATGTAAACATATTTTATTTTGTAAGTCCCTAAAGGGAAACGCAACTGGAGGAGCAATATTCGAAATAATATTTTATTTTTCAGTGAACAAAAGCTCAAATGGCAATGGTGGCAATCTGCAGGTACAGATGACGCAGCAGCGAGGGCAGGTAGGCTTTTAGACTTCGTTTCGTGGGTGAAAAAAGAAAACAATTCAATTAATTCCAATCACTTTATCATCGATAGGCACGCTGTGGCTTCAAAGACACCGTACTCAATATTAAATGAAACCCTCATCAAGGCAGTACCTGTAATCAATTTTATCAAAAAACCGAGAAATGAATACTAGAATGTTTCGTCAACTTTGTGCAGAAATGGATGCCGAATATACGGCCATTCTATTTCATAGTGAAATTGGATGCTTGCCTCGAGGAATTATGCTAAAAAGACTCTTTGAACTCAGACGTGAAGTTGTTTTTGAAGAATATGACTCCACTATCTTCACACTTTGGAGACGATGCCTAACTTTGTCGGCTTGCCCATCTTACAGATATATTTTCAAATGTAAATGACTCAAACTTAAATCTTCAAGAAGATGGAAACAACATATTTTCAATGGATGACAAAGCGCGCACGTTTTATGGGAAACTGTCTTAATGGTAAGGACGAGAGAAAACCGGAAATTCGCAGAATTTCCTTTATTGATGGATTTTCTTGACGAAAATGATAAAACGAACCTCCTACTGGAACTCAGTCCATCATTATGCAACACTTGGAGAATCTGTGAGAGCAATTATTTTCATACTTTCCAATCTTGACAGAAGACCCGGATGTTGGAAACGAGTGGATTTATTCACCAGTAAGTACGGATGGCATTTCTCAGGTTACAATTACGGACGGTTTTCATGGATATTTGATTGGCATGACGACACACCGCCGATTTCAGACCATTTGCAACGAAAAGCCCGTTTCACAATTCTGTTATAAAGTCAGCAAGGACTGTCCTTCCCTTGGACGAAGTGCAATTACGCTTTGCAACCGTTTGGATTAACATGTTTTTGCGAAAAACCCCTTTTCAGCCATGGCATTAATCAAGGCAAGACAAACTTCCTGCAGATAGAATCGGACTTGATACTCGCTGTAAGTACTGTGCCACCTAGAATCGAGACACTGAAGTCATCAAATCAAGCTCCAGCCTCTCACTAACTCGGGAGAGGTATGTAAATATTTTAGGTCTATTTCATGTTTTATTACTTATTTTAATTTGCTAGTTTAGTAGTACATTAAATTACTCTAAAATAAATGTTAACTTACAAAACGTTAGATTATAAGAGTATAAATTGCGGAATTTGAGGTTTCCATAGCGTTATTTTGCTTCGTAGTATGTTTGGAGACTTCAAACATATCAAAGAGCGAATCATCCCTGACGACAAGGATCCTCAGACTAGACATTGTTATATTCTCAGTACCTAGTTGTACGCGTACATGCTTTGTTTGTGAAAGTGATACGCGAGGAAAAGGTTTGAATCGTATTCTCTTTGGTAATATGCGTCGTTCCCATTCCATAAAATTGCTAAATAGTCGCGACCTTGACCTATTGTGAACTGTGAATTAGAAATTTTAGAAAGGCTTCGCTCTTTTCCAATACATTATTTTCTTGGCTTTAACTTTTGGAACTTCACTCTGTAATTCACTTTGCCTTCTATTGTCAGCGATACAAACTTTTAGGCGTCTAATCTGAGTGATATTGCGCGTTTAGTGATTCGCTTGCAATTCAGTTTCTTCAGTTTAACTTATCCATGTAGGCCTAATTCACAAGATACATTAGACTGTTTCGTTTTGGTAGCTGTGAGTTTGTTTCTGAAACTTTAATCAACATGTCTAAAAGTTTGAGATACACATTGCTTGTGGGTGTGAACTCATTTTGAACTTGGTATCAGATTTTTTTGAGTTTGCGAAAGTGACAACACAAAGTAAATGCTTTCTAAAAGGGTACCATTTTAATTGCCATGAAATAAAGTTTTACATTTCTTTTTTTTTGCTTGACACGGGCTTATTTTTACCTTAACAAGTGAAAACAGATTGGTGTTTCAGAAGAAAGTGGTTACGAGAATTTTTGTACCTGAAATAAAAGAGTATAAGAGAGAAACAAGAGAATGGAAAAAATTAAATAAGGATGAATTATTTGTATTGTTCACCATATGTTAATATGACGACAAAATTGAAGTGTGAGATTGGTGGGCCTTGCAGGATATAAGGGGTTTGTGGTTAGAAAAACCGAAGGGCAGAGACCTTATTGGAGATGTGGCCTACAACGAAGGGCACTTTATAGATGGATCATAAAGTAATCGGGTGTATTTTAACAGGATTTATCTGGCCCAACAAATGATCCGTACCTTGTTGAACGTTCAGTTGAGACCATTTACTACACAGTAAGCTATCATTGTTCCTGCCGTGTGTAAACATTGGGTTTACGCGAGATTTGAGGTTACCACAGCGATGCTGATGTAAATTCCAGTATTACGGGATATTACTCCATATTCATCGGCTAGAATGAAGTGACTTTTTGGAAGAGCTTACTGACATCATGTTCAGGGTAGTCCGAGATGAGTCCTGGTAAAAAATTGGAGGAACGGAAACATCGCTTAAGTGGGAGGTTGTAAGTTCCTCCGAAGCGATCGTTGATTCTAACTGGCCTACACGGCGTCATGTCGCAGAAGACTGGAATTGACGTTGGACTTTCCCGTGCTGGGGTATTGACTGAGTGTTACCATTATTAGCTGCTAGTCTCTATTGCACTACATGGGCCATTCTCTTTTAAAATTTGTAAAAGTACGTATGTGTACGTGTCTTATCAGTTTGCGTCATCAGTCAACAGAGCAGAGTGTAAGTTTGATTCTTTATCGGCACCACCTGAAATATCCCTTTGTTTTGTTGTGAAAGGCTAAGGCTTTTCACGCACTGACGATTTTAATCTCTGCGGCAAGAGTAGAACCGATTTAGTAGGTGGTGATTTTGAAGTTCGGCCGCACAAGAGATCGACTATTTTCTCGCATTGTTCAGGTACATCGTGGTCTGCATACATACAGCATCAATGTGTACTAATAACTCGAAAAATTCAAAAGACAAGAGTTTTGAGCACCTTCAGTAAAGAGTCGGAGATTACTGAAATGAAAATTTTATTCCCTGTATGAAGCTCTGAGGACAGCTAAGAAAGATCTGTTTACATTTTTCAGAATGTCTAATGCAGCATTTGATAAACTACACGTTCTGCTTGGTCCAAGTCTTTCCTCTTAAAATAACAATACAAGAAAATCCATGCTACCAGAAGAAACATTAATAGTAACTTCCTTCTTATTTTTAATCAAACTTTTTTATTAACTGTAACTTTTTTACGTAAGATCAAACATTTCTGATGATTCATGAAATCATGTATCTGACAGGCTGCGTGAATTAACAGTTTTGTTATTTCAAATTTGCGAAATTTTAAACAGGTTTTCTTGCTGGATTTGTGAATGTGATTGAAAATGGTAATCATACAGAGAGGGGGCATTATGAAAACAAGTAGATACGAGAAAAACACGATGCATACTGAGGTCGAAACAGCTTACTTTGCCCCTTGCGTAACATTTCCAGTTATTCTGGTAACTATTTATTTTTTAAAAGGCTGGTATAGTAGTAGTTAAATTACTGAAAATCTTAAAATGTTGTTACTGTGCACCATATCGTTTGATAGTAGTAGTTCTTGGCCATAAAGAAGGAAGACAAATTTTAAACATTATAGAACGAGTTGAAGCAGTTGTTAGTAATCTGCAGTTGAATAAAAACTATCTGGTGGCAGCACTATTATGGGAGTGATAGGGTGAAGACGGACGCAGCGGAGGACTGCTAGGCTTCACCACGGATAGACGACCCGGGGGCGGTTTCCGCCAGGTCGCTATAGGAGGGTTGGTGTTGTTATACACTGACCAGTTGTTACGCTACTGAGGAGTGACGTTA
This sequence comes from Reticulitermes speratus, assembly GCA_021186555.1. Classification (NCBI taxonomy): domain Eukaryota; kingdom Metazoa; phylum Arthropoda; class Insecta; order Blattodea; family Rhinotermitidae; genus Reticulitermes; species Reticulitermes speratus. The sequence continues at coordinate 8,415,461 of JAJKFL010000330.1, forward strand.
TGTCACGAAATACCTGGAGTTCCAAGCACGCTCAGGTCACGAATACCAGTAGAAAGGTTTTCTTCGAGAACACTCTTGCTCTCTCTATGTAAGAAAACCCTTTCTTACATTTTTTAAAAGCTGGTATAGTAGTAGTTAAATTACTGAAAATCTTAAAATGTTGTTACTGTGCACCATATCTTTTGATAGTAGTAGTTCTTGGCCATAAAGAAGGAAGACAAATTTTAAACATATGCCTATGTAGAACGTAAAAGCATGCTCTTATTTCACCTCCGGTCGCACATGAGAGCCGATGTATTTATACTGGCTCTAGCAGTGCAAAGACTGTACGTTTAATGTACACGTGAGAACGCTGAATGTGTAGTCTCACCTGAACCTTGAACGCTGTATATTAGCGGGTTCTTGTGAAGACCTTGTTCCATATATCCAGGGATCTGCGACTACAAACTTCTCAAGAAAAATTATAGTACACTACATTAGTTATAAAATAAAACTACTTCCGTTATGATATAAGATTAAGTCATTTGTGGTGGAATGTTCTTTTTGTACCGTGCTTTGTGCAGCTTATTTGCTGTTACACTCATTTCAACTGCAACTGTTCGCTAGTTTCATCTGCCTACATCAGAAGTGCCCGACTCCTCCGTGATATACACAGGCAATTATGTGAGCGGCAGATTGTTATGCGGCTGCTGCGAGAGTGTCAAATTGTCATGGAACACAAATGTCGATATCGTTATCAACGGAAGTCTGTCATGAAAGACTGATCAGGTCAGGTGAACTTAATTCACGCCCTCTCTACTTATTTCGTCAAAATTTACCTTAACGGTGTTTTCTCATCTCAGCCTACGTCCCACGAGCTGTCCGTTTGTATAGTGTGACTTTTGAGATTTTCGCAACGGTGTTGGTGAAGACACCATTCTTACGGGGTATGACATTGAATCATGAGATAAATGGATCCCGACATTTCGAAGGCATGTGTTTCGTTAATCTTAAAAGGCCAGTAGGTCATGGAAGAATTTTTCTGTGTACAAATTTTCAACAGAGTAATTGTTTTCACTTCAAGTTCTAACATTTTCACAGCGATGTGGATAAGGTTTGAGTTATTCGGGGATGTGACGCTGAATCATTGGGTATTTTTGTTCCGATGTTTCGAAATTGCGTAGTAACCTTTTCTTCAATGGTCATAAGTCCCAAGAAGAATGCCTGGGAACAGGTGGATGCATGAACATATAGGGATGGTGTAACCTGTGACTGGCTAAATGAAAAAGTTGAAGGGCGAAATAGGGAGGACGAGAAACAACAGGCTGCACAGGGAAAAAGAGGAAAGTTGGGAGTGACAGAGCCTTATGACGCTGAAGATGAGACCACTAAACAGTCTCGAAACGTCGGGAACCAAATATCCAGTGACGCAACGTCACATAATAGAAGAACTTGTGCCTAATTATTTTCCCTCCGCTACACTTCTCTTCCCGTTACTCTTTATTTAATTAACCAAACAGTTCTGTGTAAATTGTGAGTTACTTGTTAGACATACATGTTACTGACATAATTTAATTTTGCGCTTAGTTTATTAAATGTTTGTTTCAATTAAACACGTATTACTGTGTTGCACAGTGTAAGATACGCACAGACTGTACGTCTAAGAGACGTTAATTTATGCATTTAAACTTAACTTCTACTCTGCATATGAATGCAGCATTATTTTCTTGTCTAAATCTGCTGCATTAATTACGATCTTTATCTTGACAGGTACTTGTAAATTCACCGAATGCAAACTAATGTAAGAGGAAAATTATATTGTGGTTTCTTTGGCACATATTTTGGAGCTTGGAAGCAGAGTTAGTACTGCACAATTACGCTATAGTGTTTAGTAATGAGTTCTCGTTTAATGCCCAATTAAATCTTTGTTTATGTACATATTAAGCTCCTTAAAACACGTCTTCGTCTTCCGCCTTTCTCCATTTTTCTGCTTTCGCAGGTTCATAACGTCTAGCTACTTGCCCTGCATGAGGGCAAACGTAAAGTAACATATACAAACGTAAGGTATACGTGCTCATTATTTGTGGAGAAAACATCCAGCATCAAAAACCCAGTATGCTGTGAACCAAACCTTCTTTTATCTCATGCACAGTGATTCCAGTGATGTCAAATAATGCTATGACGTTTTATCGGCATGTTAATTGATATGTGATGTTTATTATTTTTAATGCTCTTTTGATTTTTGTAGGGCAAGTGAAGAAATCTTGATAACTTCGTAATGTGCACATAAAAAGACGGTCTTACTAGGGTCTTGAGAAGGACACGAACATATAACCATCCTTCACGAAGCGGAATTCTACTTGAGGAAGTTTTTATCTTTCAGTTGGTCAAAATGTGTCTCGCTTTTTATCGAAGTTTATTATTGTGTTTACGATACCCACCACAGGAAGCTGTGCCTAGGCAGGTGAAACAAGTCTGTACCCTTACAACCTATTTCTTTGATTAAAATTAATATCCTCCTGTCTACACCTGAATCACCCAAGTGACCTCATTCAGGTTTTCCAGCAAAGTCTTGTATGTATCCATCACATTCCCATGTGCACTACATGTGCCCATCTTAACCTCATTGGCTTGATCGTCAGAATAATATTTGGTGGCAGAGAAGACTCCATAGTTTTTGCTTTCGTTCAGAGTTAATTAAATTAATAAAGTTAAAATGGCCTGGAACAGAACTCAATCTGAACACCCTAGGGAGATAATAAATATTTTGGAGATGAAAATCGATGTGGAAGCAAAGAAGCATGGTGTGCTGATATGATTGTGTTCATGTTTCAGGCCGTTTATGTTGTATAGACGACTGTTCAGTTTGCACACTCGTGCGATCGGTAATGTTCGTGTTTTCTCTTCTTGGTTATATCAGCTGTGGGAGTAAGGTAAGGACGTAAGGGTAGAGCTGTCACGTTACATGCCCATCAAGCACATAGGGGAGGTAGACGTGTAGCTCTACCCATACTCGACCCCGTCGCTAGCAGGGTGTGGGTGGTCAGCGCCACGCCTCGGCTGTTTTACCCGTAGGAAAGAGACTCGGTGCCCATTGTACAGGAGGCTGGGTGGGCCTCGGGGACGGTTCTGATGAGTCCGGAAAATCTTGCCCCCACCGGAGTTCGAATCTAGATAGGGTGTAGTGATCCTATTGCTGGTTTATGTCTAAAATACACCCCTTACCCAACTGAGACCACCGATGTACACAAAAATAAGAAAATGCTTTATTAATATCGCACCAGTATATTCTCTACACCTATCAACGAAAAAGAAAATTAATATTACGTACAGGAAGTGCTTGGAAAGTAAAGACGTCTGAAAACAAAACTAGTCGTATCTTCACATGACTCAATATTCAAGCGATCAGTGAAATCATGACAGTGACTAAACCATGAGAAATGATAGCTGTAATTGATGGTGTCCCATGTCATTAAACTCAATCAGTTTTAATAATTTTACGAACATCTCTTTATGTAATAATTCTTAATGTTTTAGTTCTTGAATATTTTAATTTATTTTATCTTAGAACAAATGCATTTCAATATCGACGTTTGCATAGGCTATGCCTGAAGACGGTGTTATATGCCGAAACATGTAGCGACATTAGGTGTATTTTCCAATGGGAAAATACAATGAGAAGTTCTATTTGATGGAAAACTCAGATACTATTATCGTAGTTTCTTTTGTTGTTGGTGTCGTTTTTGCTGCTGCTGCTGCTGCTGATGCCGCCCCTACCGCCTTGTTCTTCTTTCAAATGTAGCCATAAAGTAAATACGTTTTTCATGGTGTTAGGCATATCCTTCGGGAACACCTGAAGGTGTATACTTGTTCATACAAATGCGTGGTATTTGAGATTTTAAGTTTTGAATAATGGACACTCTCCTCATATTCTATATATCTGAGTGTTTGAGATAATTTTAATTGGTTTTTATGAAAGTGATCTTATTTCAAACAAGCCAGATATTAATGAGGTGGAATTAACCAGATCACGTAAATAATATTTAAAAATTTAATATTTTTCTTACAAAACAACTGCCAAAAGTTACGCACAGTGTCACAAAACTTGCGCCGCGCAAACTGACATACACGTAGGTATGTCCATCTTCTACGGCATATTATTCACGCAGTAAAGCTAATGTTACTGTGAGTAGTAATATGAATCACCGTTTCCTTTTTTATCTCATTCAGCTACCCGTAATTGCGCTCACTTGTAAGGAGTGTAGACTGTGAGTGGATGGGTGAAGGGGTAGCCTCTTACTCCCCATTATGCAAATCTTCGTGTCAGTGTCTGTATTGTTGCTGGCTCCGCTGGTACGACGTAGTAAACCTGAAGCATATCTTGCATTTCGAAGAAGCTCACCCATCAGAGCTATCTGCTGCCAAGCTGCGGCATAATGCATATAAATGGGCGTGTCTCACTGTCTAGTCACGGACAAAGCTCAACAGTTTCATCTTGTTATATACAGGTAAAATATATTCAACATTCGTCTCTACATCTACTTGTTAAAATACAAAAATAAAATAAAGCTATTTTTAATATATTTAGTGATAGTGTCATTATCTAGACTATACAGCGTCGATTAGATAAATGAATATGAATATGGATCTTTGGTGAAAATTGATTAGACGTGGGAGGACCGAAGTACTAAGACATTAACTCGCCCTAGTGCCACTTTGCCCACATCAGGCTGCACGTGGAATGCGCTGGCATCGAATTCGGGCCATTACGGTGAAAAACCATTGACTACCTGCCTGCCTGAGCTGTGGCATGGCACAAAATGAGATAGTGCGAATGCTTTGGAACAAACAGAAAATTGAAATACCACTGAAAACTGCCGTTACGCTTCTGTTGATAAAATCTGGTCATAATCGGCAGGAAGTTCCAATTGAAAATCGAACCCAAACGCACGGCAAGCAACGGAATTATATTTCCTCGTAAAATATTTATGTTTGTAAGTTACCGCTGGTTAGAGTAGGTTTTGGAATTGACCCCTTGAATTCTCAGACATGCTTGACAACTGTTGAACAGATTATTACTGTTTGAAGTACCTGTCGAGACATTGCCGCTGCTGTGCGCCTGATGAAACGGCCGCTGCATGATTCACACACCGACAATGCTATGGTCGCTTGTACGGTAACATTGGACTCGCTGACGTCTTGTCACTTTTTTTTTTTCCATGGCGCAACGGCTCCTATTGGGTCAGGCCCTCCTCATTACGTGGCTTCACGATCACACTCGGTTAGACACACCACAATCGATAGGATTCCTCTGGACGAGTGATCAGCCAGACGCAGAGACCCCTACCTGACAACACACAACACTCACAAGAGACAAACATCCATGCCCCCGGCGGGATTCGAACCCACAACCCCAGCAAACGAGCGGCCGCAGACCCACGACTTAGACCGCGCGGCCACTGGGATCGGCTCTTAAGTCACATAGTGCACTTTACTCTGCTATGTGTAACAGACTTGTGAAGCACAGTGAAAAGTAAATTTGTTTCACTCGTGAGAATGCAGTAGAGTTTAATACAGAGGATTTTCATTGTGGAAAACTATGTAAGGAAGAAATAGTATCAAACGTGGCTCAGAAATTTAGACTACTGTTTCCCGTAGTTTCAGTTCCACCGAAATCAAGCATGTCTGAGAGTTGAAGGTGGTAATTTTAACATCTGTCTAACGTGCGGAAAGTTATATGTCACAGTATATACTGTGTGCGGAAATGTAAGGCCGTTAAGCTTGCCGTGCATGTGGGGTCGTTTATCAGTTGAACTCTCTATACAATACTAAACTCATAGAAATTGGTAGAACTTAATAGGTTTCTGAAAGCGAAATTATATTTTGTTTTCTTTTCAGCTCGGATCTACTCACTTTTGAGCATTTTATTTAACGCTGGTGTCTTGAATGTGTCTTTGTAGTCGGGGCGCATTAAAACAGTTGTAAACCTAGTTTAGTTCCATATTAAAAGCTTGCTGTTCTCTTCCCCTCCATCATTGTTGTTTAAACGGTTCAGATAGAGCGAGGTGGGTAGGCATGCTAATCAATTTGTATTCCCATTGCAATGTGTCTACAGTAAGTGCTCATTCAACAGTTTAATTCCCGCCATTTAGAGCCTTCATTATCCTTCTGCCGGATTCTTCGTTGCCAACGAGCTGCAAGGCAATGCAGTTATTTTTGTTGTTGTTGTTGCCGCCACTGCTGTTTGTTTTTGACTTTGAATGAAGGAAGAAAATGTCAAAAATATCTTGGATCGCCAACATTATAAACTTCGTAACCTGAAGTCTAATCAGTGACAGCATTCGCTGTGAGTCCTGTTCTTAAGTCTCATTGTATTATAGGATGATGATTCCAGTCTTCTGGGATATAACGAGATGTCGATTGATATATAGGTACCAAGAATAGGACTCTTGGACTATCCGAATATGGAGAAAGCAAGCTACTCTGGGACGTTATTGACTTTATACCAATATACACGACGTCATATATAAGAAGACTGGAATCTTTATCAACAAACCATCCAGAATCTCAAACCTCGCAAATTGTGAAATATTCTATTGGAGTATAGCCTACAACTGGTGCTTGCATCATGTTCATAATTACTATTTTCATAAGCTTCATAGCAGTTTATAGAAGTAAAATATTTTGAATACAAACTTCGCGAAAGAGAAGATTAATTTGGACCTCATGTCAAATTCGTGAACTTGAAATGCAAGGAAACAAATTTTATAATTAATTTGGCTCGCAAATAGATTGTGTCTCTTACTCGAAGGGCAGAATTGGACTAGCAGTTGTTACTACACAGTGTGAGGTTCGAAATATATGCATGACTGTGTCTGTTACTTGAAGAGCAGACTTGGACTAGCAGTTGTTACTACACACAGTATGAGGTTCGAAATATATGCATGACAAAAATTCGTAATCACAGCGGTTTCTAATTAATTCTAATTAAATTCACTTGTTATGAAATTCAAATATACCTTGTGTAATGGATTTTTGTTGCCCTGAGCTCGGATTATTATTCTCACCAAAAGGAAACTTTCGAAAACTTCACTGATTATTTTTCTGTGACACGAAAAGCATTTTACCAATTATTCTTTTTGAAGAAATAACCTATATATACTGAAATAAAAGCAGGGAGCTAAAATTAACATATTCCTAAATGTCTTCTCAACTTCTCTCTCACACCAATTGTACTGTATATTTTAAGATTTCTTCTGTTGCAGAAGAGAAGTTAAGTTTTTTTATTTATGTGTGATTCACTTTAACTTTGTGGAGGAAGAAACTGTTTTAGAATTTTAATGAAGTCAGTTGGATCCGTATTGCGGGAGCATTAATGAGATAGACGTGTAATTTTATGAAAGAGAGAGAAGTCTGCATTTATCGGCATTTCTCTCTCTTTTTTTAAAAAATCTCATTTCCTCTCCGTTGTTAGGACTCTGTTGTGTTGATGTATCTAATAACTGGAGATATGTCGCTTTGCAACGCGGATTTAGCTGCCTGAGCTGATTGTTCTGGTTTTATATTACAGTCTTCGATTTTAAAGTGACAGTTGCAGTTCAATCTTGAATTAGTAACGTGCTTCCCATGTTTCTTGAAAGGTTTATGACAATCATATATTCATTGTCCGTTACTTGAAGTGTGTGTGATACGCGCGATATTTCAGGAGATACCTGTCTTCTACCTTACTAGTGGCTTCTCTTCTTGTTCAAGGTTTACGCTTCATTCACACTGCGGGCTGCTCACGCTCAGCTCAAGGTGAGGTCATTGTGAGGGATTTGGGTAGAGTCTTCACGCTGAACGCCGATCCCGGTGGCCGCGTTTTCTAAGGCATGACCCATGCCGTTCTCTTGCTGGGATTGCGGATTCGAATCCCGCACGGATGTTTATCTCTTGTGAGTGTTGTGTGTTGTCAGGTACACGTCTCTGCGTCGGATTGATCACTTGTCCAGAGGAGTCCTACCGAGTGTGGTGTGTGTGAGTGTTTTCGTAAAGTCTCGATAATGAGGCCCTGGCCCACTAGGGGCTGTTGCCCCATGGGGAAAGAAAATGCACACTGAACGCTCTTGCGGCATTCGTGCACACTTCATGTTGCATTGACCATCTTCAAAAACTTAACAAATAAAGATTTGGCGGTAATCGCATTACATTTGAGTCAAATATTCTATAAAACAAACCGGTAGTCACTTGAGCGCCCTTTGAAGTGAGCGTGACCGTTGGAATGAACAGATACACTTAAATACAAGCAAAAAACATTCCCCATACCTTGAGCTGACCTTGATCTCACCGTGAGCGTATCCGTAGTGTGAATAAAGCTGTAGCATAGTCATAGTTCCCTATTTTGATCCGAAACGTCGCCTGTAGTAAAATAAGGCAATTTTAAATAGAAAATAACCAACCTTCCGAATACGGGAGAAGAACCACCTTTCGAAACGCCGTTTATATCAGGTACACCTCAGATAATGTCCCACGTGTAACACATATCGTTATATTCTACAAAATCCCACCATTTGCCGTTCATTAACTGTGTGACAGGAACATTAATAGAGCGAGACGTTACATCATGTTCTGTGGATGTCCCGTATTACGATATATCGGTAGCATGACAGGCCTCATAACTACTTCATACGGTTGGGCTACCGTCTGTATCACTTAAGAAATATTTATGGTGCGGTCAGAAAGAGCGTGTGAAGAAGTAAATGTACAGAAATATGTGAATTTCGAAGAGAAATTTCGTTATAATATTCTGTTCCAAACGTTTAATGAATAGGAGAAATTTTAGCTTGGTGATAATTGCATTTATGTTGGTAATAACTTCCACATTTTGAAAAAGACAAAATTATAGGTTGTTACTTTTATTTAGCTTTTATAGTGTAATAATTCTGTCTGTTCTTTTGGAACTTTGACCTCAATTATACTTAGAGTCAGGATTACTTATTTAGGTTTGAGGTTGCAGCCTCGGTGACTGTTGTGAATATCGGCTTCTGCCATGTGACACCATGTGGTCTGGTAGAAATATTCTCTGTAGGTGGAGGCAGCGGGTTCACCGAAACGTTGTTAGCCTACTTTGTACCGTATTACACGGCGTAAAATCGCAAGAGGCATAGGCTATTATTTGGAATGTCTTAGGCTGGTAACAGTCTGTTTCAACATAAAAGCCTGCCATTTGGTGTTTAGTTAAGTGTCTAGTTAAGGTGTTAAATGCTACAAATATTATTTGTCTGAAGTAGTGTCTAATGGTGTAAGGTAAATGTTGTACGGCGTGCATTGTATTCATACACTCGTGATTATGCTGTATGTCAGTCTGCAGTGTGATGAATGTGACAGCGGCACGGGAGGAATACTGGGTCTGAGATTTTAACTCGTGTAGTGGCAATAAACGTCACGGTAGTTGTAATTAATCTCTGGTTTTTGTGATGTGCCCTTTCCCCCTCAACTGTCGTTCCTGCAGGACTAGTTGACACATCGGTTTCAGAAAGAAAATACGCTCTTTATATTTTTGTTTAGATTCCATATTTTGAATTCATATGCGGACAGCTTACCATTAATTACATTAGAATGACCTTTGTCAGAGAAATATTTATTTCACAACTTTTCGTATACATGACGTGAAATGTGCTAGTATTACGGTGCAACGATATTATAAGCCTATGTATTTCTGTCCATTATGCGTTGAATTTTTACTGCACATGCAAGATATTACGAATTAGCCTTGGGTCAGTTCTCGGTCTGTAGGCCAGAATTCTCTCAGCAATAATCTGCCTGGCACGGGGCAGCGAGTTTCTCGCTGTTAAAACACCAGCAAGTAAATGGAGTAATTGCGTTTATACGAACTGCCTGTGCCTGTGGCAAAGAAAATCCACTCTGAATGTAATCATTCTGCATGTAACTGGCAGAATTTATGAACTTTTACAAATTTAATAGACGAAGCGCCAGTTCACTAGTCTAAATATATTCTGGATTATCTGTTTATGTCGACCTTACACCTTATCTTGTTTTTTTTTTAGATTGCATCTGTCTTTATGACTCTTCTGTGCTCCTCGTTTACTTACCGGCAGTGTCGCCCTAACTTCTGGAACTACCAGGTATCGATCAGTAGCACAGTGATGTTCCGCAAAATCTCGGACATCAAGTATGCTTGACTGTCATCTGCTTTCTATTAAGCTGCGATTAATCTCACTGTGCATCTTTTCATCAGGAGAGGTGCTATGTATGTTCATGAGTGGTACGATGTGGGCACTTTGTGCTCTTAAAACCAGATGTTCTTGACGTGGCAAAGTTTACTACTCTTAACACCGTTATCGTCACTGTTTTCATTTAAACTGTCCTTCCCAACTCTTGGTTTGAAAATATCTTCTTTCCCAATTTTTGTATTAAAATCTCTTAACAGAATCTTCATATGGTACTTAGGAAAGGGGTGGAATACCTGCTCTAATTCCTCATATGAACTGTTCATTGAGTCATCACTTTCATCTTCGGTTGGTGCATGCGCATTCAGAACAAAAATATATCACCAGCGACCTCTCAGCACTATATATAACGTTTTGTCATTAATAAATTGTTGACATTTTCTGATGTAGAAAAAATCCTGTCCCTAATTGATGATATAATCCTCTGCTCGTCCTGTGCTTCTTATTACAATCTAAACTCTTGTACTCTCACTAACTCTAATGTGTATTTTCCTAATTGTCTGCCTACTGTCGTAACTGAACTTAACCTACGTAGTATATGGGCTTCGCACATTACAAGTACCAAGTCTCATGTCCAATTTTAGCTGCTTGCTCTGTGTAAAGAATCTGTCCAGGCCCGAGGCTGTCTATTCCATTTCGATACATGTTCTTAAAAGTCAGGTAATCCCACGACTAGCTTCACAAGAAGGACTCTGCTCGGTTAAGTCAGTGAGTTAAGAATAATTAAAACTTACGCCTTTACAGCTTTAAGACAATGTGTTTCTTTTGGATCTTCGCAACTAACGGTTGTAACAGTACACTTGTCAGCTTTGCCGTGTCTGTTTGTCCGTCAATTCGTATTTAACGATTTGAGAACCGGTAAACGGATTCTCGCTGTGTTTGGTGGTGGGGAGTTGTGCAGAAATTTGTCGACAGATTCTTATTTTGGTTCAACTTGACAGTAATATGCTCATTTTCACCGTACCTCCTGCATTCCTCGCTAAATATTTATCAACGGAACGACAAATGTTGGGACAAAATTGTTCAATAAAAGCGAAGCATACGTCTTATGCTCAATACACTTTTACGCGAGCGTTCTTATGGTTTCTGGTATAATGAAACAAAAAATACTTTGATGCTGTGAGTGAATTTCCGGAAATTTTACACCATGCGTAAATTTCCTGTCTTACTCTACTTTGATTCATTCCATTGCACTTGTGTCAGCGTTTCAGGTAGGCAATGGGAGTGCTCAACTTGTGTTCTCTTGCCACTCGTGTCTAGCCTTGCGATGTCTCTTCCAGTTCGTTAAACTGTGGAGCACATCTTATTGTATCATAGCTCACACATGGACTACGGACACAAGTCTCTTGCCGTCCTGGACGAAAGGAATTGATTTCTCCGATTCTTACCTCTTCAACCAGCCAGCGTATAGTGCAGTTAAAGTACTTACATAAATAGAGGTCAACTGAGAGATTCTCGTTATAGAATTCTGTCGGCTGAGATGACCTTGTACGAAGGAAATTCGGTGTCTCCCGAGGTCATAGGAATCAAATGGGAAGCCATTACAGACTTAAATTTACGCCATCTTTTCCACAGAAGAATAATCATTTTTCAACATAATCTCCCAGCAAATTGATTTATTTTCCCCATCTTTCTATGAGTTTAAAAATTCTGTCGCGGTACAAATCGGGCTTTTGCATTCATCACCAGGGGTGCACAATTCCTGAGCGCTAGGTAGCACGGGTGACTACATTTTGTACGGTGGTGCTTAATATTTGTGGATCCTCAACATGGAATTTGCTTCATGTCACCTTTCTGGAGACTAGAAATTTGAAGTGGCCCCTAGATTTTTGGAAAATTCTTGCACCCCTGTTCACGACCATTCACAGTGAGTCATTTTCGCTTCCTATTTATTATAGAATAGGCACCTTCCCAGGTGTGGCTTCAGTGGCCCAAAATCAGTTCCTTCACTTATGCTGCGTTCAAATGCATCCTTGATGTATTGGGCTGACTAACGCGATCATCATAATTCCACCATTTGGCGGTGAATTTCAGTGATACCTTGTTTCGCCCTTAAAACCGAACCACGCTAAGACCTTATTTCCTGGAAATTTAGCAATTACCCTGACCGCAAGGTAACATGAGCTGATGACGTTGAAACGTGAGAAAGAGAAAGAGTGAAAGAAAGAAGTACAGTATACTGAACCTGCGCACATCTCCTGCCTGAGCTATGACTTCTAACCATATTTGTCCATGTTCTCCAACTCGTGTTACGCATAGGAGAATATTATCGGGACGCACAGTAAGGCTAACTTTCCTTCCTGCAACAGTCAAAGCGCGGCCGTAGTTTACTGGTACAAATTTTGTGCTCCCACTGTACGAATCCCAGTGCTTGAATTATACTATACGTAACCTCAACCCCTACCCCAGTGGGGCGCCCTTTCCGTCTCACTGGCTGACTGACTGAATGTGGATGCAGCAGGTTGGGCGAAAGTGTTGTCGCGTCAGCTGGTGCGCTTCGACTCACCCCATTCCTTCTGTGACTACCGTTTCCAGTAGCCATAGATGAAGCACTTATATTTCAAGATAGTTCTTCCTGCGAACAAATCGATTCGATGGAAAACACTTGACCCATTTTTTTGTCGAGTTATATTATAGTGTAACGTTACATATATTGCCTTGTTCTTTTTATTACAAGATCTAGAGACCTGTGGTCTATAGTCTGGTCTTATAAATTACTGAGCGTGACCAGTAGCGAGTCCACGATTGCAATAGGATGAAGCTAGAGGAATAACTTCAAGGAAACATAAACCTTGCCCCACAGGAGACATTAAGCTCTCCAGAATATTCGGTAGACATGTAATTTTGCAAACATGTACGTCGCATGTTTTTCTTCTGATCGCGAAGTTAGGTCAAGAAGTGGCCTATTTTAGCGTCGAAATTTTTTCCGTCTAGTAATCTCTTTAACATATGGTACAGGTCTGCGTTTTCTTACTGGTCGATAGGAAGAAGTTGTTCTAAATATCTGACACTTTTCATTATTCCGTTATCATGAGACACGTTTTGTTTATATCGCTTTTAATTTTTTTTTCCGATTGAGCCTGTGTCAAGCTCTTTTAAATTATCATCATTTCTTCTGTGGTGTAATAAAGTATATCCCGCTGTACGTCCCACGATTTTATCTCTGCTGTATTAGTCTTCTTGTATCTCGTTGTTTCAGTGTCCAGATTTTACAACCATATAAAGTGGTGGGATATCTGAAATGCTGTATAAGAAAAGGAACTGAACACTTCTGTTCCTGCACTAACCGTAACAGGAAACAGAGGGCAGATGAGGGAGGCTCTTACGCCGTGATGAAAACAACTACGCTGGGTCAGTGGTTTGCAAAGTGTGGTCCGCTACGCCTGACGAGAAGGTCCGCGAAATTCTTTGTGTTTCCTATTCTAAGTTAGAAGGAACATTTATTGTATTGAAAATTTTTAATATTGTAGAAGACATGGTATAAACATTACTTTACCTAGCACTTATTCCCCTGCTATTAATAAAATCATTTTACAGGATGTGTCTAAAATGCTTGGATAAACTTCAAGAGTGTGTTGTGCACATAAAAACAAACATAAAGTTCCTATAAACATATGTCCGGAAATGGGTGTTTTTTATTTTAATTGTAAGATCATATTGAAGAATAAATACTTTTAACTATGTAATATTTTAGTACCAACTGACAATAATTTTGCAGTACACATTCCCAAATTAATGACTGTTGAATTCTTATTGTTTATCAAGTCACAATTAACAACAAATGCTTAAAATGTCCTCCATCAAATCATTACACGTCTGATCATGGACTGTCACACCGTTGCAAAAGCCCCGGATCGGTGGCGAATGGTTTAACAGACATAAAAATGTGTTGGTAAATTGTATCTTCATTTTGAATCGGAACGGAATACACTAGGGTTTTTAAGTGTCCCGATAAATAAAAATATAAAGGTTTGAGGTCAACACGTTATTAGGCTGTACCTCGAAAACTAAGTGCGGACATATATTGACATGAAATTTTTTCTTTGTTCTGTTGTGGGGAACCCATTCCTGAAGTTTGTCCAAGCATTTTAGATACACTCTTTATATATTCGTGTATGGTGCTAGAGACAATGCCTGTTCTAGTCTTTTGGATGCTTTCAAATAAGCTGTAATGAATGAGATTGCTTGTTTATTATAGAAGTCGTATATACGTCGATTTTCCCTGAGTAGTGATTCACTATTTACCAGCTTGTTGCCCCTTAAGGCTCGTTTGATGCATCCATTTACTTGTGCTGTGTTTTCCGCTATGGCGAGACGCGTTTGACATTAACGAGGTTCTTTTGTGTTATGTATGTATGTGTGTGTGTGTGTGTGAGAAAGTAAGTAAGTACTGGATTCAAGTTCATGTGAAGTGAAAGGTAAAAAATGTAGAGTTGTCATTGTCCATGCCATGAAGGCATATAAGGGGAGCAAAGGTGCAGCTTCACTGTTTCTTTACTTTCGAACTGGATGGAGGTGATTGTGAAGTAGGGATTGTATTAATTCGACAGCCTTTAGTGTATACTTCAAACCTAATCAAATGTAATACGACTCTTAACATTTCTGCGTTTTAACAGCTCCACAGGCCAACTTTAACATTCGTGCAGTTTGTTCAAAGAACGGAAGTCTTAGCGATTTACACGTCGATGGGCACAGTGGAGCTATAGATGCCTACTTTCCTGCATTGGGTATATCTCTGAACACGGAACATATTAACAAACCCTAAAAGCTTTTCCTCCCAGCAAAGAGCACTAAAAAGTGAACGGAAAATGAAAGGAAGTCTGTTATGAAAATCATCTACGATGTCCAAGCACCATGCTGTGCCTTTCCCTTGATGCTCGCAGCTGGTGCTCCTGCGCGCAATTTATTCTCATCGCTCGTGTCCCGAACAGGCAGCATCAGTAAGAAAAGTTGTGTTTTGCAATGTAGTCTGTCATGTAATGGTATATGGAAACAGATCCACTTTTCTCCAAAAGGAATTAATTAATGTGTTATTACGTGAAATTTTAGGTAATAGTCGGAAATTAATGGATTTAAGGAAAGAGTTTTGTACAGAATGTTCCGCGATGAGTTCACCAAATTTCTGGAGCGTGTTCTGGAGGTTATTCGAAGCACAGTATATTCCATGAACCATATGTCGATTCGACACTTACAGAGTTAAGCGGGCTGTAAACATGATCTGGAACAGTGTTAGGGTAGCGAGCTGTAATTTTGATCGAATTTATTTTATGCTGTTTCTGCAGTGGAAGGGTGGGGCTGCTGCTACGGAATACGAGCGATGGTATCCAGGTCATACAATGCACACTGAAACACGTTTCAATGTGTACACACAGTTCGGAGTGAGACTGCTTCCTTCCCCTGAGTGCATGCAAAAGGTGAGCAACCTGGACATCAAATTGACGATATTCTGGAGGCAGTGGAGCGAAGCGCACGTACAAGTGAACGCGGAATTTCTGTGTAATTGTAACTATACAAGTATGGAGGATTTTTCACCACGGTTGTTTATATCGACATCATCTCCAAAGAATAGGAAACATTTTACCGGTCCGTGTGTGAATAATTTTTCGAATTGCTGAAAACGCGGCTACAAACCATGTTGCATTGTCAGTCCCTGGCGCAGAAAAATCCACGAGAAGTCAAAAGGTCCACACCATGAAGGCACGTAATTTTTGACAGAACTTTTCGGCAAATGTGTGGTGTGGAAATACTAAAATACTTGAGATCTGCGGTCTTCTGGGGTATTACGCGGCGTCGTGTGGTAATTGTTTACCGACGCTTCGGGACAACGTATCGGTCCCATCTTCACGGGTCAAGAGCCCGAATAGGAAGGAAAGCCAGCCTATAACGTAGATTCTGGAAAGTACGGCGGGGTAGCAATACGTATGATGTGATGACAGCCAATAGGGTAGAACCAGGATGAGAGAGGGGTGGATACAAACAACGTAAAGCTGCTAGAGGTACCGAGAATGCAAACAGCTAAGACAGCTGAAAAACATATATAGAATAGAGTAACAGTAAAGGAGGAAAATATATCCTACTCGGATTCTTGACCCGTGAATATGGGACCGATACGTTGTCCCGATACGTCGGTAAACAATTACCACACGACGCCTCGTAATATCCCAGAAGACCGCACATTTCATCAACATTGCGACGGAAGCCTGAAATCAAGACTAAATAACTTATCTTACGTTGATCAAATTTTATCAAGGGACATTAAATAGCTGCTTATTGATCTCCGAAACGTCCAGACCGGCTCTGGGGCCCACCTATTCAGTGGGTATCTGCGGCGGTAAAGCGGCAGAGGCCTGAAGTTGATCATTCACCTCCATCTAATGCCAAGTTTAAGAATGAGTGGAGCCGGCCTCTGCTCCCGCTACTTGCCTTCATGGCGTTCACAGGGACAGTCGTTGCTTTGCCTCTGTAGGAATTTTCTAAACAATTATTTGTCGGTTTATTTAGAGGATGCGCCTCTTGCAACAAAAGGACGAATGTGTTGCAACATGACGGAGTGCCTCAAGATTTAGCATTGAGTTTACGGGGTACCTGATCGAAAATTGTCGCGGAAGACGGGTAGCAAGAGTTGGACCGGAGGCTAGGTCAGCTCGATCACCCGACTTCAGCCGGTTACGTTCCTTCCTCTGTGGTTGTTTGTGTAGCCTAGGGTGTACCAAACGGTAAGGTAGAAACAAGGCAGCTAGTACAGTGTGTGATTGAAGCCGCTGCTGGCATAAGTAACGAAATGAAACACATTCAGTGGAGTCACACCTGGCAACATGCATGCAGTCATAAGGCGGTCATCTCCAAATTTGGTTTAGTTTTAAGCGTCTACGTTAATACCAGTGAAATTTAAATTGCAAGCTGATTCTGTGTTCATTGCTACAGTGCATTAGAGCTCTACTCGATAGCGGTGTGGCATACATCTCTGATGTATTTGACTCCTTTCTACGCTCCTTAAGTTTTACCAAATCGTCATAGAACGTTCTGTATATTAAATTTAGTTACGGAAGCTTATTCAAAATATTTGAAGCTAACTTTTCACTTTTATGTATCTCCCAAGCTAATGTGCTTGGAGCTCCACCTCATCTCCCAGTGGGCGCCTTTAATGCCTTGTGCTTAAACCCAGGGCCAACTTTTCCCTGTGTGAGCATGAAAAAAGATGGAAAAATGCTTACAGAATTTTGGTTCAGAAGCCATTGGTGAAGATGCAACTTTTAAGACAGGCATAAATGGGGAATAATAATGACATGAATTTTAAAGGACCGGGATGTGAGAATGTGGATTGGGCCCAGCTGGCTCAGGATATGTACCAATGATTGTGATCTTGCGAACATGGAGATTAATCTTTTGGATTATAGAGGGCGAGAAGTTGATTTACTAACTGGGTCACTGCAGCCTTCTTAAGGAGGACCGTGCTTCGTGAAGTTAGTGTATGTAATACAAAACCTTCCTTTGAAATTTGTCTCGAGCCCTTGAAATAGGAATAGCCTAACACTTTCTTAAGGTCAGAAAAATAATTCTATCGTAAAAGCTAAACCTCACGAATACATCGTAAATAGCCAAAAACCGTTGTTAGATTTACAACATGTGTGTACAATGTTGTCGTGTGATTTATGTATTTGACGGATACACGGATAATAATGCAACATTACAAGGTAGAGCTTAATTACCGATACTTTTTCACGTGAGTGATTTGTTAATGTTGATTTGAGGAGAAGTATGCATTCTTTTATTATAGGTATCAAAGAGAATATCATTTATAATTATTATAGGTCTTATACAAAGTATTAAAAATAAATCACTGTACATAAGTGAAGTCACGTCTCGTTCCCTTTGTTCTGACGTTACTCCTTCCATGTGAACCGCCTGAGGATTCATGTCCTTTCTCTCATTAGGCTATCCTCAACTTTCCGCTTGAAAGAACAAAGCACGTTTTTCATTTATTAAAGTCAATTGAGTTTCTTCATGGCTAGTCAGTCTCTGAAGTCACTGTGGCCCTTAAAACGTGACGGCCTATTGGACGCTTTTATAACGAGCGAACGAAAGTCACACTACCACAACAACGGCGTTACTTCTGTAACACTGGTTCTGTGGGCTGGGTGACAAAGAAGTCATAAATATCACATTAGTGTCAGCTGCTGACGTTCTCCAGCTGAAGGAGAGCGACCGACTGAACAAGGGCGAGAAGCGAGAGAGCATTAGTTGCTCGTTTTCGCTAGGAAATACTGGGTCCAGGAAATGGAGCGAAAAAAGTTCGGGATGGAAGAGGAAAAGTCCGAAATAAAAGCCATTATGATGAGAAACACAGTAAGTGTGAGTGATGGCGGAATAAAGCGGGGGAAAAACATGGGGCAGTGGGAGAAAGAAATGGTATTGGTGCATGTTGAGGAAATGAGAGAGGAAAATAAATGGGGAGAAATGTGCCCAAGACAAGGTAAAGTGTTCTGTTGCTTAAGTTCCATGTCCTCTACAATCATCTTGCTGTTAACCCATTTCGTTCTGTCTAGGGACGGGAAAGGGAACGTATGGTAAGAAGAGCAGCAGCAGCAGCAGCGAGTAGTAGTAGTAGTAGTAGTAGTAGTGGTAGTAGTAGTAGTAGTAACAGTCCAGCGGAGTCCTTATTGAGAGGCTGATATGGCCTTAGGTGATCGAGAAATTGCGTCTTTTATGAACCCCAAAGTTTAATTAACGTGCTCACAAAACTGCGCCAATGCATCCTGTTTTGAGCCATCTCGCACTGTACGAGTACACCTGGACGGTCCATCGCGGTGTTATTATTATTATTTTATTATTATTATTACATTTTCATCTCCCAAGTAGCTTCTTGTCTTCGTGGTTTTCGGCTAAAATTTTCTATAAATTTCTCCTATCTCTTACCCTTCCTATATTCCCTGCTTATCTCATCCTGTTTGATTTGATTGTTCTGATATTATCTGGTGCCTATCCCAGTGTCCGCGCGGTCTAAGGCGTGGGTCTGCGGCCGCTCATTTGCTGGGATTGCGGCTTCGAATTTCGCCGAGGACATGGATGTCTGTCTCTTGTGAGTGTTGTGTGTTGTCAGGTAGAGGTCTCTGCGTCGGGCTGATCACTCGTCCAAAGGAGTTCTACCGAGTGTGATGTGTCTGAGTGTGATCGTGAAGCCTCGATAATGTGAAGACCGCTAGGGTCTGTTGCACCATTGGAACAAAAAGTGTATTATCTGGTGAAAAGTAATAATCATAAAGCTTCTCGTTATGTAGTTTTCTTAAATATCCTCTTACTTTCGTCTTCTTATATCCAAATATCCTCCTCAGCAACCTGTTCTCAAGTTCCCCGAATCTCTCTCTGTCATTAATGTGAAATACCAAGTTTCACATGAATAAGACATTTTGTACAGAAAATTATAACAGTAATCTTGATATTATACATCTTCCGTGCAGTAGATGACATAAATAAATTTTATTGCCAACAAACTTAACAACAAATTTAAATTATCCACATGTACAGGAGACTAGTCCAACATGTTTCGGCTGTTTCTTGTTGCCATCTTCAGGGAGCACTGATGCTCAAAGGATATATTCGTATATCGTTTTTATAGCAGTGTTATCTGAATAGGGCTACTTGAGATAGCCGAAACATGTTGTAGTAGTCTTCTATATATGTAGATAAGTGAAACTTTTTGTGCACTATGTTGCGAATAAAATTTATTTTTATAGCAATATTCGAGTAGTAACCTTACTAAAATGTTTAACTGACGATGGAAATGGTTTTTCACAACCATGCCGACGCTGCAGCGTCACGACGAGCCAGAGGAATGATGAAAGCGTATCATAATGAAGGAAAACGTTATCATGCGGTTTCGTGAACTGTGCATCGCCTTTTGATTCTGCACGTTTTGTTACTGGTAGCGGATGTAGACACTGGAAATAGCATTTTAAAATCGTAAGTTTTTAGGCATTAACGGCGAGTGTTGCTCAAGTGACAGTCGTCTATAAGGAGTTTGTTCCGACTTTTCGGATGAACATGTTGTCTCTATCTTCAGATTGGCTCATCCTAATTCAGTCACCCTGAAGATGGATGTAGCACGTTTCTCTGAAACGTTAGCGCTACCTTATTATCCTACACAGCATAAATGCCCAGAAGATTTTCATGTGTCAAAAATAGCTCTTGAATATGGTAGACGGCGTCCGCACACGTCTACAGGCGTCCACCCTGTTTCCAGCCTGGTTAAACTGCGCTTGATGAAATACATGGACAACATTTTTATGTAGTAATACGTGTTTCATAACTAACTTCACGGGGCAGAGACCTTCTTGAGAAGATAATAGTTCCTCACCTAGTCAGCTCGAAGGTCCATTACCGCATTCGCAATAGCCCGTCAGCTGTTCGTATCCTGGCTCAGATCAATCGAGTCCCTGCTGGCCCGTTCTATTTCTCGAAGATACGTTTTAATATTATCCTTCCCTATTTTCGTGTATAAAATTATTATTTACATCCTGAAACAGATTAGAAATCATTATTCCGAAAGAGAGTTTATGGGCTAACGATTTACCATTCTACTAAATGTAATTCACAAGGTCTTAGAAGAAACAGAGCAAAATATTCCGTATCGAAGTTGTTTGTCTTGGGTGACTTTGAGTACAGACTTCCCGACAGGGAGGCACGTCTTATTCCCCTTATTTATGTTATTGGGTAATTACAGTTTGTGAATGCCGGTACCTTCCTGCAGCAGTAAACCGTTGGCACCTAATCGCGTAAGAGTTTCCCTAGACTTAGCCACATTTTGGTTCAGTTTCCTTGCAACAGACAGCTATACACTACAATTTACCTAACATTGCATTTCATGTAATGTCCGAGGGACGAAGAGAATTGTGGATAACAATATATACTAAGACACTGGTTGGCTAATTTCCTTGGAGTAAGATATTCTGACCCTTTTCCGTTAGCAGGGGCCAGAGGAAACTACAGCTGTAGCTCAGTTTATGTGTACAATTTTAGTAGTATTAAAGTTAAAATATAATTCGTAAAGTAAATTTACCTGTCATTAATATAACCGCGTCCTTTTTTAATCGACGTGTACCGATACATTCGTAGAGACGTGGGAAATGTATTTGTAACTACAGAGGTAAAAGATTCAATTAAAAGTTTGTCGAAAACACGAGACCGATACTGTTAATAAAATTTCAGTGAAGGTAATTTGCGTGACATATTATAGAACTGTAAGGGAAGTAGTGTCCAAACTGTACTCCCGAAGATCAATTTGTTGGCAGATAGCCGCAGAAAAAGTGGCCAGTTAAAGACGTCCACTGGATTCTATGTCGTCAGACGTGCTTAATTCTAAATTACTTCTGGTATTAGAAAAGTCGCCAGCCTGTCACCAAGGGGGCATGGGTTCGATTACAAACCTACCCCTCTGTGATTCGTGGAAACAAAGTGGCACTGTGACAGGTTTCTCTCAGGGTACTTCGGTTTCCTCCTGTCAGTATCGTGCCACCAGTTTCGTTCATCTACCGTCGACGCTTAGCAATTGACATAGTCGTTGTATAAAACACTGTCCCCTTCAACACTGAAGAGGTTGTGCTACTTTTCATTGATAATCCGTTCCGCACATTGATTGTCTCACAAACATTGGTTTCAGTTTTTGCAACGAATTTCTGTTATTGAAACGAGAAGCTGTAGACCAATAGGCCTATCATAGAGTTTTTCCACCTGTTAAACTCTGAAGTGCAACAAAGTGAACTTCGCTTTATCGCTACACCGTTTGGAGCTAACATTGAACGTGCGTGAGGCAGAAACAAACTCATCGTTCGATCAAAGTTTGACCCTCACCTGGACGTGAGATGGTTTCGTAGTTCTGACAGTTTAAATATGAAACCTGTCTCAAACCGCTGTGATACGTTGTAGAGGCTAATCTAATTGTGCATCAACTTGTGCATGCTGCCAACTTTAATAATTATAACATCCCTCAACGTCGGAATAAATCCAGTCTAACCATTTGTAGTAATGCCACTAATGTTAAAGCAGTGGGTTGTACTGTATTTTATGTCTGCGTTCCTAGCAATGTATTATTACACATACATTAGACTAACCAATCAACATTGGTAGGATAACTCGAAGGTTATGCAGACCTAATATAAAAACCTACCATTGGGCATGACCCTGAGCTTCTGTCATCCATGTCTGATCCTTAAAAATTACCTACGATTGTTCTTAATAGTATCATCCCATTTTCTTGTTGTTCCAAATTATGTATTCCAGGAGGTTTCCTTACAAAAATCCTGTTTAACTTTCTTGCTTCTTCCATCCAAGCGACAGGTCCGCCCTAAGATCGCTTCGTAAGTTTCGCTGTCCTATGTGCACTAGGTGACCTATGGGAAAGAAGCGGTTTCTTCTGCAAACGTGACAGTCCGTTGCGTATAAAGTGAATTATTTCCAGTTTAAAGCAGACAGTCCAACACAACTTGATTTACTGGAAAAACAAATATCCTTCACTTGACAATAAAGCTACATGTGTACGTCAGTGAGTCATCATCAGGCCAGGATCGAAACATGTAGTTTTGTTGCACAAACGAAGGATGTTTGTTCTTCCAATAAACCAAGTTGTGCTTTAACTGCAAATAATACCCATTTTCCTGTTGTGTAATATCCTAACCTCTTCGCTTACTATATCCTTTGTAGTGCAACTATCTGTGTTGAAACGCCTGTAATTTATGTCTTTCCTCAACGTAGTAGACCGTATTTTAACACCCGTACGAAAAACTGGAAAACTGTTATTTTCTGACTTAAATCCAATACAGCAGACGGTATAATAAGAGTTTTCAACCTGAGTCAATAAGAAGCATATCCAAGTTTAATTCTTCTCCTAATTTCGTCATCGATCTCTTTTCTATTTGTTATTTTTGTTTTCCGATACTTACCTAAGATGTAGTTTGTTTCTTATATATGTGACAGAACAATTACATCGATTTGAAGACAAGCGTGGGAAATGCAAGGGACATAAAATAAATAACAAAAGAAAATACTTATTTAATATCTTTTTCATTTATGGCATTTTCTGCACTGGCACAACAGAGACAAACGTTATTACAGAGAAAAATGATGACAGTTCAAAGGTTCGCCAGTGTATGTAGGCAGCAGAATTAGACACGGCAAAGAATAGCGATATTGCGAAAGAATTGATAGACTGAATAAAAGATTAGATATTTAAATGGGTGCACTGGTTCGGAGGACTGAGCACTGGGAGAATCCCGAAATTATTATCCGAAGGAACAAAGCACAGAATGGGGCAGTTGTGAAGTCGCAGCAAATCTATTGTAGCTGGTGCTAATCGTAATTCATAATAAGAATGATCAGTAACAAGATGGTAGCGTTTTCACCTGAAAGAAAATATATCAGACAAGTTATGATGATAATTATTAACTTATTGACTAAGTAATTTAAACTGTAATACTTAATGTTTAATTCGACTGAAAATGACGGTATTACTATAATAATTTACACATTTTTACTTATGTTCATTTTACTGCGCTGTCAGTAATTCAGACTTCATAACATCCACGCATATTTTTCTGGGATAACATTTAATTTACATCTAGTAGATGCACACAAATGATAATAACGCACATATTATTTGGGATGCTAGAAGTGTTTTATTTAATCAACTCTAATTCTAAAACAGCCAGTTTAAATCTGATATTTGTTGTTAACAAAAAGAGCTCTGATATCCGTAACCAAATTCACAATTAAAGAAAATCGGTACATTATTTCAAACATTTCGTAAGACGAAATATTTGTGTGAGGTACAAATAAATCGAAGATCAATAAATTACACACATGGCTGACATTTCAAGATATCAGGAACTGTTTGACAGCGAGGGGTAAATTGCTGATTGTAACATGGAAAGAAACGTTTGTGTTTCTAGAGAAGAATATCTTGTGTTCATGTTGTGCTGATAACTGATAACGTGTGCCTGTACTTTGGGCATATTTTATTCCATTTCTGTAGAAAACAGGCACACGATATTACTTTTGAATTATAAACATAACCACCCTCTACATATGCCACTTTTCTTCGTTGTATTCATGACTGAATTTTCCATTACAAGCCGGAAAATATGCCAAAGGTTGAGGGTAAATATTTCCTGCTTCACGGAACCATGCAAGCTTTCTGTCTGCTATCCTTCTTCTTGAAGCAAATTGATTGTATTTTTACCTTTTCTCATCTGCATAAATCGTGTTTTTCCTTGTACATGTCTTAAGTTCTTTTGAAACAGTTTTTTGCTAGTTTATATTCAGTTATAGCGTTGCTATGCCCTATAAGAAATTCTAAGTGCAGGGGGTGTATTAAGTTTTAATGTTATCAGAATCTGCAGGCCTATAAAACTGCCTGGAAATTGGGTCAAACTAAATGACTTAACTCACTGAGACTGCGTTTGTAGCACTTAGTAATGTTAAATAGAAACCATGGAATTGCTTTCAAAGACTCTACAGTGCAACGGTAAAATGTATTTAGATTCATGTCCAGTTTACTTCACATGTATTATAGTTCTGTGCTGGAGGTTCATGTAGAGTTGAATATGTATCAAATAATTTGGACGATGCGAGTGGTGGGTTTTTTTTTTTTTTACTGCGGTGTAATCTAGCGTTTCCGTCTTCTGTGATGTGTCGCTTCGTCGCCGGGTAAGTGGTTTCCGACGCTTCGGAGGAACGTGTCGCTTTCATCTTTAGGGTTTCAAGGTCCATTAAGAATAGCGTGTACAGTTAACAGAAGATATTACCCGTTGACTATATATGATCTCCCTGATAATGACTGTCGGTGGTCGAATCATATTGGACAAACAATGAAGTCAGTTTTGAATAGTGATTAGTTTTACACGGTACTGCACCTTTACTGAATGTACTGATGTACGTGATGAATTGTAAAAAATTTAAAACGACAAAGAAAAGTTATAAATGCTAAGATGGCATTACAAATCTTTTATATATATTTCAGTTGTTTGAAAACAGTAATAAGTGTGGCTGCTCCTCACTGAATATTCCTTTGGGTGATCTAATCAAAAGAAATCAGATGGACAAGGAATTTGGCACGTATTGGGGAGGAACATGAAGGACAGACACCACTTGGAAGATCGAGGTGTAGGTGGACATAACCATGGCGGTGGAAGAAGTGATGACGAAATGTTGTGTGCCCTGTGCACGTTTATTTCAGTTCACTGGCAACAGTGTATGTTGAGGTAGAGTATTTATGGTTAAGCTATCAATTATATATATATATATATATATATATATATATATGACCTCTTTTCCCCTGGTGATTTTAATAATACAAATTTATGATTGGTTTTATTTTGGATACCTTTTCTTTCTTCAAAGTGTCGTAGCATATTCTTGAACATTTTGATATTTACATTACCTTGCTCATAATTGCTTCATATATTCGTCGACCACAACAATTTAAATACTCCGTTCTTTTGTATTCTAACATAAGAAATATGAATAAGCATTAGATTTGTTTTCGATTGTTGCTTTCAATATGTTTATTTTAATATTACAATAGATATTATACTCTATTGGTATGAACCATAAATGAACAATTATTTTATTTTTATATATTCTCCTTGTCGTAAGGTATTTTATACCGTCATAGTTCGTAGCTAACTCTGAGTATTTTCATTACTTGCATTTTATTGCAAGGGTATCAATTGTAATATTTTGGGCTTTAAAGTAAATCCCTAATTTTCCTTGTCTGAGCGTTGCTGCTTTTCACTATTCCTATGTGACATTTCATTGCCAGACAGATTTGTGCAGTTCAGAGAGAAAGGCAAGCAGTGTGATGTCTAACACAGTTTGCGTTGATTAATTTGCTCTGTCGGCAACATAGGTTGAAGAGCAGGGTAATTGTCCGTGCTGATTGCTATACAGCGCCTTTATGTGAGAGAATAACGGCGTTAGGGCTGTCATTAGAACGCGAAATTGTACTCAGAGTGAGAAGTCTTAACATTGTCCACAATGGTTTTCCGAGAAATGTGAAGAAAATGCTATGTGACACGATAATTATGAAGTATTGGTCAAGTAGAATTGATGTTGACGACATATGCATATAAAGAGTACATCTGGTTATGGCTTTAGGGTGAGATGAATAAGTGATATAAATCTTGGGTAGCCAGTGGCCGTATTTGATCAAGGGACAATTCAAATGCAGGTCAAGTGCTTCTGTGTGGATATCTAGGTAGCAGTCGCTCGCAGGCTTAGACGAATGTACCGGGATTATGTCTGTTATCCGTCAGCTTTCGTTGTGTCATATTTCACGATATAATTGGCTTAGAGGGAAGATTTAAGTGCATCATATTTCTGGGTATACGGAGATAACGAAGGTTGTTCAAAATGTTTGTTGTATTGAGTGCTAGCATTTTATCCTCTCATAAATAACGTGAAACTGATTATTTCAAGCAATACTTTAATAGGTATAATGGGAGAATTTGAAGTGACTTTTTTTATTTTCGCATAATAAACTCATCAAATAATTAGGACTACGATGTGCTCTTCGCATGTAATAAACTAACATTAAATTATCACGTAACTATTCATTGTGTGTGGGCACTTACTCAAATTGGCGAAAAGTTAAAACTACATACCGAGTTAATGGACACCCAATATGAAACCTTCTCTTTTCACTGTTATTGCACCTACTAAAATATTAAATATGTATACAGCCTATATGTACGTATGTATAGGCTATATATAGTGTAACACATCTATAAAGTGTGCTACGCTGTCGTATTTTAATAGAACATTACATTAAAATATTTAAAGGGATTGTTTTCAAAGCAATATAAACACAGTAAAGAATTTCATTTATTTCTCGCGTCTGAGTTGGGCTGGCCTGTTTTCGGAATAATTGTTAAATTTTTCGTTGTACAAGTTAACGTTCTATTTCCTTAATTAGCTCTAAAATCGTAAAACGTACATTTTTAAATATGATAATATTTGGAAGTGCACGCAGAAACAAGTACAAGTGTTTGTGTAATGTGTCCTTTGCCTTTGTCCGGTTTTACCCACAACTGAAATTTCAAAATTTTTTGTAAAATTCTCCGCTATGAAAATTCTTTATATGTTGTTCAGTTGATCTCGGGTGGTTACATGCGTACAGACGGACAGAAGGATATATCGATTTTAATAGGCTCCGCACAGAGATATGAACTCACCTGAAATATGGGGTTATGAGACTGCCGTGCTATTAGTGTGTGCGTGTGTGTGTCCATTCTAAATTTTTGAACCGATTTACCGATTTATACTAAATTTAGTACTTATTTAGGTCATTTGAGGCTATCTCAACGCAATACTTTTTACGTATGTGTCTGTTGTGTATGTATGTATGTTTTTTATGTATGTATGTATGTATGTATGTATATATGTACGTATGTATGTATGTATGTATGTATGTATGCATGCATGTATGTATTCATGTATGCATGTATTCACGTATGCATGCTTGCATGCATGTGTGCACGTATGTATGTATGTATGTATGTATGTATGTATGTATGTGATGTATGTATGTGTGTATGTCTGTATGCATGTCTATGTGTCTATTTGTATATATATATGTGTGCGTGTATGTGTATGTGTGTATGATCTTAAAAAATTTGTAACTTCACTAGGTAATGTTGTTGTATGATGTCAAAGAACAACATTTTCTTACTTCTGCATGAAATTACATTTCGATGGCTACGAAATTGTTGGAACTAGGCATGTGAAGTTGCATTTTTCTCAGTGTCTTTTTATTTATTTATTATAGTTTAGTTAACGATCATGTCATTGCGAAACATCACTGATGTTTATCAGAACTTTTTCTAACGTCACTGACTATGAAAGGTACAGCACAACGTTTCATACTCAGTGACGTTGGAAAAAGTTCTGATACACATCAGTGATGTTTCTCATGTTACACCACTGTCAACGAATTATATGGCACAACTAATATCAATATCTCAGATTCTGTAACCCCAGATAGGCTTGCACATTGTAAATATTCCTATGCCCTATGGGTAGAATACCGTTTGTAGGTCATCGATACAGGCGCAGCGACGGTGCTCAGTTCATAGGTTGTCTGCGACAAATTTCAGGTGAACAAAATCCATACTTAATAATAGGTAATTCTAAAGAGGCGATAATAATAGAAATATAAATGCTAATAATCTGCGAAATATTTACACTTGCAAGCAATAGAAGCTTTGCTCAACCGGAATTCGAACGTGTGACCATTCGCACACCAGTCTAACACACTATGCCATGAGCGAAATTAAATTTCATTGCTGCGTTATAAATTTATGTTATCTAAATATGGCATTAACAACAAAGTTTTTAGGACCAGCAGACGGTGGCGTAGGAAGGTGGGTTTCGTGAGTTATTTCCGCAACTCCTTTTCCCCCCTTATTTCTTGATTTAATAAAATTATATTTCTCCTACAGCGAAGCACTCGAATACACGCACACACGGGAGTGTTACTTCCATCTGTTGTGCTTGGATAACTGAAACTTACGCGATATACATACATAAAATTTTGTAAATGACGCACGTGCCTTTAAAGATTAAAATTAATCGAAATTATATAAAGTTAATTATACCTTTGTTATTTCGTATCGAAAAATTGCAGTGAAAATCCAAAATATGAAATTTCATGAAAATCCTTCGGGCGGAAGAGGATCTGTAGTACATGCGGTTAGACGGACATTATGAAGCTAGTACTTGCTTCTCGAATACGAAAACACCATAAAACATTCGGTTCGAACCTCACAGAGGAAAATGTCGGTCTCCATTACAAGGGCAAATATAGTTAATGTTATTTAGGGAAAACATCGATATTTACTGTGGGAGTAAGTAACAGATAGGTAGGCTTACACTGCGTGGGAAAATGCTGAGTTTGTGTGTTAGGTGTGGATGTATATGTAGTCACCAATGATCGTTACAGTTGTTAAATTGTAAGTTAGTGTCCCATTTCCTTCACTTTCTTCTACAGACCTGTTCTACAGAATGTTTCCCTTCCAATAGTCCTTGTGTGTTTCCTGTTTCTTTAAATCGCGCTCCTTGTTTATGCGGTCTAAATCAGTTTAAGTATTTTTTACGGCTGTAGTGAAGTTCTCAAACGCGTTTTTGTTGCTTTCATTAGAAATATTAAATTTAATCCATTTAACTACTCTTTGGTTCCACGCTTTACGGAATGCGAGTTTTTGTAGGACGTGTTCATTATATGCTATCATAGCGTAGTTTTATAAGAACGCCTCTTGCTGTGAGTACTGGATACAGCACTGTGTTTATGAAAGGCCGGTTGTGCCGAGTCCGAGGCAGTGGGAAGGCTTAATAATGACACTTTGCACAACTAACGGCGTGCCGCCATAACGCACAGCAGTTTGCATTGTAAATGAGTTGGCAATTCGTCGCCCTCTCTCACTCCCTGTTCGCTGCATCACGTCCTTCCAAGTTCCTGGGGCAATGTTTCGCCTTCTAGGTATGTACAACTGCGACACATAATATCCGAACATTTCTTTGTTTGGGGCGTGCCAGTGTCACATGCTGCGGATGTTGCATTCTCTGACTACAGCTAGATATTCTATTAAACTAAAACCCGAAATTCTTATGTTGAGCCACGTGTAGGCACTTCATTCCACTGAGCTCTGGTCCTCGAATTTGTTCACCGCAGCTGTTAATGTTTTTAGATTATGGGTGAAGTAACTTCATGTTTGCTGTTATCAGCATCCTATTCAGCAGATCTATCCCACCGAGACAATATTTTAAAATAAACAAGAATCGTTTTCTTCAGTAGGGTTTCCAAAGCACGCGATATTTTTCAGGTACCTTTTTCGACAATAAACTCTGTAAACCTAATATTATTCTGTACATTTTCTTTTCTATGTTTATTGTCCGACGAATATACACTTTTATTCACTATTAATTGTGAAACACAGTCCTACATGTTTCGAACTTTATCCTGGTACATCTTCAGCGACTTCAGTATTTTAAATTACACATATTTTACATCAATTACCATTGATATAAAATATGTGTAATAATACATACATAATAAACTCTGTATTTCGCACATAGCTGTTAGGCAAAGTAAATGTCAGTGGTAAGGTGTTTTGCATTGTAAGTGTGCAGAAAATTGCATTGTTTCTTGTTCTTGCAGCAGAAGTTAGGATAAAATCTGGGGTAGGGTCTACCATTTGCTTGAAACTGAATTTGGGTTTTAGAAAATTTTGTACTAATAATTACGAAATAAAAGGTAAAAGTTATAGCTCTCCCTGTAGGCCTATATGGGGAGGTGAAGTATAGCTCCACTCATTCCTAACCTCGGTACTGGATGGACATGAGTGGTTAACTTCACGCCTCGGCCGCTTTACCCTAGGGAAAGAACCCCAGTACCACTGAATAGGGGGCTGCCTGGACCATGTGTGTATATCTTGGAATTATATGTGCGAAGTGTTGAAAGAACAAGTGCCTTCCCATTTTTGCTTCTATAGGGTATGCAGTTTCAAAACCAAGATGATTTCTTCTTTGGGTTTTTCTTTTGTTTTTTCTTACGTATTTTGTGTTATGATCAACTTTTATATTACTTTCGCTCTATTGTCTAATGTATTGCTACACTTCATTATGTCCGCTTTATTTACACACACAGCCTGTTCTGTTCATGTCTTTACGGTTTGATTCTTGGCTTCCTCATATTTACCGTGGAATCATATTCAAGTAAGTGAAGAACAAATTGAGACACACGCACTTTACGCATGATAACAATCTGTACGTTATTTTTCATGTCCACATTCGAATGAGGCAGATGTTTACTGGCAGGTGGCTGCGAAATGTATTGGGGTCGTATGATGTGATATACGTCCATGTAGTTTGTCGATTTCTTGGGTTTCTGTATACATCTTTTTGATACAGTCGTCCTGTTCGATTTATGTGTAAGTTGATACTCCTAGAAGATTGATGTAAGCCCAGTACAGCGGCTTCTATTAACCAAGTTTGTCTCTCCTTGCAGGATGCGATTTCATTTTCCTTTACTTAACAGAATTAGGGGAATGTTTGCTATCACTCGTTTCAGAATCTTGTATGTTCCCATTTCTTGTCTAAAATTTTAATACTAAGATATATAATACGGCAACTTTTCCCTTTTTTGTACTAGTGTTGACTTGGTCTGTCATCTCGGGTTAAGCCATAATTGAGGGCGTTGGCTACAGGTTGTTGAGAAAATTTGAACTTAAGAAAGAGGAAGTAATGGGAAGCTGGAGAAGAATGGATAATGAAGAACTTTATAGCGTCTAGTCTGCAACAGACAGAGCTAACGATTGTAAAGACTAAGCAGTCAAAATCACAGTATATATTTTCTTGTTGCAGTTATAATCACAAGAACCGAAACTGAAGTGCAGCATTTCTAGCAGTTACCTGTTAGTTAGTCACATATTTAACGTTAATATAGCAAGAAAATTATAAAGTGATAGCATACATATCAAATCAGCTTTGAAGAATTCTGACGATCTTGTAACTTATTTCAATAGGCGTGACTGAAAGTTTGGACATAAAGTCCACAATGTTTCGGACATGGTTGTGGTTTCTTTTTAGCTTGAGGCAGTTAACAGTGTCTAGAGTTTCAGTCACAATTGTGACCGTACACAGCACGTTGTGCATTTCCTTGCCCCCTCATGTTTTACTCCGAAATTATTGATCAGGTGTCAGTTGTAGTGGATCTACGTCAACGTGTTTAATCGAACTTAAGTTGCTTTGGAATCGGCAAGTTATTCGGTTCCAAAGTCATGATTTTCGTAGCTGATCATTATACAGACTGAGCTATTCCGGCTCCTGCGTGTAAGTGGACTAACCCTAGCTATTCCTTCCTTCATTATTTACCAATTATTTTTATCAATTTATGTACTTATTTTAATTCATTCGTCGACCTCTTTTACCTGTTCCTCAGTCCTGTATATTTATGGAGAGTACAGAACCAAACACGAAATACAATTAAATTCGGTCTGCTGTGTAGTCGTATCGTCTCATGAGATTGAAACGACCCATTAACATGGAAGTCGCCTGTTGTCACAACACAAAGTCACGAAAATCCGAGGATTTCTTTAAGGCAGGAGGGTTCGTAATATATAAGATGCGTTCAGTCGATGCTGTTATCTTATATTCTGGTTTAGGCGCAAATGCCTTCAACAAGGTTTCTCTGTTGTGTCAAGTCTACGGGTATGGACTGTTATACAGCCATTTGTTTCATGTGCTGTTATTAAATGTACGAACTAATTTCGCGACATATTGTGCTACTATCATTCAATGGAGAGATTACTTGTAAATGAATAACATTGGGGTCACATTTAAAAGGCGTAACCTTCTTACAGGATCTCATGAAAATCTACATGCTGGATTATAACGTATTCTTATGTTGGAGCAGGTGCCATTATTCACTGACGTGCTGTACATACATACATACATACATACATAACGTTATTTTTCCTTAAAGGCTGCCATGCTAGAATACCTCTTAATTCACTTATGTTGTAAAGAATTGTTTCTCTGAATAATATCGAAGTGAGAGACTCTGAAGTCATAATATCCGTGTACAAAAAAATTGTCAGCTTTAGGTGTTAAGAGATGGCGAGCCACGTTTCTTTCACTCATATTCTCAATCACCAAATAAATAAAAACCAGAACTGTCATTGCTGGTAGTAGGGATATTTCGCGTGTAGTATGCAAAGGATTAAGGAATGCTGCATCACAGAATGAGAGAATTGCCAGAGAAACCGAAAGCATTAATATTTGAGACCACTGAAGGACACACCTTCTCGTGTTAAAATTTGAAACCACTAAAATGTATTTCAGGGATGAACTTTAAAATGTAAACGGAACCGTGGTTTTCAGTTCATAATTCTTCTGGTTACGGGCATGTTCTTGAAGATAAGCCCTTGTTACACTGAGCGTGTGAGAAGTGTGTGTCGCAGGATATCCTCTGGCACAGTGGCAGTCACTCAATACCATATACGGCAGCTGACAGTCTTTATGAATGCTATGAATGTAAAGTGAAGAGACGATGACAGCAGCCCGTCTGTATTCCCTGATACGCTCCTGCCGAAAATTTGTCATACATACTGTAGTGTATTTTGAATACATTGCACTCAGCCCATTTCAAAGTCATGTGGAAATCTGCTTTAAGAATCAGGATCCTCAGGTCACTGAAGCTGAATCAACTGACGCTGAAAATATGAAACTTTCAGCAAAAAAACAAAAGCAATTTCAACGTAAGCGTTTATCGTCAACACGACGATCATGTTTGTTATTATCTTCATTCCTCTTATCTTCTCGCTATCGTCATTGCGTTTTGTATTCTACTTTGTGCAGCCATCCGTATCGCTACGGGCTGCAGATGATTACATACAACTGCAGTTCGAGTATCTAAGCAGTGCAACCAAATTAGTGTTACCGAAAAGTGAAGAAGGCACAGGGAGAAGAGATATGGGCGTTTTGGTGCCAATAACTTGGAAAACTTTATAAGGTGTTTCCGCGGAACAAAGTCGTTCATGAAAAGCTTATAGTTGCTCAGAGGATGGAGGATGTCTGTCGTTTATGCAACCCATAGCTTTATTACCTTGTTAATAAGAGCTCGCGACTGGTTTTCCTTTTAAGCCATACGAATTCAAGTCACATCTTCACACCGTACCTCTTTGAGATCTGTCTTAATATTATCCTCCAATTTACATCTAGGTGTCCAAAACTTCTCTAGCTTTCTGATTTTCTGACTAAAACGCTTTGTGAGTTTCTTATCTCACTCTTGCATATTACACGACTCGCGCCCTCCCCTTCTCATGATTACCCTAAAAATGACTGTTGAATGCAAATTGTGAAGTCCTCATTACGCAATTTTCCCATTCCCTTGTTGCATCCTCCCTTTTAAGTTCAGATATTCTCTTGAGTATTCAGTTCTC
This sequence comes from Reticulitermes speratus, assembly GCA_021186555.1. Taxonomy (NCBI): domain Eukaryota; kingdom Metazoa; phylum Arthropoda; class Insecta; order Blattodea; family Rhinotermitidae; genus Reticulitermes; species Reticulitermes speratus. The sequence continues at coordinate 8,449,656 of JAJKFL010000330.1, forward strand.
AAATAGCTGCTATGTATGTTATTTCCCTAGCGAATTATACCACGTTTTACATCCATACAAAACGATAGATACACCGTAGGCCTAGTTCTGTGCATTTTAATCTCTGCGTTTCTAGATTGTTAGTCTCGATTATAAATAACAGTAGCGCTTTACACTTCGTAAAACGTCCTGGTAATTGTCTGGAATATCAAATTATAAAGCTCCCCCCCCCCCCCCATTCCGAATCAACAAGGACGATGCGGTTTCAGTATCCGGTGGGAATTGAATATCCGTACTGTAGAGCCATACAGTGAAAGTAATTAATCGAATTATCCTGAAACTTCATCATTCTGAATTCGATTCCACTTCAGTTCACTGAGCTGAGTTCTACCACCAGCTCTCGATGTCGCCACCTCATTTATCCGACAGAACACAAATGTACGTTAAACTAACAATTTATCATAAACGCGTCGTTTTGATGGAATACCTATGTAGTCTTATAACACTTAATTACTGTGACTCACAACTGAACTTTCACTTCGCACCATGGCCGCAACTGTCACCTACTTCTCCATTAAGATGGATTACTTCCACGCTAATTACTGTCAGTCTGATTACGATCCACTGCTCAGATTTGCGAACACCGTGCAAGATAAACGCATATGATATATCTTGTAAAACGAAAACCTGCTGCTCAAATATCACCTTAATCGATATGCGCGATCCATAACTTTAGGTCTGCATATTGTACTAGTACACCAATCAAGACTTAATATTCTTGCTTTCTTGTGTAAGACTCTCACATTAATTTTCTCACAAGTCACCCATCGTAGAGAATTAACAGATAGACGTATAATTTTTCCAAAATAGGAAAAATGGGGTTAAGGGAACCAAAGACACAAGAAACGTTATAATATATAAACTAATGGTTAATAAACGCGAAAATGTGTGTGTTTGTGTTTCTTGGAATGACGTCGGTGTCCTCGGCTGAAAGTTGTCAAGGCGATTCAACTACGCAAAGTGCATGGCAGAGGGGTTGACTGAAGGCTTAGCGAAGACAGAGATATTTTGAGATTGCTTTACCTTTTTCTACATGCCCTTATGCAGTTAGGAAATGGTCGTTCTCAAAAAATGATTGACTAATTTATCCTCCATCTGGAGGTTTCTTTTTCAGAGCGCTTGTAATCGTCTGAAGTCTCTCCACAACATTGTCAGAATCTTCATCATCTTCTGGTTCACTGAGGCTACACAGCTGTTCAAGATCCATCTCAGTTATTTCAGCAGCATGAGAGTCGATAACTTGCTGGATATCAGCCTCCTTCACGTTTTGAATCCTACTGCTGTAACCTCTCGGGATATTACGAAGGTGTTCTTTATGTAGTTCTGCTGGTTTTGGAATCTTCGGACGTCATTAACTACATCAGGTGAAAGCTTCTTCCATTAGCTGTTCAGAGTCGTCGACTTCAGTTCGTCCATGGACTGCTTTATATATATATAATGTGCAGTCCGCAGTATTTACTGACGCTAACAAACTGCTCCTTCTCACTGGCATCTAAGATACCTCGGAAGGTACTGCTAGTGTAATAACTCTTGAAGGACGTGATGAGCCGCTGCACGAGCGACGTGGTGATATTGGGCAGATATTCAACTTGAATATTTGGATTGGCGAAACGAGACCCTGCCGATGATCTGGGTTATTATCAATGTTATTGGGGACTTATTAATGATATATTATTTCACTCAGATACCGTTTGACCTCATAAATGACGCAATTGTTGAATCAATCCAGCAGTAACTACATAGTTCCCTTAGCCTTTATATCGGACCTCCAAACACTGGCTTCTGTTCTTCCCCTTTAGATCCCGACTAATTAAAGAACCGTAGATCAGCATGGGGTTTATGCACTCCGCCGAAGAATTAAAGCAGAACAGTAGGGTGATACGATCTTTTGAGGCTTTCAAGCCTGGAGAAGTCTTGTAATTCTTGGATATGAATGTATGTATTGGTATTTTCATCCAAAACAGGCCTGTCATATCAAGGTTAAAAATTTACCGTAGTAAGTAGTCAATCTTCTCATTATTTTCTTGGAAATTTAGGGGTATTTAGTGACTGCCACGTGATCGGTGGATCCTGATTCTCCTATTCTCATCACGTTCCGTAGGTCCAACCGCCCTTTCCTGGCATGGAAACTGAGCTTCTCACCCGCAGACTCTGCGTTTGGTTGTACAACGGCATGGCCTTCTGCCTCAATACAGCATCACTGACTGACAGTCCTCTCTGTGTCTCATCTTCCAACCGTAGACGCAAGGCCATTTTCGTCTTCCTGAGGAAGGGGTCACGACGACTTAGACAAGAAATGTTTTTCGCTTGCTGGACCACTGGCCATAAGCTTTTCCCTGATCTTATTTTTATGTCTCTTGATGAAATGAATAATCGATTTATTTATAAAATAATGGCAACCAACCACAGCAATTCTCATTCTCCTCTTTATGCAACACCTCCACTTTTCTATTAACACAGACGTCACTCTCTTTTTATTCTTAGGCTCTTCATCAACATATATATCACCCTTTACACCCATAATTAAAACATAACACTCAGTTCTAAGAATTGAGAATGTGCAGTCAGCAGTACATACCCTACGGCATATCAGGCGGGCAGGTGCGGCCTACTGAACATTAGCGTGCAAGCGCGACTGCGAGTGGGCGAGGGAACTAACTATAGGGCTACTGCAGGGCACAAGAGTCACAATGATTCTTCCGGGATTGAGCGAAACAGCATTGCGCGAACCTGCGAACAGGCGTGTCTGCTGTATATATCCGAAAATCGGCATTAAAAATAATCCGAACGTTAAGTATATTATAGGCCCGCTCTTCTAATTCATGCAATAAGTTCTCTTAAATACGAGTATATTCAGTATATCATTTTTCTTCAAGGCTTGCAATTCTCTGTTTATATGCTTACGAATTTTCATTAATGAAAATGATTCAGGCCTGTTCCTGGATACAACGGCGAATAACTGAACTGTATACTTATGTAATTGTAATAAAGAATGCGCCTTTTCGTGTACAAAAAAGAAAGAAAACCAGAAAACCGAAAAGAAAATAAATACCCAAGAAATAAAAACGAGAAGAAGAAGAACGACAAAGGGACGAGAACGGAAGAGCATATTAATGTGACAAGGGAACCAATGACTACGTTTTTATCTCCCATTCTGAGTACAGCACGACACAAAAATGTTTAATCCCTAAGTGACAAGAAAAGATAAATTCAAACTGAACAGTTTTGTTATCGATGTATTCCGAACGTTTTGATTTTAATGTACAAAATTTGCAGTACTTAATGACAGTGTCTAAAGTCAAGCAAGTGCCTCATATTGTAGTATACTGTTTTGTGTACGTATATATGTATATATGTATATGACTGTCACTTTTGTATGTTGGATGTGGGTATTGTTACGGTAGTACAAGGTACATGGGTGTTACGAAGATTATTTTGCGAGATCTGAGGTTCTCACAGCGGTGTAATTGAGGATTCAGTTCTTCTGGAATGTGACGCTGTGTCGGTGGGTTAGTGGTTCCCGACGTTTCGAAGGAACGTAGCCCCTTCATCTGCAATGGTCAAACAGTCATGTTCCGAAGGCTTCATGTTGATACATATAATAAATTTACGTATTATTTTGATTTAACAATCGAGGTTGTGAGTGCTCCACAATCGGTACAATTGTAATTGGGGTCTCTCCTCTGGCATCTGGTGAAATCCGTCAACAGGGTGTCTTGTGTCAATGCTCACTGTCCTAAGCGGGCGGTAAAAGCCATAAGCACCGAGAGTTGTGCTAAGGTTTAAGAAATGTGGACGTACTCAGAGACTGAATATTCTAGAAACATCCTAAGTGTTACGCGATTTGCAGGCCTATGTTATAGTCCAACAAGTCGCCGCTTGAATTAGCTTTCCAATATGCATGTTTCGTAAGTGTCGGGCGATACTCCGCTGTTTAGAAGACGGTTAATGCTACTTCTATAAGCAGGTACTCTCTTTGTCTCTTTATGATCGGCGTTCATATTGTCTTACACAAACACGGCTGGAACTTCTAAACGATCTACTCCCTTTAGGTTTACCGACCAACATTTTGTAGTTATGTTTTATATCCCTATACGCTCTACATACTTCACCTTAACTTTACCTCCTTGATTTGGTCACTGAAATAAAATGCATTGAGGAATACAAATTTTGAAGCTGTTAGCTGTGTCACTTTTCCGTTCTGCTCTTACTGCTTGTCTCTTTAACACCAAATAATGTCATTAGCACTTCATTCTCAGGCACCGCTCATCTGTGTACTGGTATTGTTCTACTGTATACATGTGTATGTACTGTCCTCTTATTGTTATGGCAAAAGCAATGAAGGATATTCGAGTTATATATATTTTCTGAATAACAGCCTGTCTATACTTCTGACCAAGGTCTTTCATTTATTGAGATTTTAAAGTATTTTAATTATATTTTAGTTCTGTTTTTAAGTTTTTACTATAATAAAAGTGTAAAAACAATATACTCTTTTCAATAAGATGTTATTTGGACAAGTCATATTGTTTTGAAATTGTTTTGTAAATATTCGCAATGATAGTTCAGTGTTGCTGCATAATTAATATAAAAGGTAATACGTGTAGTATGGTAAGTTCTGACGTCATAATTCATTTGATTCAAACCTGTTTTAATTCACTTCATTGTTGAATGAAGTAATTTGTATTGTAATATAATTAAACAGAAAGCAGTTTCGCATAACTGAAATTAATTTGGAGGTGTCCATAAAATCGAGAGTTGGATTGGTGTTAACGTGTGTCACTGCGGACGAGTCTGCTTTAAATCAATATGCATGTGAGTAAATATGCAGCAGCAAGCTGTTAAACACACAAAAGTTGATTATATTTTTTGATTAAAACGACGATCGATGTGTTTCATAATTTTGTGTCGACTCCCAGCTAGTTCACAGAGAGCACAAAGGACACACGTTTTTTGTAATAACAAACTTCTTGGAGAAGCTAATAGCTGTACAATTGATCAAGACATTCCAGACATTTTATGGAACCTGAAATTTCATTACCGTTTGTACAGAAGACTCTTACTGCCTCCATCCAGGGACAAATTCAATTCAGCTCACGTCCCAAAATGCTGTTTCTTTAAGAGTTGTTTCATTGTACCCTTCCACCTACATCTATGACTCATAAATTGTCCTTCATGTTTTCCGACTAAAATTTTATATGAGTTTCTCATCTAACTCGTATCGTCATCATGTCGTTTTTTATTTTATCTGCTTAAAATGTGAAACTTTTATTGTGTGAGCCAATTTTTAACGTAATGAATTTTAATAAACCATAATTTTGACCTTAGTAAGGCTATTGTCAGTGCAATAAGCTTTACAGTAATAATTTTGTTTCATCATAAGAGCCAACGAGGCGTGCGAAGTCGAAAAAGAACGCTTCCATAAATTTCTGTACTCCACAGGAGTACACTTTTACTCTTGTCTGAGTTACATTTCCTCAGCTGGGTATTAATGAATCAGACTGAAATGAGGGCAATGGGTTGAAACTTGCTGTCAGCTGATTACATTTCGGTATTGTAAAACCACCCTGCTCTGCTGGAGAGATAATGGGAGGGTATTCGTAGTAGTGGTTGGATAGAATTGGGAAGTGCCACCTTTTTCATTTAAATCAAGGTATTAGCAGAGTAAGCGTTATTCCATGTCCCTCGACAATTACACGAGTAAAAGCGAATTATTGAATGGTTTACGACATTCGGAAGTAAACAGAGATGGTGAATCTCCCGTGAGAGGCCACGCTTTGTTATTTTGTGCAATGTACACTGTCGTCCTCTTTACACCACGATGCTATTTTTTACTTTCCCTGTACCGTATGTGAGAGTCAACGATTATATGTTTGGCGTTAGTGAAGTATTTCTGTACGAAATACGAAAACATTTTTGTCTCCTTGTCCTAAGTTTATACCTGCCAAAAATAACCATTCTGACCCAAATATAGTTAATCCTTAGTGAAAACATTTTGATAAATTCTAAAAGGTCCTGACGATGGTATGTAACATTGAGAACTAATTGGTTTCTGGACTTTGTCCATCTTCCGGAAATCTAAAATCACGACGTTTCGGAAGCTAGATCTGCTTCCATCCTCAGGTGAAGAGGGAGGAAGACGCCTACTCTGTTGGGTCCCTTAGACCGAGCTAACCTCAATCACAGTGATTGAGGTTAGCTCGGTCTAAGGACCTGAGGACGGAAGCAGATCCACCTTCCAAAACATCGTGATTTTAGATTTCCGGACGATGGGCAAAGTCCAGAAACCAATTAGTTCTCGAAAACATTTTGGTTCAATCTGAGAACTCCTTTATGAAATCCCTGTCGCGACAGACATACAGGAAAAGCTTCTTCTAATTGAATATCAAAGGGCATTTCTCGTTTCAGACAGATTACTTTCAAAGCTCCTTATTTCAAAATAAAATAAAATATTCCGCACTGCCTGCCGAACTAAGAGTATATGTGATCTCTAGCACCAGCTGAAAATTTGTGTTACAGATTTCAAGTAAAATGTTGCTGAGTATTGCACATTTCCAGTTTAATTTATCTCCATATCTTCCCTGTTCTCTTTCTTATTTTCTTTTATCTTTCCTTTGCTTTAGTGTATCCAATAAGTAATCTTCACACGTTCTGTCGGCAGTCCGCCTCAGTTCTCTCCCATTTATTACAAGAATATTCCATCATAGACAAATTTTGGGGATCACAGGACGGAACACTTTTATGTCGAAGCAAATATTCATGCAGCGTATTTGCCATTGCATTCTTGCTTTACCTCTATCTTCATGCGGTGAACAGTGACATTTTTAGATGTCTTAGTTTTTACTATGTATATTATGTAGATCATATAAACTTTCAAGATGCTCACGCTGATGTTCCAACTGAAGATCCTAGCTCGTTCATAATTGTTAAAGAAATGAGCAGACTTCTCCTTATGAGATTTGTCACCCTGCAGTAAAAATATGAGAAAACGTGCGACGCTCCAACCTAATTCGTGGATAAGAATATTGTTGTGCCTTATAATATCGACGTTACTCCGTTATAACGAATGCTGGAAATTCACTCTTCGTTTCATTAGTGGCAACAATGAAACCATAAAAGAAACAAATTGTTCTTTTCTTAAACGACAGCAGTTTTACTCGTATGTCTATGAGTGACGTTATAATGTCAGGAGCACGCATCTTATTAGTACGTAACTTAAATTTTGTGATATTTCCACAAAGTGCGTAAAATATACAAAAATGTTGAAGTGATGGCCGTCTGAATGTTTTTGCATCTAACAAGTGAATGAATTTCGATAATGAAATATAATATTGGGCGTCTGAAATAGAAACTGCAGTGAGAATTACATTTTTGTTGAAATTGGTTTAATGTAATACTTACAGTACCTGACGGCCGCATAAAAGTATCAATCTGGTGGAATAAATGGACAGTCTTTTGTAATTATTCATTCCGTGCAAAAACATTACATTTCGGAAGCTACCTCCTTCCAAAACGTGGTAGCTACCGAAGCGTAACGTTTGTTTTGAATATTGGCGACACTGGAAAAAGTCGTTGTGAATCTTGGTGATATTAATTCTTATTCTCCATCCAACCTCAATTCTGTTTTCTTTAGCTTGTTTTGCCCATTTACATTTCATCTCGTATGCGAGGGTACCAAAATTTCTCAGTCCTGTGGCCCTGTTACCAGTAAGCAGTTGCCCGCATGCTAGTTTCCCATTCATATTTGGCCACTTGTTCAGGAGCTCCTCTTTGCAGCTTTAAAAACTGATGTGAAATATTGCTCGATACAATGAATGTTTAACGATGTGCAAGGAAATGCAATTTTAAGCTTGCTGCTGTGTAATATCTGTGTTTTTATCGAAGTTCTGGTGTGGCAACGTGAAACGAACACCAGTGGGGTATCAAAAATTGCAAACAACTTCGTTGCGTTGCACCTTTCCACAACTGTCCCAGTTGCAATATATGAACATAATCACAAGTGAGGCGTTCAAAATTCCAAAGAACTTATTTCGGTACACCTTTCCACTCCTGTCCCTGTTGCAGCATATGAACACGAACACTAGTGGGGTATGCAAATTTGCAAAGTACTTCATTACAGCATACCTTTCCACTCCTTTCCAGTTGCAGGTAGGGACTGCTACACTTTCATGTCAGGTTGTCGCGGTCATGTTCGCGAATAATTAACACAGTTGTATATACTTAGATTTACATTGCTCGTAATGTTATTAATGCATGGGGACCGCTTTGGGCTCAATTTTATTCGATTTGTATGCAACCATCAGTACGTTAGAATGCACGACTTTGTTTATCTGCAAGAGTCTGTATGTGATAGCCAGCAGATCGCAGGAGATACATTCAACAGCTCCCAGATTTGTGATGTTATATTAACGAAATATGTGCACGAAGTTAACATTATTGTACGTTTATATTTGACCACAGATGTTGCTTAAACAGGAGAATTTTACTTTTACGTGTATACCGGAAAATCTTTAGACTCTACAAAATATAATTACTGTTTTTATCCGAAAATCACGATTGAGTGGTTAGCATATATTTTTTGTAACTCTTAGATACAGGGATCGATTCTTAGCTTCGAGACCGTTTATAATGACGCAGGTTTTCGTGACATAATATTATGCTTCTGGGAATCGGCATTTTTGAATAGGTTCCAGGTTTATCATGACTCCGCAGATCCAAAGATACACAGTGCTTACGTGATACGCGATACGTGATACGCGCTTCGTACCAAGGCCGTACCTCAGAAAAAATTCGTGACGTTTTGTTTGCATGTTCATGTTGACAGAAATTGGAACCGAGCTAAAGAATGAAATTCAATGTTGTTACTTCCTATTAAAACGGCAGTATTGTTAGTGTCTGTTACGTCTAAGTGACGGATGAAGTGGGACTGCAGACACCCCGAGATTCTTGCTGTGAAATTAATACAACTTCTGGTTACCTTCCGGCAGACACGCCGTAAATTGTAGTTAATTAAATATAATGTTTCTTTGTGTTTTTTAAAAATTAATGTAGACCTAGTAGAAAAATGTTATCCAGAATTTTCTGGTCTCCACACCTGTTAATAAATGAGCCTAGGAAACAGCGCGGCGCCAGAGGTTTTGCTTCGGTTGGGACACAGGTGGGCCACTAGGGTTTTTGGTGGGCCCAGCTGTTTTTATTAAAGGATACACAATATTTTAAGGAATAATGTAAAACAAAATGCTGATGATGTGTGAAAATACGTAGAATAATATCAGATATTTACATTATTTTATTTAATTTACTAAGTCGTGCTTAACGAATATTCGGAGTGCTAATTAATCAGATAGCAGACATGGCGAAGCTGAAAGGTGCATTTATCAACTTTTGTTGATGTATTGCCTAACAATAGCCGATCCCAGTGGCCGCGCGGTCTAAGGCGTGGGTCTACGGCCGCTCGCTTACTGGGATTGTGGGTTCGAATCCCACCTAGGGCATGGATGTCTGTCTCTTGTGAGTGTTGTGTGTTGTCAGGTAGAGGTATCTGCGACGAGCTGGTCCCACATCCAGAGGAGTCCTACCGAGTGTGGTGTGTCTAAAGTGTGATCACGAAGCCTCGAAAAATGAGGAGGCCTAGGCCCCCTAGGGGCTGTTGAGCCATAGGAAAAAAATTGTCTAAGAATAATGCCATATTAATGTAGGCGAATTATCCTTTTCTGCCTTTCGGAGTCGAACTCATGTAATACTGTTTCTAAATCAAGCTGCTTCACAATTTCCTTCTCCAAATCTCACTGTTGAGAAAATATCGCCATAAGCGTATACTACAATCATGCACGTGCTGTGTCGCAATTTTCTAATGGAGGGAATCAGACCCGAGTTTTGATTCCTTCAATTCTTCACGAAATAGGCAAAGATGAAACATGAATGATACGTTCAGCTGATGTATTAAGCCATCAGCAGTCGTTGCTCTGTTGTTGTTTTGAGTCCTAATTGTGCCAGAGTCACTAGTGTTGCTGGAAATGTCAACGTTACTGAAGAGCAAGTTGTGTACTGACGTGGCCTGAAAATAAACTAGCCCTGACTCTGTCTTGCGAAAGCACGATTTCTCTGGTACATTCATGAAGACAGCGTGTGACACTGAAACACTCAAGAACGCATACTACTTCAAAACTGCAAAGACGTTTATGTTTTTTGTAGATTTGATGGATTTACAACCATCAGTTGTTTAGGAACAAATTCATAAGGAACCCACTTCGGAGGATCACATCCGAGGACAAAGCATTTCTGAACAGACAGCAGTTTGTTTCCCTTTCCCTATTATATGGAACCAAATTATTTAGGCACTGTGTGCAAAAATTCCGCGCGCTTCCACGGAACACATCTTCGGAACACGAAATTTTCAACGGAAAACGGGCTTATGCTGGCGTATAGCCTCCATTTGCTCCCATTTTCGCGCTAATGTTTTCTGAACAGTCAATAAGGTATGACTCCAAAAGGCAATTAACCGTTATTATATTTGTTACTTATGCTACTACTACTACTACTACTACTACTACTACTACTACTACTAATAATAATAATAATAATAATAACGAAATTGTGCATAATGTGCATAAAGGAAACAGTACCCCACATGAAAATATAGCCTCCTTAACTGCAGTCTATGATAGATCGTTGCGTACCACGGCTTATCATCTTTTACTACCACCGGCATATTTCTGCGATCAGCGATAAGTTCACGATAATTGTCAAAACATAACGTGTAAACAGCAGACTTTTATCGAATACGTCGTTGTTTGTAATTTCTAAATTATTAAGCCCTTGCATTCAACGTGCATATTGTAATAATGCAATAATACGTTACTGGCAGGCATATTATGTTTAGAAAAAGAGTGATTTGTTGCACTCACTTATGACTGGAAATGGGGGTGGGCTCTTAAAGGAAAGACATGTCATTTCAAAGTATCTAGATTTGCAATGCAATAAAACTGGCCTTTGACGCAACGAGCTGGAAGACCTGAGCAATGACGCATTTTTCGAAAACTGGTCGAGGCACTGCGCTATAGCCGGAAGGTCACGGTTTCGATTTCCGATGGGGTCACCGGGATTTTTCATTGACTTAATCCTTCCGACCGCACTGTGACCCCTGGGGTCGACTCAGCCTCTAACAGAAATGACTACCAGGAATATCTCCTGGGGGTAAAGGCGGCCGGTGCGTACCGCTGACAACCTTGCCACCTTCATATGCCGCTGTCTAGAACTTCTGGGAGCCTCAACCTCCTGGAGGGCCTGTCCAGGACTGTATAGGGAGAACTTTGCCTTTACTCTACACACCACGCCTGCCCTTATGGACGGAAATTCTCCGCTTAAATTGGATTCGCTTTCAGTGGCAGTTTTCTTGTCCCAGTGCACCATGAATAACGAGGACCTCCTGCACCAGATTCAAACGGTGGTTCACATAGTGTACATAAACAGCATGAGGAACGTCTTTACCCAGCAAAGAATGTACTCCATTGTAGGCCCCACTTATTACATTGGAACAGTCGTAAGTGTGGCGTAACGTAGTTATTTAAACGTGTCCTGCACTTGTTTTTAAATATTTATTTCAAAGACGATAGTGACAGCATTTACAGACAAATTGTTCCTATAAGCAATTTGTCTAACTCTATGAGTGCGTGAAACAAAAATCAAACATAGGGAAATATAAATAACATTAGTGAAAAAGACTAAAAAAACACTATGCCTGATGATGAGCTGGTTACAACAGGATATGTTTCGACCTTTTATGTTTGTAAGATTTGGCTAAATAGTTCAGGTCGTATAGAGTGTAATTTCCGATTTGTTGAGGTAGGGGTTAGGATGGGATGGACAGTTAGCAAAAGTCGGCCTACGTTGGTGGACGAAGTCTCGGATAGGTTCAATATTAAGGGTGTCGTACAAATATGAGATGGGAGTGCCCCTGGAATAGCTACCAAACAATAGTAAGTTCTTGTTTGGACGATTTGGAGTTTTCAGGTAGTTTGAATCACATGCGGTATTCCAGACAGGGCGGCGCAATTGAGAATGGATCGGATCAGTAATTTATGTAGGGTTAATTTGGAGGTTTGTGAGAGCGTGGAGTCTCGAGTAAGTAGGGGGAAGATGTTACAAAGAGTACCTGTGGCTTTGTTGGTGACGGTACGTAAGTGCTTGGTGTAGAGCAGTTTTGGGTCTAAAAGAAGACCTAAGTACTGTACGTCCTAGGCCCAGGGCACAAAGGTGTTACCAATTTGAACAGGGTCTGGAAGAGGGGGGTTCCGCACTTGTTGAAGGTGCGTTTGATATCAGAAAGGACTGAAGTCGTGCGTAATGTTTCTGCCTGATGAAATCCTAAATTTCCGTCTTACGTGGAACCAGTTAAATAATAACCAATTACGATGGATATCCGTGGAGATATTCTTTGGTTCAGCAACAATAAATGCTAAATGCTGAGCTTTCTCAACTTCAGTCTTACTGGAAACTAATTTTCGTTTTGCAGAAATATGATAGTGTATTCTGTGTTTAAAACCCCTCGATTTTTTTTTCGTAATGCAGGATTACATTTTACAACAAGACGTAGAATTTGTAGGAAACTACTTTCATTTTCACTGGATGTCGACTCGTGTTCGCCGTCTTCCCGGTATACTTCCACTATCTTCTAACTTCCCGTGTATAAGTTGCAATCATTCGCACAGCAAAAAATTCCCACCTTCCATCATTTGTATCCTCGTGTGTATTGGTATGTATTGGTGACAAACTGATTTCATATTTCTTGAAACTAGATGATTTTTGTAGCCATTTTCCGTTTGTAGTAACCAGTACTAACGAAACTAAAATTTTCTTTGATTTTCGTTGCAGTTTCGATAATGTACTCCCCTCCATCCAGGGATGGAGCTTTTATCCCGATGGCTGGGAGCTTCTATTTCTAGCCTGCAGTTTTTATGTAGGAAAATTTTGTAAGTTTTGTTGCGCTTGTCCATCCATGACACGTGTGGATATATCAAGCGACCCTATCGAACAAAAATTTCTGTCCCATCTAAATTCATGCAGTAATTTACAGGAGAATTAGTTGTGTCTTCAGGGATATCACTATCCTCTTAACTCTCAGATACATCGATGACTCTCTATACATCTCACGTTTGCATGTTAGCACTGCGATTGTCTAAAATTGTTAGCCTGGTTTGCTCTTCGCTGACACTAACATCTTTTGTTCAATTTTCTCCTCGCACATAGAAAAGTTTGCTTTAAAATTTTTTATTCCTCTTTTAGAAAAATAATAGTGAGAGCTCTCTTTCGCAAATGAAACGTATTTATCGCCCAGAATTCTAGATACAGCGTGCACTGTATTTCGAGTCAGAATGGGGAATAAATTTTTATCCGACTCTGAGCTTTCATTAATGAACGGTTGCTGAAACGGTAAATATAAACCAAAGAATATCAACAGGAGGTAGTAATGTATGCTTGAAATGTTGTATGCCGTCATATTGTTGCAAAGTGTAGAAATACAGAATCGAATTATGTAACAATGTGATAAGGTAACGTGTAGCGTATGTACCAAAATCGGGCCGCAACTTTACATACGTTTCATAGAAAAGCTGGTTCATGTCCTCTTCTGTTTTGATGTCAGAGGTTCTATTTTGTAAGAGCACCCAGGCTCTTAATTGCAAATGACAATCGGAGCCTGCTTTCCGCTTTGCAGGAATATTTCCTACCGACGTGCAATGACCGTAGCAGTTAACAGCGTCGTTAAATAGAGCAAGAAGCCTACGGCAGCGTATTTAATGTTACAGCAGTATTTTCTGCAAAAGCGTTAAACATAATTTTTTACTCTAAAGGCTTAACAGTCTTTAAAGTTACAGACGTAACCAAAATACAAGTAATAGATGGTAATGGAAATGTTAGTACGTGTAATGGGACAAGCGTATTTGAGATTTTCCCGAGTTGGATTAATGTTTATCAAATTAATATACTTTTACGTGGAATTTTGTTAGGGTTGGCCCTTTGATTTCTGGCCAGGCCCAGCCCTAGCGCCGCCTGTGCTGTGTCTCTCCAGCAGCCTTCAGCAGGACGAACGAACTTAATGAAGCACGCATTAGCGAAATGAGAAATAATTTATCTGTGACAACATACTCTAATTAGAACCAAGTTTGCTTAGTTGTTACTCAACTCTGTCCAGTGCTGAGGTTGTAATTGTTTGGACATAACCTCCACTCTCACATGTGGTGCTTAATAAGCGAAGGCAGAACTTTGCTACACATTATTAAGCGATTCTTATTCTGTAATAGGCTTCTTGTAAGAACGTAGGATTTTGATTAACATAGTCAATTTATTGCACCGACCAAATGCACTCTAATATTCACATATAAGTGCTATACGTAAAACTCCCGACACTTTCCGATGCTAGTGCACCTTCCTCAGGGAGCACAGGTTGCCAAATAGAGCGAAGGCTAGTAACACAGTCAATTTATTACACCAACCAAATGCACTCTAATGTTCACATATAACTGTTATACATAAAGTTCCGACATTTTCCGATGCTAGTGCCCCATCCTCCGGGAGCACAGGCTGCCCAAATTAAAACCAACCTTTATAGGCGGTTGCTCCCTGAGGATGGTGCACTAGCATCGGAAAATGTCGGAGCTTTACGTATAACACTTATATGTGAATATTAGAGTGCATTTGGTCGGTGTAATAAATTGACTATGTTGATCAAGACAATGCACGTGGTGGACAATTTAAAGTAGGATTTTGAATATTTTCAACCCTCCTGTCTTCATGTCGTCGTCGGAGTGGGCAGACATTAGGACTGTCTTCAGGTACGGTGTCATGATGGGAGATAAAAGTTACTCCTCAGCATTAAGAACTAAATTTTTGAAATTTGAAGTTTTCACGCCTCTGAATATTAAGACTGTGTTAGATACGCGGTTTACTCTTAGCCGGTTCACTAAACGTATTTCTCCACGCAAATAATTCCAGGTAATTCGCTCATGGGCACCGTCCCGGTTCTCCTGTCCCAATATCACTGCGGTTTTTAAACCTGCTCTCCCTTCTACAATGAAAATGGAGGCACCAGGTTTCTTCGAAACGTTGTTACCTATCTACGACACTACACGGTATAATATCCGAGAAGACAGCGCTGTTGAGTTTTGTTGTCTATAAATATTTTCTAAATTTAATGTAATGAAATTCTTCTTTATTATTGGAATTTCAGAGCACCTAGCGATTTAGCGCTATGTAACTATCAAAACAGAACCAATTACTTTGAGGAGTGAGTGTCCTGTCGACTAAAATAGGAGATTTTGGACAGTAGTGGTTTTGTGACACAGGTAAGAAAGTGCTGCTTTATGTAATCTGTGACCTTTTCCTACAGAACAATTTGCCACAAAATTCTATATTAGTAAGTAATTAAATTAAGCAATTAAATGTTCACTTTCACTGGCAACAGATGCCTTCACAGAGGTGTCACATCCTCCAATAGAAACGTACGTTTCGTCAATTCAATGCATGCATTCCATTTCGCATTTCCGAAGTTGTTTGAAGCATCGTAGAGGATTTTCTTGTAATTCGTTTCACGGCTGCAGCGCAATTTGGTTATGAATATTTAACTCTGTATTCGTATTAATTGCATTAACATATTGAAATAAGCACACTATTTCTTAGTTCGCCATTTTGACGCAGTACACCAATAACAAAATAATGTCCAAATATTGTAAAGATTCCAACTCGCATAGTAAAAATACACTTTTTATGTAACTTGTATATGATGCATTGAATTACATTGATTCTTTCTTTCATCCAACCACTCATAAGTTTCCATCCACACATCCATGTCGCCACTCTCACATCCATCAACCAACCACCTACCCTACATCCATCACCCACCCCCCCCAAACCCCACCTCTACACCCCTACCTCTATCCATACATCCATCAATTCGTCCACGCATCCACATACCCACCTGTTCTTTACTTCGTCCATACACATGTGGTTTCGCGTAATTACATACGCAATGCATCCACACGCAAACGCACGCGCGTAGGCCTAATCCTCGTGATGTTGCAGTGTCTGTTGTAGAGGTTTGTAGGAGATGCACTGAGCCCGGATCTGTTTCACAAAACTCGAGATACCAAGTTTTAGCACTTTATAAAGGACACAACACATTCTTCACGGAATTCTCGTATTTTATGGTCGTAAGCTTCGGAAGGGTTTAAACTTAATGGGCTTACAGACACCCCTGTGCGCTATGACATAGGTCTGTTCAAGCAATAACGAATCAGAACAAACCGCGTATTAGTTGAACCCATGTGTCTCTCTTGCCAACAAATGTAACATTATTCCACACATTTATTATGAAATTCGTTCGCTAGAATTGTGCGCAGGACCCGCAATTGCACGTTAAATGTGAATTTCTATAATACTTGAGTGGACACGGGATTAGATCTTACTAATATTTAAAGCCTGACGGAATATCTTAAATAGGATATAAGAAAACAAATTATTTGCATGTTTGTTCATACTCTTCACATTGGTGGAAATGAAACGTGGGAAGTAGACTGACACCATGGAATAGAACCCTCATTGACAAGCTAATAGTTTCTCAGTTAGTCAATAGATTACCCGTATTTTGTGGAACTTGAAGGTTCATTTCTGTTTATACAAGAGTTCACCGTCAGTTCCTATCCTGAGCCAGACCAATCCAGTTCAGGCCTTCACATTCTATTTTGTTAAGATCCCTTTTAATATTATCTTTCCGTCTAGCGTGGATCATTCTTGTGGTCTCTTTCCCTCAGTTTTCCAGAGCAGAATCCTGTATCATTCTCTCCTCTCTCCCCTACGTGCCACATGCCAGGTCCAACTCATTGTTCTTGATTTGATCGCACGAATATTGCGAAGTAGATTAGTCGTATTTATTTTTTATTCGAATGAACAATGTTATGGAATTAATATTGCCTTATTTGATGATGCGGGCTAATTAGGTTACACTTTTCCTTTTAAAATATTTCTACAGCTAACATTAGCGCAATATGTTCATATTTTTAACATTACGCAAACTGCCTGAAGGAAGAACATATGCTGAGATGTCTGAGAACATGGTGCTAAGGAGAATATTTGGACCTAAGACAGGGGAATTGGCGAAGATCGGAGAGAATTGCATTTTGAGGAGCTTCATGATTTGTAATCGTCACCACATATTATAATGGTGACAAATTGATGAGTATTGGATGCGCAGGGCATGTTGCATATATGGGAAGATGAGAAATTTATATAAGATTGTAGGTGGAAGTCTTGAATAGGAGTGGGTAGGGAGACCAATGCATAGATGGAGGGCTAATATTGAAATGGATCTTAAAGAAGAGGATGTAAAGATGCAGACACTATTCGACCGTTACGTGTATCGCCACACGACTCATCCAACAAAACAAGGCATGCTCCCAACTCTACAGACTACAGTGGTCCTTGGTTCGAAGCCGTTTGCTAATTTGCATTATGATGTGCTTGATGAGACACTGCAGTTGACATAGCGCCTACTGTGTGCTTCAAGGGTCCTCCACTCCTGCTTGTGACATCACTATAGGCTACAGGAAAGGGTGGCTAAGCCGATTACAGCTTCTGCGATGTTTGCTGCAGGGCATAGTAAATTACTGCAGTTGACACGCCGATAAAAGAAAATCAGAGCAGGCAAAGTGAGACAAGTGACTGTAGAGCTTGTCTTCCTAAGTTACTTCAGCTGCGACTCCACTGCATGCTTTGTTTATCTAATTTGTAGTAAAGAAATGCAAATCATGGTTGTTGGAGGCGTTTCTTTACGTTGAATTCTTTCCGTGTTTTCTCATTGATTAACCCACTTCTACAGAACAAACCAAAACACACAGTGACGTGGCTTGAGTGTAAAGCGTTAATGAGTGGCTTTGCGGAGGTTAACTTAATAATATACATCGCTGCAATTTCATAACTATTTGTACGTTAGCGCATGCGTACTTTTACATACGTAGGTACGTACACACGAACTCACAGCGATACGCAGGTCCTTACTGACAGATCTGCATTTGCCGTGCAGATCTGTGCGTTATTATTAATGTCTTTATATTATATTTCTTATTGTTGTTATTATTAATACTACCCTTATTATCGTTTTTGTCATCTATAGTTTTATTCACGTTTATAGTACATGTAGTTCTTAACCTGTATATCTTGAAGCTTTATCGGCGACAAATTAAACAAAAAGGTTTAATGAACCACTTGACGCTGCTGTCAGCCCGAGACGATTTTTGGTATCAGAACCCTGATCAAGGAGACGGAGTCGGTTTCTGAAACGTTGGTGTATTTGAACCACGTAATGCGGCTTGCAGTACGATAGCACTTTTTTAAAATTTCAATAGACTATTGTGGTGTCTTAATGAAAAACTAGGTCTTGTGAAATCACCATAATTCTGTGTGTTCCTTCTTCAGATTTATAACTTTTCACCAATTTTTACGAAATTTGGTATAAGCGTAATGTGAATTGAGGCCACTACAACCTCGTACCTTACAATTTCTTACAATCTGCACTAAAAACATGGCGGGTTCACGAATGTGTTAGATGGGCTCACATCACTTAAAGTAGAGGTACTTATGTTGTTAATGATAATAAATATTCGAAAATATGCAACCTTTGTTGAAGCGAGTCGTTTCGCAAATTGCAAATCAACAAACTGAGAGCTTCATGAAATCTGTATTAGCTTTCGTTTTGTTGCCGATAAATATTGAACTAAGTTTTCGAGCCAGGCGTTTTGAAATCGATACTTACATAGGTGGTCAACATGCCTATAAATTCTGTATTAAGTATTTGTTATATTAGTATTGTATTTTAAGATCATATACGCAAAAACCAGCACGTTAGCCCGTAAGTATAGTAAATTATATTCTACAGGGGGGTTATAAATTTGCCTTACCAAAATATAACACTAAAAACACATCATTTGTAAGACTGAAAGTATGCTTTTTGTATTCTGTCCCCAAATCCTTATATATTATATATATATATATATATATATATTGCTCACATGCTTTAATAAAATTAATTCAAAATTGGTTGTCACTTCTGAACATGCGATGGATAGCAAAATAAGTTCTCAAGATATGACCAGCCAGATTTTAAAATATAATTCAATTCCCTTATTTAGGAACCAGACCACAACATATAACATTATTCAAAATAAGTCCTCTTATTTTCCCCCCTCGAACATAAATTTGCCGCTGTTAGGTATCTAATGAATGGACTGAACAGGTATCATAAGCCGTACTGAAAAAGAAAATTCGGTGGTTCAGAACATTCTGCCCAGTAACTGATACTGTATCCGTATTTTTAGCTCCATGTGTGAAACACAAAACAATGCAGTTCGTTAATATCGAAGTGTAAGGAACGTACGAGATGGTCCGTCGTTACTTCTGTTTGAAGTGAAATGATGTTTATTGCAAAAGAGTAAGAAAAGAAATTTTAGAAGAAAAATCAAAATTACCGTTTTGAAGGGGGTATGAACAGTAATGACTCTTTTTCTTTCGTTCTCTCTTTCTTCATTTTTTAAATCTGGCAAAAATAGCTATGTAGACCTCAAATGTGATTATGTGGAGAAATAACTATATATAGGAGAACACTGAAGTTCAAGACAGATTCCTATTTTTTTAATTGTATTCAAATATGTATACTAATTTCCATACAAAAATACGAAACATTACTTTTCAACACACTCTCTTATATTTAAATTGCGGAAAATATCAATTACCTTGCCAGGAGCGGTAAGCAACTCTATTGGACATACTGGAATGGGGTTTCTGACCCGCTTTCGCTGACACGAACTATCATTTCGGAACCGTAATAACAATTCGAAATTCATGTAACATTTCTTAGAAAATGGGAACCCCAGAGACCATGAATAATATTATGAAAGTGATGCACACTACCAGAAAGAGTTCTCATGTGAGTACCACTGGACAGTTTTATGCCTGTGAGGAAACGGAAAACGATAACCAGTTGAACGATGAACATGCTGTTTTCCCTAACGCAATGTTTGACATCGTAGCGGAGAACAAAACCATACCGCAGCTCTTACCAAGGCCTCATCCTCCGAGCACTTCAGTGCACATAAATAGTAGTCATCAGCCGCCCCTTCCACTGAAAGAACGTCCAAACATACGCGTTAAAATGTTTCTTACGTTTCAGACTTAAAATATTTTAATTCGTATACATTAATTTTCGGCATGACTTTCCTTAATGTTCTATAGGAACCCATGTGAATACCCAGCAAAAATTCAGCAATGCGCCCTGAGTAAAATTTCGACAAGACTTCGGGTCAAATCATACATTACCCGTAATTAATTCAAGGTAAATTCATATGCTTTTAAATTCTATTTAATTTTTCTGCATCCAGTACATAAACAACATGATGGTTTGTGGTTTCAGATTTTTATTCGATCTTTAATTTCAAGGCTGTCTCTTCTGCATCTTGTTCACGTAGAGTACTCTGTTAAATATACCCAACAGAAAGAAGGGATTACATTACAAAAAAGGTCACAAAATAGTTGCTAGTAAACGGAAAATTTATAATGTATTAACTCAATATGTTAGGTTATAAATATAACATTTTCGCTTCAGATGGGGAAAAATTTGAATTTCTAACTTTAAGAGTGAGATCTCAATCCGTACTTTATGCAATATTTTAACTTTACAGTTGTTTTCCTCTCATGCATCATTGTTGCCAGTACTTGATGATGTCTTGTTAAAGTAGTAAGCCGAATTATGCAGCACACTATAAACAATCAAAAGAATCGCTTAAAGACAGTTGTGTTTGACGGTCGTAAGTCTATCCCTTTCGTTCTAAAACACAGCGGTCTATTCCATCTTAAGAGTACTCGTTGGTGTCTTTGTTGTTTGTCGTCATTTCAGCGCTAGCTTTTCCTATTGGCAAACATGCATTGATTCTTTATTATTATTATTATTATTATTATTATTATTATTATTATTATTATTATTATTATTATTATTATTATTATTATTATTATTATATTGCTGTTGTTGTATATAGTGTGTTTGTTACAAATAATCTCTTTTAATGTGTTTCAGGTAAACCACATTCGCGGTTGCTGTTCGGATTGCGATATTTGTAAGTAGTTACCAGTTGGTGAAATGTTTGGCATGTGAACAGAATGTGTTTATTTGTCCTTGTGCTTGTTTCTTTTGCACTGTATTACTTCGCCGTTATTTTTATAATAATTTATGTTAGTTTAATTGTGTAATATACACGTTTCTTTTTAGTGTCTTGTGACGTTTATTGTCCAGAAGACGCGTGTATTTGAAAAGTCGTGGCCGTTTAAACTGTTAATAAATGCCATGCCCTTATTCGTATATAATGCTACGAAATTATGTTGAAACATGAGTTTTCAGACGTATACGACTGGGATTGTTCAGTTTTTGTAGTCTGCTGGTTGCTGACATCGTGTCGTTTAGTGAGTTGATGTCGACGTTTCGGTAAGGAACACGCTGCTTCCACCTTCAAGGCTGAAGGAACGTGGATCAAACTGACGCCGAAGTTCACTTCAAAAGTGACGTTAAAATGCATTTCTGTGTTGACTTGGACCCTTTTATTCCGTCCTGGAAGATGGAGGCTGTGTGTCCCTGTGAATCATCGGTTACAACGTACAAAACTACACGGTGCTAGAACGCAGAGTACTTGAGCCGGAACCCTGAAACCAGACAATTTATTTACAAAATGACTCTTAAAGTTTACGAACCTTGAAGTGTAATTTGCAAATTGTCGGCTTACTGAACAATAATAACCTTTATACAAAGGTATGAAGATGTTGAGAAGAGCACCACAACTTGCTGACATTTAATTCTGTCTGTATTTCTTGCATTATAACAGCAGTGTAGGCGTGTCTTGTACGCGTTTCATTATGTAATTAGGTCTTACATTGACATATTCAGCTTTATAAAGGAGCCTTCACTTGCAGATGTGATCTTTTTTACGCAGATAAATGTTTCTAGATGTACATAAGGGGTTTGTTGTCTTAGTGACAAGTTTGTTTCTGTCTTCTTCATGGTGGACCGATATCACAGTGTTCTAGAGGTGGTGAAGTAATCCAGTTTCAATATTTAAGCCCTGTAGTTGTCAGCATACAGCGAACGTTTTGTAAATCCCAGTTGTACTAATGTTATGATGAACTGCAATATGCACACGCAAGTTGTACGACCGATTTAGTTCATCTCGGTTGATATCACGTGCTGAAACCCATTTATATTTCATATTCTTTTAGCTTTTCTCAGCTTTTCCTTTCATAGCGATGGTAGATTATTTAAGATAGTTGGGAACTTACGCTTGTAATTCTGGGCTTTGTGGGAAAGTTTGCAGAGGTTCATGAAGAGAAACCTTTGTTGTCGTTGTTGTTGTTGTTGGTGGTGGTGTTATTGTTGTTGTTATTGATGTTATTTGGCTGTGCAGTAACTTTTATCACATTCGGCTTCGTTACTTCTCGTGGAATGTAGCAGTTTTGTTCCTTTACTCGTAAGTGGAATCAACACCATTATGTTTAATGTTGTTCAAAGAAACTTAAATTGCTGATGATCATAAACAAGAATATCGTACCTTTCGACACAAGTCCGAAAGTCTGGCAGCGTCGTGAAATACCAAAACAAATGAATAAGTAAATGCAAAAGTTGTATGTGTTTTCACATATGTTCCAATACCACATTTTCCCTGCTCTTTTGAACCGTAGGGTGCATAAGACACGGAGTTTGTATAGTATGTAAGGGACCCTTAGGTTCTGGAGGACGACTGTGTTTTCTCCATGGCGTTAATTATAATTGAACGTTGTTTGACGAACGCATTTAGCAAGGTGTTGTTGAAAGCATGAAAAATTATCTGTACAATTATTCATTTTTTATCATTACTATATAAAAACGTAAATGCTGATCACGTTTCTTTCAGTGCCTGTGTTCTTGTATTGCATTTTCAGCAAATACGACAGTAACTGTGGTCAAATATTTAAGACACCTCTTCGTGTGGTCGGTTTATATTTGTGCGCCATCCTGTTTCCAACGTAAGCGCATGCAGTCATGTTTTGAACAGTGGTTTAGCTGCTGGGTGAGAGAGCATATTTGAAGGCTTGACGTGCCTATGTTATTTCCTATGATGGATCGACAGTAATTTTGGTTTGTGCGGCGGGTCGTATTTTATGATATGGTATTACGAAGATTGTATGTTATAAATCCAGTATTACCTACTTCTATAGTGCTGAACTTTCGGTCCCTGCAATTTGAATAGCTTCGAAATGGCTTTTGTTTATGTAATTGTAGGGGATACATTTTGGTCAAGTGTTTTTGATAAAAGAGAAGCTAAGATTTCAATAAGTATGGCTCATATATTATATTAGATTCTATAACCATAAATTTAGGTGGTTTATAAGTGTAACAACCTCTGAGTAGTGGCAGACCAAAGCAGTGTGGTGTAGTGAATAGGTCCCGTCTTATTGCATGGGAGGTTAATGGTACAATATTTGAGACAATCTAAATTTTATGGATACACTGTTCATGAATTTTTCCTTAAAACAGATCGCACCCGTTTTATTTTGTCTGTAGATCATATTACCACATCGCCACTGTGTGCCTATAACAAAAACGTGGGCTTTTAAAATTCATGAATTAAATTAAATTAATTTACGGAATACTGTGCTTAACACAGACAAGCATATCTCATAACGTGCGTACAGCGAGTGCGTAGTGTTTCTTGATAATGTGATGTACATAGCAGAATTTCAGTAGATCTGAGACTGACTAATTCATTGCGACTGTATTCAAAGCCAGCTGTCTCATAACGTGCGTACAGTGAGTGCGTATTGTTTATTGACAATGTGTTCTACATAGCAGAATTTCAGTAGATCTGAGACTGACTAATTGATTGCGACCGTATTTAAAGCCAGCAGTTATTAGGCCCTAAAAAGGGGTAGTAAGTGATTTCGTATGTGAGTTACAGGCATAGAGTTCCCAGCACAACTTATAAAGTCTACATTCCTATTGCATAGATTTCTAGTTCTACACATCTATCAGTTATCATATTTTTTTAAATTTTGCTTTTATGAAATTCTTCTTACTAAGGTACAGATCCTCTACATGTTAAATATGTCGGATACAGCCTCACAGTCGCCATGTTTGTAATAACCGACGTATAAGCAATCTTCGTAAGTAATGTGCATGGTGTATCTCTGCACCAAATTTCAGATGCCTACCTGCAGTGCTGCATTAATTATTGCTGTCGAACCCAAAGATGTAGAAAATATTCGCAACGCCAAATTGTACAAAAATTTTACCTTAATAAAAAAGAGGAAGGCTAACTGGGTTGGTCACGTCTTGTGTAGGAACTGCCTTCTAAAACGCTTTATTTAAGGAAAGATCGAAGGAAGGATAGAAGTGACAGGAAGACGAGGAAGAAGAAATAAACAGCTACTGGATGACCTGAAGGAAACGAGATGATACTGGAGATTGAAGGAGGAAGCACTAGATCGCCCTTTGTGGCTATGGACCTGTAGTAAGACAGACTAGAGAATGAATCATGAATTAATCAACATTTACCATATCGGGACCTTAATGTAAGTAGCGCTAGTGTCGCTTGCACCCCACACGTTCGAGCGTCCGACATGTTTTTTTGTTTTTTTACTTATTGTAGAAAATTATATATTGCGGTTTTGAGATGGTCTCCGATAGGATAAGGTTTTTACGACGTTTTATGAAAATCGACCTGCTAATTCAGAAACTGAAATGGGGACCCTCACGGACGCACACCGAGAGCATGGTGATCTGCTAAGCCTACTTTTTCATTTTAAGGAAGGAAAGTAAGCTAACAGTGTAAATTATGCTATCCTGCTGATGAAGGCAGCAAGATATTTTGGAAACTTAAGAACACTTATAGTAGACTACACGGCATCACATATCAGTAGAGAACAATCTTTATTGTAAACATTGTAAGAACCTTAAATAATATCGCCATTATATCGTTTTAACATGCTGTCTCAACATTCGCTTAAATTAACTGAAAATAACTATTGTGAATACTTAGTAACCTACGTGAATAACTATGTGAATACTTAGTAACTACGTGAATAACTATGTGAATACTTAGTAACTACGTGAATAACTATGTGAATACTTAGTAACTACGTGAATAACTATGTGAATACTTAGTAACTACGTGAATAACTATGTGAATACTTAGTAACCTACGTGAATAATTATGTGAATACTTAGTAACTACGTGAATAACTATGTGAATACTTAGTAACTACGTGAATAACTATGTGAATACTTAGTAACTACGTGAATAACTATGTGAATACTTAGTACCTACGTGAATAACTATGTGAATACTTAGTAACTACGTGAATAACTATGTGAATACTTAGCAACTACGTGAATAACTATGTGAATACTTAGTAACTACGTGAATAACTATGTGAATACTTAGCAACTACGTGAATAACTATGTGAATACTTAGTAACTACGTGAATAACTATGTGAATACTTAGCAACTACGTGAATAACTATGTGAATACTTAGCAACTACGTGAATAACTATGTGAATACTTAGTAACTACGTAAATAACTATGTGAATACTTAGTAACTACGTGAATAACTATGTGAATACTTAGTAACTACGTGAATAACTATGTGAATACTTAGTAACTACGTGAATAACTATGTGAATACTTAGCAACTACGTGAATAACTATGTGAATACTTAGTAACTACGTGAATAACTATGTGAATACTTAGCAACTACGTGAATAACTATGTGAATACTTAGTAACTACGCATTTATCGAGATTTGGCACATTTTTATCTTATACTTCTGTATGCATAAACAGTATACGGTGAAATGAATAAACGCATATTTCCTTATGTTATGCACGCACGTTTGTTCTAAGGTTTATGCTTTTCTCCTTTACGAATTCGTTTACAAGCGAATCTTACACAGGGACATTATTTTCACTGACAAATCAAATCACTCCTTCACTCAGACCTTTTCGCATGTCTGTAAGCAGCGCTGCTTCTACCGCTCCTCCAATTTGATGTTCGTCGTGGTTCATGTGGTTTATAATCATCATATATGAAGAAGGTGCTGGAAATGTTTTTCTTCCTGTCGCACTCATGCGTCACATTACACAAGCACATTGTTCACTGTAAATCGAAGTTTTATAAGTTGATGAGCGGGAGGTTGCTATTGACAGTTGTCGGATAAAATACTGTCCCTTTACTACGGTCTGAATAATGTATAATGATGTTCAGCAATATAAATAAGTTATTATCCAGAGATCATTATTATCTCAGAGTACGTATATATCTTTATTTTCCCTGACGTTAATCTCGTTTCACATTTTCGGCCTGTAGGAACTAGATGTCTTCTGAGAAAACAAATAACATCTGGAAAATTGTTACAAAAGTAGATATTTTAAACATTAAATATGACTCTTGCTTACGTTTTTGTTGGACATAATTCGAAAAATGTGACTTCTTATAGTTTGGGTTCTAACTGAAGCTGCAAATATGTATTTGTTCGTTTGTTGAAGAATCTGTCACCAGACAACATTCTGAGCAAAATGAATTTATTTCACACGCTTACACTCGGTTTGTGTATGATTCATTTGTCTTTCCATCTACAACTGCATATCTGAAACGGTATCTTCATTTTATGGTTTTCGACTGCTATTTTGTACAGATTTTTATCTTTCCCAGGTATGCTTTCAGCCCAACCCCTCTCATCCTCCATGGTTTCAATACATATTATGAAACCCTTAATACGCAACTTTCTCTAATCTGCTTTCATTTCCACACCCTCCCCAACACCCTGTCTGCAAACATGCATAATCTATGGTCCTCGCTTAGTACAAAAGACCAATTTACCCACCAATGCAAACCAATGGAGTTAACACAACACTTCGCGTGATTCGAAATTTCATGAAAATCTGGACTTGAAATTGATCTTAACATAACGCTGATTTGTTAACTGTCAGTAAAGTCACATTTTGTAGGACTTTCGTTTACTTGGAATGCTGCTATATCACAATTTTATTTTAAATGTCCGAATTTGGCTGGTGAATAAGATTAATCATAAACCTTTTTGAAAGGTTACAGGCCAAGCGGTTTAACTGCCCCCGATTCCTTGATAAAAGGGCCAAACTGTTGTGAACTAAATTGTTATTCACTTGTCATATCACGTTCAGATTGTGACAGGTTTAATGCTGCTAAATAACATACGTCAGCAAAATTTCCGTGAATAAACCGCAAATCTCGTAATGTCTGTATAGTCACGTGGCACGACTGGGCTAAAATCGTAACGTAGGCAACACTGAAAACAGTAAATCTCTGAAATACGATGGGTGAATAACATAAATGTGTGGCATACCAGCACAGAATGTAACGAGACTTCATTATGGGCAAAATAATTACCGCAGTGGCAGGCATTCAACTGAGTCCACTGTCCGTATCTCTTACAAGGTACAAAATTGGTTTGTTCAGTTTGTGTAATGTTGTACTGAAATAGCACATATTAATTAAAAATTCCCGACTTTATACAGCGTCTCTTTCACGTTAACTCTATGACATAATCATCGTTCAGAAGCTGATAGTTGCTCGACCGTTTAAGAAATTCTCCTGTTCTTTATGGAACCCGAAAATTCATGTCCCGGCACTTTATGTATGCTGAGTCTGCTGGATCCAATCCAGACCCTCACTTTTACGTCTTAATCATTCAAGTTCATACTGTATATTCGTGTCCGAAGTGTACCGCTCCATACATATATTCCGAATACGAATTTTAACCTATTTTTTTGTCCCTCCCATGTATTCTGCATCTTCCACCCATTAATTTTCTTTCATTTGATCATCCTATTAATAACTCAGTTATTTGTTTATTTACTTGCTGATTCAGCAGCCTAGTGGTGAATTACAAATACAGTACAAGTACAAGGACAAAAACAACAAACCAAAACAAGAGCAAAGCCAGGACAAGAAAATATAGCGTTACAGTTAATTTACTTAAAATCTAAAGACAAATCGAAAGAAACGTGAAAGACTATGTATTATTACGGGCACACAGTAAACGTGGATAAGGATATTTAATACGCTATGCTGTACCGCAGTAGCATGAAACGTGATTGATGGAAAAACAAATTGTTTTCTTAATGTCATTAATAATATGAATGACAATCGTAATGATGATGATGGTCATATTTCTTAGCGACATCATTAGACCAGGACTAAGGGCAGTGTACGCTGCATTATGGAGTGAAAGAATTAAATGGTTCGATTCAGATCAATTCAGTTGATTTCAGTAGTTATTTATTAACCTGGTGACTCAGTATTATAATAACAATAATGGATTACTTATGTATGGTTGTAATTAGCATAATTACATTAATAAATCATTACGTAAAATCAAATGTTCTTGAATATACGAATGTCTCTACAGATGGCATTAGCAGCTCGTGTACATCTGGCACAAGGACAATCGCTACATTTGGAACCGACATTGAACGAAGTCAAATCGCCTTTAG
The DNA here is from genome assembly GCA_021186555.1 of Reticulitermes speratus. Taxonomy (NCBI): domain Eukaryota; kingdom Metazoa; phylum Arthropoda; class Insecta; order Blattodea; family Rhinotermitidae; genus Reticulitermes; species Reticulitermes speratus. The sequence continues at coordinate 8,478,290 of JAJKFL010000330.1, forward strand.
TATTTGGAGACAGTAAATTGGATTCTTCCGGCAGCTACGACCATTTATTCCGCATAGTAACTGTGGCAAAGGCGCGCTTTGTCTGTAAAATAATACATTGTTTGGCCACTGAGGCTAATTTTTTTGTGTCGAGCCACCGCTAGTTTCCTTTCGTTATCCCCATGCCAGGCTTTCTTAACTTTCTTCGCTCGGAACAATCCTGGGCGTAATCGTATCTTGGCGGCCACATTTCCAATAAAGCTAATTCAGTTTTCTACAGGCTTGTGGCTAACAGAACGTACCTTCAGACTCATGCGGAAGGACTGAGGTACGGAAAGAAATGGGCAGCCATAAAGTGCTTGATCGCCGTGCTCATTAATGGCAGCACAGTTATTTTATACATTTTATAAACTACGGGATTTTATCTTTTTTCATCTATGAATATTTTACTATCGAATACATTATATGTAACATGTATCACTTGGACCGATAGTGTGAGAAATGAAGTATTACATGGAGTCAAGGACGAGAGGAATATCTTACATACAATAAAAATTCGGAAGGCTAACTGGATTGGTTACATCTTGCGTAGGAACTGCCTTCTAAAACACATTATTGAAAGAAAGATAGAAGAAAGGATAGAAGTGACGGGAAGACGAGGAAAAAGGTGTAAGAAGCTACTGGATGACTTAAAGGAAACGAGAGGATACTGGAAATTGAAAGAGGAAGCACTAGATCGCACTCTGTGGAGAACTCGCTTTGGAAGAGGATATGGACCTGTTGTAAGACAGGCTACAGAATGAATGAATATATGTATCTGTGTTATTATGTAATAATATTATATAAACGTATCAGTCATGAAGGTTTTCCTTATTTTAATTTTCTTTATCCTCCTTTTGCCTTCTCTTACGTTAGAATCTTCTCAGCACTTTGTTCTCAAGCACGTTTGTCCTGAATCACATCTTAGACCAAGTTTCGCAACCATGCACAAGAAGGAAGAAGTATAGTTTTGAGTATTTTAATCTTTAAAAAGTTCACTAAGTCACGAAATGGACGCTGGGAATGACATTTATTTTTAAGTCTTCTAAGATACGTTGCAGTGTTGTACCTTTTACGATTTATTTCCCTAATTAGTGCTTAATTTTGGTTTTTCTTGTTTTCCATTATTTAAACAGATTCGCAATTATATTTTGTATATAATGTTTACTTCCTCTACCCTTTTCCAAATTATTTATCTTACGCATACACAAAGCCTTGACATTACGTGTGTCTGTCTACATGGCCGTTTCAAACGTCGTAATGTTTCTTCCTTAGGTAAGCAGATGGAACAACAGTATGTGCAGTAATATAGTTACCACGTCGCTTGCATAATCTCCAATGCTTATTGCAAAGGTGTAACAACGCGTTCTATACATTCTCCAAACCTTTATTTTATCGAAGCCTGTCGAGTAGAGTCAGAACACGATCACCTCATTTTACTGCGTTTTGACTTACCATTTCTCTTTCTCCAGTTTTTCGGTTTTAACGCTCTTCAATCTGTCAGTCCCCTTTACTCTTGACATGTTCAAAATTAATTGATTTTAAGTTTTCAGGGTGATTCCCGGCTGATGTTGATACCATTTTTAGCTTTCGGCACCGTGTGGAAGTGTGTTACCAGGTTTTTGAAGTACGTGTTGTCTTCTTCTTCAGGATCAAGTCCCTTAGATCCTGAAGGTCGAAGCAAAGTATTGTTACGAAACGTCGATTTCAAAGTGGAACAGTTTCGACCGGAAGATACTGACATTATTTTCTTTTGAAAAGTCAGAAGCATGTCTCACTTTCACACGGTGCCAGAACCTCCGAACGGGATCAACATAGCTCTGTGACGATTTGATTTTAAACCTTGTTAATGGACTTTTAATTTGAATTGAATTGGAACAGCTGATATGCCCTAAATCCTTCCTCAATACGATAACGCATATCACCTCTTACAGCATCGTTTAACATCCTAACGAACAAGTATTTGTGTCTTAAACTTCATAATTTTGAAATAAAATACATAGGTTAGAATCTCTTTTCAATCCCTCTGTGTTAAGAATCATCCTGTAGGTGATCTTTGGGAGTTATTTAACCTGCTGAGAGTGCCTTGTCTCTGCCAATAAAATTTTTATGAACGTAAATGTAACTTTCATAACACAAGACACTATAGACATTTGAGGTTCACGGTGCATCGGACGTAAACCCTTCTCTGCTGTAACGCAGCTCCGTTTTCGTTCCCTCAGGACCAGGGAGATGGCAAGACAAGAACGACTACTAGGGACGTTTCTGTCCAGTGCTTTCACTTTATGTTCTTCCTCCAAATATACATGTCTTTGTGAGGGATGTTTTCTGCAGTGGTCTGTCTGCATGTAAAATAGGTCTGCTGTGACCACATAAGAATGGCTGTGATGAAGAAAGTAATCACATTTGCAGTGCTCTTGCTTTATGGTGACCACTAGCTTGCGCTAAGGGGAAGTGCGGGGAAGTGCGACTATGTACTCAGACATGTTCCATGGTCGGAGTTTTGATGGCGTAGCTTTAGATTTCTTGATGAGTACTAACCGTCATTACTATGGAATTTCCTGACCCTGTATCACGCAAGATTGTTACTTTTACACCGCTAGACTTTATAACTGCCACTGGCTGTGTTGCATGACTGTGAGTAGTTGTGTAGTTCACTTTTGTTAGCATACGCCACTACGGAAACGAATGTTTTATTCTCTCGTACTATCTATCACAAAGCTGACGTTCCGCTGCCTGAGAGGTATGTTTGTGGGAGTGAACTAGTTCAGGTTTCCTGCGCAATCACACATTCGCAGCCACCATAAATTAAACAGAAGGACATTTTCGCTCGTGACGATACTTCATAATGAAAATCTGTACTTGTGTATGAAATCTATCTATCTATCTATCTATCTATCTATCTATCTATCTATCTATCTATCTATCTATCTATATATGTATCTATATATGTATGTATGTATGTATGTATCTATCTATCTGTATATGTATGTATGTATGTATCTATCTATATATATCTATCTATCTATATGTATGTATGTATCTATCTATCTATCTATCTATCTATCTATCTATCTATCTGTATATGTATGTATCTATCTATCTATCTATCTATCTATCTATCTATCTATCTATCTATCTATCTATCTATCTATACATGTGTCTATCTATCTATCTAACTATCTATCTATATATGTATATATTGTACTAAAACTGCTGAATACACTATTTATATACTAGGCGTATATTTTACACGTAATGATATGCCGGCTACAAAATAAATCAAGTTTTGAGTGTTATTTTTAATTAACGAGTTCACAAAATGAACGCATAATGAGGTGTTCTTTGCTCTACATGCATTACCTTCGGATTTTCTAGACAGATTGCGAATGAATTTGGTATTGGGATCTACGATGTTTAGACACTTTGCTTTAAACATCTGATTTGGTAAGTATTTAAGTACAAGCACTGCGCTACAAGCTGGAACGTCGTGGGTTGGATTCCCGATGGTGTCACTGGGATTTTTCATTGACTTAATCATTCCGGCCGCACTATGGCCCTGGGATCGACTCAGCCTCTAACGGAAATGAATACGAGGAGTATCTCCTGGGGGGTAAAGGCAGCCGGTGCATAGGGCTGACAACCTTGCCTCCTTCATGTGCCGATTGTGTAGATATTCTAGGAGCCTCAACCTACTGGAGCCCTAAGGGCCTGTCCAGGCCTGTAATGGGATAGCTTTACCTTTGCAGTAACACGTTGTAGGATATGAGGTTCTCAGGGCGGTGAATAAAATGGCTGTGGTCTTCTGGTTGTGTAGTCTGTAGAAAGGTACCAACGTCCCGGAGGAATAGGTACCTGTATCTTCCTCGAAAGGTTTTGTATCCTTATACCAGAATACAGGGCGTCACGTTCCAGAAGACCATAACCTTAAGAAAATATTTTTGTCATCTGCAATACTATTATCTTTGCAAATAAGTATGGTTATGCGATGAATTAACATAAAAAGTAATGAACTGTGCAGAGGTCAAATTCCGAATATGTGTGCGCTCTAGTGTGGAATTAATATTTTTCCTTTTTTTATATTACATGCAGTTTTTTCCCCCACAGCTTGCATCTAGTTCAAGTAACTTACACCGCTTTACTTATTCAAAGAATTCTTTGTAGAGCATGAACGTAAAATGCAATTAACGCCATTTTGTGGGTACAATGGGGCAGGCAATGGCGAGTTTGCATAGCTTCAGTTTTTTTTCGCCGAACTAGCAGAGTAAACCACAGAAAAGGGAGAATTCCACTCTTGTGGTCCTTTGGGAAAGTTCTGCACCTACCGGATGACAACAGGAATACCTCCCTAGGGAAAACAAACCTAATATACTCCACAGAGGCCATTACGGGATTACTGGTTCTAATTAAACGTGTGCCTACTTTTCAGCGCACTTCAGCTAATAGAGAACGCTCTCAATAGATCCAGCCACTGCTGAAATAAAAGAGGATGGACTGATTGATAGAATTTGTGTATGGAAATATATTCTGATTTACTCCCCTAGCTTTTGCATTTTTCTATTCATATATGCACTCGTTCTCCTGATTATACGAGTACTTACAATGTACGGCAAATGCCCCCCAAAACTGGAGCAGTAGTCAATTTAGATATTTTAAACATGCATATATGCCACTGGGAGAACAGAAATATGCTTAGAGCTTGTAACTTAATAGTTGTGTCATTTCGTTAGATGGATTAAATAAATAAGAATGAGATTGAGAATAATATTAAAGTAACTGAAATTAATTTTTATTTAGTAAAGTACTTGTCCAAAGTAAGGAAGTTACAGTATACTACGAGCGAATATTCATGTTACTTAATAAATAAAAGTTCGTTGTCTTATAGTTGACGTGTGATTTCTTTCTTGATCATAAGTAAAACAGTCGGAGCACAGTATGCGAATTTACTGTTAAAACCCCCCAGTCTGTGGCTATGATTTCTGCACGCAATCCGACATTTGGCCCTTCCTTATGTATTGTAATGCTAGACGGACATTAGTAAATTAAAGTTTGAGTATTTACCTTTTTCTGAAGAGACGGCTTGTTAAATGCAATTGACAACGTACAACGTTGCAATGCCGACCGAAGCATAGGTACCCCTTGAACGCTTCGTAACTTCATAAAATTTAACTGACTATTCACGCCATGAATTTGGAAAGTTCTTCAGAAACCTTAGCGGTTTTGTCGGCAAATTGCGACACTGCTCTGCCGGCCAAGGTATAGGAAACACTTGGTTCTTCGTAACGGACGCTGCCATCTGAATGTGCCATCGTAACTTAGGTTTTGATGTTGTTTCCACAGAAACAAGACTTGGCGTTTTCAGTCACAACCCAAGGTCTGTTATAAGAAAGGAAATTCGGTATAATGACAATGGCAATGGTGTGTGTTCACTTCACAAACTAACCACATTATGCAAGGTAGATACAGCATTAAACAGCTCGTCCTTATAATGGAGATTGCGAGCGCTTCATGTCATCGTAGGAACTGAATTTATGTATATAATTTAGATACTTGTAAATATGTAGAGGGTTTTAAAGCGTGGTGTTTCGTAACGTAAATATTTGAATCGTTGTATACAAAATTATTGCCTCCAAAAATGTATCATACTTGTAGGCTAAGAGACGAAAGTTATACGTCGTGACACTGAATTTCGTAACCTGAAGATCTTGTTAATTCTGAGGATTTTGTTTCTTCGGCGCAAATCCGCACGTCATGTTTGGTCTCTCTGAACAACTAACTGGCTGCAGCCATAGGAAATGTGAATTTAAGGTGTGCCGGGATTTGGTCCCAGCACCCTCCACGAGAACCGAACCTTGGACTTTCGACGCGCGCATCACTCCCTCCTACTTGGTTCCCCTCCATTTCCCCTCCTGTCTCGAGTTTTCTTCCTACGTGCGTAAGATTGATGTAAGCCATCTTCAAGTTGTTTTCAAATTTTCGTCTCGGCCATGGGGGCTAAATTCTGTTTGGCGGTGAGCTGTTGGGGTTAGAGTCCCTTGGCGGTCGTCGTGGTCCCAGGTCTTTGGTTTTGTTGGGTTCAGCCCCACGGCGACGCCAAGGTAACTTTATTTTGGTATGTATGGGACAAGCAATTGCTTGGTAAGTCTCCAGTCATGTGGATTTTGTAATTTTGTATTTGGTTGGCTTTATTGTATTTTCTTTATCTGTGTGTTACAATATATTGTTTCTTTAGTATTTTGTATCTTTGTTTGAACTGTTGTTTGGCTTATCTGCGGGGCCCAGCATTAGTAAAGGCAGATAGTATTAATCACAGAAACAACGGTATGTCAAAGGACACGTTTAATTTCTACGACGTGGTACTGTAAGATTTATTGTTTCGTGCTCTGCAGTTTGTTGAGGTATGGTGGTCACAAGAGTCACCAATCTTGCTGAGAATGCTGAGTAAATTTGTCTTATAATCTCCTTTCGAAAATCACTGTTACAATTGAGGCGGCCGAGATAACGTAGTCGGTATAGCGACTCGCTACGGGCTGGACGGTCCGGGGTTCGAACCGCGGTGGGGGAAAATTTTTCCCTATCCGTCCACACCGACACTGAGGCGCACCCAGCCTCCTGTACTATGGGTACCAGGTCTCTTTCCCGGGGGTTAAGCGGCCGGGGCGTGGCGTTAACCACCCACCGTCATTTAGCGATGAGGTTCAAGAAAGAGTAGAGCAATACCTCTACTCCCACTCTGAGGCTTCGTGGCCTGTTACAGGGGGAATTTACCTTTACGTTTACTGTTCCAATTGAACACTTACTGAAACCACCAACGGAACTAAATCCCAGATACTGACTCAGAAACTGTCAGAACACGTAGTTACGTGAAAACGTGCACGAATTAATGAATGTTGTCATTTGTAACAGAATGATATCACTATTATGTGTACAATACTTTGTTATATTACAGAGAATTATATTATTATTTTCATCATTAGGTACACGTACAGTATGATATATCTTATTTACACATATTTTATGGGGCACAGAAGAGTGAAATGAGTTGATGGAGCATGAGGTGCTACGGTACTCGTGTGTGTGTGTGTGTGTGTGTGTGTGTGTGTAATTAACGAAGATGAATGATGTTGGCTTTGGCGATGAAATGAAGTCAAAGCGTATGCCTTGACCTCAACTTCCTTAATTGAACTGCGCTATAATAGACACAGAGCGTGTGAATAAAGCAGCCTTTGTCATTTGTCTATAGCGTTTAGTTGGCAATGTGACGGAGTTCCTCTTGCTGAGTCTAACAATATCCTCTCTCTCGCCCTTTCTGTACCATAAGCAATCATTTGTTGACGGCCAGTGAATATATTGTTACCCTTCGCTTTACGCTTCAATAAATACAGTCCGACACTTGCGTTACTGTTAGGCCGTTCTAGAAAAACTATGAGCTGGTACGAAACACGTGCTTTGGGTACATCAGTGTGGCAAGAATATTAGACAATTCGCTTCATTTACTACTAACTGAAGTACAGTTCGTTTCCTAGTTTCTATCACGTGAATCCATTTTACATCTTCACACTCTATCTTCAAAATACATTTTATTATGCTTACTCCAAATGTGCTTGTTTATTTCCAGTAGTGCCTTTCTGTCAGGGTTTTCGATTAAAATTTTTCGTGTAATTTGTCTCTCCATTTCGTGATATATGATCCATCTACCTCATCAACAAAGCTCCTCGTGAAACTGTTTTTTCCAACCCACTTTGGCTACTGTATCTTCTATCCAAGTATTATCCTTACAACCGCCTTGTCCTTTCATTTTTGTATAATAGAAATACTTTGCCGGAAGACAAATATAATATGTGGTAGACATTACGACGCGTCTTTTAGTGCTCTTGGACTAGAAATGTAATTTCATTATTTATTTACCTTTGGCATGACTTGGAAATGGAAAGTAATAGTGGAGGTAATTTAATTACCATAGAGTTTTATCTCCTAATTAAATTGCACGAGCTGGTCGTTTAACTTCATTTACGTCGTGCTTATATATATATATATATATATATATATATATACAGCGTGGAATGTGCGATGGTCATGCAGAAAGAACGCCTTCGAAAAATGTATTTAAGCACGTTCGCAAATTTGCCAAAACAGCTGTTAGCTTCACCATGTGTCCCGTCTGTCAGTCCAAATGGAGCAACTCCGCTCCCACCGGGTGGATTTTTATGAAATTTCTGTTGCGGGGTTTTACTACAATCTGTGCAGAAATCTGAAATTTGGTTAAAATCGTACAGAAAGAAGAGGCACTTTGCATGAAGGAAATGTGTACTGATAATTTCTTTTTCTATTTCGGACTCTCGAACAACTTGTCTCAGCACGTCAACTCCAAATTCATTTCACGTCAAATCATCGAATCTGAACTCCACAAGAGAAATATGTTATTGCGACACGACATCGACCGCCTTGAAAGGAGGGTCCTTGTTTCACAGTTAGACTATATCTTTTTAGAAATGAACCATCTCTGGTGTGGGTAGACTCACACGGATGGTTTGGACGTCCTCGTTTTATGTAAAGTGTTTTATTTCTGCAAGCAGAACATCATTTAGCCTGTCCAAAGCAGATTTAGTTCACTTCGTATCCTCATTCGCTCACTCATTCACTCACTCACTCACTCACTCAATCATTCACTCATTCACTCCTCACTCACTCATTCACTCTCTCACTCCTCATTCACTCACTCACTCATTTACTCACTCCTCACTCACTCATTCACTCTCTCACTCCTCATTCACTCATTCATTCTTCACTAATTCACTCACTCACTCACTCACTGATTCAGGAATTCTTATTTTCATAGTATCGTGTTGCATGATTTAATAGGTACCGGGGGCGTGGAGTTAATCACTTACCTCTATCTAGTGTCCAGGTTAAGAACGAGCGGAGCTATAACTCTACTGCCTCTGTATGCCATCATGGCGTAGACAGGGACAACGTTACCTTTCTACCTTCTACCTTATGTTACATGATTCCTGCTTTGTCAAGCGCTCTGTGTAACAGAAGCAATGTCGAAACGGAACAAAGTGAACAGTATGTTACAAGTTGAATGGGGAATTGCATTTGCATGCACCCAGTAGTGTTTCTTCCGAGACCTGCAAACAGAACCGGAACGCGAGTCGTCAAGCCGCGAAGTTTATTAGTTGAGAACACTGCACTGCTGACGAGCCGCGAGCAGCAAAGTTACACAAACACGTTCCCGTGTGTATCCAGCTCCATCATTGTCAGCTGTTAAATAGAACAGAAATCTAATTTTCTGTTCGTTAGTATAGGTATTAATTTATTCGGACATGCTGTATGCTATGCAACATAAGGACGGCAAATAGTAATATTTGAACAGTATAGACACATATTTTTTTTCTGTTCGAAATCATATTACATCAGTGCAAGGTTTGGATATGACGAGTAAACACAGACTTTAATTCTGTCTCAGTGATTTAAATACTCCTTTCACAGTGACGAGCAGGCTTGCCTGCTGCTACACGTTTTGGCGAAAACTTTCCCTAGCGTTTATATTTATACGTGTATAATTTCTATTGGCGGTAAGTTTTTAGCTTTTATACAGAAGAACGTTTATATGACTTTGTAAAATGAACTTTATACTTATTTTTTCGTTATTTGGAGTGCTGAAAGAGCGTACCAGTTCCTATGTAACGACAAAAGAAGCAGTATTAACCGACATTTAAAATAGGTTTAATTACATACACACTGGCATCACAAATAAGTTATAGTCTGCTTCCATAGAAATAACCATATCATTTACAAGCATTATTATTGTCACCATAGGGACTCTGTTTATCGATATTTACCATCATGCCTTCCATGCATACGCCAGCTCTTTGAGTTCCATCTCAGACCCCGATTTCTAGCAACAGTAACGATGGAATTTACTTATTTCATTTCTATTTCAATGGCTCGACAGCCCCTTGGGGGCCTAGACCGCCTCATTTTTCGAGGCTTCACGATCACACTTTTTAGACACACCACACTCGATAGGACTCCTCTGGATGAGGGACCAGCTCTTCGCAGAGACCTCTACCTGACAACACACAACAATCACAAGAGACAGACTATAATATAATATAATGTAACAAAATAACAACATAATATAATATAATATAATGTATAACGTAATATAATATAATATTACCTATTTTTCTACACGGCTTCATGATTTGTACTCTGTGTAAAATACTATTAGGGTGATAAAATTAAGGAGCATGAGCTGGGCAGCGTATGTGGAACGTAATGCTGAAGAGATATGTATACAGAGTTTTTGTTGGGAATCCTGAAGGAAGGACACCACTTGGAAGACCTAGGTTTAGATGGGAGGACGTTATTAAAATTGGTTGATTTTTAATAAGTGAAATGTTAGTTGATGCACTGGATTCATCTGGCTCCATTTAAGGGTCAGTTGTGGGCTGGTATGAGCTTACACCTGAAAATGTTTCTGTTCCATTGAATAAGGTTTACACGTTGGATAGGAAGACCGGAACGTTTGTTTCTCACAGTTTCTGTTACGTCTCACGTGAGCTGTAGGTTGGGTTCTGAAGTAAAGTTGTCCCTTTTTCATGCCATGAAGGCATATATAAGAGTGGAGGTATAGCTGGGCTCATTCTCAACCCCGACACTAGACTGGAGTAGAGTGGTACCTTCGTTCCTCGTCGGATAATTTGCCCCTGGGGAAAGAGCCCCAGAGCGGATCTGGATGCTTTCACAAAGAGTCTCTTTCCCCAGCTGGGAATCGAATTAGACTGATTCCTAGAACTTTGAAATGCGGGAATAAATAAGGCAAGTTCTTTTATATGTTTCTTACTTTCTAAGTGGAAAAGTTATAGTAACCGGAACTTGAGAGTCGTGGTCATGTACCCCAGTACATGCGTCAGTTTGTTGGTGCGACGGTGGTGGATCCTGTGCTCAAGTGGATACTGTTTACAACAGCCACACAGTGTACATTGAGTGGCATGGCGTTGTTGTTGGACGAATTTAAATGTGAAGATTACCTTACTGTCTTCTGGGATATGACGCAGTGTAGTTTCGTGACAAGTAGATTTGGGTGTTTTATGTCACTCGATAATAAATGTGTGTCGTCTGAAGTTTAGAGTTTGTCTGATTAGGCCTGCAGCAGTCATGCGTTTGCACATTTCATAAGCGGATTTCAGTCTGTGTTTGAGGACATTACACAACTCTACTGAATGTTCGCAAATTCTGTCTTTAACAGTCTTGGGAGTCACAGGGTTTCCGCTTGAGCAACAGACTGAGCAAGCACGTACCGATGTGATCGGATAAAACGTTTTCCACGAGAGCTCGATTAAATTATCTTAATTTTTATTACCGTTCGTCTTTGTCGGTTTTGTAACAATAAATTTATTAAGGAATATGCTTGTATGGTCCTTTGACACAGTGTATATAAATTATAACGGACGACAGCGCAATTTCATTGCTAGTAAAACCGAATTTCAATGGTTTGGAGTTGTGTAACGCTAAATGGTGTCTCGTCTCTTTTATATAAAAGTAAATCTACCAAGTTCTTTCCTTCTAATAGCTAATCCGTAAAGGTGTAGTTTACTCTGTTAACTGCTATGAAGGCACAGAGGGGGAGTAGAGGTATAGCTCTACTCTTTCTTCCTCGGCGCTAGATGGGGGTGGGTGGTTAACGCCAAGCCCCGGCGGTTCCCTCCCCCCCCCCGAGAATGACCCGGTACCCATTATGCAGGAGGCTTGATGGGCCCCAGGGCCGGTCTGGACGGGTGCGAAAACATCTCTCCCCCACCGGAATTCGATACCCGGATCTTCCAGCCCGTAGCGAGTCGCTATACCGACTACGCTGTCTCGGCCCTGGTTAATCCGTCTCTGATTTAACAACACTTATTAGCCACAGCGTTTATTCAACATCGATTTGAGTGTAATTCGAGGTTCGGCCACAAAAGAAGTTTACTTGCGCTGATAATGATTATGTCGGTGGAACCTTTCGCGGTGAAATTACCATCCGTTTCCAGCGCTGAAGAATTTTTTTTTTTTTTTTTTTTTTTTTTTTTTTTTTTAAATTTACAAAGCTTTATTTCCTTGACATGTACATACAACAGTATACAGAATATGGGCTAAATTGTTCCTATCACCAATTTGGAGGTTCGTGCATTTTATACTCTGGAACATAATAGGTACAGTGCACCAATGAAAAGTATTTGTAGTGAAAACTACAAAACACTACCACACCAGAGGCTCTATTTAGAGCAACACGTGTCTAATTCTCTTGTGCTTGTAAGAACCGTACATCTCGTGTAGGTCCTGGAGAGTGTAGCTTCCGATGTCACAGATCAGAGGATTGGGATTATGCTTACATTGTTCATAAAAGGAGGTGGCTAAACGATGGATATATGTTTGGATGAGGTCGAAGAAAAATCTTGGTGGGCACAAATTTAAAGGTGATTGTGAGGTGGAAACATTTGTCACACGATGACTGATGACACAGGACGCGGACTTAAATCAGCAGGAAGTAGAAAAGCTCGTTCCATGGTGTGATAACTATTGCTATTAGAGGTGAAAATATACTGAACCCAAAAAATATATACATTACATGAGTATAAAATGCCGAATATATGACAAATAATAATAGAAAAATATTGGATACGGTGTTTAAATTTAAATATCCTTAAACAGATTATAGGAATTAACTTACAACATATGAGAATAGAAGATAATATTTAAATTCAAGGCACTACCCCATTTAAGTATTTAGGATCCATTTTCATTCACTCGAAAAAATGCAAAGAAGAATTGTTAAATAGAATCGAGCAAGACAGTAAAGCAACAGGAACGTTAAATAGCCTACTTTGGGGTAAAATATTTAATTAAATACAAAGAAACAAATATTCTGCGCAGTGTTGGAAAATATTTTAAGCTACGATTGTGAAATTTTGACAGTGAATTACAAATTAAAGAAAAAGCTGTTAAGTACAGAAGTGTATGTTTTGAGAAGAGCTGCAATAACATCCAAAATATTAAACGCAAGAGATGAAGTGATTGGAGAAAAAATGGGAATAACAGGAACAATTGTGGAAAGACTGGAAAATATAACACGTTAAAATGGTATGGACATGGGAGATGGGAGGTAACAGATGGCCTAAGCGAATGCTGACCTGGTCGCTGAAAGGAAGAAAAATAAAGTGGAATGTCTAAATTGAAGTGGGAAACGGAAGTGGGAAGTGTGATGAAGCTGAATAATCTTAACACCTGAGGACGCAGTAAACCGGGAAATTTGGTAAAAGACAACAGAGAACCGGTAGCCGTCGGCTTATAACACTGGAAAACTGTCATAGGTAGATAGACAAACTTATTTGATGAACTAGTGTTCTGTGGATTTAAAATTGAAAATGTGCCTTCATGGTTTTACCAGAATTCAGTACTAAAACTTAGTGGCGTAGTGGAGTAGATTCGTCCTTGAACACTTGACAGTTCGTAGCATTGGCGGCGTATGTTGACGTCATAGCCAGGAGTCTGGCATAACTGTCAATGTAAGAGATAAGATATGAAGTGGTTATTTGTGTGGTGAAGGATAGGTCAAACACATGCAGACAAAACAAACGAATACGAAGAATTCTACCTTGAAGGATATAGGCCTCAGAAACGAATCCATAATATTGCTTACAGGTGTTGATCATTTCAAAAATGTGTTAAATACTCGTATATCCTTTTATTATATTTCGAAAGAAAGTCTTTTGGTTACCCAAAACATGTATTTTGTATCATATCTGAAATATTTGTTCCCGAATATATGTCCATAGAATTTCAGGTAGCTGATCGATTGATGTACACCGTTACTCAAATTCCTGAGGTACCACAGGAACGCGCGTACCGAAGTATGACTCTTTAAATCCCTTTAACGAATTGCGCATAATTTATGACGTAAACGATGTACAGTTATTAGTTTTGGTAAAAAGCAGATTGAAATATGTTCTTGTTTAGTGTACTGCAAATATGTGAGAAGAAGCCGAAAGTTGATAAATAGTGACGCCATTTGTTCTATACGTCAATAAACAAGTCCAAACGTTCTTTGTAGACTCGTTGACCTTGAAATCTTTACAGGATGGTGGTACTCATGTCTGCCGCCAGCTTTAACGTTAGAGGACTGTGTATTTTATTTACATAGTATACGCCTAGGTTTCGTATGATTCTCACACCAAGGATTTTTTTCCCTAGACGACATTGACCGGTTTCTTTGTAGTGGATACGTATTGTTTCCTGTGAGGTAGGAACTGAATTTTTATGAACTGCGTGGGCAAAGTACGGGCCTGAAAGGATAAAGTAGTATTCCAGTACAAGCCTGCCATGAGTGGTTACAGTTTAACACTGTGTAAACTAAACAAAGTGTTTATCGTGTTTATTTCAGGAACTAAAAATGTTTGGCTATAATATATATCATGTGAATACATTCGATATGGAGGGAAGAAACTTTTGAGTGAGCTGCCAACCTCACTTTCTGGGATGCGATGAAATAAATAACCAATTTTACTGATGCAGTGAAGGAGAAGATAAGAGAGGGGCGGAGGGAATTGCGTAAATGAGGGTGTTCTTAATTTCTACTCTTCAGAAATATTGTGACGATATCATAGAGGACAGGAATAGCGCGGACTGTGGCTGGCACGGAAGATTTGTAAAAGTTTATCGGAGTAAAGTAAAGGCAGTACAGTAAAGTGCAGTGAAGTAATGTCCCTGTGCACACCATGAAGGCAGTGGGTGTCTAGTGAAGGAACCTATATGGAAGTGAGTGGTCTTCACGCTTCGCCGTCTTACCCTCGGGCTGAGTGGGCCCCAGTTCCGGCTTGGACGCTTTGAAGAAGAGACAAGTCTCTTAACCTTACCAGTAAGCGAACCACAGTTTCTCGAATGGAAATTCCATACAGAACTTCCTTTGTAAAACTTTAAAAGGAAAAGCCACTTTGGAACTTCCTGTAGGTATACATGGGAGAATAATAGGCATATGAAAATGGTGTTTGAAGACGTGAACCGGATTCAACTGGCTCAGGATAGGAACAGTGCCCTGCTACTGTAAATACTGTGCAGAAACGCTGGGTTCTATAAAGGAGACACTCGTATTTCTCTAGAAGGACTCTGCTTCATACAGTTGGTTAATTATATTTAGATGTGTCTTTTCATAGTTACTGTGTAAACTGCGTCGTGTGCGTGAATTGCAATCAACTTTATTTAGCATATACACATGCTTGTTCCGCAGGACTCGTATTTTGTAAGCCCATCGTTGCAACGATGGCAGTCATGACTAAATGAATATTTCCACGGGTTTTATATGTATATGTGTGTAAATAACTGTTTAGGGATGTTACGATCGTGTGAATATGTGGTAACGATAACTCTAGGGCACACACATGGTGAATAATGTGCGTATGATTTTTGTTTTCCACGCTTTGCTCTCCGCATACAGTCGTGACTTCTTTTAGTAATTTTATCCCTTGTTTTATACGTATATGAGCCAGCCGGGACAGCGTAGTCAATATAGCGACTCGGCTACGGGCTGAACTAATTCTCTTTTCCGGAAGCTCCAGATCACACCAGATCTGAGGTTCACCCAACCATCCCTTAGAGTAGTACTGAGAACTCTTTCCCCGGAGGTAAAGTGGCCGGAGCTTGAGGCTGGTCACTCACCTCCAACTTGTGCCCTGGTTAATAGCTTTCCGTATGCCGTCATTGCATGCACAGGAACGCTATACGTTGCGTCTACTTACTGTACTTGTGTTCTGTGGGTGACACATGGTCTGTTGGCCAAAGGGAAGAACGTACGGAAATTAAAGTGTTTGCGAGAAGTGTGTGCTGAAGAGAATACTTTACAAAAGAAGGAAGAAGTAAGAGAAGGCTGGAGAAAACTCTGTAATGAGCATACTCATAACTTTAGTCTTCACCAAATATTGTAAAGGTAAAGGTAAAACAATCCCATTACAGGCCTGGACAGGCCCTTAGGATTCCAGGAGGTTGGGTCTCCCAGATTTCTAGACAATCTGCACATGAAGGTGGTAAGGTTTTCAGCCGTACGCACCTGCCGCCTTTACCCACCAGGAAATATTCCTGGTATTCATTTCTGTTAGAGGCTGAGTCGACCTCTGGGCCATAGTGCGACCGGAACGATTATGTCAATAAAAAATTTCAATGACACCTTCGGGAATCGAACCCGCGACCTTCGGGTTTTGTAGATCAGTGCCCCTCACCAAATATTGTAGGGCGATCAAATTAAGGATGGTAAGATGGACGGGCCCCGAAGTCCAGAAGGAAAGATACAACTTTGGACACCTATGTCAAGGTGGAAAGGAATTATTACATTTCATTTTATATGTTTTAAATGTGTGACAGTGTTAACTATATTGATAGGGCTCAGGATAGGGACCATAAGCGGATTATTGTCAACACGGTTTTGAGCGATTTAGATTCTCAAAGTATGATCATACTGCAAGGCTTTAGTGTTATACCTTTGAAGTAAAAATAATTGTTGGATAGCAGAATTTAAAACGAATTGAATTTTCAGACTGTGATAAAGCTTTGTGATAAATATTCACATGCATCAAACGCTGTCAAATTTATGTGACTTTTAATTATGATTTGTCCTTATTTGTAATCGTCATGGCTTCCTGTAATATTATGTTTCACAATGGATAATCGTGCTTCTACTGACATGTATAATGATCTGCTCGTTCCACACAGCTTCCACATTTAGGATTAACTTTTTATCAACTGGCTGCATTTTAAAGTGATTGTGTGTAGCTTATAGACTGTAATGTAGCTACAAACTGCTTGTGTCACATTGCACATCTATGACGTACATTGCCATTGTTGCATTTTTCTTTGTTGAATACCTTCTTGAGGATGGCCGAGAAGGCCGAAACATGTAGGAGGATTACTACTTGTTTGTAGATTATTATATCCAACTATAGTGCAGTTGTTGGAAAATATATGGTAACTTGTCTTCTGCACAGAAAGTAAATAATTTTAAATCAGCTCTATTTGTTGGGTTTAACGGAATACTTTTCCCAGTTTTACCTGGGGACGAAGCAGAATCTGTCTCCAAAGCTCAGTGTATTTGGAATGTATGTTAATCGGACAGTGGCTGAAGCCCAGTTCATTAGAAGCCTAATGTTAAGTAATTTATCTCTGACGCATCATTTTGAATTTACATCTCATTCCCTTTTCACGTCCAAAACCGAAAACAACGAGAGAAGTTGAAGTTAGAATAGTCTCAGTGAGATAAAACCGGTGTATGATTCAGAGTGGATGACGTGAGTCTTGTTGGCCACACAAAATGATCTAAGATTATATTAAATTGAAAAACAAATGTACACGCATTCACATGGTATTTGTTCATCAAATGAAATTTCAATATTATGACGTGTAAGGAATGCTGTGTTACTCTTTTGCTTTTGTTTACTCCTACGCACTAATTACATACCACCCACTCTTGCAAAATCTCCATTTTCAGTGACTTACTTGCACTTCTAAAGCAAACTCCGACTGCTGCAAACCAATAAGGCAAAAAATGAAAACGTCATAATGGTGAAAATAGTGGTTTGAAATAAGGGCCCCAGAATTTTGATTTACTGGGTAATGTTAAAGTGCGTACTTAATAATAATAATAATAATAATAATAATAATAATACTTTGGCGGACGTAAAAACAACGGGGTTAATTTTGATAAACTTCAGTTAGGTGGGCTGCATGAAAAGCATTCAGTAGCAACTTGGGACTTGGGAATCGTCGAAGCATTTGGTTCAAGACGGAGGACAATCAAGAAAACGTGTGTCGACATGGCCGATCACAGGACTTTATTTATTGTGATTTTCAGCCGGCAGTCCGGCAAAAAAAGATAGAAATCCCCTGACATTTCGCTGATATGTGTGCTGTTCCTTTATTAATACTTTGAATTACTTAACATATAGAGTGCTTTGACAATTCCGGTTACGTGACAGAACAACACTACATTTGTTATATATTTCATCGCATTGTTCCAGTTTTGGTCCGTTCTCTTAGCAGTCGCCAGCGCATGAGTAGTTCGTACCGCGCAGTAAACACTCTCCTTCTCCGTCATAGGAACCAATCAGTTAATGGTGTATAGGGACATAATTCCTGTTCTGAAATTCATACAAAACAAAGAAATACACTCCGTGGACAGAATGTAGAATTTTTTAATGTTGAACCTCATGGTACATATAGTACCTCATGGTACATATAGTACCCACTAGCCTTTGAAGGGTTAATATCTTGATACTGTGACGAATAAAAATTTATTTGACGAATTGTGTGTTGAGAGCACTCTGGTAAAGTATCTGTGATTTACATGGAGGTATGTACGTTTGTTGTGTCTGTGTGTTGCGTGCTGTGACAAAATTGTCCTCTTTCAGACAGAAAGGCAGAGGACGAAAAAACGTATTCATCCATATTTATAGAAAAGTCAATTTCCTAGTGTAATATCTGCAGGCATTCGTAACAGTATAAAGCTTTGAAGACCGTACAAATATTGTATATGCATTCTGTATGGACTTCTCATGCCCAACCGTATTCGAGCTTTGACTCTTGCTTACGCGAAGTATAGTATAATATACGAATGTAACGCCCTCAATCACTCATTTTCGCAATACAACGTATAAATAACGATATAGTGAGTGAAAGCCCTTGTATTACTAATTTAATTGGAATATTGACTTGAGATTCAATTATTTTTCTTGTGTATTGATTGTTTTAATCTTTATAGTTCTATCGCATTTTTATTTCGGGTTTCCCACATTTTCGCACTTACTAGTCTGTTTCTTCTATAGCTCTCTCACTTTTCTGTCTTTCTGTCTATCTTTTTGAATGTATATTTCTTTTCTTCCTGTTGTCCATTCAGTCTTCTTATTGCCATCGGTGTTTAAATGATAACGAATTGGTTATTTTATTATTATTATCATCATCATCAGAGATCTGGGAGTGCAAATTGACTCCAAGCTGCACTTTCACAGTCATGTGGATTATATTTTCTCTCAATTAGTTTGCTGGGGTTAATTAGGTCAGTAACTTTTCCTTTTCCTCTCTGCAGAGCCTCTTGATGCTATATTGCACATCAGTTAGGCCTACGTTAGAATATGCCTCTGTTGCGTGGAATTCCATTACTTCTACTGATGCCAGTAAGCTTGAGTGCATCCAGCGGAAGTTTGTATCTCTTTGTCATCGTCGTTTTTTCAGTCACTTACCGTACAGTTATGCTAGTGTTTTAAATCACTTGAAATTTTGTACTTTAAGTGATCGTATGTGCCACTTAGACGCCCTTTTTTTTACTTAATGTTTACAATTGTTCAAAATTTCGCCCTACCCTTTTGGAAACTGTCGGCCTTCTTGTGCCGAATCGAAATTTCAGAGATCTTAAACTGTTACATGTTAACTTAAACCGTCGCAACTGCCCTTCCGCTAGATGCGCTTCGGCGGCTAATGCCATCAGTAGGATACTTGTATATTCAATGGTAGGTCTGTTTTGATTAATGACTTGTTATTAATGTAAATCTTGAACTCGACGCTGTAGTTTGGTCACTGCGACATTTTTAAATCAAGTAATCTATGTTCTGTCAGAGTATTGGATTCTGCCCCAATAGTTCTTGTATATTGTATATAAAATGTAAAATATAAAATATAAAAATCACAACGTTTCGGAAGAAGAGCCATCTTCCGAAACGTTGTGATTTTTATATTTTATATTTTACATTTTATCCAAGACGACGGACAAAGTCCAAGAGACAAGTGGTTCTCAATGTTATATAACAGTGCCAGAACCTTTTAGAATTCATTCTTTTATATTGTTTTACTTCATATTTGTTTTGTTTCTTTAGTGTTTTGTCTTGTGTGTTTGTACTGTTTTGTATGTTATTTGTGCTTTTGTGCTGGCTTTGTAATTGGCACTTGTGCTGTTAAGTCTGCACGTCTGGAAATACTTCGACTTTAGTCACATCTTGCTTTAAATATGTACTATTACTGTTTATTAAATTATTGAACACTTGTAATTGTTGTAAACTGACTGATAGGTCACACGGTTTTGATTCATATTCAGTATCCTGTTGGAATATATTACAGAATAATTTGTGAAATTTTTTGCATGCTGATGTTTTGACAGCTTTAACAACTCCCTCATCATTCTCGCACCTACTCTTTTGTATTCTGCATAACGTACAACTGTGTGAAACAAAGTATGAAGTTAAAAGTGACTCGTGCATTTGTTTAGCTTCCATACACCATAAGAAACACTTGTTAAGGCGCCCTGGCTGTGACAGGTGCATTATTAACGCTGTCTGTGTCGCAGTAAACAGGGAGATACTGGGTCAAACTCATATATTACAGAGCATTTATTTCTCGCAATTTAGTTGCTGTTACCCGTCCGATTGTTTGACTGACGCACCTCACTATGTAGGCAATTGCAGACACTGACTTCGAATATAAACCAATATTCCGTTCGCTGAAGTCTACTGACATTGGGCGTGTGGTTCCCGAAGCTTCGCGATTCCAGAAGGCTTGCGTTTTAAGTAACAAGGCTGTGAGAACCTAAATATTTCGCCAATATTTTGTGAAGTTTTATAGATTTACCTGATGACGCAAATAGAGCCAACTTTCGAAACGTATGCTGACCAAAATGAGAGAATTGACAAGTGTCCAACGTGTGTGCCGGTTTAAAAATTCAGTTATTTTGATTCAGTGTACTAATTTTATAGATGGGTTTCAGGTATGCATGTGCTTAGAAAATACTGAGAGGAAGCCTGAAGCAACTTAAATGTTATAGACCTATTTACTATTATGTGAATACACTAACTGATAACTAATTCCGCGGAGCAGACTACTTGTTGAGAAGCTGACAGTCGCTCAGTTTCCCAAATTCCCCACCTGTTATGGGATCCGTAGGATCATTAAATTCTTATAACTTTGCCACTGGACCTCCTTCCGATCCATACGAATCCTGTTCATACGCTCACATCCTCTTTCCTTAAAATTATCTTTTACCCTCCCTTCTTCTCCTAGTTCTCCCAAGGGGTCCTTTGTCTTTCAATTTTGCGACTAAAATTATACACACATTTATAATCATATGTGTGCTGTGGATTAGACTAATCGTACACTATTTTTTATCATCCTGTAATTTAGTGTGAAGGATACTCCTTACGATGCTCACCAGTCTACTAATTTTTCAATCTCCCATAATGCGTACTTTGTTTTAGGTCCAAGTGCTTAAATATTCTGCCATAAGTTCCAAAACAGATTAAGATTCTGGCATGGATGGCATTTTTACAGATGATTGCACAATTTTTATAAGTTTCTGAGATTAGTTTCAAACACGGTATATCTTTCAATATTTGATTTTCATTAGCTGCCTCATATGTATTTCTGTTTCTGTTTTTTACGTCTTAAAAGATTATCGGTCTCTATGGACCATAATGTATCATCGCTAGGAAGTGTATATTACAGTTTGTGTTTCTAATTTCAATTTGCGCTTAGATTAGACTGAGAGTCAGTTTACTGCAGTCCAACTTGTGTTTACGTCTTATCTTTCAGCTATTTCAAGGCCTTCAGTGTATCTTATACTTATCGGGGTTTAACGCATAAACTCTTACATATACTCTTGTGGCCTCCATTTTCTGCACGCCCTCAATCCGCTTGTTTCTGTGGCAGTTAATTGTTATTAACGTTAAAGACTTCTGCGTGATTTGAAGCTTCCGCCGCGGTGTGTGTGAGATCTGTGCTCTTTTGGGATTTTACGCAGCGTAGAGTGGTAGTTTCTTACCGAAGTTTCGGAACTACTTATCTGTCCTATCTTCAAGGGTAAATCTGTCCAAGAATAAGTGCTAAAAATTTTCATTTGTTTCCTGATTTGCCATTAAATGTCCAGTCATATTACTCAGGAATCTCTGTTTTATTTGCCAATATATTTTAATATTTTTCCACCAATGCCAGGAACTATTATTACAGTTTTGTGTTTGAAATCAATATTTTAATTATATAGCGCATCCCAGACTTTAAATATGTTTTCCTTGATAGACGTTTCTTCTAATGCAGCCTATAGTGTTACGTTTCGTATGGGAATTTTTTCGTAAATCGATTATCAACCATTTATCTCTTTATAATTTAATATCGAATACATCTAGGGGCCTTAAAATGATTTATGAACATTGTCCTCAAAGTTAGCCATAATTACTTGGTTGTAAGAAACGAAAAATGTCGTTATAAATGTATCATGGTTAAAATTGTAATATTGAAAATTAAGTTTTAAAATTTGTTCACCAACAAATTCAGCGACACATTCTAGCCTTGTAATAAGCTAAATTTCTGTCATGTTTTTCATCTCCGCTTTAACTCCAAGTTCATTTGTAGAAAATCATGTATTTTTAATTATTTAAATGACATGTTTATTTATTGTCTTCCACGTTTAGTCGCTACATTCCAAATAATTTACAAACCGTATTTATTGTAAACACGATAATGGCAAGGAGTATGTGTGTTTCGGTGTTTAATACTCTGCGCCATAAATGTATTTTCTGTGCGAAATATTCATGTTCTGACGTGGCCTTCTGTTTTTAAACAGCGGTGTATTTTGTTATAGCTTTTAGTCTCTTAGTGATAAATCCGTCATGTACTTTATAAACAGAATTAAAACAGCTATGTGTATTGGACAATTTACATAGTTTCGTTTAAGTTAAATGAATATAATAGTTTGCAGGGAGACCCAGCTTCCGTCATCAGATAAAAGTAGGTTATGAAACCTTATCTGTAGGTTCCATTAAATGGAACTAATCCCTTTTGCCTGTCAGAGAGAAGGCAGCTGTTGACTTTGGATCGTATATGGCTCTTGACAAAAACGTTATCATTTTCTGAAGTCAGTTTCTATATCTGCAAGTATTACAAGAAAGTCGGGATAATATTGGTTGGGTACTGTAAATGTGTTGTCTTCATTGTTGCAGAGAAGCGCATGAGTTCACTGAACACGTCGTGTTTTCCTGTTACATTGTGTCAGGACGTGTGTCTTGACCTGGTGGAACATTACTTTACTTTACTTTACTTTACAAGATAGGGACCTCATTACTTTTCTGGTTGGGTCGATGACAGCCACAAAGGACCTCTGTCATTATAGTCGGCCTTCATACCGAGATTCAAATGTAGAACTTTCAGATTATGAAGCTGGACGTTTAACAGCTCAACTTCGACGTTTAATACAGGGAATTTGCATAAGGATTGGGGAAAATATTTATGCTTTGTTACACATTTTTTTATATTGTTCATTCCGTGCACTGTCGGTAACCAATTCACAACACTGGACCAGCAAAATGCACAATGCTCTTCCTTAGATATTTATATTACAATATCACATTAAACCATTCCAACATTTTTCGATCCCCAAGGGATCATCATCAGGGAATCAAATCAAAGCATCATCGCTCAAAAACAAACAGAAACTAGCAACAAGTTTGTTTTTCTGCGGTGTTACTATGATTTGATTCCCTGATTATGATCCCTTGGGGATCGAAAAATGTAGGAATGTTTTAATGTGATATTGTAATATAAGGAACAGTATTGTGCATTTTGTTGTTCTAGTGTTATGAATTGAGTCTGTTGCACATTTGATAACGTGTCTGTGGATCTTAAGAAAGCGCTCAAGACCCCACATAATGCAAGTTAATACTCGTACTGGACTTGGATCTGAATACCTGCATGCCATGGACTGATGCAGTGGGCATTACTGAGATACGTGGATCGACCACAGGACACATTACAGGCACGCGAACGCAAGCTGAACATACGCGTATGTTGCGTCAAATAGCTTCATGGCGAAGACAGTTATCGACCTTACTGCAGGGAACGCTTTTGGCAGTGGGCAAAACACTTTGTTTTATAGCATCACCACAGTAAATTTTCTGAACTGAAACATTTTGTTTCATTGCGTCACGACAGGCCTTCACCTGAACTGAAAATTGTGTTTCATTGCGTCACGACAGGCCTTCACATGAACTAAACATGTTTATTTCATTGCGTCACGACAGGCCTTCACCTTAACTGAACACTATGTTTCATTGCGTCACGACAGGCCTTCACATGAACTGAACATTGTGTTTCATTGCGTCACGACAGGCCTTCACCTGGACTAAACATGTTGTTTCATTGCGTCACGACAGGCCTTCACCTTAACTGAACACTATGTTTCATTGCGTCACGACAGGTCTTCACCTGAACTAAACATGTTTCATTGCGTCACGACAGGCCTTCACCTTAACTGAACACTATGTTTCATTGCGTCACGACAGGTCTTCACCTGAACTGAACATGTTGTTTCATTGCGTCACGACAGGCCTTCACCTTAACTGAACACTATGTTTCATTGCGTCACGACAGGCGTTCACCTGAACTGAACATTGTGTTTCATTGCGTCACGACAGGCCTTCACCTGAACTGAACACTGTGTTTCATTGCGTCACGACAGGCCTTCACCTGAACTAAACATGTTGTTTCATTGCGTCACGACAGGCCTTCGCCTGAACTGAACATTGTGTTTCATTGCGTCACGACAGGCCTTCACCTGAACTAAACATGTTGTTTCATTGCGTCACGACAGGCCTTCGCCTGAACTGAACATTGTGTTTCATTGCGTCACGACAGGCCTTCACCTGAACTGAACATTGTGTTTCATTGCGTCACCGCAGTACACTGCCTGAGCTTAAATCACCGGCATAGCTAGTTCTCTTGGTGCCCGGGCGAGTAATCACATTGGCCGCCTCTAACAGAATTATGAACTTTGAAAAAGTCACATGTATTGGATTTACTTATATTCGGCCCTTTAATTTGAAATTTTTTGAGCGAAGAAATTCAATTTCTTCTTTTAATATATTAATTTTGCCGCCCAATTTTTCGACCCTTCGACTCTGCTGTCCGGTACGGCCGCACCACTAGCTCTCCCGTAGCTACGCCCGTGACTTAAATACTTCATTTTATTGCATCGCCACAATACTCTACCTGAACTGAAACACACTGATTTGTTGCGTCACTACAGTACACTGCCTAAAATAAAACACTTTCCTTGCGTCACCACAGTACACTGCCTAAAATAAAACACTTTCCTTGCGTCACTACAGTACACTGCCTAAAATAAAACACTTTCCTTGCGTCACCACAGTACGTTGCCTGACCTGAAATATTATTCACAAAGTATAGTTAGATGATTAAATTGAGATAACAAAAGTTCCATTCACTGTGTATTATCAGCGCAATCAAATCGAGGATAATGAGTTAGCCGGAGCATGTACGCATGGCCGCATAGCAGAAACAAGGAACGCTTAAAATACTGTAGTCAAGAAATGAAAGGACAGAGACCATGACGGAGACAGACTTAGATGGGACTATAATGTTTAAACGGATCTTAAATAAGTTGAGTTGAGGGTATGAAATGGATTCGTCTGGCTTAGGATCGAGGCTGTTAGCGGGCTCATGTGTGCATGAAAATGAAATTCATGGTTTCAAATAAAAGGCGACGATTTTCTTGACCAGTTGCGCAAATATCACCTTTTTAGTTATTTAGGTTCATCCGACAAATGTACACTTTTATTTTTTTTTCGACTCTTGATTTATTCTAAATTGGATCGCTGCTTTTAATGTATTATGACTTTGGTGGTTATTTCCATTCACTTTTATTGATATATATTTAGGTGTTAATTGTAGTTGTCGACACATTTTATTGTACCAAATGGCTGCATTCGTCTTGTGTAATTTGTTTTTGATGTTGTGATATTGATGAATTTCTTTTGCCTGTCTGTCGCTAATACATTTTATGTTATTCGTACCGTATATTTTTTTATTATTTAAGCTCATCCGACAAATGTAAAAGTGTACATTTGTCGGATGAACCTAAATAATAAAAAAATATACGGTACGAATAACATAAAAAAATAATCTTTTTGGCTACATTATTTTCCTTCAGAGGACCGCTGAGTTTTGTTGTTATCATGTGTTTTAAAAGCACCTTTCCCTCAATTAAACCCTCACCATTATTAGTCTTTAATTGTAAGGACGCTGTGAGCCGATCCCAGTGGCGCGCGCGTCTAAGGCGTGGGTCCACGGCCGCTCGCTTACTGGGATTGTGGGTTCGAATCTCGCCGGGGGCATGGATGTCTGTTTCTTTGGAGTGTTGTGTGTCGTCAAGTAGAGATCTCTGCGTCGGACTGATCACTCGTCCAGAGGAGTCCTACCGAGTGTGGTGTGTCTGAGTGTGATCTGTAGCCTCGATAGTGAGGAGACCCTGGCCCACTAGGGGCTGTTGCGCCATGCAAGAAAAAAAGTACGCTGTCTATATGTGGCCGTGATTTTCTGTATCTGCCTTCCTAAACCCAACCGAGGAACAAATCATCATCAGTCATCGTACTTAAGTTTCTAATATAAAATATGAATGCTTGAACCTTATAAATAAACAGAAGGTCCATAAGATACTGAAGACACTTTTACGTTACTAAAACAAGATGATCGGGTTTCATTTTGTCGCGAAATAAAGGGAGGCTTAGCTCAGGAACTGGTTAGTATTAATGGTAACTAGTGAGCGAACCCCCAAGATACATGCAGTACCATACTAATGAAATATTAGTTCATTTTGTGTCATTTATATTCAAATTAAACAGTTTAGTGTGCATATATCATACGTAATTACTGTATTTCAAAATGCTGGCACTTCTTCTTAGATTATATAATATGTTTTGTTTAGTATTAAACGTATGAAATAATGTAGCGTAACGAGGAACTGGTATAATTAAATTAATTCAGAATTAAAATTTATTAGTACTCCATAACCAATGAAGAGTCCTATTAAGGTATATGGATAATGTAATACGATATTATTATATTCCACGTGGTCTGCAGTAACCTGTTCATACTATATTGTTGGATTAGTGTTTTGCTGTTAACATTTACATAAATTAACAGAGATCCTGTATTCCATAAGTTTGTAACCACAGCACCCAACAGAGTACTTTCAAAGCGAAATACGAAATTAAGGCTTTTCTTATTTGTTTTGGACTGTTCACACTTTATCAACTCTAAAGGTTACGCCTAACATGTAATGACCATTGGAAGACCAGAAGTATAATATACTCGTGCAAACACATCTTTTGTTTATCATATAATAACCAGCTACATATTTCGGCCAATATATATAACATTTTCAGGCTGATTGCGGAAACGAAAATAAAAATAAGCTAAAAAGAGAATAAAAAGAAAATATTCATAGCCGCACGGGAGGTTTGAGATCTCACACTTTTACAAATATGTTGTTATGTAATATACATCAAATAACTGTTCGCCTTCAGGAATGGAAATCGTATGAAGTTGTAAAAATTTTATGTATAAAGTTTAAAAGGAACTGTGGAATTGTATTTACATTACAGTATTTTTTTCCCCCATGGCGCAACACCACTAGTGGGCCAAGTCCTCCTCATTATCAAAACATAGTAATAGCAGTAAAAAATAAAGTATAGTAAGTATTTTTTTTGGGTGAAGGGCCCCGCAGCAGATGTTACGGACGCACCGCAGCCTTCAGGCTTATTGTGCAACCTTCGTTTTTCCGTGTAATGGAGCACCGAACTGACAGGGAAAAACCGAAGTACAACTTGAGAATTATAGGCCTAAATTGGGTGATAATATTGATGTGGATCTCAGTGAAATTTATTGTGAGAGTGAGGACTGGATTTATTTGGCCTATGAAACGATAATGAACCACTGGGTTCGATAAAGAACGATAAATATGTTGACTAGCTGAGAGACTTAAGAAGGACTCGATTTCAAGGAACGAGTTGAGTGTGAATACAGACCGTTGAAATAAATTATATTGTTTATACTTTCTCTAATAGTGCCATCATGTCCCATTCGCTTTCACGCTTTAGACTCTGGTTGTCCCTCGCAGATACACACACGAAAGACAAAATGCCGGCATACCGCAAACAATGCCTGCACATAATTCTCTCTCTTTCTGTTTGCCTGTTATACAGAGGAATTACGAATCGTGCTTTTTTCCTGTACCAAAGGGATTATCCGTTACGATGCGCATTCCACTAGTTCGGAGGTAAACCGACACAACGCGCTTTGAATTTCAAACCCTAATCCCTACTAATCAAACGGTGGAAATGAAGGAGAAAAATTTATACTCATAGAAAATAATTGGTTTGTATGTTTACCAGGTAAACTCAGCGGCACAACTGCTGTAAATTCCCTGCTGTTTTGTTCCTTGGCAGTCTTTAACCTTTAAACTATCGGGCTGGGTCTTTAAATTTTAAGGCATGGTTTGTGAAAAATGTATTATGTGAACAGAAAACGTTATAGTTATGAAGTAAATGGCATTTTGTGGAAAATAAAACGGATTTTGCAGTATATCTTAAAAATATATAATATGCTATATATGAAATATGTAATTTGACTTCCTGGGGCTGTCTTTTTACGTGCGTTTGCATGTGCAAACGCTGGCCGTTTAAAGGTTAGCGCAGTGGTCTTAAAAATCTTAGTATCTGTGGAACCCTGGCGACTGAATCTGAGTTTCCGCGAAATCCCTGTAAACTAAAAGTGTAATTTTTGGGTACAAGAATGAAATACAACTTTTTACAACATAAACTTTATTGTTAAAAAATAAAATATGTACACATATTTAAAAAAAATTATTATTAGTGACTTTCACCTAAAATATACCTATCGCCGATTATACAGAGATAAAGAGGAAATAAAAATGCAGTTAGAACTTATCAAAATTACATTTAACAACTTCATTGTAAAGGAAATATGTTTGCCGAACCCCTGAAATTCGCCCATGATCCCAATGGTTCTGCGGAACACAGTTTGATTACCAGTGGTTTAATGTGTCACGTGATCACTACGCGGCGCCACCCTCTAGTGGGGAGGTATTTGACACACTTTTCATTCGCGATTTCTCATCTGCAAATCCTCCAGGCCGGCCCTAGGACCCCAAAACCTCCTGTACATTGGGTAGCGGTTTTTTTCCCGGAGGTAAAGCGGTTGGGTCGTGATGTTGATCGATCACTACATCTAGCGCCGAGATTTAGCATGAGTAGGGCTATACCGCTGCTCCCCTTATATGGCGCGAATAGCGACACCTTTACCTTTACTTAGCGAATGGCATAGATGAGGATCAACATTACTGGGCTGAAATTTGACGTACATAAATTTCGTATTATTTTTAAGGCATTGGAGGTGGAATGTAACTATATGCATCACATTTTTGCTGCACAAATCGGAGCACTAACCGCTGGCTTCGACTCGAGGATATTGGTGGGGCAGCCCTCTAGTTCAACAACTTAGAAGGCTCATTTACTGACTGAAGGTTGACCAAAGTCGCCTGAGGCCACAGATGACGGCGACTGGCAGTCAGAAGTTCAGTCGAGGCTGCATGCAACAAGGCGGCAAAGTGGACAAAACGAACGGCGCCTAGCACTTTTCGAATACCCTGACTGAGGTTTTCCTTTATTTTCCTCAGTTATAGGGCGGATGCCAAGGTATGATTAAAAGATGGCTAACGACCCGCATCCCTCTCCCGTCAGACAGGGAGGTCTTCAGCCGAAGTGTCAGCGAATGAGGGGGGAGGGGAGAAGGGGCAGGTCGCCGGGTTCTTTAGCAACGGGATCAGGTTTCTCTGGGTTCAAACTCCAAGAATCCATCCACCCTAATTTCCCACCCCCACCCCTCACACAAAAGGGCACAGTGCGATTTGTAGTGTAAGTCCTTAATGTGAGCACATCAGGGACTTGAGCCGAGACGGGAAATGTGTTAGCGCAAGTACAGTCACCGTTGTAGTTATCCGTTATCCATATCATAGCCTAGTGATGCGTTTTTTTCTTCCCCGTTTGTGATGAAGGGCCCTCGCACCACAACCTTAAGGCTTTTTGTGCAGCCCCAGTGATGATGATAGATGGATGAGCAGTTTTTTTTTACAAGTTTTTACAATTAATGGAGCACCAGTGGAATGAAATCGACAGGGGAAAACCGACAACTCGGAGGAAAACCTGTCCCAGTGCCACTTTGTTCAACACAAACCTCACATGGACTTGACCTGGGATCGAACCCGGGCCTCCGTGGTGAGAGGCCGGCGACTAACCGCCTGAGCCATGGCACGGCCTAGTGATGCGTTTCGTTTACAGGAGTGCTAAAAGGACTGAAGGACGCTGACACCCGCCTCCCACCGTTCGTCGCCGTTAGCTTATCGGTTTGTTGGCTGGCAGGTTGCATCATATCTTTCAAGTGCTGTAAACACAACTTCCGAACATTCAGTGATTAGATCTGCGCTGTGCTGGGATATTACGCAACGTCCAGTGGTGAAGGATCACCATTCGAGGCTGCGTAATATCCCAGAAAGCAGATTTCATTAACATTACGGCGGAAGCCTGAAATGGCATCGAGTGATTGCCTGTTGCGTACTGTTGCCTACACAAAAAGTGCTTCATTGAGTTTTAACACAAAAACTTTAATGTTGTGTCTCAAAGGAGGAACCGGATTCATTAATTCATTACTCGTAGATGATCTCGGGTCATTATAATCTTTTACAAATTTATCACGTATTACAATTATTTTTTAGTTTTTACCGGAGAAAGGTCACTCAAACGGTAACGCGTGACATAGTTCTATATTCTGGAGGTGCCTAGTTCGAATCTCGTCAGCGTACAGACCGTTGTGGTGTTAGTGTATTTCTTCAGTTCCTCCGCGTTAATACTTGCCACAACAGCCTCCATCGAAACCTTTCAATTTCAGTGAACGAGATCATTCTCTTATGCCATTCGACGCTAAACAACCGCTGCAGTTGTTTGAGAGTCGTTAAATAAACTCAGATCCACCCTCTAGTATACTCACCTCAACACAATCATATGTCATTTACTAATTTTTCTGGACAGGAAACGTCGAACCTAAGCACTAAGTACTTACTTACCTTCGACCCACACCAGTCTACTGATCACCGACGCACTTGCTAATGTAGATATCGAGCGCCAAATGTCCACCCCTCTCTGTCTCAGCCACTAACAACTGTATGCTATTATCACACCTTGTTTATATTGCAGTATTCCTGTCCTCTCCCTGCGGCTAACCAATTTCGACGTTTGCCTTTGACCATTTACCGTAATAAACATCTAGTATATCTAGACGCGTATACACAAAACACACAACACTGATCAGGGGTAGGACGGGAGCTGTTTTGAGGTCAGAAATGATTGTGCTGGTTACCCAGAGGCTCTATCCTGTCAAACAAACAGACCGCTGCAAATCTGGATTTGAGTACAGATTATGGGCAACTACCCAGCCGTAGCCTGTAATACCTTAATAACTCTGCACTGGGCAGATAACAAAGAGGGACATTTAAGGAAAGGCGGACCAGGACAGTCAGGTGCTCTTGCCACAGTATGTTCGGATTGTTTGAAAAGTTATGAATTTCGCTCCTAGCCCTTGAGAACAGTGGACCGATTTCCAATACAGTAAATAAGGTAATATACCGTCATTTTTTCTTTACATTTCTGTTTGCTGTTTTCGTTCATAGTTACATTTTTCCCTTCGCATAATCCATCATTTACTGAAATGTGCTTCATTGCATTAAGAAGTTGGTAATTACTAAAATTAACCGCGTGTTGAAAACATAAAACGTTTTTCGCCTTAAAAAGTTGTGAAATAAAACGAAACATGACGAATTTTTGTATGTTAGGTACGTCATCCAGTGTATCCACTGGTTCGAATCCCATGGAATGCACAAGTATTTCTTGACATCTCTTTTAGAGCTGCAAAAGTTGTTTAGCTTGTGGGCTGAGACACGAAGACGGTTATGACTAGTAGGTATGAACTGAGAGAGATGACCACGGCTGATTTCAAAGTGCTGTCCAGCCCTTTGTTCGAACAGATTAAGAAAACTACTAAATAATAGTTAGGACAGCAGGTGATCCGGCCAAAATTAGGACCGATTATCTCCACAGCCGTTCCACTACTCTAACCTCCTCAGTCAGCATGCATTCATGCACATTCCTCTCATCGCTGTCACCCCACTCGTAGCTCAGAATACTGGGTCAGCGGTCTGTCCGGGACAACAAGGACTGCTTTATGGAGTTACACAGAAGATAGCGTGGAGATATAAAAATTAACATATATATATATATATATACACACATAATAAACTAAAAAAGTTTTTAAATTGGAAATGTACGAGCAGGTGGAGCTACAATAGTAGTTACTTTTAATGTCGGGCACATTTAACGTCGCAGATGCAAGTGTCACTAACAGAAGCCACAAAAGAGAAAGTTACAAAATACGAGTACAGTAATAATTGTGACTGGATTTATATGATGTTATTTTATCTTCCTACCGCTGAATGTTGCACTCTCTCAGAGAATGGCGGAAGTGAAACAAAGCTTCAGCTGGTTATCCAACCACACGACCGAACACTAAAAGTTGTCACAATTGCATGCCACATCTGTGACTGATATTAGAGAATGTATAACATCACCACGTGCGAAAGTTTTGTGTATTTCACGGTATTGTCGGAACTTCCTACAATTTCTAACCTTGGTAATGATGTATCATCGTCATCATTACTAAGGTTTGAAATTGATATTAATCGCATCCAATTGTGTAAGCATAACTTGCAGTTTGCATATGTAAGTATATACCACGTACGTTCGCAGATTGGAAAAGCGAATATAGATATGCTAAATTGAGGTAAATTTGTTAGCATTAGCATAGATTTAGGATAAAGCTCTCAGTTTGTAAATACGTATCACTGATAGAATATACAGCTACTTGTTTAATCATGCTGCCGCCTTGCTTAAGTAAATTTATATACCTTGCACGACTTCAGGTTCTTAGAGCAATGTACATGAAGAGTGCAGTCTTCTGGGACATGACGCCGTGTAGACTGGTGTAGAGTTACTGACTGTTCGGAGGAGTTTTTGCTGCTTACTTAGAACTCTGCTTGGTCTGCCATGAAGATGGAGGCAGAAAGATGATCCGGAACATCGGTGATTCTATGCCAATCTTCGTAGGACCAAATCCCAGAAGACTGCAACGTTCACATTTTTTCAGTCCTACGTCAGTTAGATGCTTCGCACTTTGATTTAAAACTGAGCACTCTGCTTCTGTCACGAAAGGTCTCAGCGGAAATAATGAATTCTAATATGAATTATTATTTAGGCATTTTTCTTGTTGAGCTGTAATCAAAGCTTCTAGCAATGATTAAATTTAACAGGACGAATCATGCAAAGTTTACGTACTTACAAAAAGTCAAAACGTGCATGACAAAGTTGTTTAAAAAATACGGATGTAAACGTTGCCTACATTACGAAAAACACAACAGAAGCAAACAAGAAGTATTCAAAGCATACATACGGAGGAAAAGGAACGACTTACATTACGAATTTGTTTAAAATTACTAATATTAACATTGCCTATACTACGAAAGCCGATCCCAGTGGCTGCGCCGCCTAAGGCGTGGGTCTGCGGCCGCCCGCTTGCTGGGATTGCGGGTTCGAATCCCGCCGGGGACATGGGTGTGTGTCTCTTGTGAGTTTTGTGTGCTATCAGGTAGAGGTCTCTGCGTCGGTTTGATCACTCGTCCATAGTAGTCGTACCGAGTGTGGTGTGTCTGAGTGTGACCGTGAAGTCTCCGTATTGAGGTGGCCCTGGCGCACGAGAGGCTGTTGCGCTATGGAAAAGAAAGTACTGCGGACCACACATAGGAAAGCTTCTAAAGTAAAAAGGACAGAACCAAGCTCCATGTCAATGTAACGGATTATATAAACTACAGTGCCCGACATGTCCTGCTGTTTACATAGGACCAAGTGGAAGAATATTTGATACGAAATGTAAAGAATACCATAATGCTTTTTAAAACAAGTCCGGACAATCGAAATTTGCTGATCACATTTTAGAAAAAAAAAATCCCTCGTTCGCACCTAAAGCAAATACGTGACCATTTTATCAAAAATTCCAGCAGGAAAACACGTAGACACTGTTGAGAAATTCCACACGTACAAGACAGCTAAACTCGACATCTTACTGAATGATAAGCGTACAATAAGTCACAATCCAATTTTTGATGCTATTACGTATTTTCGCAAAATAGATTGGGATAACAAATACGGAATAAGCATCAATGGAAGAAGATTGACCAATCTGAGATTTGCAGACGACATAGTTCTCTTCGCAAAAACTGGGCGCGAATTAGAGAATATGATTCATGACGTAAACAAAGTCAGCAACGAAGTAGGTCTTTCAATGAATCCTAGGAAAACTAAATTGATGACAAATGGAACGGAGGTTGAAATTAAAGTTAACAGAGAAGTATTAGAATATGTAAGGGAGTACACATATTTAGGCCAAATAGTCTCTTTTCATAAGAGTTCAGGGAAAGAAGTAAAAAGAAGAATTGGTCTAGCATGGAACAAATTTTGGAGTCTAAAATTTATTTTATTGGACAAATATATAAAACTATCAACGAAAAGGGAAGTCTTCGAAACCTGTGTGATTCCAGCACTATTGTACGGCTGCCAGACATGGTCTCCCACCTCCAAGGAAAGGAAAATGCTACAAGTCTGCCAGAGGAAAATGGAGAGAAAAATTCTGCGAATATCCATAAAGGACAGAATAAGAAACGAAGATGTCAGGAAACAGTTAGGCACAAGAGATGGCGTACAAACCGCAGTTCAGCTGAAATGGAAGTGGGGAGGCCACGTATCAAGACTGCATGAATCAAGATGGGCCTATGCAGCAACGATGTGGGACCCCAGGACAGGAAAGAGGAACGTGGGACGACCTAGAACCCGTTGGTCCGCCTTATTCACCGAAATAGTGGGCAGGCAGTGGACACGTGTGGCCAGGAATAGGACTGAATGGAGAAGACTTGAGAAGTCACTAAGAACAGTTCAGACACTATAATTATGTAAACTGTGCAAGCTATGGCAAAATATCAGGCTAGAAGCAGATCATGCTAGAAAAGACTCTAGGATAAAGTCAAACACTAATTGTAAAGAAAATTATGCAAGCTACTTTCTGTGGTCAGTCTCAGTCCCAAACTAGTTTTAACTCATGGCCACTTGTAATCCAGATCTGGTAGGATCACGTGTTAGTACCCAACAGCTTGCTAGGACTAGCTCACCTAGCGAGCACTCTCAGAGCTCACCCTGCACATAGCAGGAGGCCTTTGCCCTCATGGGATGTTATAGGCTTATTTTATTTTATTTTTATTTTATTACGTAGATAGAACCTTATATATAGAGGCTGATTTTGTACCAGCCACTGGGGTAATGGCAACTACCTTCCAGTACAGAACCATCAAGGAACGAAAGTACAAAGAGCAAGAGCAACCGTAAGTAAACATCAACATACCAAATACTTCCCGATATAATTTTTTAAATCGTGCCTTTCATTACTTCTTATACTCATTTCAACATTTTAGAAACCCAAAACTGAATATTCACCTGAAAAAAAAATCTTACTGTCATTAGAGATGATTTAGTCCTATATTGGACGGCACACTGCAAACACGTAATGAAGTATTGACTTTTACAACAAGAATCAATTTTAATTTAATTTGATTTATTTAATCGTATTCCTGTTTGAATCTTTTACGTTTTTAGAATTGGTGTACTTTCTTACGGTCACATTTTATATATTTAACACGTTTTATAAATATGTTGGTGGCAAAACACGTTAGTGGATAATGTATACAGAATTAGGACGGAAGTATAAACATGTTGTTTTGTGTCATAAATGAGATTATAAAACAGATGTGTATTTAAAATGTATTATACTCTGTGGGTTTGTAACTAGAGAAATGTCTGGAATTGACTTGTTAATGATTAATTTAGCTGACATGTAGTTGGAGTTAATATCACTTAATACAGATAACGTCGATCCCAGTGGCCGCGCGGTCTAAGACGTGGGTCTACGGCCGCTTGCTTACTGGGATTGTGGGTTCGAATCCCGCCTAGGGCATGGATGTGTGTCTCTTGTGAGTGTTGTGTGTTGTCAGGTAGAGGTCTCTGCGACGAGCTGGTCCCTCGTCCAGAGGAGTCCTACCGAGTGTGGTGTGTCTAAAAAGAAGTGTGATCGTGAAGCCCCGAAAAATGAGGCGGCCTAGGCCCCCAAGGGGCTGTCGAGCCATTGGAAAAAAAAAAATTATATGCTTTGGTTATGAATAAAGTGTTAAAATTGTAACGTAGGAGATCTTTGACTAGCACTTGTTTATAACAATTATTATGCGATTATTTAATTATGTGCGTTATTTTAAGCTAAGTGGGGCGTAATTACAGTCCATGAACGTTGTACGAAATATTTCATTGTTTATGATTTGAGATTCCTACCGAGTGTGGTGTGTCTAAAAAGTGTGTGATCGTGAAGCCTCGAAAAATGAGGCGGCCTTGGCCCCCAAGGGGCTGTCGAGCCATTGAAAAAAAAATACAGATAACTTGATATCGTAATATTTATTATAATATTTGTGGATAATGGATTGTAGATGTATTCATTTGCGTGAAAACACAACAGCATGCTTCAAACAAATATAAACTAACTTATTTCATTGAGCAGATTCGCAACTAGAAGGGTAAGTGCAAAAAATGACAGCGCCGCACAGGCAACAGGCAACAGTAATATTAAAGCCGACTTTTTGATCAAGAAATTAATATTTTCTTCTCGTTTCTGCTTCTTCTGACGAACGTGTTATATGAATTTTTTATATCTTTCATATTAGTGGTACTTATGGTGACCACAAATTTAATCACTCTATGAGTAGTAAGTGCAAATTGTGTTTTGTACTGAATTTTCTCCTTCCTCTCCTACTTCCTATTCATAGGTCCTGATAATGTCCTCAGTACTTTGTCGTTCCCTTATTCCACTCTAAATTTACGCCCTTTTCGTGCACACTGTCCTGTGCAGTTTCTAACCACTTTTTGCCTCGTCTTTTTCACCCTTTCATTGATAGTCCCCTTCCAAATCGTGCCTGTGAATTTCTTAACTTGGAACATACGTACTCTGCATGCCACAACTAAACGTGCCCTCGCATTTATTGAATACAAACTCCTCCGTGTAGTAAAATTTATCGATAACTTAATAATGCACGTATTAAACATACGGCAATAGAATTATAAACAGTCGGTGAGTATATTGTTATCCCTTCTGTTGTGTAGGTATAGGTTATTCTCAGTAGCAGTAGTTATCCATTAACAAGTCTCCACTGAGCACTGACTGTTAAAGGTAAAGTCACGTTAGATTAGCACCGTATGTATAGGCCTCATATTTGGTGAATTGAACACAAGATAACGTAAAACAGGTTGGTTGTGTTTGAAAGCGAGGTGCTGAGTAAAGTAAGGTATTTGAATCCAAGGCAGAAAATGTGAAGGTAGGATGGGGTAAACTTTTTAACGAAAGGCTTCGTGTTTGTACTCGTGACTGAATTTTGTTACCCTTTGTGTGTGAAGGAGGGTGAGGTAGCATGGGCGATGCCGTTCATGTGGAAGAACACGGACACTTCCAGTCGGAAGGTCCTGTGGGAAGCTCGCAGTTTGGAGACATGCTTAAGTGCAAGGATAATATTACAAAGGATTTTATGAATTATGATTCGATGTTTCCGTCTGCATTAATTAGGCCGAGGGCAGGGCACTTAAACCAATTCCTGCGACGATGCCTATCTCCTATAATTGTTTTCATATTATAAAACAATCCTGTTGTCCTTCTGCTGCATTCCTCAAGACAGTGGCGACCAAAATTGAGGAGACTTCAATTGCTTCCTTATGTGTGGGGCTGGAAGGGGTTTGGGTCGTTGTACCGTCACGAAGAAGACGAGTAGTGTTTGGCGCTCCTGGTTGTTCAGTTCGTACTTCACAGAGAACAGAGTGTGATTCAATTATAAAGACCAGCCTTTTACATCTTGTTGAGGGAATAATGGCTGTGTACTGTGAGGATCGTACGGAATACACAAAAACACAATGTGTATGCAAATGCCGAGATTTTAGTTAAAACTGGCGTTACATATCGGTACCACTAAGCTTTAAATCGTTAAAAACTTCATAAATAATGTGAATAATTATAGGACACCTGAACGTTACAAGGAACAACGTGATACTTTTTTTTGCCGCCTTGGCATCATATGACGATACGTAAATATTAAATAGATCACTCTCCCGATTAAACTCCTAACACATGAAACAGCGGTCATGAACTGTACCAGAAGCCAGAAGAGAGATGACGGGGAAAGAAACCTGGGAAGACAGAAAAATGTAATATTACAGAAATCGGAAAACAGATTGCTGAAGTGAACCCAGTTAGTAAGGATTTAAGAAATACAGTAATTTATATGTAGGCTATATGCTACATAAGTGTGTAATTTGTTGCATACATATTTTATCATGCACTTAATCGTATAACGATTGCTTCATGTGTAAAAAAAATAGACTGTTAACATACAGTGTCTTTTTGTGAGCACAGACGTTACGTTTTTATTCTGACAAAGTTTTCTTTCACTAAAGTAGCGCAAAAAGTTTAGTAACTGTTGAAGAGATTTTTTTGCAGTTACAGGACGGAAGTAAACATTATGAACGTCAGACTCTTGTTCTTATGTACTGCGAATTCACCCTGTAATGGCGCTTTGATGATGAGAATGCTGCCACGTGTTGAAACAACTGGATGCATGAGGAGACTTTTTATACGCCCCAGGAAAAACATTAACAGGCTGAAAAAACTGGATTTTATAAGCACACCCTTTTTAAGGCTACAGATTCCTTTCCAGCTATTAATGTTCTCACGGGGTTCAATCATAAAATAAGTTTACAATGCATATATTTTGGGTTCCTTATTTTCAGCTCTAATATGAACTGTTCAACTTTAATTGTGCTGCTATCCCACTGCTTTTTCACATAGTCCTTGCCACAGTTGAGGCATTTATATTATCGTGAGACGAGCATTTTTGTTCTTTGTTATGCCATTCCGCATCCTGTGTTACCAACCATCGTGGTCATAGTTGTTACCAACTCGCGACAGGTTTTAAATTTGTGGCCGCCAAGATTTTGCTTCAGTGCTGGAAAACAGGTGATTATCACTTGGCGACAAATTCCCCTGATATAAAGACGGTAAGTGTAGGTTCTTTCGTTAGGAAATTACGTATATGCCATATTTACGTGTATTATGATCGATCTTCCTAACAACACTCATTTCAAGAAATGAATTACTTTAATTATATTTGTAATTGAATACCTCAGAATTAAGGAAAAGAAGTAGAAATGGTGTGTCGGCGAAGATTACGCTTAACAAACGGTTGTGAACAGATTTTGAAGCTAAGATGGGCGTAGAATATAGCACGCACGGAGTAAATAAAAAGTACTTATGAAACGTAGATGCGAGGATGTGAACTGGCTTCAGTTGACCCGAGATGGGGTTCAGGATGGGGCTGTTGTGAACATGGTAATGAAATTTCGAGTTCTGTAAAAAAGCAGGGAATTAACTGAGCGATTATCAGCTTTACTGTACTCCATGCAGTTTAATTCTGAATCGCAGTATCTTATTCGGTTGTTCCGTGCATCAAATCCATATGGCATACTGTCGTTGAATACCACAGAACTGCAGCTCTGATAATGTTCCGTTGTGCTTCATAGAGATGAACACATGTATGCTAGTGAAATTGAATCGGTAAGAAGTGTTGGATTTAATCTTCCCCAGTGGCGCTCTGATAATAATGTAACCGGAGTTTGGGATTTGGAGGAGGGTTTCGGAGTAAGCTGAAGCCTCATCCCAACCTCATATATTAGGCATCTCGTTGCAGGCTGCTAAACCGGGATTTCAATTTATAACGAATCGCACCACAACGATATATAGCGCTCTCCCGGACTTCCATACCGGAAATTGATGCTCTTCGATATGATCGAGTTTATTTCTGCCATCTCAACGAGCAGTATCATCGGACGACACCCATGTGAAATATTTCACGTACCTTTACCGGCCTGGCTTTCTGTATGTACCGTGCTGGATCCTACAACTTGCTGACATATTTTTCGCTTACGCAACATCAAACTTAATGATAGGGTACATATTTAAATATAATGTTCTAAAGTTATATCGAGGCGTCATGATGAGTTACGTAGCTTCATACATGCTATGTAATATGTTCCGTTCTTTAATCGAACCCCGCACCTTAACGGTAGTGACCTTGTATAACTTCCTGTAGATGTGCTGCTTTTTTTTAGCTGCCCTGAACACCTCAGCTGTCACGGGATATCCCTGCGGATGAAGGCATTATATGCGATAAAGCTGCCGTACTCAGGGAAGCGATAAAGAAACACTCTGTAGTTTTCCGTTTGACCCTTAAGAAACGCTTGCTTCCGGATTCTCACAACTGTTGCCACTAAGTAACATATTCTGATATTTTGCCAGAGAAGTAGTATAATATGAAGCAATGAAAGAAGGAAAGAAAGAAAGAAAGACTAGATGAATAATAAAGGAAGACGGCGAGACTTGCGGAGAAGTAATTATTTGTTTTTCTTACGAATACTTTATTTTTGTTTTCCTTATTTCGGCCTTTCTCTGTTCCTTTGCTCTTTTGTTTCATGATTTTAATATACACTATTATGAAACATTATGCTACAGATGAAGTTGCTATAAGCCAGTTCCTCGCCTAGAAGGCTCTGACTCGATCCCATTTTAGTTAATGAAGGAATTTTCTCTTGGACTGGAATGAAGTCAATAAATTCCTAGTCGCCTTCATTTCCTCAGCATTCAGCATATCATATTGTGGCAAAAGGTGCATTTAATCTTGGTAACTCAAGTCGGATGTACAGTGAAGAATAAATGAAAAATATTTTCCTATTTTCACCTTGTCTGTAAGGGGGGGGGTTTCGCTGGGAGCGCCATCATTGAGACTAGTTCGTGTTTTTTTTTTTTTTTTTTTTTTTTTTTTTTTTTTTTTTTTTTTTTTTTTTTACACGGGACCAAGATAGTAATGGCTATGGATTTAATTTTTGGTGGTGCGTCTTGTATGCTTTTATACCGTGGGTTCGAATTGGCTAACATTTCTATTAGCCCCAGAAAGTTACCATTGCCTTCTTTACAGAGCTTTGCACTTGTTTCACGAAATGCTAGACAGTGCTCGGCTAGATATTAACACTACTTGAATTAGGCCCTTCAAGACGCCTCACCAATGCTCCTCTCATTGTTTATTTTTTCAACGTACATTCAGCGAGATGGGAGGATAACATTAAAATGGATCTCTAAGAAGTGGGATGTGGACATGGACTGGATTGATCTGGCTCAGGATAGGGACAGGTGTGAATGCGGTAATGAACCTTCGCGTTCCATAAAATGTTGGGAATTTTTTGACTAGCCGAGAAAGTGTTAGCTTCTCAAGAAGGACTCTGCTCCGTGGAGTTAGGTATGTATTCATTTGATATTTTGTGAGACCTTACCTCTTCACTGAGACGCTTCCAGTTATATTTACCTAGTATACCTGCCGTGTTTGAGCCGCACAATTTGCAGCAGAAGCAAAAAGCTACGTCGGTATTGCGAGCTTTGAGGTTCTCGCAGCGGTGTAGGTGAGGATTCCGTTTCTGGGATACATCGGCGTCGGTCTTGGCAGGATTAATGTTTTTTTTTTCATGCGTTGTGTTTATTTCTTCCTGAAATGTAATGCAGCCCGTCAATGTTTTTTTCTTTACGTGAAATTTTCACCCCTACGAATTTTTACAATGTACCTCAAACGTTTTCAAAATACCTTCTCTGTCCCGTTTTTAGGCGCGTTCACAAAATTGTGAGAAGCGACTATTAGCTTCGTCATGTCTGTCTGTCCGTCCGTCAGTCCGTCTGTGTGTCCGTCTGTGTGTCTGTCCGTCCGTCCGCATGGAACAACTCGGCTCCCACTGGACGGATTTTCATGAAACTTTGATATTTTAGTATTTTTCGGAAATCTGTCGACAGAATTCAAGTTTCATTAAAATCTGACAAGAATAACGAGTACTTTAAAGACGTATGTACATTTATGACAATATCTCGCTGAATTCTTCTTAGAATGAGAAATGTTTCAGACAAAACTTGTAGAGAAAATCAAAACACACATTGTATTTTCAGTAACCTCTTCCCGAAAACCGTGCCGTTTGTGAGATAATGTGGCAAAATGTGGCAGAGTCAGACATGCCATAGATGACAATACGGCGCATGCGCTTTGCATGCTGGATAACTAAGGCTACAGAAACACACTCAGAATATGTAATACTTATTGCTTTTCCGCGGCAATAATGGTTGCGAGAACGCGTCTCAATTTAACGTTTACACGTCTGTCTTGTTGTGTCTTTATTTCAGCTCCTGAGCTGTGTTTTCTCGGTCTCTTATGGCCTTGGCTAATATGCCATTACAAAATTGCAGTTATAACGAATTTCTAGACATCTAGCTCGCTTTTCAGTTTTGTAATAGAAGAGCAAATTTACCCACGAGTTACTTCTGTACCCTATGCGACTCCAGCTGCCTTTTTTGGCTGAAAACACACAACTGTGATCTCTCTGCTTGTGTCCAATTGTAAGTTACTCTTGGTCGTGCTTTAAGTAATGAAACAAAAGAACCCTATCGGCTGTAGGCGTAAGATTTAAGCTACGTCCTATACTTGCCTCCAGGAAGGCTGTTTAATCTGTTAAAGGATAAGATTGGATTAGGATATATATTAAATGTCAGTACTCAGTTCGAACCATGCAGTAGACATGCCCGTCTAAATTATAAAAAACAGTCATTTTATGATGTATATTGAAATCTGAGATCCATACAAATGCACACTGAGGGCAGAACGCAGAAATTTTTGGTATTAAACATGGTGGTGCATGAAGTAACTGTAGAGTTAAAATCTGCACTGCACGCTACTATACACAGACGTTTGGGTCAGGTTTATAACAGAATATTATTCTCTTTGAGGATGAATTCGCTTGTTGTCGAGTCTGCACATTTAACGCTGTTTTTCCTATAATTTC
Organism: Reticulitermes speratus; assembly: GCA_021186555.1. Lineage (NCBI taxonomy): Eukaryota > Metazoa > Arthropoda > Insecta > Blattodea > Rhinotermitidae > Reticulitermes > Reticulitermes speratus. The sequence goes on from JAJKFL010000330.1 coordinate 8,521,342, forward strand.
TATTACATTTTAAGATTATTATCTATTATCTCTGAAGCATTTAAGGTGATGGCGTAAACAAAATGTCTGTATCTTTCTACGTCAATGAGCGGGGCCCCTCGAAGCTCGGAGACCGAGGCGGCCGCTCCGCTCGCCCGCCGTAGGGACACCACTGCTTGCTATAACCAACCTGCACGAATACCTGTCCAGTAAGAAACAACCTGTATGAGTATCAGTTCTATGAGAAGAAACTTGCACGAATATCAGTCCTGTTATAAACCAACCAGCCGATCCCGGTGGCCGCGCCATCTTACGCGTGGGTCTGCGGCCGCTCGCTTGCTGGGATTGCGGGTTCGAATCCTGTCGGGTTGCATGGATGTCTGTTTGTTGTGAGTGTTGTGTGTTGTCAGGTAGAGGTCTCTGCGACGGGTCGATCCCCGTCTAGAGGAGTCGTACCAAGTGTGTGTGTGTGTGTGTCCTTGAGTGTGATCAAGTGCAACAATAACCTCAACACCTACAGTGAGTAGGTAGAAAGAGGTCAAGACTAAGAAAGAAAGAAGAAAGAAAGAAAGAAAGAAAGAAAGAAAGAAAGAAATGTAACGAACCGGCGCGAGTATCATATCTATGAGAACTTACTTGCACAAGTATAATATATATGAGAACTTACTTGCACAAGTATCATATCTATGAGAACTTACTTGCACAAGTATAATATATATGAGAACTTACTTGCACAAGTATCATATCTATGAGAACTTACTTGCACAAGTATCATATATGAGAACCTACTTGCAAAAGTATCATATCTATGAGAACTTACTTGCACAAGTATAATATATATGAGAACTTACTTGCACAAGTATCATATCTATGAGAACTTACTTGCACAAGTATCATATATATGAGAACTTACTTGCACAAGTATCATATCTATGAGAACTTACTTGCAAAAGTATCATATCTATGAGAACTTACTTGCACAAGTATCAACCAACCTGTACAAGAATTAATCTTGCCATTAACAGCCTTCAATATTTTGTCTGTACTGTTTGTAACACAGCCCTGGGTTACTGGAAAATAATTACTGAAATCACAGAAATAAGGGAAGTGAGGAAATAAATTACATTCCTTGGTGATTTGCAAACGGGTTTGAGTGACAATTCCTAATCCCTAGAACCACACAGTATGGGTGTGTTTTATTGACCCTCAATGTGCGGAGTCACTTAATATGAATGCGTGTGAGAGGAATTCTACACTAATGGTATTGAAAGTGGTAAATTGGATTCTGTCGTCAGTGTGGAATGCCATAAGATTGTGTATAACTGTACGCACCGAAATTACCTTCTTATAAATTGTAGTTGTGAACGGTTTCCTGTATCAGAATAGTACTTAATTACCAACAAAACAACTATTTTTGGTATATCTATAAAATCAAAGTACAGGGCAACATGTTTAGACCAAAATTTTATCATCTGCAGGCCATTTCATTATATTAAAAAAATTACAATTCCATATTAATTTACGTGTAGTTGGATTGAGATCTCAGTCCTTGGCTATTACAACATAAATGTTGCTTGTCAATATAAAATCTTAAAACGATTAAAATATGTGACACTTTCAATGACATATCAATATTATATTAAGACTAGAGAAAAGCAATTTATTACATTGTCTTTCCAGGAGATTTGTCCGTAATTTATTTCCTTGTCTTCCCTGGAGGATTCTTCCTGTTTTTTTTGTGTCATGTGTCAGGGGTGTCCATTAGTAAATATGTTTCATACTGCAATAGATCAATTAATAAAATTTAATTAATTTGCTTTCGACCACTACTTCAAATGCATTATAAGTCTAGGTTCGGGGCTGTAAAATGTGCTTACTTGGTATGTAGTCGATTATGTGTTATTTCTTTGTTTCCTTATGACGTCTGTCTGGAAAATATCCAAAAAATATTGTTTATATCAGACGTCCATCTTATGCTTTCCATAGTTGGACCTGTAATTGAAAGTAATTGTATTTTATACGACCCATTTCCGTCCCAAATTAGCATTTTGGGTATGTACTCTTTTTATAGTCGATGTTTGTTTAGTTACTTTTTCGAGCTGGTTTTATCGATCATCGCACTATCAACTGTCGTGTTTCCTGTAACGCTGTTGATAATGTTTATATTCGTATCTTTAATCATGCTGTCATTTTTCCCTTTCCCTGTCCGTACTTTAGAATATTTCATTTAAGAAACTGTAAATGTCGTCATTTAAGTAGGCCACTTTTCAACACGTCATGGCGGTTTCCTAGATTGATCAAGTTTCACACCCACATAAAACGGCAGGCAATGGTACAGTTTAATGAATTTTAATATTTATTTTTAAGACAGGTGAGTGTAATATGAAGTATTGTGAGCTGAATGGCAGTAAACGTTTCGTGAATTTAATGTACATTTAACTTCCTCGTTTATGGAAGTTTAATATCACTAATATCACTATATTATCACTATATTATCACTATATTATCACATTATTATTATTATACCTTTATGCAGGGTATTTACAATTATATACTTGAAACAAACGATGTTTCTAGGGTGTGTAATGTTGCAGCTATTCTGTTGTTACAATGTGTGGTACGTGTAATGTTGTTTCCCACGATAAAACCTTTTGTACTTTATTATTATTATTATTATTATTATTATTATTCAGTCTCTTTCCTTATATTTCTTATAGTTATACTTATGTACTTCAGCTTCTAAAGTCTCATACTTTATACGATAGTAGCCATCATTATCCATGCTTTCGTCGGCTCAATATTTTAGCCTCCTTGAATGTCTCAGAATTCCGTCTTGTATTATTAGAAAATTCGCCCTGTTGTCTGTGTCACGCACAAATTTCCCTTCCGCTAGATGTCCCAACAGCTGCAAATTTGGAATGCAATGATGTAGATATTTTTAGTAAGCAAATCAGAACTCTAAACAGATTTTACGCTTGTAGTTCCTTCGCTGACTCTAATGTAGTTGTGTAATTTGTTGTTAAATATAAGTTATAAATCTATTTTTTATTTTTGTCCTGTATTGTTTGTGTGTATATTTGTATTTTCGTATGATGGTGTTTTATTTAATTTGTGCTAGTTTTTTAATTGGCCATTGCGCTGTTAAGTTAGGACGTAAATAAATGACGAATTGAATTGAATCATCATTATCATCTTTACCAATATAATTGAGTTTAAACTACATTCGCTTCCTGGCTTACCGTGGGGTTCCCTTCCGAAGACCGCTAAGTAAGTTCACGTTGTCGTTAGTGGGAACGAACTGCTCAATTGTAATTTAGTAAAATGTGGACACGGACCAGACACCCAAATGCAGTTCTGTACACAGCATCGTAGTGACGACAACAAAAGCAAGATACAACGTCGACTCTTAGACATGTGCGTTGCATTGTCCAATCCCGCGGCTTACGTTTGTGTTATAGTCATATGAGTGATCGTAAATAGAGGTATCCTAAGTCGAGGTGTCGTAAGTCGGGGAGCGCCAGTACTTTTGAAAGAATTTATGGGAAGTTATTCCTTCGAACTCTATCTATGAAAGTCCTTATTGAGACGCCAATCATGGTGTAGCTGATCGAGTACTTTTTGTGGAACCTAAAGTTTCATTACAGTGTTAACAAGAGTCCTATATTGGTCCGTATCCTGAGCCAGGTAAATTCAGGCTACTCTGATAATCTACTTCTGTGAGGACCATTTTAGTATCACTCTCCTATCTGGGCCTATGTCTCCCCATAGTCACTTTTAAGTTGCTGTAAGTCGTATGTGTTGCCTGCGTTGTTTCGGTAGATTGTGACTTGTGTACGTAGGTACAAGCATGTAGCGAGACAATCGCGTTACATGTGAACACCGCATGGTAACTTTTCTTGTTATCTCTCTCCGTATTCTGCACTTATAAAGAAGCAAAATTGGAGAATACACTTTGCCCTCGTGAGGAGAGGCTTTTGCAGAATTTTCAGCAGAAGTGAAGTGATTAACTTAGGATGGGGGACGTGATGCTGTTTCCCCGCCATAACATTGTAACTGGTGCCTGCCTACTCAACGTCCTGGAGCGAACCGACTTTTGTGTTTGGGTTATAAACATGCCTGGCGTCCTTTCTTGTTTCTATGCAGAATGTTTTCTTCGGTAAAGAATAAAAAATGCAGGTTTTAACATGAAAGAGGGCGGTGTTGTCTGTGATAATGAACGAATAATGAAGTGTTTCTACAGGTAATAACGCGAATGCTACTGCAGGTAATAATGCGAGTGTTACTGTACGTAATCATGCGAATGCTACTACAGGTAATAATGCGAGTGCTGCTGTAATTTATTATGCAAGGTAATAACGCGAATGGTAACTAATTTGTATAAAGCAACTGTCCCAGGCTACGTAGGCTATGTTTGTCGTTCTGAAACCAGTGGTGTACTACTACTACTATTCCTACTGCTACTACTGTTACTACTGGCTGTATCCATTGACGTTCCTAAACACACCATTTCGGATACGGGCGCTGTCTCCGTGAAAATATCCTTTGTTGGGATATTTGCTAAAGCTGTTTTTTGTCAGTAGGTATAGAAACTATCCAAGGGATGAAGATATATTACAAACAGAAAGAACTTTACACAAGATAGATGAAGAACAAATTTGCCATGTTTCAATGAACCGTTCATACTGTTTAAAGGAAGTTTGCAGTGCTGCCGGTTGTGAGGCTGCTAAATATCTAATTTAGAAACACAAAATGGCGTTATCACAGCAGAGAGCTTCGTGTTTTGTGGCAGTGACAGCTGAAATCCCTGATTAAGGTGCAAAGACGATACCGCCTGGAATGTGAAAGACATTCCACAAAGCGCTGGTCAGAACATTTTAAGAACAGGGAAGGTATATTGCATCAGAAGGGCGCAGGTAGGCCTTTCGTAGACTCTGACTAAGCGACACTGTTGCTGGTTCTGCTTTTCAGTGCAGCCCGGGGAAATCCATCTTTTATACCAGTAGAGAACGTTTAATGCCGTGCAGAAAATTATCCACTGTCGTTAAATTTGCATGTGCGCAAAATCCAGATAATGGGAGGTTTGGAATTGGATGTTTAACCGCTTCAGAAATAACATGCTCAGACATACTACCAGCGACGACAGAAACCGAATTACAGAAATTGCTTAAATTGTTACTGGAAACGCAGCGAACTCTTTCTTGACATCAGTTGTGCTTTTCTTTTTTTAAAGTATTTTTATTATGTGATGAAAAATTATTGCCATTCAAAGTACGAAGTCCACCAAATAACCCAATGCAAAACAATTGCCCTTTGTTCTATTCTATTGACTCACGTACCTGAACCTCCGCAATTTTGTGGTAGAATATTTCCCTCCCGAACGGTAGTGGTTTATGTCCTAGATATCTTCGCCTCGTTGTATCGCTTCTATGCCTACTGATGGTAGCTTTGTCTAATTGATCCAACAGAGAGGGCTTTGACCCCTTTCTGTTTGACGGACACATAGCCGGTCAGCGAAACGACGTGATTTATAATGTATTTTAATCAGCAATGCACGAGATCCAATTGTAGCAGTAGTAGTGGTGGTAGTAGTGGTGGTAGTGGTAGTAGTAGTAGTTCTTCGTGTTATACATTATTGTCTTTGAATTTCAGAACGATTTCTTGATGAAGGAAGACTATCTGAATGGTATTAAAGCATCCGTGGGCAAAACTGAAAACGCATTGATTGATATGAGGTAGAACCCATAAGGTTTAAGACCTTCTGGAAATAAAATCCCTAGATGGATTGAGCTTTGAATCGCATACAAAAATGCGGGATATGTGTGTGATAACCACAGATTTGTTGCAGACAAATTGGAATCGTGGGCCTACATTTATTTTAAGACGAGAGGATAATTTAAAATTAAAATCGTTGGTAACAGTTGCAGTATGCATAGAAAATGTTTTTGGAATTCCTGCTGTATTCATAACAAGCACGTGGTTTCTATAACTAATTTTTATTATTATTGTTTGTGTGTCCGATATGAATGACGACCCAATCAGTTTTCTGTCTTTGCGATGATTTGACACGGCAGAACAGTACAGCGTCTCAGATTACAAATATTAGATTCTGAAATTAGATCAGATTTTTTTAAAAAGTGATGATGACTAAATAATCTTTTCGGACGCAGCCCGTGCAGCTGGTTAACGTAGTGACTTATGTCGGTCTTTTAATGACAGACTTATCATAAACAAAACACGTCTTCTAGCTTCATATTCCCAAATTATCCTTTTCCCACGCTTTTGTGGTGTATTGGTTATTATTTAAAAACTTACTGAAATTATAAGTGATTCATTTAATTTTGACTAAATTAATGTCAGCTGAAAAGAGATGCGACATTGGATGGCGCTATAGGCCACTGCGGCCCAAAGGCCTCTCGTTATTCGGGGTTTTTAAATGTTTATACGCGAGTAAAGGGAAAGATAAGGGTAAAGTTCTCCCTAGAACAGGCCACGAAGGCCCAGAGGGGGAGTAGAGGTATAGCTCTACTCTTTCTTTAACCCTGGCACTAGATGAGAGTGGGTGGTCAACTCCACGCCCCGGCCGCTTTACCTCCGGGAAAGAGACCCGGTACCCATTGTATAGGAGGCTGGGTGGGCCCCAAGGCCGGTCTGGACGGTTGCGAAAAATCTCGGCCCCACCGGGATTCGATTCGCGGACCGTCCAGCCCGTAGCAAGTCGCTATACCGACTGCGCTATCCCTGCCCACGTGTATATACGAGTAGGTGTATTTAAGGTATGACTCCTTGGATGGAGGATCGGCTCATCGCAAGTCATCAACCTGTACAGAACAACACAAACACAGAAGAAAGGCAGACCTACGTCCATTTCCATAATGGGATTCGAACTCACGATCCAGGTGTCCAAGCAGAAAAGCAGTGCACGTCTTAGATCGCGCGGTCAATGTCATTGGCTTAGTAGTGCTACACGTTTGGTATATGTCGCATCCATTATGCAGCAGTTTCGTTGATTGGGTTTCAAATAGTTTATTTTGGGCACATGGAATCTGTGCTGTTCGACACACAATGCACCACGGGCAGCCGCATTACCCCGCTTCCATAGTCTGTATTGATCAGCAGTACAACTGAAGAGTCGGCCGCCGCTGAAGTCGTATTGTACTGCAGAATTGTTCACAGCAGGCTAAAAATATATGGTGTTATCAGTTGCAGATGGGAGAGCTATACAGTAAATCGTAAAATCTTTTCTTAAAAGTACGTAACATAATTATATGTAATTATATTACATACATACAAACCTGGAGGAGTACATACCTTGTACTTTGGACGTATTCTTAAATATCTCCAGTTTAAGTGACCAGATGTCAAAGAAACTGTAATGAGAAAGTGTAACTTACAGTCCTGGGCTGCCCCATTTTTGATTGAGTGATTGTTCATTATTTAAATGAACACCATTATACTACTAAGCGTTGAGATGAAATTGCATTTTTTTAATGAGGGGTTTGAGGATTTATACATTAACTAAATTTCTTATACGACTATAATTGTTCCCGACATGTAACAATATAACAATATAATTGGTCCCATCATGTAACAATGTAACATAATATAATTGGTCCTGTCATGTAACAATGTAACATAAATATAATTGGTTCCGTCATGTAACAATGTAACATAATATAATTGTTCCCAACATGTAACAGTGTTACAAAATATAATTGGTCCCATCATGTAACAATGTAATATAATATAATTGGTCCCGTCATGTAACAATGTAACATAATATAATTGGTCCCGTCATGTAACAATATAACATAATATAATTGGTCCCGTCATGTAACAATGTAACATAATATAATTGGTCCCGTCATATAACAGTATAACATAATATAATTGGTCCCGTCATGTAACAATGTAACAATATAATTGGTTCCGTCATGTAACAATATAGCATAATATAATTGGTCCCGTCGTGTAACAATGTAACAATATAATTGGTCCCGTCATGTAACAATGTAACAATATAATTGGTCCCGTCATGTACCAATGTAACGTAATACTCACGCTCTAAACCATAGCATCTTAATGTATTTAAACAATTGCGTAGTGACTCATTCTAAAATTTCCACTTTTAACACTTCAATTGACCCATTCGTATAACTTATAGCTCTCCAGGGACACTATAAAATCAAAACTTCCTACGACGCTGCAATGCCGACTGAAGCATATGCACCTCTTGGCTGCTTCATAACGACAGCGATCACTGCCATCTGGCGTATCATCGACTATAAGAATAACCCTAGTGTAACAAACTCAAATACGAAGGTGTTGTATGGGGAAGATTAAATTCTTTATAATTAATTTCAGTTTATGTCGCATTAAACAAATTTATTTGATAGATCAGTCGGTATAGAAAATACGTAGAATATGGGCTGCATGACAGTGAAGTTGGGATTTGATACCCGGCAGGGACAAGACATTTCTTTCCTCAAAGAGTCCAAACCGACTCTGGGCCCTATCCACCATCGTGTTCAGTGATTACCGGCGTCGCTTTCTCAGGGGCGCAAAACGACAGGGTTCTGAAGCTGACTGCCTGCTCCACGCAGTACCGTAGTTCAGAATGCGTGGAGCTATACTTCCACTCCCTCACATGCTTTAATGGCGTGATGTTTAATTAAGCACATTGGTAACTTACCTTCAATTGTAGGTAGGCCAGTAAGGGCAATGTTTACCGATTCGAAAATATTATAAATATAATCTCGCACAGAATTTCTTCACGGGGGCTTCCATTTCTGCGCTTTTGTAAACTTGCCTATTAATCGGACTATGAGATATAAAGAGTGTTCGTGTAAGCTGCTGTTACGTCACCGTAAATTTACTATGATATGTCATTATTTACATTCATATTCTGCTTTTAGCGTTCAGCACATAATGTAGAACTTCCTCTTACTTCTTTGCATTAAGACTATACTGCATCATTCGTTAGGGCTGCTAAAATTGTTTCTAGGCCGCTGTCAATTTAAAGTTGTTCCAGTTGGAATTCGATTTATAGTAGAACATGAAATGTGTCAAATTTCGTAGTGCAGGTATTAGTAGACTGGGAAATTCTCTCTTTTATTGAAATCAGAGTTTCAAAGTTTTATAATTGTGATCACAAATTTCTGTAATCTTTGACGGAAGTCATTCTTAGCCTTCGGCACGAAAGCCAGGTCAATCTAACTGCTGTGTTTGTATTCTTATTTACTGATATATCTTTTGTTTATTTAACGACTGTCTTTCAAATACGTTTCTTATATACAGTCGAATTGTATGGTGACTGTGTAAACGATTAAATTCGAACGACATGAGAAATTATTATTATTATTATTATTATTATTAGTAGTAGTAGTAGTAGTAGTAGTAGTAGTATAGACCTATTCTACTTGCCTGGAGGAAGTCAGGAAGACTACGTAATTTCTTCGATAGTGGCGTCGGTATCCGCGTTCATATTCGCGACACCGGACCTCACGAATAAGTAGTATGAGTTATACTATAAAGAGTGGTCTGTGACATTCAGTATCTCTAATTTATTTTACCTGATTACCTTCGGCCTATGATGGTTCCTCGGGCCTGTATCGAATAGAATAAAACCATGGACTGGAATTACAAAATCTCTAATTTTAATTCACAGAAAAGTGTGATAGAATTACAGGCGCCCATGAAGTGTTTCAAGAAGTGGTTTTCAATTGCAGCACCCCCGTATACCGAAATACAGAGCTTAAGATTGTGAAAGTTTAAACGTTTTGTTATCTATATCGGTCCTTTCTAGTTGCATGGTAGAAAATGAAACACAATATGTTGAACAGTTTCTTTAATTTCGCTATGCGAATTTTTAATGCTTCGTTCATTCCGTAGTCTGTCTTACGATAGGTCCGTGCCCTCTTCCAAAGCAATTTCCCCACAGAGTGTGATTTAGTGCTTCCTCTTTCAATTTCCAGTATTCTGTCGTTTCCTTAACGTCATCCAGTGGCTGCTTATGTCTACTTCCTCGTCTTCCCGTCACTTCTATTCTTCCTTCTATCTCTCCTTCAATAACGTGTTTTAGAAGTCAGTTACTACGCAAGATTTGACATGTTTATAGAAATGACAACGTTCCTGGGAACTCCATGTAATGTGGTGTGTGCAGGTGCGATTGGATGCTGAGAGTCAATTAACACTTTTTTTAATTTCAGGATCTGTTAACTGGTTTGTCATCCCGTCTTTGTTAGTCTGTTCGTTTTGCTCCTAGACATTCCAATTGTTTCCCTTGGGGAATGTTTTGACCAAAATAAAGAGGATGTAGGAAAGTACATAAAGAGGAATTTCGCATTATATACGTCCAACAGAGCTGCAGAAGTGACAGACATACAGAACTGTAAGGGGAAACAGGAAATTGTTATAAAATGTTAGTTCAGAAATCAGGCGGTAACCTTTCGTTACTCTGGTGGGGTTTCTCAGACCTCAGTCCATGTATTAAGTATATTGCTATGAAATGATATGTGTGTGGGAGTTGGGCTCCTGTGTACCTTCACATCATCATTACTAGTGTACGTACACGTAGGAACCATTAGTAGCCATTCAGCTGTTTGAAGAGAGCAGGCGCTGTTTCTCTAGCTGGGGGGTTTCAAACCCCACCACAGCACTGGAATTGGAGTTTAAACTTCAATGTAAGTTTAGTTCTGTATAATTATCATTCTAATACTGATTTACAAATGTTGTGAATTGTTTATATTAATATATGAAAATTAATAAGCATATATTTACTATATAACGTGTTTCGACGTTACATGATTGCTTATGAGACAAAAAGGGGAAGTTGAGAAAGTTACTGGAGGATTTGAGGGAGAAGAAAAATAATTTTAAGATAGTGGAGATGACAGCGATAGCGATGATTTTCCTGCGCATATCATTGAGTGCAAAACGGCCCAGAGAGGTCATACGTGTTCAGATGCTTTTCTGATGATGTGGTTGAAAGGATGACTGCTTCAGATAGAAACCTAGCAATGGACAGTTGGTTTGTGAACGTTTCTCTGTCCTCTGATAAACTGCAAACACAGGTGGTCTCTTGTTGGGGCAATAAGAAATACAAAATAGGATTTCCTGAAGAATTTTCTGAAGACGGTGGGACTTCGTATGTATGAGAAGCTGATTCACAAAAATGCAACAAAATAATGGCCGCCTCCCTTGGACACTCCAAGGCAAAGAGAAGCGCAAAGCCAGCAGTGGGATAGTCCAACCTCCTCTTAATAAACAAATCAACAAGGCACATGCGTGTCATGCCCAAGATCAAAGGACAAAGAGACGAAATAAAAATCTTTGTCACAAACAAGGTAAATTTGTATGGTCAGAGTTCGTTGTTCTTAACCCTCTGGACTGTATAACGGGCGAAAAAGACTCTTAAGTGTATCCACTGTATGTGCAGTAACGAAATCAACTGTACCTAAGAACGCCGAAATTAACTCTCTTAGGCCTATTTTTTATGTTTTATAATTTAGTTTGTATGTGTTCGTATTGTGTTGTTTGCATTTATAGCGTGCATTTTCAAGGATACAGTTATTTAATTAATTTACAATCCCACGTGCTAGGTTCTACTGGCGTACGTGTGTTACTTACTAGTAGTATTTAATAAATTGTGCATTTAAAATCGGAACAATATGTATTTTATACTTCCTTTTCCAAAATTTTCCTTCCGATTAGTCACACCCCACCACAGCAAGGGTGTGATTTTCTTCACCACAGTAACGAAGGGTTAAAGCTGCCTTGTATACAGGAGGGCATATCGTAGTGGATCTTGAAGGAATTATGTTATATGGATGTGAACTCCTTTTAAATGGCGCGATTTTAGGTTTTATCAACGTTGTTAATGAAGAGTAATCCTTCCTGGGATATGGCGCCATATTGATGGGTAATTAGTTACCGACGATTCGGACGAGGTTGCTGCCTCCATATTTCACTGTAACCCCGGAATACCCTGAAGATGAATGCATCAACTTCTTAATGTCGTAACTAATTACCAGTCAATAGGCGTTGTTTTTTTTTCTTTTTTTTTCCAATGGCTCGACAGCCCCCAGGGGCTTAGGCCTCCTCGTTTTCCGAGGCTTCACTATCACACTGATAGACACACCACACTCGGTAGAACTCCTCTGGACGAGGGACCATCCCGTCGCAGAGACCTCTACCTGACAACACACAACACTCTCAAGAGACAGACATCCATGCCCCCGGTGGGATTCGAACCCTCAATCCTAGTAAGCGAGCAACCGTAGACCCACGCCTTAGACCGCACGGCCACTGGGATCGGCCATTAGGCGTTGTTTCCAATAATCTTTAATCTGAATTTAAATTCTTCAGAACAGACAAATTCGCCCTTTCAGGTGACGACGGTGAGAATCAGTCGGCTTGCATAATTTGAAATTTTCTGTACTATCAGTGTCTCGAAATAACTTGTGTGCCCTACATTAAATGTGGCAAGTCGCAAATTCAGTTTAATCCCCGACTGCCGGGCGGGACGCCATGATACTCTGTTGCTCTTAAGGCTCTGTAAAAGTCAGGACTACCGTTAGAATTGTGCCAACTCGCTTGTTAAATTCTTACTGAAATTTGATACTGTTGTACACTTTGTGGTGACTTGTTATCATGTCTGCGAATTTTCGAGATTATTTCTAAGTATGACGTATATCCTCATGATAGGGACAGGTGGCGGGCTCTTGTGAATGCGGTAATGAACCTTAAGGTTCCATAAAACGCGGAGAATTTCTTGACTAGCTGACGACCTGTTAGCCTCTCAAGAATGACTCTGCTCCATGGAGTTGGTTATGACGTATATCAAACATTCAGGAGGACATGCTGTCTGTATCTTCAGGGTGGAAGAGTCTTCTACAAGGCATGGCATTGCAGAACACCTTAATCATCGTATTAACCGGCCTTGTAGATTAAAGTGAAGGTGCCCATGTGCACGCCGTTAGGAGTGGAGGTGTAGCGTCTCTCATTCTTAATCTTGGCACTAGATGAAGTCAGTGGTCAGCTTAATGGCGCGGCTGATTTAGCCACAGGGAAGAAGACCCCCGTACCTAATTAGTGAAAAGCTTGATGGGCCCCAGAGCCGGTCTGGGCACCCTGGAAAAGTAACAAATCCCTTGCCCCTGCCGAGAATGAAACCACAATTCCTCGGATATCCAGCCTGTAGCCTAGTCACTATACCGAGTACGCTATGCGGCTCCTTGAAGACTTCAAATATAAAGTAAATCCATTTTGTTGACTTAAGTCTGATATTAATTTCGGAAACCCGTTCTCGTAATAAACGGAGAAGAAACACTGCAACAGGGCTGGTGTCTTCCGTAACAGTGGATAGAGTGTGAACTGCTCTAAGAACGTACCGCCTGCATTGCACTTAATGTCTGCTTACCGGTATTTATTTGCGCAGACCAATATTAAATCGATAATGCAGATGTTTTTATTACCTTGCTTTCTTACTTTTGTGGGAGAAAGTATACACACGATCAGACATTGTGATCTGATATCCTAGGCTACGTTATTTACTCCACACTAGAATGCTTAATTTTAACCAGTGTACGATACTGAGATATTCAAAGCAGATGGCCTCGGAAGAGTATCTGTAATGAATTTCATTCATACTTTTCTTATTTGAAACTTCAGGTTAGTTGGATATATATACTATAAATAGCCGAACCCGGTTATAACGACATCGGTTTATACGACACCTCGCCTATACCGTCAGATATTCTGTGGTACCAATTAATTCTTCACTGTTAACCATAACATTATACTCCTCGGTTAGAACGACACTCGTTTATAACGACACAAAATATTCTGTCCCTTGCATGACATTATAACCGAGTTCGGCTCTGTATGTGTATATATACACTGTTTGAAAAGAGCTCACCTGGCGTCCTGAGGCCAAGTGATTTTCTCAGACGGCGAGCTTAACTTCAGAATACTTATTTATATGATATAATTTGTCACTTTTTCTCGCAATTAAACGTTGATATTAACACATGACAGTCCATACAAGCTACTTTATCCCCAGTCGGTCGTAATATGAAAGAAGTCTCTGCGGTCTTCGCTCTTATGGTTCTTTACGGAGCGTTGGTTAGTAGTTGTTGACCGACGTTTCGGGACAGCTTATTGGTCCCATTATCATGATCAAGCAGTTCAAGGATAACGAAATGTTTTATAGTTCACCTGTATGTGAATGCTACTGTCCGTCAGCATTCTTCTTGGACTTCTTGAACCTTGGAAATGGGACCGATATACTGCCCCGAAACGTCAGTAAACTACCAACCAACGCCGCGTAAACACCCAGAAGAGCGGAGACCTCAAATACACCATATCGGAAACCTGAAACTTCGCAGTTATCTGTATCCATACACAGTTTACGGTAGAAAAGTGAAATTTTAAGTTCTGAATATGTTTTGTTACTGATTGCTTTTATGTGGAGAGCTGACTTCACAGACGTACGGACGAAAATATAAAACATTATGTCAGCTTTCCCCATTGCTGAGAAACAAAATGATTAATAATCATTATCATTAATAATCTTATGTGTGATCACCATGTTCAAACTTGTCGTGGTGAAATATATGCTATAACTAATTTTGTCTCAAATCTAAGGCTTCCAGAATCTTAGCATTATATGTTATCCAATATCCAACCTATATTCAGTGCCGAAAATTATTGTTACTCTGTCCTGTCGCAGTTAATAACAAAATGATCAAATTTGCAATCGCAAATAGGATTAATTTTAATGCGCATTGTGGTATAGAATGAATTCTAATTTAGAGAGAAAAGCTGAACATAATTCTTAATTCCTTATACACTGTATATCGTTTTATATGTGCTCATATGTCATTTTACGGGCTTCGCGTAATTATTCTGCCTGCTCTCTGTTAAAGAATACGTCTTAATGAATTTGCACTTATCTCTTCAACTGAATACAAAGGACTTGTGAAAAATGTAGACTTTGTTAAATTGTTCCCTCACCGGACGCATTTCTCTCAGTAATCATCCCCCTATTGTTTGCTGCAGGCAGACTTCTGCATTGTGCAGTAACTGAAGATGTAGTCTCTGACTCCCCCGGCAACCCGTCTTACGTTTCTGTATAACGATGTGGTAGCCAAAGCAAAGCCAGTCTTGCAAAAACCGCACCTTATCCCTGTGCCACTGTACTGTTAGATTGATGTAGTATGGGCTCACAAGAACAGCTCAGTGGACTTTGCTGTGGTTTATTGCTTTCTTTTTGGTACCACAGTTTGCAAGTGGACTTGACAGGGTTCAAACTGGACTGCCAACAAGATGAGAAGTATGTAAAGATTTACTGGAACCTGGACACAAATGCTTTCTTTGTTATTTGTGTATGTGATTGGACCTGATGTACCTCTGTGGTGCAGATATTTTCCACAGCACCATGTTGGCAAACCTGTGCTTTTCCGGCATGATCAGTTTATGTGTGTGTGTGGGTGTGGGTGGGTGGGTGGGGTTGTGGTGGGAGGAGGGGTTAAGGCGCATTAGCGCCGATGATTATTTGCGCATAAAGAAAGTAAATTTGTAGAATCCAGTATGCCCACCTTCTTGACATTTTTTTTAACGGAGCATATCGGAAACTGGATCCTTTTCCGGAACGTAGTGGTTGAAGGAACACAAGACGATGGACAATGTCGAAAATAACACTCATGTTTATTGCAGTGTCTTTAATATTACCAATGCTTTAATCCACCTATTTTATTAGTGCCACGTTAATATGACAACTGCTAAAAATATAAAGATACTCAAACCCATCTACTGCATATGAACTGACATGAATTGATTTTTTTTCTATGACATGTCTCCCATTGCAACAACAGCAACTGTACAATATTTTTGTAATTCCATGTTCTTGAAACTTAAAAACAGATTTGCCCTGGAGTTCTGAAGTAAATAATAAACGAAACGGGCGTGCTAAAACAGCACAGCAGTCTGTCAGGCCTGTATTTGAGGTTTCGAGGTAAAAGTATAAATAAAATAAGACAGTCCGACGGGTGTTTGTAAATTCTTAAAATTATGCCACTTAAATTGACTTTTTAACCAATATACTGTTGAGGAATTTCGTTACGATAGTATTTATGTGGTTATCATATCTAAAGATGTGCTTGCCGTCGTGAAAGGCCAAATTTCCCAACTATGTCTGTACGTATAACCAGAGACAAATCATAAAAGTTTCAAGAATATGGAATTGCAAAGTATTGTACAGTTGCCGCTGTTGAAATGAGAGACATGTCATAGAAAAAAAATCAATTCATGTCAGTTCATATACAGTAGATTTGAATATCTTTATATTTTTAACAATTATCATATTATCATGGCACTAATAAAATAGTTGGATTAAAACATTGGTAATATTAAAGACACTGCAATAAAGATGAGTGTTATTTTTGACATTGTCCATCGTCTTGTGTTCTTTCAATCACTACGTTCCGGAAAGGGATCCAGTTTCCGATATGCTCCGTTAAAGAAAACTCAAGAAGGTGGGTGGTGTCCTCCAAGACATTAGTCACGTTTACCTTAACAGATCATCGTTACAAAAATTTATATTTAGGTTAGAGATGTTTGTTGTCAGTACGCATGTGATTTTCCCAACACCATGTCCTGCACAAACAGATCTCTTAGCAATAATTTATATTGATATGCAAATTCACTTAGCAATCCAGTACTTCGTAGTGGTTCAGTTAAAAACTGAAGCGTGGAACACTGCATGAAAGACGAAGGTATTTGGTTGAAGAAGAAGTATGCGGAATCGGCTGTGCCCACTGCATGGGTCACAGCGAGGGCATGTTGCACGGCTTTGTAAGTTCTTCTGCTTTGTTCTTCCGTCAAATCTCGTACATCGTGTTTGAGTGTTTCATATCTTGATCTGCTCAGTTTTATTATTTTCGATGCCTCATATGTGTGCCTCATATTTACTGTCACAAAGTGCTTGTGGACATTTCTTTTTTATGTTTGTGTTACTATTCGGTAGCGAAGCGGCTTTTACACCACCGCGCGGTGGATGTGAACAAAACCTTCAGTGAATTTTGATTATCATTTAGAATTTACGTTCATTCACGCGTACTGCAACAGTAATTATAAGTTTACAAATCTGTAAATACTTCGACACGCGAGCAACGTCCCGTAAGGGGAAAAAGGTTATTATGTTTGCATATGACATGTAAAACTCTTTTGCCTTCTTTTTTTTTATAAAGGTATATTGTGGTTTAAAAAATCGGGCTGTAATCACGCTTTGACTTTGTATGAAACAGTCAGGTTCCTGTACTCTTATCCCACGCTTTCTTTTTTATTACAGAACTTTCATACAAAGGATGTCATTTGCGTCTTTCTCTAACCTGTCGGCTGAACTATGGTGCTAATGCGCTGTTTTACATTTTACTCTTTTTTTGTGTAACGTCCCCCAAAAAATACTTAGCTTAAACGTTATGGCGAAGCACATACACATTCATTTCTTTCTGTTCTTTTTATGATGAAGGGAAGAGATTAATGTTATGAATAATTTAAAAACAATTAACGAACCGGGTTTTCAGTTTCCTTGGGGTCAATGGTGTTTTTACATGGGTTAAAATAAGATTCCTCTTTCAACGGACGCAAGCTTGAATCTTTTCTGTTTTATTGTTCTGACCTGTTCCCCGTACAGTTATTCAGTTCCGGACTCGTATTTTGTAAAGAGTACAGCTAACGGATGCCGAATCCACCCGATTGGCGGGTTATCTATATGATTCCACTCGCTGCAGGTATAGCGTAGATCAAATAGGAGCCGGCATAGGCGAGAGCAGCGTTTACTGCAAACTGTACCTGGCAGACGTTATTTCTGTGGCAGGTGGTAAAGAACGTGTATTTGAAGGGAGCTATTTTGAACAGTAGCTGAGAGTGTGAGTTGTTCATTAATTGCACAGAATATAAAAAGTTTCTCTTATTATTCGCCATATTTTCCAGACAATTTAATTGATTACATACGAAGAAGAGAGTGGACGTGTTCAGAAATTTATGCTTATGTAACTATGCTCGAGTCCTTTTACAAAATCTGCACACCTGATCTTTGATCTCTCAGGACTAAGCTGCAACATGCTCAGTAATTATCACAAACGTTAGGTAATTTTGTTGTATGTTTAACTCTTAAATCTGTAGCGATTACTGTATCTACCGATACATTTAACGTCAAGGGCTGCTCTATATTGTGCACTAAATGTGTTTGTGACTTTAATACGATGTCGACAAAAAACAGCGAACGTTTCCTTATAGAGCGTACTCGAGACGTAGGAAGTTTCTTATGCAGTAGGGACTTAAACTTGAAGTAGTTCGAGATTTGAGGTACGTGTTGTTGAAGACAAGTCTTGTGGGATGTAACGCTTTGTCTTTGGGCGTATTGTTTCCGACGTTTCGGAAGTTCAAACACCTTTTTCATAGGGTCAAGACGTCAAAGTCTGATATTCTTGATCCTTATGAAGGTTTTACGATCCGTCTGCACGCCGGGAACTACATATGCAACGACACAACATTACTTCCTAGAAGACTTCCTCCATATTCAACTTTAAATAAACTTATAATTTAAGTGGTATATTAATCTTATTCTTCAGAATGGTGAGTCAATATTTCGTTATAAATGGTTAAGTATAAGGTCAGTGTATATGACTACCCTCAGTACGTTAATTTATTTCATATTAAAGACGCCATGTATGTTATGTTTATTTATAAGCCTTGTGAGAGGCTTTGTAAAAATTTATTTTGCCCTATTCTTCGCCGTTTCTTATTAACGGACCAACGAAAGGAACTGTATCTTTCGAAGATGGGCATTGATTGAGATTATACGTGACAAGTGACAGTCTATGAATATTGCTTTCTGTAAATGTATCGCCATGTAATTTGGTAGATGGGTATCAAATTGTCAGAGGAACGTTATACATACCTGAGGTCTTCTGAGTTGTTAAACACAGTATGTTGGTAGGTAAACAACTAACAATATACGCTGCGTAACAACCCAGAAGAGCGAAGACCTCATGTTCACCGCGGCGGAAGATTGAAATCTCGCAACGCTGGTACCTATTTACGAAACTCCACGGCGTCACATTCCCAGAAGGCAACAATTTTCATTCCCCCATAACATCCGTATAGCTTTAACGTATTACATTTGAATGTGTCTTTAACGCATTTATTTCGTATTAAAATGTATGTTGTAAACATTAGGGAAGGCATCGCAGCGACCCTTTCACGTCGACCATTTTGCGATCTTTTGTGCATCCCTTTTCGCTTACGCATTCAATACAGTCACTTGGTTTCAGAAATGCTGTCCCAAGTGCCCTAAGCCGGTGGAGAGTGTCTGGACCGGCGAATACCAACAGCACGTGGAGTTGACAGGCGGTCACACATCCAAGTACTGACCATGCTCAATGCTGCTTAACTACGGAGGGGAACAGGTGTTGTCCACCTTGCACGGCCGTTGGCGTTTTTAAGATCTAGGGAATGAACGTTACATCGGATGGATAAATTTCGTGCATCTTGTTTGGAGCATACCTGGTTCAAATCTTGTTTCAGTTTTTTGCTATCTTGAGTAGGTGTCTCGTAGTTTTCCTTAGGTTTTTCAGGAAAATGTCGGCATAGTGATTCAAATTAGGCGACGATAACTTTTTGTTACACCCATTACAGTTTGTTATGCATCAGTAATTATCCTGTCCTTCGGCGTTGTGGCTGTGAATAGGCATAAATGAATACAATCGTCACACTCAACCACACTGAATATTTGAAGCAATTTAAAGTTGTATATTTTGATTTATAATTAAGCATGGTATATTATTAAAAATTTCCCGCACTTAATCTGCTGTTAATGTAATCTTGAATATAATTTAGGTTATGCAAGAATGTTTTAGTCGAACCTCTTTAACCTACTCATCGTAGGTGTAGATGGTTATTGTTGCACCTGATCACACTCAATGACACACACACACTCGGTAGGACTTCTCCGGACGAGGGATCGGCCCGTCGCAGAGACGTCTACCTGCACAACATTTACAAGAGGCAAACATGCATGCCCCGGCGGGATTCGAACCCGCAATCCCAACAAGCGAGCGGCCGCAGACCCACGCCTTAGACCGCGCCGCCATCGGCTGCAAGAATGTTTTTCTCCGTAAATAATGAGAATTTTACAGAATGACATTAGTGTCGTGTATCGACTGGCCACAGTTTGTTGAACAGCACATTGTGTGCCTGATAAACTTTTATTATTAACACACATTTCTTCTGGGTCCTGAATATCACAGTAGTGTCCAACTGTCACGGCGAATTATTGTTTGCAATTATCCTATCGCTGCTATGAATGTTCACCTAAAGTAACTACTGGTAGAGCTGGAGAGCGCGAGTGAGTGAGAGGCAGAGAAGTTCGAACCGTTTTATGTATCTGAACCACTAACATTCTCATCCAGATACTATATTAGATAACACTTCAATTTAACACATAAGCTGACAGCCCGTTAACAGCCTTAACAGCCTTAATACAATGTACGTGTCAGAAATCCAAGCCCTCGGATCACGTTCAGGGCGTTATCAAATCTTCCTATTATTACCAACCTACTGCTGTAAGTTACACAGCTGTGATTTCGGATAGGGGTCGCCAAGGCAAGAGCTCTTGTGACCAAGGATGGTGATCGGACAGGCGAATCCGCAAAGTGTGGGGTTTTGCAGTAAAATTAAATTGTACTTTTGATATTGATGAGCCGGGGTAGCGTGGTCGGTATTGTAACAAGGCTACGGGATGGGCGAACCGTGGTTTGAACCCCAGCAAGGTCAAAAGATTTTTCTCTTATACGAAGCGTTCATACCGCCTCTGGGACCCACCAAATCCTCTAGTCACTGGTTAACAGGGGTTATTTCTTCAGGGTCAAAGAGGCCGGGGCGTGAAGTTACCACTCACCTCTAACTAGTGCCAAGGTTAAGAATGAG
Source organism: Reticulitermes speratus (assembly GCA_021186555.1). Taxonomy (NCBI): domain Eukaryota; kingdom Metazoa; phylum Arthropoda; class Insecta; order Blattodea; family Rhinotermitidae; genus Reticulitermes; species Reticulitermes speratus. The sequence goes on from JAJKFL010000330.1 coordinate 8,542,309, forward strand.
TGGAGCTATACATCTGCTCCTCCTCTATGCCTATATTGCGTGGACAGTGACACTTTAATTTTTTTGCTTTTTATAACAGACGTGTAGAAATCCCCAACCAAAGGAGACATCTAATAGAATGCGTGCCTCTGAGTGCCATAAAATGTATGGGGTTGTGGAGGTACAGCTGCACTTATTCTTAACATCGGCATTAGTTGGAACTCTGTGGTCATCTTCACGCCCAGGCCGCCTTACCCCTATGGAAAGAGGCCGTTAAATGTGAGCCTGGGTGGGCCCCAGAATCTAGCTGGACGTTTTGGAGAAAGGTCCTAGCCGGGAATCGAGTAACAACTCCTCGGTTTTTCAGTCCGTAGCTTGTTTATTATACTATTTGCGCCTGCCTTATGTTGGCGACTGTAAATGCTGCTATTCGTTTCCCGGCACTCAAGAACACCTTCTGCCCAAACGAGTGACTACTAGAGATTCTTACACCGGGAATGCAAGGATGAGAGTGTACAAAGTGGCAGTTTTCTCGTTTCGATAGTCATTTGGTGTCTTGCCCCTCCTCGACCGCCACGCATCTCCATAAAGTGCATAGAAAAAGGGGAGCCCGTTTAAACTGTCCCGGAATTTAGCACAGAATAACAATTGTACAAAGAAACTTTCTCTAATCTGATTCTGTTTGTTTAAAGTAACGCAGGCATATTTACTTTTTGAAGCAGATTTAATGTATGTGCTTTGAGGTACGTCCATAAGCGTGCTGACCATTTGTAAACCGTGACCTATCTGCATTATCTCGCAAAGGTTCCATGTTGTTAATCGTACACTTATGTAACATAAAAAGTCCATTACTATCGGTGTGACCATCAGTGTCTTAATATTACTGTATAGCACTACACGAGATGGTATCACGATCTTCTAATCTTCTACCCCCTTGTGTTTTTTGTTATGTCCGTCTATATTCTGCTTACGTACACAAGTACTTCTTTCATACTCTATCCCTCTTTAATCTCTGGCTCTCTTTTCACATAAATAGTCGTTACGTAGAAATTTATAGCTTAGTATAGATAGCAAATAGAGATAACCTTTAACGACCCTTCTTTCGCCTTTTCAAAAATAAGGGCCTCGTTATTCGTTCGCAAAGTAAAGAGTAGAAAACATTGCAATGAGTTGAAAAGAGAGGATTACAGGGAGAAGATTAAGTGGGTGAAGTGCGACTGTGTAAACTGATGAAAATGATAATTCTATGTTTGTACGATGTTTGTTTAAAGGAAGACCGTGTGGTGAATAAATGCACGAAAAACTACTATCTGCGCTTTAGTTTTATACTTGTGTAGAGAATGGTGAATAAAGACGAAATTTGAGGTTCTCTTAGCGGTGACTGTAATGGCTGGTAGAAATTGCTGGCGGAATGCAGAGGGACACAACCACAACACACAGACCGTCACAGACGGTTAAATATCTCACCATTTTAAGAAGGAAACTAACAATTTAATAGTAGAGTTAAAATACACATGCATGGCAGTACACTGTGAGCATTTAATATCACGAACATAATTCATCTTGGATGTGAGGCTGTCACAGCCGTGAATGTGGTTACTTACGCTGTTCTGTTATCGGTCTGAAATCTTTCACCACGAACAGGAGGGCAGCACGTTCCCCAAAAGTCTTCGCAGAAGATAGTAATTTTCGGGCGCAAATGTTTTACAGCAAGTTAGAAAGGGACTCTTTAAACGTATTTTAGTCATGTTTTCAAAGAAGGTGCGAAAAATGACTACTGTCCTCGTGAGGTCTGTACTCCTGTCCGTCTTTCCGCATCAGACGAGGCGACTCCCACCTGACGGATTATCGAGAACTTTCATATTTGGGATTGTCAGTAACATTTGCCAACATATTCTAGTTTATTTTAAGTCGGACTAAAATAATGCACGTTATATAAAAGGCCATCTTACTTTTATGAGAGTGATAGTTATAATGGAGACAGTCTGTGTTCTCTGCGCGGTATGCACTGAGGTCTTAACGAACAACTGACGATCTCATCTAAAAATCTCGTCATTTACGAGACTAGTTCTTGAAATACGATATCTCGCCCTTTGCGAGATAAATAAAGGAAGCCCAATGTCTCATCGTCTACGACAAAAGTACGTACAATAAATACGATGTATAGACGTTTATGAGAAAAGTACAAGCCAGAGAGATCGGAGGGACACCTGGCCGTTAAAACATAACGTCCCACATTGAAAGCAAAAGAAATCAGTGACTGCGATTAGACCGAATTGAAAGTGTTCAAGAATAGTGAGTATCAGAGGGTCAATGACAGAGCAAGCGTGCCAGAAGTGTTACGCCCTGCTGAAGTTTTCTAACTTGTTTCCCTCATTGTTGCCTACTGGGAATTCTCATGTCATAACCGTTTAATAATTTCGTATTAAATGTCTTTCTGCAGTAGGCATTGTGTGTTTAGTTTAAAACTGCTTACAAATAAGAAAGGATCGTATGATAGAGTGTTGCAGCACATAAAGGGAAGAATGAAATTCATACAGAAGTTAATCATAAATCGTTAAAGGGAAGAGACCACTTGGAAAATCACGACGTAGAAGAAGACTTAATATAAAACGAAACTTAAAGGATTAGTGTACGTAGGTATTTAGTGGATTCATCTGGCTCAGGACAGGGCCCATCTGTGGGCTCTTGTGGCAACGACCGAGATAGCGGACTTAAGCAATACCGCTTGTAACTCTGTTCGGGAGGTGCATGATTTGAATCCCAGTCTGGATAATGACTATCCTGACTGAGGCTTACAGAGGCAGTTTTAAATCCCTCCAGGCAAACGTTGGCATGGTACCTCAAATTACTGCAGAACCTCTCACTTTCACGTCGTTCTTTTATTTATTCGTGATGTCATTCGATGCTATGTGTTCTGTAAGCTGACAGAGCTGTCCGATAAACAACTGAAAATAATTCTTGCTTTAGAGTTATTATTGCCTATTGCCAACTTTTATTCACAAACGTTTGCTGTTTTAACATTACAGATTTCCCCGAGGTGTTTGTGGAATTGCTTTGTTGGAATTTATTTCTGTACTTAGCCTTTTTAAATATGACGTCACTTTTTGGATAAAAAAATTTACCATTCAGTTTGAATGTTGGGCACTGTATTTGACTGTCATGTGCAGTGTGTACATTTTATGTAATAATAATAAAATAATAATAATATTAATAATAACACTATTGTCTTCTCATTCCTGTTCAGTCATTATCCCGCGGTTATCTGGTTGATTTTTTTACTACCGTTCAATACCAGGTGACTATAAAGTCACGAACGTCTACGTAATGTATCACTTGTGCAGTTACGCCGTCCTTCAAGTCCAAACATTCCTGTGTTTTCTGTTTCCAACGCTTTCATTCTTTTTTCAAAATAGAACCTCTTTCCAGTACCAAAATTAAGAAAGTGAACAGAATAGTAAACGATTCAGGATTAATGTTGATAATATCTGATGGTGATAGTGATGGTCCATATAATAATAATATTATTATTATTATGACGGTGATGACTTAATTGTGGAGAGTATCCTTTTCTTTCCGATATTAATTAAAATGCTTAGTAATGCTCCCTTTCTTGTACAAGCAGTTTATACTGAACCCAAGTTCGATACGCACAGAGTTTGAAAGTCGCATTTTCTAATTCCTTTCTACAGCTTCGTCCTTTGGATAAGGGTCAGTGTTCTCTTGAAAACAATGAAGCTTCGAGGGGTATTTCTTTTGAACATTGAAGCCCTCCGGATGTGATGCCGCGTCGATTGATAAGTACATATTTACCGACGTTTAGTGACCTGCTGCTCATTGTTATGGAATACATAGACTGAAGAAGAGGGCAGCAAGCATCCAAGGACGTCGATAACTCTTTACCAATCGATATGGACTCATCCTAGACGACTAGAAACTTCATCAACATCGATGCGAGAGCCTAAAATATTTTAGGTATTTCTGTCAGTAAGCAAACACAGTGAAAACACACGGATAAACTTGTGCAGTAATTATTTTGCCGCATAACTTACAGTAATACAGGGAGTACTTGTTGCGTGAACCCAAAACCATTTGTGCTTCTGACTTATATTCGTAATGCACCCTGTTCGAATCTATGTCAGTACATTAAATATCCTGACAGATGTTTTCTGTGGCTTTCCTCCGTCCCTCCAGGACAGTACTGGGACAGAGCCTATTACCTGAAGCAGTAACACGACCGTTTTTTTCCGCATCCTTTCAGTTCATCATCCGATCATTCGACGCTGTTGGCAACGTCTTTAAATCAAGCACAGAAAGAAAGTGATTTCTTTACCCATGTTTATAACTGTACATGATTGAGGGTTTTACAGTCTCCTTGGAGTACCGTCAATATGAAAGCAGTAATATCTTCCAGAAGCCGATCCCGGTGTCCTCACGGTCTAAGGCGTGGGTCTGCGGCCGCTAGCTTGCTGGGATTGCGGGTTCGAATCCCGCCGGTGGCATGGATGTCTGTCTGTTGTGATTGTTGTGTGTTGTCAGGTAGAGTTCTCTGCGATGGGCCAATCACTCGTCCAGAGGAGTTCTGCCGAGTGTGGTGTGTCTGAGTGTGATCGTGAAGCCTCGATAATGAGGAGGCCCTGGCCCACTAGGGGCTCTTGTGCCATGGGGAAAAAAATATCTTCCAAAATATTTGTTAGCTATGTACCAATTTACACGGCGTCATATCTCAGAGGACGAATCTTTGTGTTTGCAAGTGTATGCCTAACTGAATCTAAAGTCAAGCAACGACAATTTGCTTATGCACAAATTTTTTGAGTAGCCTATAGCCTATAGCTTATTAATACATACAGAAATAACTGAGCACGTAGGCTGTTGCTTCGTTAACAACCGACGTATGTGTTTAAAACGCAATAACAACGTATAACACAAAAATATTCCCTAAAATGATACTGGAAACGTTCGTCAGTTCGTTTTTCTCCCAGCACCTTCGTGCCGACCGAAAGTTTGTTCAGTGCCGTTTTTTCGCCGTCGTTTAAGTAGGTCATTAGGTCACCGTGAAAGTCGTGATCGGTAATTGCCCTCTCCTCCCAATGATGTTGATTCTGTCAGATCGATAGGCAAGTTATAGCAGACTCTTTAACTGGGAGTGAAGTAAGGACATCGCGACATTTTGTGCGTACGAACACTCCGGCGTTAGTTTACTGAATGTCAGATGCTCCAGCATGGAGAAGCTTCGTCAGGGGCCCGCAACACCCCTATGGAACCGAAAGCAGCTCTCTACCGAAAGGACCGCTGGCTCCCTGGGATTGCGAGTTCGAATCCAGGCGGGAGCAAGGATATCTGTCTCTTGTGAATGTTCTGTGATGTACAGGTAGAGGTCTCTGCGGCGGGCAGATCCCTCGTCCCGAGGAGTCGTACCGAGTGTGAATGTACTACGTATCATTGAGTGTGATCAGGCGCAACAAGAATCCTACACACCTAAAATGAGTAGGTAGAAGATCAGACTAAAAAAAATACATTCGTCACGAACCTGTATACTCACGCCCAAATGTTATTTATTTTCACGCACTGTCACCGGGTGCAATTCCTTGTTACAAGAGTGCACTATCAGCATGTTGGCATTTGCATCAGGACGGACATATGGAGTGACTCCGTCCTTTAGTCAGTACTACGGTATACGACATGCCTAGTTATTAGCAGGTATCACAGTTCAGCTACTCGTAACAGTAATCCATGGATAACACAACTGTAACATCCGGACTAACAACAATAATTACATTCAGAGTGACCGACTGTAACCTCTAACTCCATTTAACAGAGTCATTGACAAGCTTATTTGGGCCGGGATAGCGTAATCGGTATAGCGACTCGCTACGAGCTGGACGGTCTGGGGATCGAATCCCGGTGGATGCGAGATTTTTAGCACCCGTCCAGACCGGCCCTGGGGTCTACTCAGCCTCCTGTACAATGGGTACCGGGTCATTCCCCAGGATAAAGCGGCCGGAGCGTGGCGTTGACCACCCACCTAGCGTCGACGTTAAATAAAGAGTAGAGCTATACCTCTACACCCCCTCTGGGCCTTCGTGGCCTGTTCTAGGGTGAACTTTACCTTTACCTCTACCATTGACTGACTTATAGTCGCTCAGATAGTCATAAATATCACTCCTTTGATGGAGAGTGGCTCCTATAGTGGGCCAAATAAATACATTCCACCTTGTCACTCCATATGCCTGTAAAATACGTTTTAATGCGCCTGTTACTCGTACATTCCCATATAACTTCTGCACGGCCGTGCCGTGGCAGAGGAAGTAGTCGCTGGCTTTTCACTGCGGAGGCCCGTGTTTGATTCCATGCCAGTCTGTGGTGGACAGAGTGGTACTGGGACATGTATTTCTCTGAATACTTCCGTTTTCTGCTGTCATTATCATTCCAACAATATTTCGTACTCACGCAGTCATCTGTCACCGATGTTATATTGACGTTATCACTAAGTGGAGCACTTCAAATAACTTACAGGTCTCCCATGGTCTTATTCCTTTAGGTTACTGCTACATTTTATACGCATTTATCGCCTTTCCCATACGTCTGTTTGACCCTCCTTGAATACTTGTAATGACCAGTCATAAATTTTATTTTATTCACGTAAGAATTACAGTACATTTACTCATTCGTAGTCCGTAACCTCTTACAAAGCGAGTTCTCCATATAATTCCAGTGTGTTCTCTTTTCCTTGAGGTCTTTCAGTAGCTGATAACGTCTTCTTCATCGCCTTCCCGTCCCTTCTATCTTTCCGTCAATAACGTGTTGTAGAAGGCAGTTCCTACGCAAGATGTGACCAGTCCAGTTAGCTTTCCTTTCTTTTATTGTACGTAGGATGTTCCTCATACTAATTGCAGTGGGAGACAAAGCTTTAGGCTGGTTGTAAAAGAGGGTGAGGGATGGGTAACTGTCCGTCTGCACGCCGTGAAGGCATGTGTTGGGGGCAGAGGTTTAGTTCCACTCATTCTCAATCTCGGCACTAGATGTAGGTCAGTGGTAAACTTTACGCCGGCTTTACCACCTGGGAGAAAACCCTCGTGACCCATTTAACAGGAGGATGGGTGGGTCCTAAAGCAGGTTTGGATGTTTTGGAGAAGAGGAAAACATATTGTCCCTGCCCGAAATCGGAAACAGGATTCCTCCGTCATCCAGCCTGTAGCCTAGCCACTAAACTGACTAAGCTTACCAAAGTCTGTCAAGTGAGGCACTTTCCGTTTCATCAGTGACAGTAGCAAAACATTGCTCCCTGTGGGTGTCATTTGTTGTAAGCGTCACTTAAAGGACACTCACCTCCCAAACAGATACTTGAACATTATGTTTTCCGTTCTGCAGTGGCGTATATAGCCTGGAATGTCATTAATTTTGTTAGTCGACTTGCGTAGTTAACGAGCTTTTGGACGTGGGTTTGTAGCTGGCTGCTGGTTGCAGTAATACATACACAGAGGGAAACACCGGTGAAATAGAAGAGGATCTTTTACTAGAATCCTTAAATTAATATAAAGTAAAATTACCTCTTAACGGTTTTTCATCTCGATTTATGTGTCAACTCTGTTAGTAATACGTTGTCACAGCGTAGATCACAAGGTTGAAAATTTGTAATTCTTTGCAGTAATGCGTGCCTCGTCTTATGGTAATCAATTGTGACGAATATTTCACAAAACCTTTCTCCGTAGTCATCGTCTGACATAAGCCACAAATAGAAGGCTTGAATCATAAAACTATATAAATATAATATTACTGATGCAGTCTCAGTGTCGATAAGGTGCTAGTAATTTTCAGAAAATAGTATTCACACGTTTATATATGATCGTGATGGTATGCATTTTAAATTTGATAGTGTTTGTTACTTCTCCGTTGCGCTGCATGATTTAGCCTATATTCGTGACTCGATTCAGTCTCGTGTTTGTCTGTTTGCGTGCTTGAATGGCTGATTGATTGCACGGCTGGGTCAGGCCACTCACTCACTGCCTTGCAAAGCCCAGTGAATCCTTTACATTACAAAGGCTTATGGTATTAGTTATTTTTAAACGTATCCACAAAAATACATTCATGCAAAGCTCTTCTTTATTTGGTTGTGTGTCAGAAATATCGTCTATCACTCAGCTAATCGATGTGTGATTTATCAAGTTAATTGGTGGGCAGTTGATGCTATAAGGGTGCTAGTATTTTTTCCGGTCAGTCAGTCAGTGACCAGCATGTTAATAAGTGACGTAAGTGGATCAGTTAATGATGGAGTCAGTTTCTGTGTCACACAATCAGTGAGCCTTACAGTCGGTGTGTAAAGAGCGTGAGTGGCTCTGTGAGCCGTTTCGTATTTGTCAGTTCGCACTCGCTATTGAAGATTTGTTTATGTATGAAGAAGCTGAAGTAAATTGTGGCGTTCTGGAGTATGATTTCGTGTAATCTGGAAGAAGGTATTAACTTGTTATTGCATTCAGAGCTCCGAGCCTGATTATCCCGAAACTTACTTTCTTTAATTTATTAGCCTGCGGGACATCAGTTCTTAGTATCTAGCAGGTACAAGCAGTATGAGAAGCATCTTCGACCCTTAACCTCGTCAGGTGTCACAGAACCGCCACAATGCACATAACACACAAGCTGTGTAAATGTTTTGGCTACCTTCATTTTCATGACGTTCGTAACGCCTACAAAACCACACGGTGTCATAACCCAAGAGAACAAGGTCTTAATTTTCATCCGTGCGAGAACCTCGCTGTTGCTTTGGTGGAGTGTTGGCGAAATTCAACTTTCTTACGAGAATGTACAATTCTAGGGTTTATGTAAGTGGGTACTCAGACGGTGACGCTATATAACCAACATATGTTTTATAATGATAAATGTAATATTTTACTCAATTATTATACAGTAAACAGGAACGGGATAACTAACTAACTAACTAACTCCATGGAGCAGAATCCTTCTTCAGAAGCTAACAAGTCGTCAGCTAGTCAAAAAATTCCCCGCGTCTTATGGAACCCGAAGGTTCATTACCGCACTCACAAGAGCCCGCCACCTGTCCCTATTCAAAGAATCAGTCCAGGTCCGAGGCTCTGTATGGTGTTTCGTAACATGGTAATTTTTTACGGTGAGGAGTTGTTAGCACCTCGCCCAACCCCCAAGCTGGAGGACCACCCTTGTCGGCTGTCCGCGACTGCATATTCGCAGCTACCCTCCATATTCGGAGGCCGTTCCTCCATCCGCAACCCGAGGACGCGCCATGCCGTGGTGACAGGGACCCACTAATCATGGACAGGAACGGGATATCTCAGAAAAAGTCGGAGTAATGAGTAGGCCCCGGGCCGAACGATCGACGAATCTACCTCGTAGGTTCGATTCCTATCAGGGGTAAGGGGTTTTCATCTTTCTCAAAACGTGCACACTGCCTGTACCGCGTACCCAGACTCCCATTCGGGCGTTACCGGGGATTCTTCCCCGTGGATAAAGCGGTCGTGACGTGACTGTGACCGCTAACTCCACCTAGTGCCGAGATTAGGAATGAGTGACCGGCTGTCATGACTGTACTCGGCTATATGCTGTCATGGCATGCATAGGGACAACTTTGCTTTGTAGAATGTATAAATGTCAACATGTGCCTCCAGTTGCATATAAAATTGGAATGGTGAGAGTACTTTAATAATTGCTATGTATATTAGGTCGAGATGCACTGTTTATTTTTGAAATTCATTTAATTTTTATTAAAAATAGGATTTTTGGAAGTAGTGATTATTAACAGCATCACTTAATTTAAAATTCAACTTGAGACCAGGCTTCGTATCTAGAGAGTATAAAAATAAAAAAAAACTTATAGTCAGAATATTATCATTAATTGAATAAACGTATAAGTAAAAATTTTTATGTAATGAGTACACAAATTTAATTAATCTCATGTTGAAAACTGCATCGAAGTGAACATCTCCATGAGCCTCGCAGCAATAGAACAGGGATGCAGACTGCAGAATATTAGCAAGACACAAACACATCTTCTGCTTCGAATGTACTCGTATACTACTGATTTATTTGTAGCTTTTTGAAACCCGCTGTCAGTGGCTCAGCTACATAGCATCGACCAGTGTGATATACATCTGCAATTAGATACTGTGTCTACGAAAATGATGTTCGGTGATCAGGGCGGTAAATTGACCCACATAGGATACATTCTATAGACAGAATTATATTCCCATTTGTTACTTGAATATAAAAATGCACGCGCACCTTTAATCTGTTTAATGCGCTTGTTTCGTTTTTGTATTGTTGTAGCTGTTAACTGTGTTGTCGTTAAACAATCTGTCGTCAGTAGTAGGAGAACTAACCAGCCGCGTGTGTTGAATTAATTAATTAATTCAATCATTCATTCAATCATTTATTCTTGTTTTGTGTAACGTTCGTTCTCAGTTGAGGCATTATATCCCGTCAGATGAAAATGATAGAATTAGTGAATAATGAGTTGTGAAGGGTGTGGAGAGAAGCTGTATAAGCAACAGTGTCCCTGTCCTTAATTTAGCGTCACGCCAGGTATGTATGGAGGAGTCGAGGTACAGCTCAACGCATTCTTATTTTTGACACCGATTGAGTAAATGGCCATCTTCTTGCGCCTATCACTCTTTTCTCGGGGCATTAGTCCACGGTATACGTCGGCTAGAAGAATGGATAAGCCCCATAGTAGGTCAGGATACTATGGAGAACAGAATAACCTGTACCCCATACCTGGAAACGAACTTGGATTGTTAGGTTGTCCAGCCCGTAGTAGGGTAAAGTCGCCTAATATGAGGTAGCCTTTGTTTTTTTGATCACAATGACAGTACGGCTGATGATAATGAAGCAAATTGTATTGCATTTTGCATTGCACACAGTGTTTATTAATTCGTGAACTTAATTCGGTATGCAGACAACACCAATTTTACGAAACATCATAAACCGGCACCTAATATGGGATGGTGTCTATTATGGAGCATTGCGTGATTCTCACATTTAGGGCAAGAAAATAATTCAGGAAGGTCAAAAAGAGTTGTAATTACTAAAATTAGAGAATAAGATTCCTGCTAACGTGTTTAGTGGCCATAATAAACAAGTGTCTCTCCTTACTTACACCTGTCACACACAGAGGTCCTTGTCAGCCCATGTTAGACATTTATGGCATCAAATCCATTCTTCACTGTCGTCGTCTTCAAAGTATAAACATTCGCATCAGCTTCATCCTCACTCCCACCCCCTCCCCCCCATCCACCTTCTTCTGCCTCGGAAGAAATAGCTAACTCGCATGATTATGAAATTGATGGTTTTAGTACCCTTTTTCCTGTCTTCACGATGAGTTTGGTAGGCCTACGTTTTCCAGCGAAAGGAGTTTCTCTTTCACTATTTTCCTGTTCATTCTCAGGAAATAACTTACAAAGGTAGACAGTTAAAAATTTCTTGCCATTGTCTCTAGACTTGTCCTGTCATCTTTCCTCGAATTCCGCCTTGTGTGTACAGGCGGTTGTGATCTTCGCCGAACAAGCTGTATAATGTCAGACATCATGTAAGACTTTTTCTGAAATCGAAGGCAGCGGACTGAGTCTTGCAGCACGGAATGGTCTACTTAAAACGAAGGTGTCGGTGTTTCTGAAGTGGATGCCGTTGGTTTATCAGAAAAGAATGTGGGAGAATTAGAATACGCCACTGTAGATTTATTAGAAACATTGACTTTACTTAATTGAAAGTCTCTGAACCGTCTCTGATCAGCGGAAGTCGACAAATAGTTGGTTCATGAGCACTTTGTTCAACATCTGCTTTCTCTTCTACATTACGGCTTGGAAAATCAATACTCCTGAAAATGTTGCAGTTCAGTGGATAGATTCCATTTCTATGGTACGTGAAAAGCCCACACCAGATTAAATCTCCAAAACACATTTTAATTTAACGAAAATTAAATCAGTCATCGTTAAACAGCGAAAAGTAGCAGCTTTAATACAGACTCACAATATGGGGTACCCATATTAGGGGTTCGCATTGTTGGATTTCAACCATAACCTGTAGCTGTAACGTGTTGAATTCACATATTTGAAGTACCAAATACGTGGTTACAGTTAGTACTTAAAATATAACTAACGACTGATTTAAAATCACTAACCTTGTATAAAGAAGAAGCGTACGAAAGAAGGACTCTCTAAACTTTGCCGACCACAAAATAAATCAAATTTCTTAAATAGAACAAAACTCTTCCGACGATCCAGTCTTTCTTAGATATGACGTTACTGTGCATCTGCTACAAGATTAGATATTCAACAGCAGGCAGCAGAAGCACAGGCGGAAGATCCATCCGTACCCCACATTAGGAACTACCGTGATATTAGGTGACTTTATCCTATAGTCGCCCTGGCCTATTTTAAGGCACTGTGCCGGCAGTTTCGTGGAGGAACTAAAAGAACTGCGAGAAACTAAGAAAGATTCGGGTCTGCGCGACCACATTCGAAAGTGTAAACTTTCGCTTACGAAACAGGAATACCAATTTATTTAAATAAACACCAACAAAATGCACAACTTTCAGGGCGCAAACAGCTCCCTATATCATGTTACTATCCAACGCGTTTCGGCTCTTTGCGAGCCATCATCGGGGATCCTTTACTAATATAAAAGTGCTTCACAAATGCAGCATCTGTTTGATGATTGTAAAATATGCACTATCTGGAGCTTGAGTTAAAAAACACATAAGTCATAAACAAGGTTAAAAATGATTTGTTAAATAACTTATTAAAACACTGTTCACTATGTTTATTGTGTAAAGGATGTTCGCGCTTTCTCGGGGTTTTTCATAAGATTGCGCACTACACTGTACTGTTTGCGATGGATTTTTGTAGACACTCGCGTTGTACGTAGTGTTGTTGTTGTTTACTTTTCGTTGCGGTGCGGTTCTCTTGAAGGTGTAGTATATGTAATTATAAATTTTGATGTGAAGAAGACGTGGTTCAGGTGCTGTAAATTCAAAGTTTATTACTTATAAAAGGTGGAATAAGTAGATAATAATAGATAATAAAGTAGATAAAATATAATAATAATAATAAATAAATAAATAAATAAAATAAAATAAAAAAGAAATATAAAGAAAGGAAGAAAAAGAAAAGAGATAAGTATAAATTTATGAAATTACGAAATTAATAGTAAGAATGACATACCAAGTATATTGTGGGGGTTGCGTCTAGAAGTGTGTCCGGTGAGGGTGAACTGTGTTGTGAGGAATTATTTCTCTGTCGGAGTTTACGTAATGCTGGGGGAAGGTGGGGTAGGGGTGATGAGTTTAAAGAGGGGATTCTCTTCTGTCGGTATCTGTTCCTTAACTAATATATTGTGTTTGTGATATAGGTATATGTAGTAATTCTCTATTATATTCATGTGGCTACCTTTATTGCATGGTTTTATTAATCTCATGCTATTTTGCATTGTGGAATATTCATGTTGATTATTTAAAATATGGAGGGCATAGGCTGATTTGGGGTCGTTGGTTTTGATGTACCTGTTATGTTCGGAGAATCTAATGGATAGGCTACGTCCGGTTTGTCCTATATAATGCTTATTGCATGTGTTACACTTTAAACTATAAATACCACTCTTAGTATGTTCATCATAATCCTGTGTATGCGTTCTTAGGATGCTTTTTACTGTATTGGTTGCGCGGAATGCTATCTTTAGGTTTGTGTTCCTAAATATGTTTGTGACTTTTCTGATATTGGGACTATAGTATCCAAAAGTAACCCATATATTATTGTTTTGTGTTTGTATGTCAGTAGGATGTATTTTCTTGTTTTTGATTTGGGTGTTCAAGTTTTCTATTATAGGGGTAGGGTAACCGTTCTGTTCTGCGATATAGAAAATGGTATGCAATTCCTTGTCTTTTTGTTCCTGTGATAATGGTAAGGTATATAGTCTATTTAACATGTGTCGATAAGCTGCTATCTTATGTTGTAACGGGTGATTTGATTTGTAGTGTGTTGTAGTGTCCGTTGCTGTAGGTTTTCGGAATATGTCGATAGAGAGATTTCTCTTGTTTCGAGTTATTAATAAGTCCAAGAAGCTAATGGTATTGTTTTGCTCCTCTGTTTCTTTGAATTGCAAGCTTGGGTGTATATTGTTTAGGTAATGGTGGATTTCATTGTTGCTAGTGTATGTTGTGTCGTAAATTATAAGGATGTCATCAACATATCTATTATAAAAAAGAATTTTGTTATCATCTAGGATGTTCTTGGTTAGCAGTTGCTCATAATATTGTAAAAATATTTCTGCTATCAAGCCAGAGATAGGTGAGCCCATAGCTACCCCTTTGTATGGTTGGAAGAATTTGTTCTCGAATTGTAGATAGTTTTGCCTTAGTATGGTTTCCAGTAATGTACTTGCTTGTGTTGTGGTATCCTTGTCAATCTTGTTTTTTGTGAGTTTGGTTTTCAAGATAGCTATGGTTTCATCTATAGGAATATTGACGTATAGATCTTTTATGTCGAAAGTGATCATTCTAGATGATTCTGTGATACTGAGATTTATGAGGTCATTAGCTAATTGTACTGAATTGTTGGTTATGTAAAGGTTTTGCAGGGATAGTTGATTTGTAAGCCATTTATTAAAGAATTTTGCAATTTTGTAAGATGGTGCTTGAATATTATTGACTATCGGTCTTATGGGTTCGTTTTCTTTGTGAATTTTAAGTAGTACATTAAGTGTGGGAGGTTTCGGCTTTATCTCCATAAGATATTTTCTGTATTTCTTGTCAATTATTTTGTTACATATTTGTAGTGTTTGTTGCAATTGTTTTTGGTACTTGTTTGTGGGGTCTTTAGGGATTTGTGTGAAATTGTTTTCGTTGAGGAAGTTTATTGTTTTTTGTGTAAGCGTGTCATTGTTTATAATAACAATTGTTTTTCCTTTATCGGCTTTTGTGATGGTGAGGTTGTTGGTTCTGAGTTTTTCTTTTATTTGTTTTATGACGTAATGTTGTCTTTTGTGTAGCGTATTAGTAGAGGTGTTGTGTTGTATCTGTTTAATTTTATTACAAGCGAGAAATCTGTATATGTGTTGATCTTTCTCTGGTAGTTTTCTGATAGCATTTTCTGTATCCATTATTAGGTTTTGCAAGTAGTTTTTTGTAGGTTTTTGAAGGGCATAGTTGAGTCCTAGTTTTAGTAATTGTTCTTCCTCTTTATTGAATTTTACGTCAGACATATTTTGGATACGCGTATGGAAATTGATGTTAGCATTTTTGTTTGTGTTTCTTTGTTGTTTCGTAAGTTGTGTTTTTTTGTGTCGTAGGTGATCCAGTTTTTTTTTTTTTTTTTTTTTTTTTTTTTTTTTTTTTTTTTTTTTTTTTTTTTTTTTTTTTTTTTTGTTAAGTTTATTGTATAGTATGTCATTCATGATTTGAAATTTTTGATGCTCTGACCTTTCTATCAAGAACCACATCTCCTTCCAGTAATTAGCGCAGTCTAGGTGTGTGTTATATAGTAGCTGGTTTAATGTTTGTTTCTTCTTATATAGAAATTTGAGTTCGGTATTAATTCTGTGTTTGGTTGCAGCGTTTTTGGTTTTATGACTTCTTTCGTTGTTTCCACTTATTTTATGTCAATATAGGAGGGTGTGAGTTGTTCAGTTCTGCAGACCTTATTAAACCAGATTGCCGCATTTGATTTTAGTAATTTTGTCTTGATGTTCTTGTATCGATGCACTAATTCTGCCTGTTTGGCATTCACAATCTTTAATTTGTGAAGCACTTTTATATTAGTAAAGGATCCCCGATGATGGCTCGCAAAGAGCCGAAACGCGTTGGATAGTAACATGATATAGGGAGCTGTTTGCGCCCTGAAAGTTGTGCATTTTGTTGGTGTTTATTTAAATAATAAAAATGCACGGTGAATTAAGATTAAAGATCAGGAATACCAAGTTCGAGTGCCAAGTGTGTACTCGGCCTTTATTAATGTGTAGAGTTCTTTCAGAGGCGTAGCTGTTAGCTTGTTAGTTCTGATCCTATTGGTACTCGATGACGTGATGTTATTTCTGCTTTGAGTTTTGTTCTGCAGCTTCGTTGTGGTAACAGACGATAGGACTTGCTGCTGTCAACCGCAGGACCCTTCTCAAATGCAGACCCTACACAAGCATAAGAAGAAGCAATGGTGTGGTGACCACAAGTTTGTATGACACCCAGGAGGGTTATTCATACTGACAAAGAAAAGCTTGACATCTCGTGCATTTCATGTTCCACCTGCCCCTTGTTTTTATCGTTCCCTTTAGTAAGGTTTGTTTTGAGCTCCGTATCCTTTGTCCACAATGATTTTTGACACTGTGATGAATATTTAGGTTACTCAGTAATCCCACTGTAATCCCTAAGATTCGTTACTTCTGATAGACTACCAAAAGACAACGATTCTAACCAGTTCATATAATCATAACCACTTTTACCAAGATTAATATTGTTATTTTTCCCTATGTCTGTCCGTTCTTCCAAGCGGCCACTTCCTAACAGGCAGTTCATCACAATGCTGTACATTTCTTGCTCTCCTCACATCAGTTGCCTTGACTCTGCAGTACCCATAACTTGATTTCAATGACAATACTAGGGCGTCTCTTCAGTACCAAGTTTCTCAATCAAACTAATATTTTCCTCTGAATTCACTGATGGATAGAACTACATATAGCTACCGATGACGAAGCGTTTTGAAACTCCCCCGCTCACCACACACACACACACACACACACACATTAACCGATAAAAGACCTTGTTGTTAGACTCTCACAAAGACGTAAACCTTTAAAGCCTAGTGATAAGTACATGTGACGCAATGTCTATCACTAATAACAGGCAGTGTACGTATAATCACTGTTTCAATCTTTACAGAACAAACACAACACTATCCTCATGCTCCTTTTTATTATCCTACAACATGTTTCGGCAGCGTACGCTAGCCATCATCAGGTAGAAACTCACAAAATCATACAAGTATGCGTTGAGGTGGAGGCCTCCCCTTTACAGCTAAAAATTAAAATTATAAAATTATGAAGACATATAATCACTTATTATTTCCTGTAAGGAATAATATACTTTAGTGCAGTGGTATTCAACATTTTTTGTTCGCGTACCCCCAGATATAATTTATCTTCATCTTTGTACCCCCAATGTTGTTGTTGCATAATTCAAGTTATATATAGTCTATAATCTACATCTAAAATAAGTTAAATAAATTACATCCAAAATAATGTTTTAAATAATAAGTTGTAAATGAGAAAAATGAGAATCAAGCTATTAAATAACAAATATATTATATGCACTGTGTGGAATAAAGTGAAACTAGCCGCCCAGATAGGAATCGCATAAAGGAGAGAGAGAGAGAGGGAAAATGGCGCTCCCAAATCGCATGTTCTTACGTCCGGGTCTCTTGTGGCTAACCCTAAATCTGGCCTTCATTATTCAATGTTTATCATGAAATAATATATATATATATATATTTAATTTTACTTACCCCCTAAGATGTCTTCGCGTACCCCCGGGGGTACGCGTACTTCAGGTTGAATACCACTGCTTTAATGCATATGTTCTCGTAGTTAAACTCGCCTAAGTATAGCCATTAAAATATATATGGATGGAAGAGTCTCTATATTTTACTTAGAAAGAGTGAGTAGTGGAGCAGTTTGGTACTGTGTACACAATCCTCTTATAGACGTTATATTTTGCGGACGGTATAGTAGCTTCTTTTGAAAGGGGCGTTCCTAGAAGATTTCTTTTTGTTGGAACATCCTGTGTAAGTTGGACAGCTCTATAGTACTTTTAATACACTGAGGCACGTTCACGCAACCACTGTTGCCGTGGAAAAACAAATAAGTATTACATATACTGAGTGTGTGTGTGTGTGTGTGTAGACTTAGTTATCCAGCATGCACAGCGCATGTCCCATATTATATTGTCATCTGTAGCTTGTCTGGCTGTACCATATTTTTGCACATTATCTCATAAATGGCACGATTTTTGGAAGAAAGGTATTAAACATAAAAAGTGTGTTTTGATTTTATCTACAACTTTTGTCTGAAACGTTTCTCATTCTAAGAAGAATTGAGCGAGATAATATCATAAATGTACATAGGTGTTCATGTGAAGTACCCGTTATTCTTGCCAGATTTTAAAGAAACTTCAATTTTTTCGATAGAGTTTCGACAAATACTCAAATATCAAATTTAATGAAAATTCGTCTAGTGGGAACCGAGTTGTTCCATACTGACGGACAGACACACAGACGGACGGACAGACAGACAGACAGACAGACAGACAGACATGACGAAGCTAATAGTCGATTGTCGCAAATTTGTGAACGCGTCTAAAAACTGCATTTGACCCACACAGCGTGTTTCTGTGTCCGCCTGCTTCTTGCAGCAAATAGCCATTGTTTCCCTATGCAGCAGTCACCGACTGGTCTTTCTGATGGTTACAAACTGGGTTCTCTGTGAGGTACGAACTGACTCTTTAAAAGAAATGTAGATTAATCTTAAGTCTTCAAAGGGTTGACACAAATCCTTATCTGTACTAATTGTTAGGTTATTTAACTATGATCCACCAACTCTTCGAACTCTATAACATCGAACGTAGGGGAAAATTATTATGAATGTTGATTAGGTAAGACATAAGAATTCAGTTGTATGTTATTTGAAGGCACTGTCCCGTAATTCTGAAAGACGGACTTAAGTGAACAACGACAAATATCAGGAAGTATGTAAGTCAGTCCCTTGTGGGTTATTCCCGAAAACACGTCTGGAGTGTTGCTGCTGCACCAAGCTGCTTGCTCCATGTGTCTCTGAATGCAAAAGGAATGTACAGAAAGAAATGTATTTTCAATGGCGCTATGGCCCCTAGTGGGCCGGTACCTCCTTATTATCGAGGCTTCACGATCACACTCAGACACGCCACACTCGGGAGGCCTCATCTAGACGAGTGATTTTCCCGACGCAGTCACCTCGGCCTCTACACACAACACTCACAAGAGCCAAACATCCATGCGCCCGGCGGGATTTGAACCCGCAATCCCAGCAAGTAAGCGGCCGCAGACCCACGCCTTAGACCGTGTGGCCACTGGGATCGACACAGGAAGAAAGTAGCTGTAACATATTCTATAATATCTCTCAAAATTTCGCCCTTACTGGGCCATTCACTGCGGAACCGTCTTGTCACAACGGACCCAAAATATTACAGCGGATCAAACTAGCATGTATGCAGACGGGGTTGAGTGTTATTCTTTAAACTGTGTACCGAAATATAGCTTTTGCCCGGAGGTACTATAAAAAACCACGAAAATGCTACATAACTGCAATACACCTACAGTTAGTTTCCCTTCGAGATTCGAAACAGGAGCTTTCGACTATGTACAGTACATTGCGACGCCCGCGGGCATTGTGTAACAGGTCGGTGGAACTGAGGTGGTGATAAAGGTAATGTAGACAGTAGAGTATAATTCTTGATAAGCTTATAGTCATGCGTGTGGTGAAGGGATTTCTTGGATTGTGTAGAAAGCGAAGGTCCTGTACTGTGTTCACATCGCCGTTGTACAGTATCCTGATCCAGCACAATCCTGTTCACATTCTCACATGTCTTTTATACTCGTTATTAGAATCTGTTGTTATGGCAACGACTGTGTTTCCAAGTAATCTGTAGCCTTCGAGTTTATATTTTTATGTACCTCGTCTCCCAATCGTGCTGTATGTCCCACCCATCCTCCGTAATTTTATTCCCCACATAACTTAAGATGAAGCTCCTCATGACGCAGCTTTTTTCCTTTCTCCAGCCATTACTCTGGGTTCAGATATTCTCCTGTGTACATTCTTCTCAGACAACCTCAGTTTGGGGGTTTTAACGTGACAGATCAAATTTCACACCCATATAATAATGCAGTTGTTAATCGATCCAGATATAAGGAACCTTGAATGCCGTTTATCCATTTGCAGACTAATATTAACTCAGTTTTCCCACGGCGTGTATTTCTGGGTTCCTCTGATTTTCAGAATAAAAGCGAATATTTCCCTGTACAAAAACACTATTTTCTGCATGTTTTATCTTGGGTATGACCTAATTTTTAAATATCATTTATACGACTTTTGTGCTTTAAAAGGTTAAATTGTGATCTGATCTCCAACTTGAATTGTATTTTTAAGTTTAAATTATGGCATCTGTAGGTCTTCCATAAGAATTTACCACAAGTTCATTTGTTGTTATGGGAAATTGGAGGGTAGAACACTTCTTTTTCCGTCGTTTACAGTGCTCAGTGAATTACCAGTCTACTGTGGTAACGAAGTGAAGAAAAAGTACTGTATCGGGAATCCCGAGGGAGAGAGGAAAACTTTTTAAGACTTGGTGCCGCAATGCCTGCACGGATATTTCTTTCCTCCTTTATCCCGCATCTCACCATCTCCCCTCGAGGCCTGTCTAAGAATGTACTGTAGTATGCGCAAACTGTCGCATGACTGCAAGTCGAAAGCGTTGCGTTCCGTTTTTACAGCATCTTTTCTCTGCCACCCTCCTCCTTTCTACAGTTGTTTCACGATGTATGAGGTACAGTTCTCTTACTTTGCACTTCATATGTATCTTCCGACACAAGAATTGTTTTTTTTTTATTTCTCTTCACAGTCGTACAGTTCTTGTGTCTACTATATTTTCGAACCCGCTTTCAGTACCTTCTTCTTTCATTACTACGAAAAAATCGCCGTAGCATGCCCCGTCCTCGGGTTGCGGATGTAAGAGACGTCCCCATATATGTAGGGCAAAGACCAGCGCACACTGCACCAATTGATTCGGAACAGAAACGAAAGGAGACGGAGGTACAAAATATCACCAGAATCTTGTTGTCTGAAGTTCGTAGTACAGACCTCGATTAAGGTCGGAGAAGTGTTGTTAGAACAAGCTGCTTAAGACGCATTCGGCGCCTCAGAAAGAACTTAAACGCGCCTGACGTTACGTAAATGGTTAAAAGTCATGTGGTTTTTCAGTGGACCTAGTGTTTACGGGCATGAACCGAAGCGAAAGGACAGTCAAAAAACCGGCCACATTTGTAGCAGAACGATGTCTTTGGTCTGTTGCAGCGCGGGGGCGTGTTATAACCGTTATGCAGCGAGTACAGATAGTGACTATGGAGTGGTTTGCGCTGAGAAAAGCCGACCCTCCTTTACTTGTAACCAGTATCCGATATATTCCAGTTAAAATACATTGGACTCAAATGGATTTGCATTTTACACTTTATGCGCGTAAGATAATACAGCTTTTTTTTCAGTGTTCTTTATGGTTAGAGCTGTGCATAAAATAGACTTTAGGCTTGTTACAAACGAAACACCTAACAAATGGTGACGAGTATCTGTTAAAAATATAAGTCATGCTTTGATAGAGACTCATGTTTTTTGACAGGATTATGTTTCCTCCCGCCCGCTGTCGCTAATGTTAAGGGACTCGACCCACGCTGTCCAGGTCAAATGCATTCTCTTGAGTAAAGAACATTGCAGTATAGGCATTATGACTGCGGGAAAGGGTAATTCGACTGTCTTCGACGGAACAAGTTGTCAGATATGACTATTTACAACAATTTTAGTTGTTATTTTATACACAAATATTTTATGTATGTACTCCCTGATGATGATTCTGTAAGGATTGAAACATGTTAGATTTGGTTATTTTAATATAAATTATAGTAAAAAACATATTGTGAATTTAGTTGGATGTGAAAAATATTGAATATTAATGCCGTATTACGTTTCTCTTTCTGTTAACCATGTCAATTATGTATGGCTTCTCTATGCAATGGCCAACCTCGATAATCTCGTCTTCTTTCACGTTTCGCTCTGTGAATTGCAGCTGTTCTTTGGCTTGTACTCCGCTGACGCAAATGACAATGGCTGTTCCCTGTCGTTCTTAACATATAATGTATAATGACCCAAACAAAAGCTTTTTGGAGTTTATACAGGCGAATACCAGCGTAGCACCGCGTACACAGGGGTAGAATGTTTGTGAAACTTTCTTTTTCCTTTCGGGATTGTGGAATGATTTGAAGAGATGTTTTCGAAAACTTTATTCGTTAAGGAAACAGGAAATGGCGTTGGTCCTGAAAATATTTTATGTTACTGTAAGCCTATAATTTTTTGGTCTATGTGGATCATCTGGCGAAATTATCTGCCCCTAGCCAGAATCTCTCAGTGATCTGTTATTTAAAGTTATGTTAATTGCCCAATTAAACGAAACTAGTACAGGATGTTCATAAACCAAATTTTTAATTTAACATATAATTCTCGAACTTATATATAAATCATTATTATTATTATTATTATTATTATTAGTGTTTTTTCTGCGCTTATGACGTAGAACGTAGGAACACAGGAATAGTTCGTGTCCATCGGAAGTTGTCAGATTTAAAGCATTCGAGTAAACGAAATCGAGTGTCCTCTGTTCACGCTCAGTTTTGAGGTGTCGATATCACCAGAGTACGGATTCAGTATTGACGTCCATTGGGTTTTTCTAAGCATTCGTTGTTAATAAATCTTTGGTGTCCTTGGACTTATACAGAATTAAACTAATACTAGTAGGACATGGAGACTAATACTTAGCTGCACTATTTGTCAAGTATTTAAAATATTTGGGAATCATGATAACAAATGATGTAAGACATACACTTGAAATTAAGTCCAGGATTGCCATGGCAAAGGCAGCATTCAACAAGAAGAAGTCTCTTTTAGCCAGCAAATTGGACTTAACTTTCAGAAGAAACTAGTGAAGTGCTACATTTGGTGCGTAGGTTTGTATAGTGCTGAAGCTTGGACATAGCAGATCAGAAATACCTGGAAAGTATTGAAATGTGGTGCTGGAGAAGGATGGAGATGATCAGCAGGACCGATCTTGTGAGAAATGAAGACCTATTACACATAGTCAAGGCGGAGAGGAATATCCTACAGACAATAAAAGAAGGAAGACTGGATTGGTCACATCTTGTGTAGGAACTGCCTTCTAAAACTCATTATTGAAGGAAGTATAGAAGGAAGAATTGAAGTGACGGGAAGACGAGGAAAAAGACGTAAGAAGCTATTGGATGATCTTAAGGAAACTAAGGAGACGAGAGGATACTGGAAATTGAAAGTGGAAGTACTAGATCGCACTCTGCGGAGAACCCGCTTTGGAAGCGGCTATGGACCTGTCCTAAGACAGACTACGGAATGAATGAATATCAAGATTCAGTTCGTACCTCACAGAGAACACAGACCATGTCCATAACGAAAACTAACCGATTAATGATGTGTAGGAAAAATAATCGCTGTTTGTGGTAAGAGCCTAATGGAACACCTAAATACATTGCGTATTTAAAATGCTGAGTTTTTAGAGTTAAACCTGGCGGTACAAGAACTAGTAAATTCCTGTGTTTGATCTTCTCCCTGAAGATGGCGAATATTTGCCGAAACATGTAGGAGAGCTTGTATGTAAAGATAAGTTGTAACGTTTTACATTTTGTACGCGTATTTGTTGGTATACATAATGAATTATAACTGCAATGCTTTAAAGGGTTAACAATGCATTCCAACTGCTATTGCGAGCCGCGATAGCTCTATCAGTGTAGTTACTAGGCAAAGAGCTGGACGACCGAGCAATTGTGCTTCGATTACCAGCACAAGCAAGGGCATCTGCAAGGCATCTGGACGGTCTCTGGGGCCCACTCAGTTACCTCTTCAGTGGGTAATAGGGCTCTTTTCCCGGAAGTCAAGCAGCCGGGGCGTGAATCTACTTTCCTCCATCTAGTGCGGATGTTAAGAATGACTAGAGTTATGATACCTCCACTCTCCCAGTATGCCTTCATGTCATGGTGCTTGATTAAGTACAGGGACAACGTAGGCCTTAGACCACACGCTGCAGTCTGCTGTACATACTCAAGTCTGAAGTTTTCTGACGGTGATGTATATTCTGTTTGTGGATATTCTGCACGGTGTACGTCGTCACACTTTTATCGTACAACAACGTTTTGGAAAGTATTGTCATAGTGCTGAAGATTGCAGGGATGTGCTACAGGTCTATAACGTACTGTGTTGTCACAGTGCTGAAGATTGCAGGGATGTACTACAGGTCTATAACGTACTGTGTTGTCACAGTGCTGAAGATTGCAGGGATGTACTACAGGTCTATAACGTACTGTGTTGTCACAGTGCTGAAGATTGCAGGGATGTACTACAGGTCTATAACGTACTGTGTTGTCACAGTGCTGAAGATTGCAGGGATGTACTACAGGTCTATAACGTACTGTGTTGTCACAGTGCTGAAGATTGCAGGGATGTACTACAGGTCTATAACGTACTGTGTTGTCACAGTGCTGAAGATTGCAGGGATGTACTACAGGTCTATAACGTACTGTGTTGTCACAGTGCTGAAGATTGCAGGGATGTACTACAGGTCTATAACGTACTGTGTTGTCACAGTGCTGAAAAACAAGATTAAAATGTGAGGAGCTATAAATGTACGTGTGTGTGTGTGTGTGTGTGAAACGTTGCCGGCCCAACTGAGGGAACAACGTAATTAAGTGTGTAAGAACAAAGTGCTATTTGGTCCTGCATGTGATGGTGTACGTCGAGAGGGTTACGTCATGAGTAGTTGTCTTCTTGACTAAATATTGTTGACATAAAGAAACATCAAATGGGTGGGTCATGCACGGGAGATAATAAATAATAGCAAAATTTTGTTTCGAAAACCTGAAAGGAAAAGGCAGCTTGGGAGACCTAGGCATAAATGTGATAGTAATATGAAAATGCCTGTTACGGAAATGTGAATTTGTTGTCTGGATCTATCTCTCAGTATAGGTTCGAAAGAAGAACTCTAAACTGACACTGTAATGACATTCTCATGAACCTGTGGGTTCCATGACATGTTGAGAGTTAAGCTATTACGAACTTATCGGGAAGGAGTCTGCTCTGTAAAGGTAGTTAATGCAGTGTTGTGGACGTGGCGCTTGCGTGTCTTGGAGTTTTCAGCGTTTACACCCTTGTAGTATTTATTTTTGTTTGGGAACGAAAGCCTGTTCGCCTTTGTGAACTCTCTATGTCCGAGAGCTGCATGGTCGTTTGAAATATGAATATTGGACTCAGGCCGAAACCTACAGAGGTTTGATTGCTTTGTGTTACGTGGGCTGGATGATTTTAATATCAAAACATATTCCCTCAAGAAAAAAGGGAACTAAAACAAATGACACTTTGAAGTAAACATTGCTGCGTCTGAAAGCGTGCTCAGAATGAGTAATTACGTAGCTACGCATGTAGTAATAGAAAGCGATTTCACACTCACCTTTAACCCTCATTGCCTTGTACCTTTGTCGCTTCGTTTTAATCGGGTCAGAATTTATTGAAAATATTAATGTGGTGTTTAAATGCAAATGAGTGTCGCAGTGTTCATAAGCCTCAAACACTTCCCTTCTGAAGCCTCGTCCTCGATAGCATCGTGTACTAAAACTGCTGCCAGAACATCATACGTAACTGCCATTAAGGCCGGGGGGGGGGGGGAGGTTGATAACTTAAATATCAGCATCAAACGACAAAGTAACGTTATTTATTGAATTCTAGCTTAAACACATGTTCTTCGCCCTGACGTTTCTTAAAATAATTGGATTTCTTAAAATAATTGGATTTTGGTGGGGAAACCTGCAGGAAAGACACCACTTGGAAATCCTGTTTGTAGATGGGATAATATTCAAATGAATCTTAATGGAATAGGATGGAAGAATGTGGACTGGTTTTATCTGACTCTATAGGGCTTTGAAGATGATGTACGACTCACTGACACAATCTTCTTTTTTTGTGTTGTGTCTGTGGTATGCTGTCTGAGTTTATGGTTCTTTTATGGCTTTTAATTTGTTGCTGGTCCAGGTTTTATTTTTGAGTATTCTAGTTAATTTTAAAATTTTGAATAGCTATTTTCCTGTTACTACACTTGGACTAGATCTGTTGTCATGCGCATATCTTGACAGGTTGACTGATCTGTGGTGCCCAATGACTGAGAATAGCTCGATATAAGGGGTCCACCAGAGTAGGCGCTTTTTGCCTGAAGACGGAAGCAGAGTCGGCTTCCGAAACCTCGTGATTCTTTAAAAATTAGACGATGGACAAATTCTAGAAAAATAAGATTTTGCCGGTGGTTTTATCTGGGTCAGAATAGTGTGCAGTGGCGGGATCTGGTGAATACGGCCGTGAGCATTCGGGTTTCCGTGAATATGGAGGATTTTCTTGATCAGCTGAGGAAGTGTTAATTTGACAAGAGGACTCTGCTCCATAGGGTTTCTTTTTCTTTTTTTTATGGCACAACAGCTCAAATCGAGCCTAGGCCGGCTCATTTGAGGTTCCTAGATCACACAATTAGGCACACTCACCCGGTAAGATTCTTCTGAACGAATGACCAGCCCGTCGCAGAGGCCGCTACCTGCACAACACACAAAACGCACAAGAGACGAACATCCATGCCCTCAGTGGAATTCGATCCCGCGATCCCAGAAATCGAGCCACCCCAAACCTACGGCTTAGACCGCACGGTCACCGGGATCAGCCTCCTTAGAGTTAGATGGGTACGTAATTCGTGTTATTAAATGGTAATAATATTCTATCTGCATTCGTAAGAAGCATTATAAACAGTATAAAGAAGATGGCACATTAGTGCACAGTGCACAGGCACTGCACTGCAAGTAACAGACAATTAGTTATTCTTAACTGACATTAAATTCAAGTGCTAAAAATGACAGGGTTATTACATGGTGATAAGTCTCGTTAATATCAAATAGATTGCTTTATGCATTTACCATATACGTTTTACTAGCAACAGAACAACGGAAGGTATAGACGTTTCATGCATTAGACTTATAGTCTGTGATCTGATGGGAACCATCATACAGAAAGAACGGTAATAAAGAGGAAATGAAGTTTACGTTACGGCTATGCCTTTCCGAGACATTCTGCAGTTCATGTACAGTGGGGATGTTAAAGAAAGATTATACCAGCCCGCAGTCTGTGTAAAAATTTATTAACCCACATTACGTTACGTTACGTTATAATTCCGGGTATGTAAAATGCAAGGATACACGCACCTCGTGTCCTCCTCACGACAAACAACCATGAACTCTATTCATTTCGAACTTCTCTGATATTTTTAGGTAGCATGCATTTTATTATTTATTCTTCTAAACTACTTGTTGTTTTGTGTAATAAAAATAATTTGTTTAGTCTGTGTGTACTATACCAAGTGTAATGCATAAGCTTAAATGATAGAGAAAATTCAGAAAAAATCCTCTGATAGCATTGTTAATATCTATTGGCGTTTTTAACATTCGAATTGGTTTTAGTAACACTTGTTCTTAAATGAATTATAAAAGGTCTTTTCTGCCCTTATGCATGGTTAGCCTGCAAAATTTCTCGATGGATTTTTATTAAACTTCGTACTGGGATTTTACATGAAGATTTTTCAGTTTAAGTTCCTATAGAGCAAGTATAACTTCTGCGTTAGAACTGTATCAGATTTCTCCAGAAAGCTTCATCGTACAAAACACTGTTCGTGGTCTAAAATGTAGATACAGCTTTTGTTAAAGTTTATGGTTTTTATTTTATTTTGTTTGTTGTGAATATGTGTCAAAATAATGTACAAGGAAATGATTTCTGATTCACCCAGTGCAATGCGATATCTTCGGTAATAGACTCACTTGTATATCTGCAATAATTAGCCCTTTGAATTCTGATGGTCGTCTGAACTATGGATATAGCAGTTTAGTTCATGCAAGTTAGACCTATTTAACCGTCCAAGTCGTACTTCATGTGTGCTTCCGTTAGAGACCAATCGGTGCGTGTTGTACAGGTGCGTACTGTAGGTATCATACGACACATATAAATACGCTCTGTGGACAAAGTGCAGGGTTTCTTAATACTGCAGCTGGACCAATACATGTAGGCGCCCTGGGCAGGCCATTAATTTGGCGCCCCGGGAAATATATTAACTTTGCACCCTTTCTTGGAACTTTTTCGGCCTAGAATAGAGCTGGCGAAAATTTTTGAAGGCGCGTACCCAAATGGAGGATATTTTCGTAGAAACTCTTTCGCATGTGGAAAACCTGAGTTTACGAGCACCATATTTGCGATTATTTCAGTGACGTCTTAGCGCCTCTTATAGTTTGGCGTCTCGGGCAGGTGCCTGGCTGGCCTGCCCCATAGACCGGCCCCGCAGCTCGTGCTACATATAGTTACCACCGGGCTACAGGTGGTTAGCGTCATTTACAAACATGCATGTTGAATTACAGTAACAGATTTTGAAAATATTTGGTTTAGTGTACATTGTACTGTGTTAGAGCAGGCTTACAGCAGCACCGCTGTGAAAAGCTCGTATCTCGCACGATGTTTCCAAATTTGTTTCTGTGTGATTGCTACATACGAGTATTGTACTTCACAGAAGAATGTGTTGTATTTTATCTTATATTTTCTAGGCCGAAACTTCGTTTTGTTAGTTTTCAAAATGAAATGAGTAAGTGTATGGAATTATCCCAGTTACAGTATCGCCACGACTCTGTATTGGACAGAGTTTATAATGAACTTATCATATGTAGATAGATAAAGGGAGCAGTAGCATTTGGAGCTAATGAAACTGTCTCATTTACGGCTAGTGAAGGAATATGGGGCGGGTTGTGTGTGTGTGTGTGTGAATTGAGCTCAGTCAAGGGGATGAGAAACAAATGTGCAGGGGCAGAACGGAAGTGAATTGCTCTAAAGGCACTAGGCAGAAACATTTACGCACATATATACATACCATACAAAAACCAGACCATCTCGCATTGAAATGGAGATGGGGGTAGGCTGTTGCTAACTCTGGAAATGAACTGTTGTTTGAGTCTAAGCTGAAATGCGTTTACTTCACGCTAGAAACTTCTGTATTTTGTTGCTTTTGTAGAATAACTCCTTCAAAATTTAATTCTTCTTCTATGTGAGGCTTAATTCAGGGCGATAAGTGACTATATTATATGTACGAAATGTGAACTACAGTTTATTGTGTCATATTCTGTTTGATGAATCCCCAAGACATTGCACTGAACGGTGCGTGTAACAAATTTTTTTCCGAAACGTCCGTACAGAATTACCACTCTACGCTGCGTAATATCCCAGAAGAACGCAGATCTCAACAGATTCGCGACATGTCCTTTTATTGCTTCTGTTTTTGTTATTTGTTTTTACAGTGAGTTTGACATAGATGTGAGGATAATAGTCATTAGGGTGTGAGGCTGTGTATTCGATTAAAGTGGCTTAAAATTAGGTTTCATGGCAAGTTTTTGTCAGCGCGGTAATGAATTCTCGGGTTCAATGAACCTTGATTAGTAAAATTAGGTACGGAGTTGTCATTAGACTGCGCAGTTGTTAAGTGAAATATTTAGGAACTTATCTTTATAATTGGAAACATTTTAAATGCCAGGCTGCGTCGTAAAGCCTTCCCGAATCGACTCAAGTATGCATAGGCACATTTCCGTAATGATAACTAACTAACTAACTAACTAACTCCATGGAACATAGTCCTTCTTGAGAAGCTAGCAGGTCGTCAGCTAGTCGAGAAATTCCCCGCGTTTTATGGAACCAGAAGGTTCATTACCGCATTCACAAGAGCCCAACACCTGTCCGTATCCTGAGCCGTATTTTTGCTAATGATAATGTAAACAATTTACACGTAATCCTGTACGTCTATGTGGACAAACCTGTGGCTTAAATATATAAGGAAATTCACAATAAAACTGTGTAATTTTTATGTGACTAAAGACGTCCCAGATATTTCAATTCGTCACTATCCCAGCGGAATCAGAACCCTTGGTAACACGGACTCCACTTGACCTCCGCTGAAAGTGAAGAATACCACAGCAGCATAGGATTAAAACTTTCTGCATTGATGTGTTACTGCAGAGTATGACATGCAAAAGGACTGAACCCTATTAGAGTGAATCTCTCCCTAGGCGACACCTTCACAAATGTGCCTCCTCATACCTCCAACGCCGTGCTCTGCCGCCAGCACACTGCGCCATCCGACATGACAGAAGGCGCAATGTGTGGTGCATCTGGAGTGACGTTGTTCAGGCTCGTTGTAATTTAATTCGGAATGTTTGCGTGTGCTGATAATTCATTCAGGCAAATGTTGTGCTAATAAAGTACAAGCCTCTGGTGTCCGCATCCCGTTGTGATATTATTATTATTATTATTATTACTATTAATTCTCAAGTCACAGCGGTTTAGCTGGTTTTCAAAGAATACGGGTCACTGACCATGCACTTCTTATTCATTCTTCTGCTAAAAACGTTCGAACTGTACAGCATGTATTGAGTGTTACTGCTTTCTGCGTGAGAATATATAAACCAGGGCGAAGAATGAGCAGTTATTTTTATTATTATTGTTATTATTGGGGAAATAGAAATGTTTACTCCTCTGAAGGTTCCCATGGAACCCGCTTGTCCTTCTGGTTAAGGTAGGCTGGAAACCAAGTTGAAGGGTTAGGAAGTTAAGAAGGTAATGTGAAGGGAAGTGGACTGTTGAGAGTCTAAGGACGGAAAAAAAGTGAAATTGCTTTTCCGTCCCATGCTTCCCGATTTCCGAAAGAACATTCATTGCTTTTTGGAAAGTTCTCACGCTTCGTCGATTTGTCCTTCTGGTAAGAGCAACGTGTAGATGAAGATGAGCATGAAGCATGGGTGGAATGATATAGACGGGGGAAAACCGAAGTACTCTGAGAGAAACCTTTCCCAGTGCCACTTTGTCTACCACAAATCTCACATGGACAGACTTGGGATTGAACCCGGGCCTCTGAGGTGAGAGGCAGCTTACTAACCGCCTGAGCTATGACACGGCCGTTAAGGACTGAATTTAACCCGAATTGTATTTAAAGCTTCAATTCGTACCGCACAGTAAACACTCTCCGTCGTGTTTATGAAAACCTTTCAGTTAATGCTATACAGGCATATAATCGATGTTCTGAGAACCACACAGAACAGAAGAATACATTCTGTGGGCAGAAATTAACATTTTTTAGTGTTAAAACATGGTGGTGTACAAAGTAGCCACTAGGCTTTGATGAATAACATGAGAACCAAATCCGAGATGTTGGGCTGTCCAGGACACACTCTGCCTTTTATGGCACCCGAAAGCCCATTAGCATGTTCACAAAGCCCCTCCATTGGATCCTATCAGTGCCAGTGTAATCCATTCCACACATTTACACTCTTCTTATTTAAGATCCATTTTAATGTTAACCTTTCATCTATGTTTACGTATTCCAAGTAACCTTTCCCTAAAATGTTTTCGAATAATAGTTTGAGTACGCTCTGCACCTCTCACATTTGTGCTACATGTCTCGCCCTTCTCATGTTTCTTGGTTTCATCGTACTAGTCATATTTAGTAAATATTACAAATTAGATAGTCCCCTGTTGTGCAGTGTCTTCTACCCTAATATCACACTTCCTGTCTTAGATGCACTGTTCTCTTGGCACAACAAAGTCACTAAACAGCTCTATCTTTCTTATGTGGTTCTTGAAATTTATACAATTACAGTATTTGGTGTTTGTCTTCCGCCGTAAAAATGTTGATAACTGTTTCAAAATTTTATAAATTTATTACGAAAATATACGTGATTTGACGGCTAGTATGGGACGTGATGTCGGATTATGTCCAAGCATTTCGGAATTCAGCCTGAAGACTCTGCATTCTGTAACAATATTGCGAACAAAACTCATAATTCAGTTGGGCACTAAACAGCACATATTTACATATGTATCTGTCGGATACTGATATAGATTACTATGTAAATACACGAATGGTAGTTTAATTGTATATTCTGGAACTACTGTCGGATGTTACGTGGATATATTTATAGAAAATATTCCCCCATCATGTTGTTTTGTACCAGAGATTCGAATTCAGCGTCCCTTAAACCGATAGACGCGCATTTATCCTTCTAAGTTACGAGGAGTTTGGTTTATCCCTTAAAAATATACTTTTCCTGAACAGTAGGCAGTGAGATTGTAGTACCTAATAAACTGTGTAAAACAATGCATTACATAACATCTTAAACACTCAACATTACTGGTGCCAAAGTACACTGTTCAGGGGTACAAATCCAATTTTAACCCCCTCCCAATTTAACATTTTCGCATATGCATTGTGTGGGTCGTAATAGCGTAGTCGCTATTTCGACTTGCTACGGACTGGACGTTCCGGGGATCGAATCCCAGTGGGGCCGAGACTTTACTCACTTGTCCAGACCGGCCCTGGGGCCAACCCAGCCTCCTATACAATGGGTACCGGGTCAATCACGGGGGTAAAGCAGCCGGGGCGTGGTGTTGACCACCCACCCTCATCTAGCGCCGAAGTTAAAGAAAGAGTACTCGGGATAGATCTCTAGTCCCCATCAGTGCCTTCGTGGCATGTTGTAGGACGAAGTTTATATTTAGCTGCATATCACTGTGTTCCAAGTTGCCACTTCCAATTTATTTTCTACCAAAATTTTGTATGGGCTTTCTCTCCACCAGAGGTTCGTGCCCAACCTTTCTCAATTTCATAAGTTCAAATGGTGCTTTTCATTGCACGTATGAATGACTCGTAGGACGAAAACACGTTGTCTATGCCCTGACGACCCGCAGATGCAAGAAGGAGGTTTGATGGTGAGGGGTTGTTAGCCCTTTGCCAAATTCCCCCGTCCCTGAAAACGACCCATTGTCGGCTGTCCGCGAGTACTTATTCTGAATTTTCGCATCTGTGTTTCAATATCCCCTCCACCTGACCCTAAGAATATTCAGTGTCGTGGTGACAAGAGACGCGATTAACATGAAAGTTTAAGCATGCTCAGTCAGATGACTTTATTTTATTTCGCGACTTTTTTTGTTGTTTTTCTTTACTTTTACAGTTACACTGCTAACTAATGCAATGGTAATGTATGCTAAGTTAATATTGAAATCCATTTTTTCGCGTTAGGGATTTTTATTCCGCCATCTTCCTGCCGCATCTGTTAATGAGTGGGCATAAACCAAGAGCTGATATCACGTTTACATTGGTCAACATTGACATTCTCCCTAACAAACAAACCATGTTTGCAATTTACTTAATTTAAACTGCTCTCGGAATTTATTACTTTCATGTTATGTGTTTACAGATTAAATTAATTTACTTTGCTCTATTTTATTACTTTGCTGCATATAATTCAAGGCCGTATATAGGATGGGCCAAAAACACCTGGCGGTTTTTTAAATTTGAAAACCAGCGTTCCCGTTACGCGGCGCTTCCATACTGACCGTCGTCAGGTACAATGATGCCTGGAGTTTGGTTGCTGGAGCACTGGTCAGTGCAACACCGCATTGCGTCAGTGGAATTGTTTATCAAATCAGAGTCTGTTACAGCTGTACGGTGTGGTTTTCGATAGCAGTTTCAAAGACGTGTTGGTCGTAGCCGCAACACTCTGCTATTGTGTGTATCGAAATGGCGTCAGGAAGGATCAGTGAAGGATAGTAACCTTCAAGGTCGCTAACGTTCGGCTCGTACACCTGACAATGTGGAGCGTGGTAAGAAACTGCAGTAATGTGCTGAACGACTTGGTGGCCATCTAGAAAGTGTCATATTCAAACAGTAATGAATCGGGTGAATTCTCATGGACGTGGAATGTACCTCCTAGTGTTAATAAAATATTTACACTTTGCTTTAAAGTGTTATTTCTTTAAAAACTCGTCAGGTGTTTTTGGCGCATCTGTATATGTATTGCAGTATAATAATAATAATAATAATAATAATAGGAACAAGACAACAACGCCAAAGTTTGTGCTTAATATTCTAAGGGTGGTTACGTTACGAGAGGTGAAATGATCAGGATTTGTAAGGAGCGTCGGAAATAAGGCATATGTATTTAATACATTTTGCATTTGTTTACTGTACTTGTCTAGACGCCAATCCCAGTGGCCGCACGGTCTAAGGCGTGGGTTTGCGCCCGCCCGCTTGCTGGGATTGTGGGTTCGAATCCCGCCGGGGTATGGATGTCTGTCTGAGTGTAGTGTGTTGTCAGGTAGACTTCTCTGTGTCGGACTGATCACTCGTTCAGAGGAGTCCTACTGAATGTGGTGTGTCTTAGTGTGATCGTGAAGCCGCGATAATGAGGGGGCCCTAGCCCAATAGGGGCTGTTGCGCCATTGGAAAAAAAAAAAGAACTTGTCTAGATAGTCGAATGTCGGTGGATCATTTCTTTTTACGGTTGTGCTGGGCGAATGGTCATTTAGGTGGGGTCTAACAAAAGGATGGTGAACATGGGATAAAGGAGGGGGGGGGGTAGCTTCGTAATTTGTAACATTTACCAATATTTTTGGGTGATCGTAGCAAAAAGAATTATATACACGATACTTGTAACTGACATGCAGATTCGATTGATGCATTCAACGTTTCAGTTGCAAAAACTGAAGGGAAGCGATGAGCTGGTCAAAAATGTCGTGGAATTTCTGGAAAACCAAAGGTTCTTTTTACCGTTTTCACAGAATTCTACTATTGGATCCTGATCTGAAGCATATGAAGATTCAGTTTAATATTATATCCCATCTACGATTAAGTCTTTTAATTGGTCTGTACCAGTCCCATTTTTCTAGTAAAATTTTGCATAAATTTCTTATCTCCAAAACGCATGATATTGTTCTCCCAATGTAATCCTTCTTGATTTGATTTCCTAATAAGGTTTGGTGAAGAGTGGCGAAGGAAGTAGTCATTTATAACTGAAAATAAACGAATATAATTTTACAGTCCATTTTTACTAACCATAAAGGAACTGTGTAAGATTTGTACCCCTGGTAGGAACGCTCAAGCTGTGTTAAAGTAGCAATATAGTAGGAAGTGGCTGGTGGCCGGAAGCACTTAAGTGTGGTGTATCGCCCCATTACCTCGTTTCTGAGACCTCTGCAGCAGGAACTGGAGAATGTCACATGCACTGCCAGATCTTTCCACGTTCTATCGATCCTGTGTGTTATGGGTATATACTGTGGCTATTTCCTAAGACGCAATGGCCAGTTTGAATCACCTCAATCTTTGACCCTGTCGAAATATTTCCTAGCAGGTTTTACTTGGATTTTTCCCATTATGTTATTCCATTCAATTGCGTTTTACTTGGTTGTCCTCCTATTATTTCGAATCTTTCCGAGATTTACAGTAGGCAGTTGCCTTCTGCTTATTCATACGCCTTTTAGTTTCCTTTCCTTCCATTAACTTTGTTTCTACCAGTGTAAATTGTCGAGATAAGGTCCCACCATCATCCATTCTCAACTATGTAGCCCACCCAAGATATTCCAAATAAGTCAGAGCGAATACCTACCGTATATTAATCCATAGTATGATTACATTTACACGCGTGTAAGTACTGAACTAAATATCTTTTATGAGAACTGCAAATATCAACAACCTGAATTCTGTTCTGAGTCATTTGAATTCAGTTTACGTCTGCAGCACAGGCCTACAGTCTCGGATACATTTTAATATCACCATACCATTAATAAATTTATAACCAACTGATACACAATTGAACCACTTTTATTGTAGCGTCTATATTATTATACGCCCCTACATACGTTTCGGACCTCAGTCCATCCTCAGGGGGTCTCGTTCGTAAAAGCCACTAAATCAAATACATGTTGTCAAGGGACATATAGCACGTATGTACCACTATTGTGGTAAAATTTTCTTAATATAATGGTAAAAATATTAAAACATAGTTTTTTATGTTAGAAACCTTATTAAAAGATTTGTGTACTGGTTGTATAAAATATGCGGATGCGGAAATACTGGCTTATATTTAAGCGTCTGGATGTGCGTAATGTTTCATAGTGTGTGTCTATGGCTTAGGATGTTGTATGTACTGTCTGCCAGGTTACGGAATGTTGTGTGGAGACTGCATTTTATACAACTAGTACACAAATCTTTTAATACGGTTTTTAACATAAAAAACTGTGTTTTAATATTTTTACCATTATATTAAGAAAACTTTACCACAATAGTGGTACATAAGTGCTATATGTCCCTTGACAACATGTATTTGATTTAGTGGCTTTTATGAACGAGACCCCCTGAGGATGGACTGAGGTCCGAAACATATGTAGGGGCGTATAATAATATAGACGCTACAATAAAAGTGGTTCAATTGTGTATCAGTTGGTTATAAATTTATTAATTCATAAAGATGCACGGTGATACTAATATGAAATCACCATACCATATCCACCTCTGTCCTTGAAATGTTTATTTTCCTGAATGCTGTAAATATTTGTTCCTTTACGTACACTTATATGCAGTGTACAATGTATCGTGTACCCAACGTAATCAGGTATATATAGAATGTTC
This sequence comes from Reticulitermes speratus, assembly GCA_021186555.1. NCBI lineage: Eukaryota > Metazoa > Arthropoda > Insecta > Blattodea > Rhinotermitidae > Reticulitermes > Reticulitermes speratus. The sequence goes on from JAJKFL010000330.1 coordinate 8,578,682, forward strand.
CCCATAAGGTGAGCCGAATTTCATTATATTATTGTATGAGTCACTTTGAGCAAAAACGCTGCATAGACATACGACCGATTGTCATCCGTTGTATCTCTATGAGCTTTTTAATATTTCAAGATTTTATGCGATATGTGCGAGTGCAGCGAGCCATGGAGTCCGAAGAGGCAATGATGAAATTGTCAGAAAGTCAACAAATTCTCTTTTGAGACTTGCGTACTGAAGGGCGGAGGTCATTTTGAACAGTAATCTAATCAGTGTAACATAGTCTTACAGAAAGTTGATATTCTTTGATATCATCCTAATTAGAACTGATTTTTTCTTCCGTGTCGTGACGTAACAATGTAAAGTAACATAACATAACCCAAAAAAGATGTATTTCTTCCTTGGTGTTATCTGACACAATTTTCTTTTGATGTTGCACATCCAGTTGGGTACACTGCTGACTTTGTTTGTGCTGTTATTGTACCATCGGTTAAGACTTACTAAATATCTGCCCTTTGTAGTATTATCTGACCCATAACTTTCTTTTACTTGTACAGTATGGTAATGAAAATTTTAGAATATATGTACATATATGTATATTCTAACATTTTCTGTTACAGTGATATACGTACATTTTCATAGCGGTGTAACGGTTGATAATAGGACATGTGTTGATATAGCATTTTTAATCAAAATGTCTGAAATAACAACATCCTTAAGTTTGGTCTACCTTATGCGGTAAAGCCTGTATATATTTTACTATTAAAATAAATACACATTTTTATAGAATTTAAAGAAGAATTAAGCAAGTTAAGTCTTCTATCACTATTGTAGTGGCTAGCATAAAAATTAATATTGAGACGAAACCCATTCCTACCGTCGCCCGTGCAACTGAAATGTATTTTAATGTTGTTTATTTAACAATCGTGTCAGTAGCTGTGCCTATATATCGTCAGACAGTAGGATGATCAATGAATGATTATGGAAGATACGTGGAAGAAATATGTTGTGGCCTGTTTCGAGGTACTTTTCTGGAATTCGCGTGGAAGGCGATATATCGCAGTTAGTGCAATCGATGTTCCGGTCGAGATTTGAATCGGGAATCTCCATAATGCAAGTCAGAAGCGTTACCATCTGAGCCAATCTGTTCGGTGTCGCTAGTGTAGAAAATGAAATAATTAAATGAACGTAGGCAGTACCAATGTAAGTATACTTTTTTTTCCCAATGGCTCGACATCCCCTTGGGGCCTAGGCCGCCTCATTTTTCGAGGCTTCACAATCACAATTTTAGAAACACCACACTCGGTAGGACTCCTCTGGACGAGGGACCAGCTCGTCGCAGAGACTACCTGACAACACACAACACTCACAAGAGACAGACATCCATGCCCTAGGCGGGATTGGAACCAACAATCCCAGTAAGCGAGCGGCCGTAGACCCACACCTTAGACCACGCGGTCACTGGGATCGTAAGTATAGCTTATCACCTGAAAATCAGAGATGAGGCACCACCGAAACATCCTGTGCAGTGTACATACCTGAGACAGTAAACAGTGTTCAACATAATTGATCGTCGTGTTATTAAGGTACATCACAAGCACACCTTCCTAAGGTAACGATGTTGAACTAAATGACCTTGCCTAATTTAAGGTAAGATCGCAGTATTTGGCTAGAGGAACTGAATAAAACCACGAAAACCTCAATTATGTTTGCGAGATTTGAGGTTCCTACAGCTCTGTTGCCAAAGACGCAAGTCCTCCGGAATACAGTGCCGTGTCGACTGGTAAATATTCCCCGAAATTACGGAGAAATGCAGTGCCCCCATCTTCAGAGTCAGACAGTCGAAGACTTAACTACTCTTCTCCGAAACATCGTTAACTATTTATCAGTAGACGTAGTGTGACATCCCAGAAGATTTTAACATTCCTCAGTCAGAATTGTTGGGGTCGAACCGGACACTTCCGAGTATAAATCAGAAGCATTACAACTCTAGCCACGTTCTTTGGTGGACACGACTTTAAAGCACGCTCTACGTAACACCTAGAGTCCATCTGACTTTAGTGTATATTACAAGCCTCGTAGTCTAAATGATTAGCATGGGAATGTCATCAAATAAAAGGACAACTCTTCTGTGAATTCTGAGTCCTTTTGTCGATAATTCGTAGAGATGCTGCGGGCGACAGCCTTGATGACGAAACTGGTTTCAGTGCGTATTGATTGCTGTGACCATTTGCTGAATAGCGACAGAAGCCGCATGGGGAGGTTTCATTGCACGTGTCGTATGTTTCAACAGATTTCTAACGGTATCATTTTATCCCCGTGCCGATCTCAGTGGCCGCGCGGTCTATGGCGTGGGTTTGCGGCCGTTCGCTTGCTGGGATTGTGGGTTCGAATCCCGCAGGGGGCATGGATGTCTGTCTCTTGTGAGTGCTGGGTGTTGTCAGGTAGAGGTCTCTGCGTTGGGCTGATCACTCGTCCAGAGGAGTCCTACCGAGTGTGGTGTGTCTGAGTGTGATTGTGAAGCCTCGATACTGAGGAGGCCCTGTCCCACTAGGGGCTGTTGCGCCACTGGGAAAATCATTTTATCCCCTTCCTATTTGATTCTCATCGGCAACTCCAACAATATAATTTCACAGTCATCAATTTTATGTGATTCATCCCTTTGTGTTTATTTTTGTTCACAGTCATTATTGTCGCTAGTGCAAAGACCTGTGCGTCTAATGCTAACGCTTTAGAGTACATTAATTATCATTGCTGAGGTTTTCTAAATTTCCTCAGTCTCTGCTGTTGAATGGCCGCCTTAAAATCAGCCACGATTGCTTCCTTCCAAATTGTTTGTCCCCTCACCTGCTTCTGTTGCTGTATGGTTTATAACACATTTATGAAACCGCGTCGTCATTTGTATACCAATAATTAAACACGGACTCTACCCTAATCTTACGTCTGTTCAAGAAGAGGACTGTCTAATATTTATGGTAGATGGAGCTGCACTGCAAAGTGGTTTGTACTCGCGGTTACTGTGACACTTGCACACGGATGTACGTGTATTCTCTATTCGTTTAATTTTATCAGATTCCCTATAAACAAATTATCAGAAATGTAACCGCTTCAAGACTGGAGTATCTAAATCATACACAAAAATTCAGTTCCTACCTCAAGAAGAACACAGCCTGTCCCCATTATGAAGGTAAAACAATTAATACTGTTTAATGATGTAATCAGTGTTTATTGTGAGAATCATAAGAAACACGTAAATACAACGTGTAGGGAACCTGCAGAGATTCTTAGTACTACAGCAGGTGGTGCCAATAATTGTCATTGGGCTTTTTATTGTACCAAAATTTTAATAAACACACGTGTTTCCGTGCAAATTTCAGGGCCCTCAAGTTATTAATGCCGGTATTTGTGCCGCTTGGCAATTTATTATCATTTATGCTAGGAATGGATAAGTATGGAGATAAGATACTGCTGCCGTCCTTCTAGAGTCAACGTCTCTAGATGTGTTTTTTCCGCAGGCAACGGAAAACACAGGCGTGGTAATCAAACTCGTCAGGTTCGGTAGGTATGATGTCTTATCGTCAGGGATTATTGTCGTGTGGAACGTCGACGGACTGTCGTCATACACTCCACGCTGCACTCCAAAATTTACACCAAAAAAATTAAATTGGTATTTTAAACACTTCCCCACTTTATTTTTATTCCGTAGCACTCAATACAATTCACTTCTGCAATATTGACAATTTTTAGCAACGTGTGTTTTCATTTATTATATTTTAGTTGAGCAGAAGCCGACAATCTTGTGTCACAACTTATTTCCTTCCCAAAACTCCACCAGATGAACCAACAGAGCCCGTCTTGTTCCCCTACATCTCGTTGACCCCCAGTACAATTACTCCCGTTCTCCAAAACTCAACATTAATCCTATTGGTCGAAATTTAATTTTGAAATGAAATCTCATAGGTCGAATTAGAAATTTTTAAATATATGTCCCATAATTGGCCAACTAACCCAGTGCTGTAGGTCTCTGCATCAACTTCAGACACCCCAACTCCGCTGTTAACGTTCTGTAGAGGGTCATTTATGACGCAACGGCTGGTAGCTTCCCTAACATTTATGGGTGTTCAAATTCATGTATAATGTTTTCTTAACAAAGCGTTTCCTTCATAAAATTTTTAGAAAACCCGGGGATTGACGAAAGCCAACAAGTTCTTTTAGTTTCTTTGACTACTCTCTCCCCCCCCCCCCCCCACCTAGTTTATGGCTGCAGGTCTGACCCTCCTTTTCGAGTTGCGTCTTCCTACGCCTGATGTCCTAATTGTTTGCCAAAAAAAACTAGGATGTCCACCAAGACGATGAATAGGACTCGAACCCAAACTGTCCGGTAACAATACACTGAAGGTGCATGGCTGTTGTAGCGAACTGCATGCAGATTATGTAATTAGGTCGAAAGCTACAAGGGGGCTTACACAGACACGTGAACATATGTTACCTGTTTCTTGGAGAATAACTGAATAATGAAGTACTAGGGGCGGTCATAAAATAAGTTTACGATTTATATATATTTGGGTTTTTTATTTTCGTCTCTAATGTGAACAGTATAGATTTAATTGTGCTGCTATCCCACTGCTTTTCCACATAGTCCCTGCCTCAGTTGAGGCATTTATATTATCATGGGACGAGCTTTTTATTCCCTGTTAATGTAAGTCCATTTCACTTGATATCATCCATCGTGCCATCTCGCGATCATGTTAAATTGGTGGCCGCCAAGTTTGCTTCAGCACTGGAAACGGATGATAATTGCTGGGCGCCAGGTCAGGGCTGTATGCAGGATGCTTCAAAGTTCTTCAGGTATGAAATTATATTCCCTGTAGCTATTTTCTGATTGAACCTCGTATGGTAAGAGGAATTTCCTCTATTTTTAAAATCCAAAGTCAACATTCATGTGGAAGATAAAAACAAATAAAATATTAAGTTATAATTTTAGTATAATGCAAATTATACAAATATTGCGCGAATGATCACAATAAAAGCCTTTGTAAATGTGCAAAGAATAGAAAAATTCTTCTTTAGTCGAAAACTAATCGCTTCTCTGAACGTGATGAGCCGTCTTCTTTCAGGCTGCCTCTTCTGCAGCAAATTAGATTGCGATGTAACAATGTTCCTTCGACTCACAATTTCAGACAAGTTGCACGTCTCTTCTTGTTTCCAGCTTCACGCTGTAATAAGCTTTATTTTGCAGTAAAGAATAGTTGGAAAATGCTAGGGCCAATTTAGCTTCTTGTTGTTGTATGACTAGAAAACATATTTAATGACGTCTCGTTATACGCGAAAACAGGCTTGAGGATTCTTTGTACTTCAGGAATAAGTATTCCACGAAATAAATGCCCTAACTGATCCTGTTTGCCGTTCTTAAGAAGTTCTACGTTAGTAACAGAGATCCTATTTCTTTATTTAATTATTCATAAAGATGAATGGAAAGTTAAAGTCATATGCTAGCCGTAGTTAATAAAGTTCCGAGACGCGCTCTGCACCGTATTTTATCGTATTTCCGTTAGTATATTACAAATATAAAACTGTGTAACGATGAACAGATTTTCCTGCTCTTTTGTTAAACTCCTAAAATTTGAATATATTGGAAAAGGGACTGCTTCTTGAGGCCGTTGTTTTGTGTCTTGGAGAGAACATAAAAATAACGTTTATCGAGTCACGTTTCAAATTAAAGCTTTAATTATTTCCACATTTAATATCACGTATCGATAATTTTAACGATGAGCCTTGTTGAGGGTATTTTTAAGTCCCAATGTGACTCATGTAAAGCTGACACGGATCAGCCGAAGTTCAGATCCTCGATCCAACTGGCTTCATTGCTTTCCTATTAACCTGCGCTTTATTTCTCTGTTAGGTACTTAGACGTGCATTAATCACTCAGACACTGCGCGTTCTAAATTACAGACAAGTTTTACTGCAGACTAAGGCAGTAACGTCAGTATCGTATGAACATTATAACGAAACCAATAAAGTGTAAAAGTAGTCATTCAATATAAAAACAATTTTCACGGCGTCTACTGTTTGCGCCATATTCCCGAATATTGCCTCTCAGCCTCACAGTTGATAGCCTAAGTGTTAGCCGTGTACATAATTACTGATACGGGAGGTAAAACGAGAAACGGGTATAAAAATATTTATGATTCAGTTTATTGCCAGAAATATCGCGTTCTTTATACAAATGCTCTGTTTAATGATTTGTGTTATATGCTACGGCGTTTTAACGTCTTGTAATAATGATTACAGCTAATACCTTTGAATAATTTATAGTTAATAAAAGTTATTATTTTTTATTTTTTTGTGTTGCATACAAAGTAAGATGAAATATAAGCCTCTGTATTTATGTATGTTTTAGAGTGAGATTAATCTCAGACGAAAATTGAGACGATTGTATGTAGGTCATTGCGTAACATAAAAATTAGGAGGTTAAATTTTGTGGAGCAGAAAAAAGTTCATGGTAAGTAGATCCTTTGTAAACACGTCATGGTGCAATTGAAAATTGTTAGCACTCCAGTTTGAAATAACTGCAGATGTTCATTATCGTAATGTCTTAGTTTTTCCAGAGGTCAAGGACTGTGTGATTATTCGAGCTGTGTGATTCTTTTTTTTTTTCTGAGGCGCAACAGACCAACTCACGTCTAGGCCTCCTCATTGTTGAGGTTTCTAGATCACACACGATTAGACACAGCGGCGCGCGGCAGAACTCATCTGAATGTATGATCAGCTCGTCGCTGAGGTCACCTACTCAACACACAAGAAGCACAAGAGACGAACATCCATGTCCTCAGCGGGATGCGAACCCGCCATCCCAGCAAGCAAGTGGCCGCAAACCTACACCCCAGACCGCACGGCCAGTGGGATCGGCGAGATGTTTGATTACCTCCCGCATTGTCCTGCATTTTAAGGAGGAATATTCTGCAGTCGACTTTGCTAGTACTTGTCACTCATCCATCCATATTTATACGCGGAATTTTTAGTTATTTTACGTATTTAATACACACTGCTGTGCTGATAGTTATAAGCTTTTGACGTAATTTTCATGTGCTTGTAATCGATAGTCTACACTCTTACCAAGTAAGCAAGCGATGGAGGTATTTGCTCTGCCAGATAGATGTTAGTATAAAATACGGTACGTAATTGAGTCCTTTGACTTATGTTTTTTATAGTTTTTCTGAATTTGTCCACTGTACGACTGCTGTTTGTTAATGAGGATCCTATGTGCATAATGCATTTGTCATATTATATGAGTGAAAGCAGCAGACCTGAGGAAAGACTAGTCTTTTTCTTCTATTCTACGAATTACGTATGTGGCTTGATATAGAAGGCCCTCAACCAGAACTATGTGTTCTGACGATTGGCAATTTTATTTTGCTACCTATCAGATTATAAGGCGCACTAAACACGCCTCACTTCAAAGCAGAGGGAACAAAATGTAGTTGTCTCTCCCCTTTCCAATAAATGAAATGTATTCAAATTTCGAAGAAGCCTTTGTTCTGGAAGCACGTTCAAATTGTATGAAGTGGTCAAACAAAGCGTCGGCTCTCTCTGAGGCGTCATTAGCGGTAACGCTTGGCCCCTTGCCTTCTCTCCAAACTGTAATGTCCGGTCTTACTTTGACCTCACAGGAAAAGAGCGAATTATTTGAGAATTGATAAGAATGGGCCAACGTTCTGTGTTAATGAGCAATTCACAGTACTTTGTTTTTCTCTTGGACCAGCACCAATAGATTTTAAAGAGACCACGGTTTCCCATTCTGTCACAAATTCTCATTACGAGATTGATTTGGGATGTAAAACCAACAAATTTTGGAATCTGCGGGTGATATTTAATTTATATAAGTGTTAAGTCGTGGTCTCCTTAAGACCTAATGGATCACTATGGACCGATGTGACGATTATCTTACGTTTTTTAATGCTGTCACATCAAAATTATGGCGGAAATTCGTCATTTCTGTGGATGATTAATTTGATGATCAGGCGTTCTTCAGTTCAACAGGTAAGCTATAGAACCTACGAAATTATATACAAGCAATTTTATGCAATTTTGTTGAATGTTTAAGCTTCCTGGGATGTTAATCCATCAGTAAATAGTTACTAACCTTTCGAAGGATGGTAGCTCCTTCATTTTCGGAGTCAAGTAGTCAGCACTAGGATCCTTCCAAACGTGGCTGACTTTAAAGGTCTACACCGCCTAACATCCCAGAAGACTTGAATGCTAAACGGCAATTCTGGTGTGAGTTTCCCTCACGAAACATACAGAAATTATGGAATTTCAGTACTCCAATGTTTATCGTACGTACATGCTGTGGTCAAATACCTGAACGTTTCTAAATCATCGGAAATTTTACGAGGCCACTGTATCAACATTTCAACCCTAGTTTTCAATTGGTACATCCTGTTATGCAGTGTTTGTAATGAATGAATGAATGCATAAATAAATAAATGTTTAAAGAACTCAGTTCGTACAACAATGTTTATAAATTAAGATACGCTCTTTGTAGTTTAGCTCCAAGTTCCGGCTCTTTAATGAGTCATCTTCAGGCTAATATGAATGCATTTACAGAAGCATGCTGTGTGCATCACTTGATGTTGTCCGTAGCTTAGTTTCTTGAGTTCAATGATATTAACCTGAAAGTTGCTCACGAAAGAGCCGAAACATGTAGCTGAACTGCAAGTATGTTAATTACTAAATGTTGCTGAGCCGACTGTGATCTCTAAACGTATATTTACTGAAAATTCTCAGTTAGTTCCTCTTGTGTCTTGCCTTCCATCTCTGCAGCCAGAGACGACTTGGCCGGTCACCCTATTGCCTTAACTCCATTGCACTTCCATAGTGTCCCCAATTTTCCGGCTCGTTGTTCGCAAAGTGATTTTACCCGCTTAGCTAGCTGGCTGTTGAGTTGCTCATAGCTCCTGTCTCTGTAAGCGCATGTACTACAAAGAGGTGTCTTACACTAGGACTGCCTGGTCTGCCATACCGTCAGCTGCACTTCATTGATCGTAACTGCAGTTAGGAGCAGCGTCGTTGAAAATGTGGAATTTTCTCGGAACTGGATTAGCCTACTTCATGGGTGTGAATCATTAGGACCTAGGTAAAAATCCTGGTCCAAATAGAGACAAACTTATGTTGCTGGAAAAGCATCATTAAATAACCTAAGAACCATTCCAAAGTCTTCGTATTATCTTTAAGTAATTACGTTTTACCTGCCTTTACGTTGTCAAGAATTACAGAATTTGTGGAAAGCATATTTGAATAGAGCCGATCCCAGTGGCCGTGCGGTCTAAGGCGTGGGTCTGCGGCCGCTCGCTTACTAGGATCGTGGGTTCGAATCCCACCGGGGGCATGGATGTCTGTCTCTTGTGAATGTTGTGTGTTGTCAGGTAGAGGTCTCTGCGACGAGCTGGTCCCTCGTCCAGAGGAGTCCTACCGAGTGTGGTGTGTCTATCAGTGTGATCGTGAAGCGTCGTAAAATGACGAGGCCTAGGCCCCTAAGGGGTGTCGAGCCATAGGAAAAAAAAAAGAAAAAAATATTTGAATAGACCTTTATAATGATACATCGATGGACAAACTGTACTTTGAAAACATATATTTTTGTAATACACAGTATTATTCAAGCTCAATGCTCAGGTATTGCCAGCATTATAAACATTCGAACTTCCACTAAGTTCGAGACACTGGAAGATAAAAGCATTTATAGCTGGCTTCATGGTGCAGTGTTAAGTTTATTGCCAGACTGTGTAACGTCTCGTAAATCCGTTACAAGATTTGTGATTGCAGAGACAAGCTTACTGTGGCAATGAAAAGTCCAATGAACGTGTTTCGTATCTCGTTATATTAAACCCCTTAATACATAATCTTTCAAGGCGCTAAACATTTACTTATTATGTTAACAGCCTGTTGATGCTGCTCATAGAACCTTGACAGCTTCTGCAATACCTCCTAAACCTCAATCCATTCCACTATCTAGAAAAATACGACTTTATTCTCGTAACCCTTTGAAAACTAAATCAGTTTACATCACATAATGATTCAGTTCGTATTACACAGGAGACATTGCTCTTTTGCGTGATTTCATTTTCATTCATCATTTTTCTTGGACTGCCTGACCAGTGAATATGGGATCGATAGTTTGTCCCGAAACGTCGGTAGGTAATTACCATTCTACTCTGCGTAAAATCTTAGATAAGCGCAGATCTGAGTATTATTTTATTAGAAAGACCAGACGCTGATTTCTGTGTAGAGAAGTAGTCTTCATTTATTGTGCAATCATATGGAACATAAATTCAGTGTGCAGACAACGTGTAGAGTTTACGTTATATTGACCGTGCATTCTATAGCAATTGGAGGTTATTTATTTATCATACCAACTCATGCACAATTTTTACAATATTATTACTTCACCCCTATACATATTTCGGCATTCAGAATGCCATCCTCAGGGGGGTCATGCTTTTAACACTGTGACCCCCCTGAGGATGGCATTCTGAGTGCCGAAGTACGTATAGGGGTGAAGTAATAATATTGTAAAAATTGTGCATAAGTTTGTATGATAAATAAATAACCTCCGTGTAGAGTTTTTAGTGTTGAACCTGGTGATATTAACTTTTATACTAATTACACAGAAGTTCTAGTTTTATTTTTCTTCTTCCTGTTATGTACAGCCACTCATTGTCTTTATTGACATTACTTTATTTTTCCAATCAATTTTTTTTCTAGTCTCCTGTTGCCCTACAATAGCAGGGAGTAGGAATGTCAGTCACTTTCTGGGGGAAAATGAAAAGAGCGATTTAATTTTATTTGGTCGTGAAGCCTCGATAATGAGGAGGCCTTAGCCCACTAGGGGCTGTTGCGCCATGAAAAAAAAATTAATTTAATTTATTTATATTGCAACTTCCGGGTTATTCTGCTGGTTATTGGGAAACTTTGAGGTGCAGCTTACTTTACAAGTATTTGAAGTAAAATTGCTCGAAAATTATTTGGACCTAAGAAAAATGAATTATGTTGGTAGTAAAGGACAGTATAGAAGAAGGAACTTTGTGGTTTTTTACAAGCCATCCAATGATACTTGAGTACTAAAATAAATGGGGCTACGATGGACCAGACGTATAACTCGGTATGTAGAGACTTTCTCACTTAATTAAGTGCTGCGCCGCGACAACGTATGGGAGAATGGAAGTAAAGCTCCATTTAATCGTAACCTTATCTCTAGATGGAGGTGAACTGTGAACTTCACGCACCGGTCGCGTTACCTCCGAGGAAAGAGCGTCTGTCACCCACAGGACACGGGTTGGGTGGGTCCTGGGCTGGTCTGGACGATATGAACAAGAGAGAAAGCTCTTTTTCTGCTGAAAATCGAACCCGCACGCCTTGATCAAGCAGCCAGTATTCTAGTCACCATATTGACTGAACTATTTGAAAGAAGGGAAATGGATACATAATTTTGATCCTGAAATCTCTTACAATGTTTGTAATTTTTCACCGTAATCGCCATAATATCGAGGAAGCCCATAATACTGTATGGGAGTTTGAATTGTAGGAATAAGAAATAGGTACGCCCACCGGTTTAAAGCCCTTCCATGGATAAGTGAAATTTTGTGATATTGGCTAGCGTTAATTTAGAGGGCTCAGGATATATATGCCTACATTATCTTCACCTCTGGCTCGGCTTTAATTAAGGAGTGTAATAACAGGCATGCAGTTAATATAGCATACCGGTAGCGTACCGTGAAATGTAAGGTTATGCATTCTTTAATTTCCTAAATACTTAAAGTGGTTTGTCGCTTTTGCATTTTCCACGTGTATTGGAGGAAGAATGTCCCATTTTACTATTTGGAAACCCTGGATTTGGCCGTTCTGAGCTTCTCCATGACCTTACTCAGAAAGTGCAAGAAAACATCTTTACAATACGAATGATGCTGTCATTTCTAATTTCTGTACCCGTTTTATTCATAATTCATGAATTTGTTCCCGTTTCATCCATAAAACACGTGTAAGAGTTGGGAGACTTGAATATTAAGTACGATGGTCGGTCAGAAAATAAGCCTGCAATGCGTATATTTTGGGTTGTTTATTTTCGGCCCTAATACGAACAGATTTAACTGTCTCCTGGGGGTAAAGGCGGCCGGAGCATAGGGCTGACAACCTTGTCACCTTCATATACGGATTGTCTAGAACTCCTGGGAGCTTCAAACTCTTGGAGCGCTAAAGGCCTGTCCAGGCCTGTAATGGAATAGCTCGACACAGATGGTAATCGCTCGGCACCAGATCGCGTCTGTATGTGGAATGTTCTAAGGATATTTAGTTACCAAATTATATTCGAAGTAACTTAATTTCTGACTGGTCGTCGTGTTCTTCCTGTACTGTGCGTACCCAACATGGATCTGAAGTGACAATAGATTGGTCGAATATCATAGGTAAGTAAAGTCGGTCAGGAGAAGCAGCGTTAACATGTTGTAACCTATTATTTCGGCAGCGCTGTGGCAAGACAATTTAAAACATCAGTCACGGAGTCAGAAGTCACAGAGAGCCATGTCAGAGGAGCAGAGTAGCTGCTGAATCGCAGGAATGCCATGTTTTGCTTAAAAAAACCTGAACCGAGTGAGCTGTGTGCACGGGTGCATTGTCGACATGCAGAGCCCACGCGCGAGATTCCCGTTTTTTTGGCCTCTTGCGACAAAGAGCGAGCCTCTGTCGTTTCACAACTTCAACACAGCAATGTTGATCCACTGTTTCACCTTCGGGGGCGTATTCATATTTAACAGCCCCTTCCATGCGCGTTGACGGTCGTCCGGATCGCGGATCGTCATCGACTGAGTTTCGGTCTTCTTTAAACCTCTTAAACCATTCAAACGTGTGAGAACGACTCAAGCACTCATCACCAAAAGCAGTTTTTAACATTTAAAAAGTCTCCGCACCGTTTTTCCCAAGTTTGACGCAAAACTTGATGCACACACGCTGTTCCTTCTCTTCCGACATTTTGAGCGCGGCCCGAAATGCGACGAGGCACAGGTACACGTGCTCATTCGACAAAAGCTGGAAAGGCACTGCCTAATGGCCTCGAGCCGTCCTTTGTGCTGTGGAGAGAGGACCCTCAAGGCCACTTTCCAACAAAGAGGCGCCTCCCAACTCCTTCCCCTAGCGGAGTTACGGAACCAGTCTCGGAACTTATTGATCACACCTTGTACATCACCGAAGGTCGTATGTGTTGGGTGGAATTCTTGCTATTTATTCGGGAGGTCTCGAACTCATGTGTCATCCTTGACAGAAGAATTTTATTTTCCTCAGTACTCGCTTGCAGATTCAGTGATAGTACCTGAAATTAGGCCAGGTCGCTTGCTTCCAGATTTTCAGTTATTCGTTCATCGTGCGTAATTCAGTAGTATGTACACTGAGCTACTGAAGTGTCGTTACATGAATTTTAAATTAACAAATATATTTTTGTATATTCACGAGCACTTGTATTATTTTTGTTTTTTTACACCAGCTTATTTTAAAAATAATAGTATTTAGACGATTAAATTACATTTGATATATGTTTTATTTCCTCTAACTACTTTTTTGTCATTTCCAGTGAATTAACTATCTTTTAACAATCGAGTTTAACTGGCAAAAGTTAAGATTTATACAACTCAGAACGTTACTTTCCTCGTTCCCGATTTCTCTAATTTTGTATTTGGATTAATAATTAATGGCATGAGTCAATTTTCGGTTCGGATATATTATTTATTACCACGTTCATGCACTAGGCGATTTTGCAGCCCATATTTTAGTAATGTGTGTTGGCGTGTCTTGAAGCAAAATCAGACACAGTGCTGTGCTAGCCTGATTGAGTAGTCTGAAAGATGTAGCCGTAGTGGCAGTACCATAAACAAAATAACACATTTGCAGTGAAGCGTTTACTGTAGGTTGATCAGCGTGTAGGCTGCTTACGGGTGTTTCATGTAGTAACCTTATTATGTTTATCGTGGTAAAACGCACAAAAAATCTATTGTTATCAATCTTCTGAAATGAAGTTTGTACAGCTATCCGTTTGTTAATGGTCATTATAACCATGCATATGACTTCTTCACTTTGATGTCAGCAGTCAACCTGATAGATGGATTTGCTCAACGGGAGGCAAAATTCAAAGTCATCATCAGGCCACTGGCACCCACTGCGACACAGAATTGTATAATTGTACCAGACTATTACTGTTGCCTAGCGGGGATGCTATTGTGACGACCGAGCTGCTCCCTTTTGACCCTCCCTTTCTTGTTTCACGACCCTTATATAATCCCTTTTAACGCGGCGCCCAATGGAAACTCCATCTCTCAGACTGGTATTTCGCGATTGGTGGTGAGGATATAAAAGCTATTCGGTCCATTTCAGTAGCAATAAATTTAGATGACGACTGTTGGGATTTAGCACAAATGGCTTGTGTATCACGGTTGCCAATTTGACTTTTATTGTTTAGAATTCTCTTTCACGTTTGACGTTCGTGGGCTTCATGTTTTCTCCATATGCTTCCACTATCTGATGGTCTATGAAGTGTCACTGATTAATCGGAGAGAAAGTTACTTATTATACTGTTACTCTTTTCTGCTTTTCTCTTTGTTTATGCTTGGGTTTGCTGAAACTCGGGCCTTCTGAGATGCTGCAACCTTACATGCCCACCTTTGAACGCGGTACTGCTTACACCTATAAAGATTATACCTTCGCATCATATAGGCTTTTCTTTGTGTTATTTCATGCTGCTGTCATATACAACCAGATGTTTAGTACTTCCCCTTTATTTGCTGGTAGTTTCTGAAACTGGGGCTTGCAATATTGAGACAAAAATACGTTTCATCTAAATTTAAATTTACAAGCGCCATGTTTTGTTTTGCATTACAGAGTTAGGAACGATACCTTATTAAAGTACAAAGTAACCGTAGAGGTGGGGCAGACGTATTTGTTGCAAATTTTGTGCTTTCTATTATGGGTTATGAAGTGGAGATCTGTTAGTGTAGATGATCACTGTTCACTGCTACTTCCTTGGCTTGCGGTGCATACCGTTCATTGGTAGAGCGGTTTTTGTGTGTGTGATTTTGAACTTATCATACTTTGTGCTGATGTACATGTCGAAGTGGAGATATTACAAGTGCGTTTCTGGTACTGTCATTTTTATTGTGACGCAACTTTTTGCTATTAGTACACTACACACCGTTCTTGACTGGCATTACAAGGCTTTTGTGAAGCGAAGGATTTTGGAGAGGTTTTCGATTGGAGGTCGGCTGTCCTGTGTTTCCTGCTACTGCGGTCTGACTGCAATCAGAAGGCCTTCTGGAGGGCGTCCCATAATGAAAGGCGTAGGGCAACAAAACAAATGAACCCAAAATTTGCATATTCCATAGGCATTCAGAGAAATCACCTTACAACACCTTACTATTGGTACTCAACAGCTACGACACTGGACTGCGCAGCCGAAACAGCGTTTTGAAGGCGTGACTACTGTTCCAACACCTCTGAATGACAGGCCCTGGACCCCGCATGTCTCAACAAGAAAACACGCCGCAAACGGATTTCGTCACCCGCCCAACCACGAGTTGTTGGCATGCATCGCAAACACCGGGAGCCTCATATTCACCCCAACGCAGAGCTAACATACACAGAACCCTTAATCCTCGCCCGTAAAAGATCGCAATTTTACGTCCACACTAGATCACGTGTTCGGTCATACTGTTTAAGATGTAATAATGATAAACCAGTGATCATACAGGAAATGGTATCTCATTACTTACTAACGACAGGTAATACCCCTTGAGCCTCCATATTGTATTTTGTATACAACTTATGATACCTGATGATGGCGTGAAGGTTTTCGGCCGAAATATGTCGTCCATGTAGAATATTACAGTAAAGAGTTGTCTAGGAAATTATTCTCACGCTTTCTGAATTTCATTTCCTTATGTAAACGTTCAAGATCCCAGTTTCTCTTACCTGACACCCCACTAAATTCAGTATATTTTGTCTGAATTTTAAAACAGCCACTCGGACCGCGATACGATTTTGCATGTGTCTGTATGTGTATGTATGTCGTGTAGGTCTACATAAATATATCTTTGTGAACCGCTTGTTTCTTGGACTTTGTCCATCGTCTTTAATGTGAATGAAATGAAAAAAATGAATGAAAAGATGGCTCTTCTTCCGTCTTCAGGCCTACTCAGGTGGGTCCTGTTGATTAAGCTAGTCTCAATCACTGGACAACTCAGTCAGTGGAAGAAGAGCCATCTTCCGAAACGTAGTGAATTTTAGATTTTTATATGTTTTTTATACTTTACATTTTATATTTTATATTTCATTCACATTAAAGACGATGGACAAAGTCCAAGAAACAAGTGGTTCACAATGTTATATACCATCGTGAAAACCTTTTAGAATTCATATAAATATATCTGTCTACCCATCTATCCAACTGCGTAGCCATCATTCCATTCTTTCATCGACGTATCTTTGAATCCATCCGTACATTCATTATACCATCCAATTACGTATGGAAGAGTGGGTCCAAGTGACGGAAACTTAATTTATCCCTGTCAAATGCTGCAGTCTGTCAGCACTTTCGTTGCTACACATAGAAGTGTGTAACACATTACAGTTGAAAATTACTAAATTTTGAACATTCTGCCTCAGCACTGGGGAGCTCGAGGGATTTTCAGCCTGTTGTTTGTGAGTTTGTATTGTACTTAATTTGCAGTAACTTCAGAAGTGTGATTCTGTAATACTTCATGACACCTCAGTTACAGTTTTGTCTTGCCCTTGTACTCTCTGTTAGATCGTGGACTTTGTCAAATCTAGTACGGCTACGCGTGGTTTTAAAACGATACGCGTACTGAGGGGCCAGTTGGAAGTGGTAAAGTTAATGATGAGGTGGGAAGCAGAAAAATTCGAGAGAATTGGGCCGTTAATCTTAATATTTTTGGCTTTGGATTGTTTGGAGTAACCAAGTACAAAGACAACTTTGAAGTGGTTGACTGTCACAGCAAGAGTAGTCCGACTAGTGAAACTATAGCCCCTATTGGCGACGTTATGACTCAAGCGGTTAGTCGGCAGCGCACGAATACATGTGTCGGGAGACACTTGTGCATAACACGAGTAAGAAAAATATGCACGGGTTCAGCAAATTGCTAATTAAACTGTTTATAATCCATCACATACAGAGAGACATGAATTTACCATTTTCAGCATGACTTACGTGAATGAAGTATAGCTTATACCTGATCTTGGACAGGAATTGTGTGAGTTACTGAATGGCCTCACCCCTTTAGTGTCCAGACTAAACGTCTGTGTTGTGAGGCGTGAACACGCGACCCTCGTCATATCGTCATTTGAGTACTGCTATCGGGTGGTTTCCATGGTAGCGATGTGTGACTCAGTCACAAAACCGAGTGAAGGTAGTTGCCGGACTGAGACAGACAGGTATTACATACACCACTTGACGCGTTCTTGAATGCATTTTTTTTGGTGGGGAAGGGCCCCGCAGCAGATGCTACGGACGCACCGCAGCCTTCAGGCTTATTGTGCAACCCTGTGATGAAGATGATGATTATTATATTTTCCGTTTTTCCTTGTAATGGAGCACCGGTGGAATGAAACTGACAGGGGAAAACCGAAGTACTCGGGAAAAACCTGTCCCAGTGTCATTTTGTCCACCACAAATCCCACGTGGACTGACCCGGGATCGAACCCGGGCCTCAGCGGTGATTGAATGCATTTCCTTATCTGTGATTGAAGGAAGCTGCTAGGAAGAAGTGAATGCTTGTTCCAAGAAGATTCCTGGAGGCCGCCGTCAAGTTTTTCCCACCACAGCGTGGGAAAGAGAGCGATGCGTGTGGATAGCAACAGAAAAATCCATTTAACTCCATCACAACGTAAAACAAATCCGAAGCGTACCTCTCTTTTACTTTGCACCAAGCTGGCGGTTTATTGCCAGCCCGTCCCCATTAGTCCCCAGCGATTGATAACTACAGAGATCAACATTTCATGGAATCGAACCTTCACATTCTAGAATTTAGTCGCTAGCTTGTATATTATTCTTACTGTTCAAGTATCCAGGCACTGGAATCTGATTTCTTTTACCTGTTTTTTGTCTGCATCACTTGAGATTGAATGTGCACGATGGCTATTGGAAATGCTCTTATAATTTTGGCTATGCACTATCTAACACCAATCTGGACACTTCTTTTCCTTCCCTGTCCCCTCCACCCAATAGGTCGAAGCTCATTCGTAGAGTTTCCTGGATGACCTACCTATACAGGGCATGCACAAAAGAATGGTGCGGTTTTAATAATGTTCACTATTAAAACCGCACCATTCTTTTGTGTATGCCCTGTATAACATTTTTCATTGACAATCTTTCCGGCCGCACTATGGCCCTGGGGTCGACTCAGCCTCTAACAGAAGTGAGTACCAGGGGTATCTCCCGGGGGGTAAAGAAGGCCGGTGCGTAGGACTGAAACTTGCCACCGTCATGTGCCGATTGTCTAGATACGAGTGTTCTGGGAGCCTCAACCTCCTAGAGCCCTTAGGGCCTGTCCAGGCCTGAATAGGGGTGATGACCTTTACCTCCCTATATTTCGATATGCTTTGCGTGTGCACTGAATAGAAAGTTCAAAGACTCTGCTGCCATTCAAGTCCTTCACGTAGGCTAATCTTTCTGTCTGTAGTCTTCTGCTCTTTACAATTACAAAGTAAATGCTTATTTTTGTACATGTACGTCTATCGTCAGTTGTAATTTTTTTTTAAACTGGTATGTAAGTTGACACATCTTGAAACTTTCCTGTTCTGAGTTTTAATTAAGGGAGGACACAGAAGTTATAATATTTTGCCCATTTACCCGTCGTATTTTAAATTAAATTCGTGGAGCAGAGTCCCTCTTTGGAAGCTAGTAACCTCTCATCTACTAAAAAAATGCCCGGGTTTTTATGGAACCGTGCTCACAAGACTCCCCAACTGGACCCTGCCCCGAAATCGAAAGTGCAACGTCCGGCTTTGGGAATGACAGGGTTTCTTCTTATGAACTGGCTTCATGTCATTCACTTCCTGATTCAAATGAACGTCGCTGTAGCAGGCATTGCGTTTGTGAGATTTATGGATCTAATGGCGGTGACATAAAGTTTACGGACTTCTTACGTATGACACCGTGTAGTTTGGTTTAGGTTACCTTCTTTCCGAAGGAATTTGTTGTCTCTGTCTTGTCATTTGCTCTAAAGACGTTGTTAATATTGATGGGCTTCATTGTGTGAAGCTTGGACTTCAGCATGTCTGTTGGACGTATGTTGTCACGAATAACTTCTTAGAGGCAACCGTGATTTGTACCTTCAGATTTCATACCATAAGCAATAGCAATGCAGCCAAAAAGTGACAGTTTTTGAGATATGAGCAACTGTAGTGAACGTCACGCCACTTAGTTTACACTTCTGATATATGGTATGGGGAGAGGAATTTCTTCTAAAAGTGTGTAAGCTGATGAAAGATCTTTGTAAAATATGACTGTCACATAAAGTTTGTTTATTTCTCGGCGTGATACCGATAATTACTAGATTATTGAAGCCTCGTGTATGAACGTTTTGTGTGGAGGCGGGTGCTATAAACATACCAGTAACTTTTAAGAATTACAAAACACTATGGCGACGGCGATAAAATTTAAGGTTACATCTAACAAATTTATCGTAATAGGAGTTTGCACACGTAAATTTACATACTTGGCGTATAATTCTGTAACCAAACAGCCTTGGAAGGTCCGCATACACACCTGATCTGGTCCCTAGCAATCACCATCCGTTCCCACTGCTGAAGTAGAATTTTTGCGGCCATAAATTTGAAAATATCGTGAGGTAGAAACAGTTATAACAAGATAGTTAATAACAGAGGAAACAGACTCTCATCAAAGCGGAAAAGAACCGATTGTATGGAAAGGCAGTGGGATAGCAGTATTATTAAATACGAACTACTGTATTATTATTAGATTTGAAAATAGTGAGCCCAAAATATATGCATTATAAACTTACATTGTGACGGCCAGTCGTATGATTAGTGATTCTTGCTAGCTTCAGCGTTTGATTAGACCTTTAAGGCCTGGTGGTTAGTATATGTACCGCCAAGTTTAGCACTAAATATCTACATTTTGCCCACCCCGTGTATGTATGTGTTCCATATGACTTTCAGAATAAAGAGCGATTTTTTCCCTATACAGCATTCAAGGATTGATCTTGCTAAGCAAATTGTTTGTGTTCTGTGACGTACGAACTAATTTTTTTATGTTTAATAGGCATTAATTTCATTCTTCAAAGTATTCAGGTGTTTGGAGAAAAACAGGCAAGTTTTGAAAGAAAAGCTTGGTTTTAGTAACATAATCCAGACGAATTTATAAAATATCGGCTTGAAGTAAGTCGCATTCGTTTCCTTGCAGACGTCCAGATTCTAAATTTATTTGAGAAAACGTGATCTTTGAATTAATACAGCGTCCGTACATAAAATGCGTCTCATTGTTGTAGACCTTTATCGTTCATTGACTTTGTGACTCGCCACAAAAATGGGTCAGAATGTTTGGAAAATGTTTACGGATTTATTCTTGTACTACGTCTCAAGAATTCTTGTGGTTGCGGCGCCATGCTGGAGATTGTAAGACCATTAAAGGCCGTTGTTTCTACCAGGGATGAGACACTGAAGTTATTTGGCACGAAGAGAAAGCGGAGTGAGTGATCCGGTGGCGGCGTGTACCTATCTGCTGCTCTGCTTTGTCTGCCGTTGTCCACGAGTAATTACTGCCGCTCTTGGTGAAAAGGTAAACAAACCCAAGGGAAGATGCAGCTTATTGGCCGCTGCAGTTCTGTTCTTCACCGAATTGATATACTGCAGAAACCACTGTGCAGCGTAACTGTGTTCAGATAAATCGCATTAATTTTGTGACGTTTGTGGTTCCCACTGATGTCAATATGAAGGTTACAGTTTATTGAGACGTGACACCGTGTAATTTGGTATGTACCAACAGTCGGTTTCTCGGGGGTAAAGCGGCCGGGGCGTGGTGTTGACCAACCACCCCCATCTAGCGCCGAGGTTAAAGACAGAGTAGAGCTATACCGCTACCCCCCCCCCCCCTCTGGGACTACAAGGCCTGTTCTAGGGTGAACTTCACTTTTACCAACGTTTGGTAAGAACATGGTGATTTCAGTTTCTGCGTCGAACTTGGAGATGGAGGCAGTACATTCCTTCGAAACGTTGCCACTATTTACCAGAATATGCAGCGTCGTATTCAAGAAGACCTTCGCTTTACACTAATGTTATAAGACAATTTGTTATATTTTATTGTTCGTGATTCATTCTTAGGTCACCTAATGACTGTAGTGTGAGGACGTTACACATATCCGTGCAGTTGCACATTCATTACCAAATACTGCACAAATTATTTTTTGCTCCTACATGTTTCGGCTGCGTTTTGTAGCCATCATCAGGGAGCCAGTATTGTACAGACATGAGCAGCGTGTTGTACGTCGACGACTGCTAATATACACATTGGCTTTTAACACAACGATTTGTCGTTATATAGTGCCAGTAAAGTTATTGAGATTAAAGTACGTATATGGTATTAAAACATAGAATGTTAATATACAAAATATAAATATAAAGGCTGTCTCAAAACATCTTTCAGTGTAAAATAACTTCTATTTTTGGTGAGATGGAGTTCCAAGGATATGATACCCAATGTTTACTCCATGAGTGATCGTACTGCTAAAAAACGTAGCCGAAATATGTAGGAGCAAAAAATACTTTGTGCAGTAGTTGGTAAAACTCGTATGTAGTATGAGGAGATGCAAGTCGGTGCTGAATACGGCAGGTTGTGTAAGGCAAACGATCATGGAGTATTTGAATTTCATTCTGGGGTGAAAGTATGAAAATGTAACAGGACCTGGCGACAGAGTCTCGATATTCGAATGACGTACCTCAGAGACAGAAACATTCTAATGTCCCTTCCACATTTACTGGGGCAGACTTCTATAAGAAAATTGACAATCCTGTAAGCGTGATATATTCCACGAGATATTTTTTCTGGTCAAGACGTTTCATCTGTTTCAGCTGTGTTCCTACCAACATTAATATTCCGCAGCCACATTTCACACGATATTGCACAGCTCTACAATTCATGGGTGCGTGGGAAGTATATATATTGCACCTTGAAACTACGTTCCAATCTTCTATACTATCAATAAGTTACCCGACAGTGGGCTACTCGCACGTATATCTGTTAGGCTGAACATCGGACGTGCTGGTTGATGCCAAAAAATCCGCCGTTAGAAAGGGAAGAGAGAATTATTAAGAATTCGTATTTTCAAAACAATGGAAAGACTTTGATGGTACAAACGAACTGAATATTTTAACAGAAGTTTTACTAAATTTGCTTTCCCTTTGTACCTACTTAAACGCATACAGTACATCCATTTCAACGTTTCTGTGCTATATTATAAAACCCCCCTTCCCCAGCATGGTAGAAGTATATTTTTCACGGAAATAAATTCCCTGAAGAATAAATTATGTAATTTTACGTAACTTAATAATCAGTACTATTTAAAGTGAAAAATTGCATTTTATGAACATGAACTAGTAAGGCAAAACTCACTATACGTGTTTTCTAGTATGGGGTAAGGTGGCGCCATTTCGACTATTCCATACAGATATGCTTTCATGTGTATTCTTTTTAGCTTGATAAATGTATTAAATTAACATCAAATGAATACAGTTATGATTACTGTGATCACTGTCATCTACCAATGCCTGTTTCGTCGTACTGGATATTACTTTTACGGCAATAACACAGGCTCCTTATATATATATATATATATATAACACTAGTAGTCTAAGAAACAAAAACGACACGTCTTCAATTGCTGGCGAGTTGTTTGTAACCTTTACTACTGATTTTTGTTTGTTTTTTGTTCGTTTCTTTCTTTCTTTACATGTTGAAGACAATCCTGATTTGGCTTTCCTCCAGATTTTGTTCCGAAATAGGTTGAAGCGAACATTGTGTTTTCCTTAAAGTGTTGCATATTCCAGGTATTTGTAATTCAGTGTTTATTAAGTACCAAAAAATACGCATATAAGGTAAGTGTAATGCCTATTATTTTATATCATAAGTATAATATATATATATATATACGAATGATATAATATAAAATTCGACCCTTAGTTAGATCATATTGTCTTGTTTTCCTTTTAGATGCATTCAAAAAACTCTGGGGCGCCTATTAAAAATAAATTTTTACGTTCGTCCTTCCGCCCGTCGTCTGTGTACGTAAAACAAATAGAGAAATGCTGAACGGTTATTTACGAAATTTGGTATTGCTGGGTTTTACTAAAATTTGTCGTGCCATTTTAAATTTTATTTGCTTCGGTAACAAATTTAAATGAAGACCTATACGCGTTTCTGTCCCTTATCGAGGGAAACTCGTTTGAAATATTTTATCGCAGCTCAGAGTGTTTGGATCGACCATTCAGAAGAAGAACTGAAACCCACATGGTATATAACATTCAGTTTTCAGTCCTTGTGGTTTTCGAGACGCTTTGTGTGCATTTAGGAACTTGTGCGTTCAACACCAGTCGACAATGATTCTTTCGAATATGCGCGAAGAATAACGAGGTAGGTTATGTTTAATAGTAATTAAACGAAGCTTCTTACCACTTGAGTTTATAATTCTACGTGTAACCTATGTATGTATGTATGTATGTATAACTACATGCAATTAAAATGAAATTGTACCTGCTGCTACCGTAATTACTTTACTAACATTTCAAAATTTTGCCTTTCCAGGGAGTTGAATTGAAACAGACCGAACGTACCGGAATTCTTGCGCTATGCATATATTTGCCTCTTGTTTAATCTCAAGTCGTGCAATTTGCGAATCGGGTCATGATTTATAGTCGGCTTCTTTTATGTTACTCATACCATGCATACTCTTATAGTTAATACATCAACCAACATACACACTTAATAAAATACAATTCATGGCAAGTATTAAACTCCTATATGTTTCGTCCCCGGGATGCCATTCTCAGGGATCTTTCTAGAACAAAAGAATATAAGTCCAACACGCTAATCTAGGTATTGCATCGCCCTTACTGGAATAGTTAAAACATTACAATTCTAAAATGCATAAAGTTGATTAGCATAAAATTACAGTGTTGTGATATTAAAATTATGTACTAGAGAGTCATACCAAGTATAAGTTGAATTATTCCAATGAGGGCGATGCAATGCCTAGATTAGCTTTTTGGGCTTGTATTCCTTTGTTCTAGACGGCTCCCTGAGGATGGCATCCCGGTGCCGAAATATGTAGGAGTTTTAATATTTCCGTGAAATGTATTTTATTAAGTGCATTTTTGGTTGATATATTAAATATAGTCGGCTGTTTGAATGTGATTTGCATTTGAAAGTTTATTATGTAGGACTCAGTACCATACAAGGGGCTTGATTTGCAGGTTTTTTTTTTCGAATTTCTCGGATTTTTACATTTTACTGTTGCTGTTTATTACGCCTGAAACATTTGCAAACTTGTACAGTTCTTCTTCTGTGCATCACTGCATGTTACAAATTCGTATTCCGTATTTTTCTGAACTTATCATTTTTTAACATGTATTTACAATAATTTTGGATGTATATATTTTAGTATCATGTCAATGCAGACACGGCATAAATAAATAGTTTTCGTTTGTATTAGTTTATTGTTGATTTCGATGTATCTCGTCTCTTTTCTAGTTGGTATTAAAAATTAATTTTTAAATTTGCGGATTTAAATACGCGTAAGAGCTAGATCTTCTGCATTACGCGTTTCGACGGTTTAAGATTCGTTAGAACGTTATGAGAAGGTCATAGCTTGGAGCCTGTAAACCTTAGTAGCTACACACTGAGATAACTCACTACTGGACCGAAAAGCTTCGGTCATATTAACCGTGGGCAAGATTAGAACACTCGCAAAATAACACACACACACACACACACACACACACACACACACAAACCACACACAAACGCACGTAGATCTGAGGCAGAAGTTCGCAACCGTCATAAAAATGGCTTATGCCTTCGAAATTAAACCGGCATAGTCGTGGTTTTTATATTAAAATTTGGCGTTGAAAAGCACTACTATGCATGCACTAAATGTATGAACGGTAATTGAAAAGGGTTGGTTATAGTTTTATGTTCCATGGGGACGGGAAGGGTGGAAGTTCTTTAATTTAAGACCTTCTAATTATAAAGCGTTAATTTAAGCTCGCAAGTTAATTATAATCTTTTAATTGGAATAAGTTTCCCCCATTTAAAACTGTGCGGCGGTGCCTCAGATCCTTGAGTGCGAAACTGGGATTGGGTATCGATCGTGCAGCCTCTTTGCCTTCAACAATTGAAGCGTTAATCTCTGTCTTGAAATATGAGAACGGCTTGTGTTCACCTGAGCGCCTTTATTTTCGTGTTAGGTTTCAATCAGGATAATGTGCTTCGTATATAAACATATCTTTTGTTGCGTGATTTGAGATTATCAGAGCGTTGTTAATGAAGAATGAAGTTCTCAGGGTAGACCAAGAAGACTGCCATCACAAAACAGACAGTACCCTCCTTCGAAACGTGTGTATTTACCAATCGTCAAGGCGTCATATCCCTGAAGAGTTTTATCATATGCCTTTGATGATACAGAATGTATCCTTGGTTCGTTATTCGTCAGATGAAACGCCTTGTTCTGCAGTTTTCGGCCTAGAGTGCCCATGGGCTAGAATGTTTCTTGAGAAGCCGTGGGCCACTCAACTAGTCAATAAATTCGTTACAAGTACTCAGGTTTTATGGACGATGGGTGTTCAGACTTCAGTCCATCTGGACCCTATTTATTCAGCCCTGAAATGGAGGCAGTATATTCCGAACGTCAGTTACGAACCTACAAATCTACACGGTGTAAAGACCCGAAAGGCTATAATGTGAAAAAATCTTTTGAGGTCTTCGCTCTTCTGGGATTTTACGCAGCATAGATTGGTAGTTAGTTCCCGATGTTTCGGGACAACTTATCAGTTCCATCTTCAAGAGCCAAGCAGCCCAAGAAATCTCTTGTTCATTATCACGCTCACGAATGCCTATTACTGGACATTGAAATGCCACATGAATATATTCCACGTTTCATCCTCGTTTTTGAGATCACTTTTCATGTCATCTTCCAATGTATGCCAGCGTCCCACAAATTACACCGTTCTTACTGGGTTTCCAAAAAAAGTTGTGTGCACATTTTTTATCTCCGATGTTGATGACGGTTTCTGTATTTTTGTTGTCGGCCAGTACCGCAAGTGCAGTTGCTTTTGTACTATAGATTATGCTGAATATATATGTGGATATTCTATACGTTATGAGAAATGGCGTTGACATATATTTATGAACAAGAAAAATGGTGATGTGTCTGGCTGCAGATCCCATACCATCATTCGATATCGCTTTAGCACTCCCGTTAAAAACGCCGGTTTGAAATTCATTCTGTATGAGGGAAAATGGATGAACCATGTCGTCAGAAACTCACCCGGCATTGTATAAACCATCAAACATATTGCATTTTCCTGATTCAGTTATTAACGGCGGAGGACATTGATTGCCCTTTACAATAAAATAATGTGATGGAGTTACAGGTTTGGAGATATACAAGTTTGATTTTTATTCATCGAAGCCTTGTCACTAGATTTACGTCCATGTGACTTTTCCCTATAGGGATATCTGTCAAGGATAAAATGTTCAGTACTAATCCTGGCACAGTTAATAATTAGCAGGAGACAGTACAGCAGTTCGCATAGAAATCTTGCAGGTTGTGCTTGAACATGCCACATCGCAGGGGGGAGGTACATTTTGCTTATTGGTAAGTGTCTTTACTGCATGTCCAGTAATTCTCAAGCTCAAGTAATGAGAATTTTACAGATTGTTTTAATCTATGAATAAACGGAATGGTTTGGTTTGATGAACGTAAAATTACTTTTTGTTTATGTTTAGTGTGACACATTGCGTTTTTCGCGCTTTTACATTAAGACATAGCTGAACAACATTTCCGCGCTGTCTGTTGTTTGCAGTATGCAAAATCCACTCGAAAGCTGCTGAACACATACGAAATAAGAACAGCGTCAGAACACCCGACGAACGTAATTAAAACTGGACTGTGAATATAAACAATGTCACAAATTCACCAACACATGCTCCTTTTACTATTAAAAATTAATAGTTGTTAAAATGCGTAGTAAAAGGTGCATGTGTTGGTGAATTTGTGACATTGTTTGTTAAACATGCACGGTGTAAGCAATACTAAGTGTGAATATAAAGTTAGTATTTAATGGTGAATATGGAATGTACAAATATGCTGGTTGTATGACCTCAAGGACTAGCAACAGATTGAAATGAATGCTATGACTATTACAACAAAAACATCAGCTGCTGCTATGCTGCTGCTACTACTACTACTACTACTACTACTACTACTACTACTACTACTACTACTACTACTACTACTACTACACACTACTACTACTACTACTACTACTACTACTACTACTACTACTACTACTACTACTACTACTACTACTACTACTACTACTACTACTACTACTACTACTACTACTACTACTACTACTACTACTACTACTACTACTACTACTACTACTACTACTACTACTACTACTACTACTACTACTACTACTACTACTACTACTACTACTACTACTACTACACTACTACTACTAACTACACTACTACTACTACTACTACTACTACTACTACTACTACTACTACTACTACTACTACTACTACTACTATACTACTACTACTACTACTACTACTACTACTACTACTACTACTACTACTACTACTACTACTACTACTACTACTACTACTACTACTACTACTACTACTACTACTACTACTACTACTACTACTACTACTACTACTACTACTACTACTACTACTACTACTACTACTACTACTACTACTACTACTACTACTACTACTACTACTACTACTACTACTACTATACTACTATACTACTACTACTACTACTACTAACTACTACTACTACTACTACTACTACTAACTACTACTACTACTACTACTACTACTACTACTACTACTACTACTACTACTACTACTACTACACTACTACTACTACTACTACTACTACTACTACTACTACTACTACTACTACTACTACTACTACTACTACTACTACTACTACTACTACTACTACTACTACTACTACTACTACTACTACTACTACTACTACTACTACTACTACTACTACTACTATACTACTACTACTACTACTACTACTAACTACTACTACTACTACTACTACTACTACTACTAACTACTACTACTACTACTACTACTACTACTATACTAACTACTACTACTACTACTGCTACTACTGCTACTACTACTACTACTACTGCTGCTGCTGCTGCTGCTGCTGCGCTGCTGCTGCTGCTGCTGCTGCTGCTACCACCACCACCATCATCAACATCATCACCGTCACCACCACCATTACAATGCTCAACGTCGCAGGCAAGTGATCAACCGCCTGTTTTGCATTCAAGCCGTCCCGGCTTCGAATCGTGGCTCGCAGACCGGCTATATTTACCAAGCTTTTCATGACTGTACTTAGTCTCTTGAGCATACTGCAACATTGCCTCTAATCACGCCACTATCGCCTCCTTCCACATCGTGTCCAATTTCTTATTCTCGAATTGTCCTATCGTTCCACGCTGTACAATATTTATGATCTGTTGAGAGTATAATTAAATGAAGCGTTGATAAACAATACTGATATTGGTACGATTACTGCTATTGGTACTATTACTGCTATCGCCACCATCACTGCTGTCATCCGTGTTACCATTTGTATACACTGCTAGGCATATGTGTATATGTATTTCGAGAATCTTTGACGTCATACTGAAGGATGTGAGTGTTCCAGGAGGAAAAATTGGAACAAATTAAGGCGTAGAAGTAAAGAGAAGAATCAGCAAGAAGTATAAAGAATATGACAACCTAGAACAGTGGGCACCTTATTTATGAGTCTGTCGAAATTTGAAGTGGCACTAAGCTCATGTGAAGGAGTTATTGTGGGATGTTCCCACTACCAGGCTTTTCCGGTTGAGCTGAATGTTCCAAACATACCACCGCTAGTTATCTGCATGTTTCCCACAAAATAGACTTGACGTATAAAGCACAATGAAATTTTTCCATTACTGTGAACAATTGAGTTTAGATTAGATTTTGGACAGGGCTTCTTTGTTAGTCCTATTGATTTATATTCATTCGAACTAATTACGTAATTTGACACACTAGGACAGGGAAGTTAACGCAGTTATTAAAAATAGCGACACGAGAGCTGTGAATTTGAACTTACTGACTGAATTGTCAGATTTAACCCTATAATATGGCGATTCTCGTGGACCATTCACTTAAAAATAGTCTGTTACTGTCCGTTGTAACTGGTATAACTTAAGTATGTTCCATTAAAATAGGGGCGCCCATTTCGGGAATCGACTGTTCTTCTCCGGAAGAAATTTCAAAACACGCCTCCTGATCATCTTCTAAATGTTGTAGTTCACGCTATTAGCCTTAGAAAATACAGCATTGACCACCACTTAACAGTGCTCTGGGACAACTGTGTGCTGACACCAGCTCCAGCAGCAAATGTTTGCAAATGGTACACCACGCCATATTCGCTTTTTCTCTCAGCAGCCTTAAGACTTGTTCGTTTCATGAATCCTACCACACATTTCCGCACCGGCGGAGCCGTAAGACTGGGTCCCGAACTGTACGTCCTCTTTCAAGGCGGTAGGAAGGGAGAGCTGGCCAAACTTATCAGCTTACGTAACTTTCAACAAATCGGATGTTTCTAAATCGTCACAAGCATTCACTGGGTAATGTGCCGTTTTTTGTTTTGTTTTTGTGAGTCATAACTACTGCGTTTATTTGTATAGGGACACATGAAATTTCCTTTCGATCAGTAATCGTGTAAAATAATCTTGCCCCTGTTAGAGTAATGGCAGAGACTACATCAAAAGCAACTTGGAAACACAAGGTAAACAGACAGTAGGGTATAGATATCTCCAGGAATTATTCCCATAACTCCTTTCTAATGTCAGCGCTTAATTACCGAGAATACGCTACACAAAACAAAAACAACGTTAACAAGTTAGGAAATATGAATGGAGAGGAGCACAAATTTGTCCCTAGGTTTTATATTTGTGACAGTTTTCAAGAAAAACAATATAGATGCGAGTATTTGAAATATGCCTTCCCACGATTTGCATAACAGACACTATACCTTTTATTCGTATTTTGGGAACGTATTTACAGCTGATTATATCCATAGCTCGGAAACGACGAGATATACATCATGCTCGGTTGTTATGTGTAGGCAGTTGACTCTCTTTCTTCGGCCTCAGCTCGTATTGTCACGATGAACACTGTCACAATTATGACGACCAATCACGACGAGATATTATTATGAATACGTAGTTGGTCATGTAAAGTGCCTGCTATTTTTCTTCCATTTTAACCAAAGTCGGAATGTATTGACAAATTTTAGTGAAGACTCCAACTAAAAAATGTAACAAGCATTTGTCTGATGGGGGTCTCCCTGTTTCATGCGGACAGAAAAACGGAAAGACGACCGGAAGGTCAAGATGAGACTAATAGTCTCTGTTCGCAACTACTTTTCTAACGCTCTTAGAATCGACGACATTTTGTCGTAGATAAGAATACGTCACAAAATCATCCTTACTGTGTATTATTCCCAGTTCTGCCACTAAGAATTGGGCAATGGTAAAATGTTGTGTAAAAGTGGGAAGAAGGACAGGGGAAGGCAGATCCGACATAGCTTGATTTTGATTAGAAGAGATTTCCTTTTTGATTTAAACAACGTGTGTCTTAACCTGTAATCCAAGAACCATCGGTCGTCTATGCTCTTCGTTCTTTCTCCTTATATTGATCTTCCAGATGGAAGACAATCTTCTCTCCAGGACAGGAGAGAGAGAGAATCAATAAACGAGTCTCTCCGCCCTCTCGAACCCTGCAGCACCCCAAAGAACTGGGGTCGGCACTACGCATTACTATGGAGGGAAAACCAAGCAAGTTACTGTGCGATCTCACAAGAAGAATTATTACTGACGTCCGCCGCCCGACCCCAGCGTCGGATTACTCTTAGACAGCGACATCTAGAGGGGACACCCCCATCATCGAGGATGATATTGCGCCTTCAACTTGTAGCCATTGGAATAGTTCTGAATGGTTTATAGAGGGTGTGGAGAAGGGAATTAGAAATCCCTTAGAATTCCGTTTATAAGTGGTTGGCATATCTTACACTGGAGACGGATTATAGGAAGTGGAGACAGTGTAGGAGAAATTGGACATATCAGCTAACAAACTTATTCAGAGTCTCCACATTCACAACTACAGAAAATAAACATTCACTGCCTGAATGTTTGACTAAATCACTAGAAAGAATTGCCGGCGAATCAGGACAGTAATTAATATTAAGAACTATTTAAGGTCCCTTCTTGACAATGGACTTTGGTTTCGGAACAAAAGTTTGATGAGAAACCAAGGTCGTAGAGATTCTTGCGTGAAGAAATGGCACTGTGTTGGTGAATCAGGGGTATGGGAGGAAAATTTCGCTGGTCACACCGATTTAATGTACTCAACAGCCTGACTCGTCTAAACGCCCTCGAATGTCTCAAAATCCTTGCCTGTGTGCGTAAGTGCCTTTGATATAACTCTGTTATTCGATGCATGTGCCGTGAGTTCATCATCATTTTCAGATGAAGCCGACAAACAAGTCGGATGTGACAGGAGATCATTTAAATGGTTCAAGGAAGTTCAAAATCGTCCATTATTTTAGCAGCTGTTGCCATAGATTGTGATTATTGAAATGACAAACTTATGAATCTGTTAGGAAGCTGCTATTCCTTTACGGATGATGTCTGCTTCTGTCTAGATGTATTCAGTGGGTCGTAAATTGACTGGCGTCAGACGTACGACAGCGCAATAGCTGAGGTTCGTACAGTACTTCCGATTGTGCACAATTAATATGTATTCTCATTTTACCACTGATACTAGACATCATCAAATTATTTTATGACACGCAGTGGGCCTAATGTATGTAAGTTTTAAGCAAGTTTACCACAATTAAGGCACTCAAAAATATATTGTGGTTAGTATATACGTGGGACTTAAAACCGATGAATCAGACACATGCTTATCTGTAAAATGTTAGTCTAGTGGCTTATGACATTAAGAAGAATCCAACGAAACTTATTCAAATACTTGTG
Source organism: Reticulitermes speratus (assembly GCA_021186555.1). Lineage (NCBI taxonomy): Eukaryota > Metazoa > Arthropoda > Insecta > Blattodea > Rhinotermitidae > Reticulitermes > Reticulitermes speratus. Next base: position 8,611,070 of record JAJKFL010000330.1, read on the forward strand.
TAGGCCGTGCCATGGCTCAGGCGGTTAGTCGCCGGCCTCTCACCGCAGTCCATGTGGGATTTGTGGTGGACAAAGTGGCACTGGGACAAGGTTTTCCCCGAGTACTTCGGTTTTCCCCTGTCAATTTCATTCTACCGGTGCTCAATTACAAGGAAAAACGAAAAAATTAATCATCTTCATCACAGGGTTGCACAACTAGTCTCAAGGCTGCGGTGCGTCCGTAGCTTCTGCTGCGGGGCCCTTCACCTCAAAACAAAACAAAAAAATGCTTATGTAACAGAAGTGTCCTGTATATTAAAACGTATTTGTGAAATTACGAATATAAATAACTTATACAAATTTTGAACCATTTTTTCTTTTATGTGCGAAAGTCAAATAACATTTCGATAATTGTGGACTTATATAATTTTGACATTCTCTTATAATGCAGCGAAGTCATGTAGCATATATCAGTATTTCAAACCAATCCAGTGTTCTTGGTCCATTCCTTTTGACAGTACGTCCTTTCTGCTTGTAGCTGTACAAATAGGAGAAGGCCGTAAAACACGCAACAAAAAGAGTGATTTCCCTGACAATCCACTATGCCAACATTCTAGTAATGTTTGTTGGCATGTTGCATTCGAAATTGAATAGGAAACCAGCATCGTTGTTGGCATGAGACTTCAGAATCTAGTTGTGGAATGAGGGAATGGGAAAGGGGTAGGTGGAATTTAGTGATTTGAATTGGTGAACAGCACACTTTACGTCAATGTTATATTCCCTTCTTCTACTTGTTGTTTCGCCAGGAGTGCTATGGCATAGCTCAGCATACACATCCCACTCGGCTTTGGAACCATGAAGCTAACCGCTTTGTATTGTGTCTGCTGTTGAGGACAGCAGAGCTCCAGGAAACTGCTAGAGTAAAAGGGAGAGAGAATGAAAAGAGGGTGGGTTGGAACTATAAAGTACCTCCAAGTACAGCTCGCTGTTGGCTTTCAAGACGAAGAAATGGGATGTCAGATAAATCGGTGTCGGATTTTGGGTAGCGTGAGTCGCATTTCCAATTCTCTCACTCAACCCATTTCGTTTCTTCTTTTTATTTCTTAACCCCCTTTCTTTATTTCCGCCCCCTGCCAACCACGAAATACTCCCCTTCCTCGATTCTCCTTACAGCATTCACTTTGATTATCTGCCCTTTAAAGGGTCCCTGTTTAGGAAAACTGAAGTGTCTGCGCAACGATGCATTGCTCCTTGACTGAATGGAGTACTGCCCATTGCACATTCAGTGAATAGCCTCCTGAAATATTACATGAATTGCGCTGCTAATTGGGTAAAGATATAATAGGCCTAGAGGTTAATTACAACGCCAAGCTTTAAGCGGAAAACAAAGGAGCACAAGCGTGAGATCCCTGCAATGTTGTGTACAGCAGTATCCGGCGTACTTAGCCTTTTCGGAGGCCACTTTTCTGTAACACTTCATTGCATGCTACCGTGTTGCAACACGCTAAAATTTGTTCATTACAAGAAATAAACAGATTTGTTTTAATTCAACTTTAGATAGGTATTTGAAAACGAAAGGATGTAACTTCGCGCATCGTTTTCATTTTTTACCACCCTGGCGTCGCATACGGAACCATGGACGAATTAAATTGTTGCCAAGTAATAAAGTGATAGTCATTTGGCGCTTGCGCAGATGAGCCATGCAGGGAAACATACATGCATATGTTTTGTAAGTGTAGATGTTCGTGCCACTTTGGTTCTGGGACTAAATTTCTGTATAATAACAACAATTTTAGTAAGCGCAAATATTAGTTATTATAAAACAATATCTGCCTTTATAAGATGCTACGTGTTTTGACCCTTAAGGGTCATCATCAGGCGCGAATAAATAAAAGGAAAGGAGTCCAGTACCTTGAATTATCATTCATGTGAAAGAGGTCCTTTCCTTACGATTTTATCTACCATAATTTTACTATTATTGACTCCTGCACAGTAAGCGTAACAGGCTTACAAAAGAAAATGTATGAAAGTCGGCGGAACAAAGTTCAACAACGCCAGTTAAACACTCCATAAACAAGACAAAGGAGAAAGCAGAAAGCCACGTAAAGACAAGAATAGCAAACTCGTGTATAATTTTATCCAAAAAAGGAGAAAATATCCCAATATATTCATCGGTAAACAATAAAATTTATAATATTAATTCAAGGCCAACCTACACATGTACACATAAATCAAGCAAATATCAGAAAATAAATAATATAAAAAAGGAACATTAATGAATCCATATTACAACAAAGTAAAAAATAAAAGAATTTTATTGATTTTATCATCAGTCTAAATGTAAGTTTTTAAATATACTTTTAATATTGTAACATATTCTGTCATAATAACACAAATATGTACAAAACATCTTAACATCTTACAATTAACGTGTGTCCAATAAACGTTTATGCAATAGTACAGTTGTAGTACATAAAGTTGTAAGAAAGGGATATCTTTCATAAGAATGACAGTTCAATATTTGACTGCCTTCCTTTTTATTCACTCGCGTTTGATGATGAGCCTTGAGGGTCGAAAACATATAGCATTTTATAAAGGCAAATATTATCTTTAGAATAAAAGCAGTTGTGTTGACTAAAGTCGTCTTTATTTTTTACTTTATGAATCACAACGGGATGTCTTCTCTAAAGACTAATTTTCTGTGTATTTAACAGTGGACATTTATATTGGCAGAGAACAGTGACTTAGCACCACGCATTTATACTTATATACTGAGCCAGTTGAACTAATCCCTCACTATCACATTCTGTTACATAACAATAATTTTAACATTATTTCCATTTTCTCCTAGATCTCTTAGGAGGTTTTCCTCCTTCAGTTTCTCTGGCGTACGTTGTGTGTGGAACTTTCATCTCCATTTATGCTATATGACCACCCATCTAATCCTCATTTTATCAATCACCCCGTTAATATTGTCTGAATAATTCAACTATTATTCTTATTATGTATTTTTAATTTTCTCCATCCTTATAAAGTGATGGAGAAAATTAATTCTGTCTCTTAGATCCAAACGTTTTATTCTCATTCCTATTTACTTTGTTTTCTGTGCGACGAAAACCCAAGTTTTACACCCACATAAAGAAACATGTAACATGCTATATTTTTAATATGATACATCGCGTTGTGTTTAGGATAAAAGATAAAAAATGGTATCAATCGAGGCCAACACAAATCTGCACTAATAAAACAAAGTTGCTCGTTTTACAATATAGCTACATGTTTCGGCTTATAATGAAGCCGTCATTAGACTGTTTCTGTAAAAATGTTTATAGAGGAAATATTAGCGAAATAACTGCTTGGAGCAGAGTCATTCTTCAGAAGTTAGCACACAGTAATATTAGTACTAAATTACAGAGGAAATGTTACTGTATTTTATAATCGTGTATACATTTTTTACAAAAATAACCTTATGATGGCTTTATTATAATCCGCGACATGTAGCAATATTGTAGAGTTGTGTTTGACTTGATAGATATTGTATCTGATCAAGCAACATACGGGCATTTTTATATCACGGTTGTTCTGGTGCTGCAGTAGTCACTGTACATTTTTGTGGTAAGTGCACATGTATATATATATAAGTTGTGGATGTTTTTGTAATGTGTGTACGGTGTTCTAATATGTGTACTTGTATTTACTGTATGTATTTTGTTTACTGTATGTATTCTGTTTTGTATGTGTAAGGGTGTTTTAGTAAGGTGCGTACGGTTTTCTAATATGTGTATTTGTATTTACTGTATGTATTTTGTTTTGTATGTGTATGGGTGTTTTTGTAAGGTGTGGATGTATTTGTAAGGTGTGGATGTTTTTGTAAGGTGTGGATGCTTTTGTAAGGAGTGGATGCTTTTGTAAGGTGCAGATGTTTTTGTAATGTGTGTACGGTGTTCTAATGTGTGTACTTGTATTTACTGTATGTATTTTGTATGTATGTGTATGGGTGTTTTTGTAAGGTGTGTACGGTTTCTAATATGAGTACTTGTATTTACTGTATGTATTTGGATTTGTATGGTGCATGGGTGTTTTTGTAAGTGTGAACGGTTTTTCTAATATGGTGTACTTGTATTTATATTGTATTTTGTTTTGTATGATGTTGGGGTTTTTGTAAGCGTGATGATGTATTGTAAGGTTGGATGTTTTGAGGTGTGATGCTTAGTAAGGTGTGGATCTTTTCAAGCAACAGGTACGGGCTTTGTTTATATTCAATGTGTATGTTTGTTTTTATTGTTAACAGTATATGTACCATTTATTTTGTGGCTATACGGGGCCAATCATGTAATATAATATATATATATTGTTGTGTTACATACACAGTGTACAGGTAAAGGTTAAACGTAAGCTCGACATTTGATGTGTGTGAATGGTCAGCTAGACGCTTCAGTTAGTGTTGCACGTTGGATGGGAAGCTAGGTGGCTCCAGAGTCTGTCTGGGTGCAAATAAAATTGCAGTTTCCTCTTTTTTCTATTTTACAAGCAGACAATTTCTGAAATACGTGGAACCAATAATGCACATAAACAACGAAACTTATCTATGTAAATGTGGGTTCTTTGACCCTTCGTCTATGAATTATGATTTATTTTATTCCGTAGAGAAGGTTAAAAAATAAAGTGTGAACTTATCTTCAGAAGGTGTTTATTTGCAGATTGCTGATTCTGATCACAGTTTGCTCTTTTGACAACAAGAAATTGCAGAGATGCTCAAAGCCTTCTTGTGCTCACACAAGGACTTAGGACTGTTGCAAGCGCTAAAAAATTCGACGCCTGTTACGTATTAAATCGTAACAATCTTCTGCCCTGTTTTGCATTCCATAACGTTATTAACCGCCGTAGCATACGTAGTACTTTAAAGATGGCCCCGTGAATAAATTGTAGCAGTTTCAAGTTAGGTGAGCAGCCGGGTTACCTCAGTCGTTATAGTGACTAGGCTGGACGACCGACGAATCGTGTTTCGATTCCCGCCAAGTTCAAGAGTTTTTTCCCTTCTCCAAATCGTCCTGACTGGTTCTGGAGATCACCAAGCTCATTATTCAGCGGATACAGGGGCTTTTTCCTTGTGAGTAAAGCGGACGGGGCGAAGCTTTTTTTAACACCTCCATGTAGTGCCGAGGTTAAGAGTAAATGGAGGCATGCTTCCATCGCCCCTTATGCGTTCGTGGCTTGCATAAGCACAGCTTTACCTCTACCACTTTAAGCGAGGCGAACGTGAGAGCCATGCCGTTTTGTCAGCTTTGACATTTATCATCCTTCTGGTTATTTGTCATTCAAAAATATTTTAGCATGTGGTGATTGGTTTCATGGCGAGGGGGTGGCGGTGGTCTTACACTCCGAACACAGTTGCCGTACGTCATCGGTGTTTTTCTTTTCAAATAGGCTATAGCTCGAAAACGAAGCGCCCAACGACCTACGATACCATAGACTTCTTTTATTTCTTTGTTTGTTTGTTTTAGCAGAAAACGCCCTACGGAGGTGCCGTGCTTTTCAGAAACACTCTCTATTCTATATTCTGTTACATTACTTCTCCGACTTAATGTTAAAAAGACACTGAATTGGCCTGTCTAATTGTTATGTGCCGTGCCCATGTACCGTTTGTAATGTCCCTGTTCATGAGACGCGTGGTTCATGCCGCTGCCACACGTAGTGGGAGGGACACCGTTGTATCTTAGTTAGGGACCTAAAGAGCTGGATTAACCGCATCGTATAATTAAGCCAGCTGGTGCATTGTGTCACGTCGCCTTTTGTTTTACTGTATTTTATTTATTTCGTATCTAGGTCTGACATCATGATTGGTGACAGCAGCAGAGTAATGAGAACTGTTATGTTATTTTCGCCGTACATTTTTTATTATATATAGTCTTATTCCGACAAATGTACACTTTATTATGTCCTATTTAATACATGCTTATGTCAATAAATAGTCAACATGTTTGTGGATGATGTACTCATCCGCAAACAAATAGTGAGCACGTAACAGCAGATACAATGACCACATACTGAGCATAGTTGACGACATTTTATCTATTTTAATGAGTACCATACAGCTGGTGTAATGAGAATGAGTCCTGATGATGAACTGATACAGTTCGAAACATGTTGACTATTTATTGACATAAGCATGTATTAACTAGAAGATAATAAAGTGTATATTTGTCGGAATAAGACTTTATATAATGAGAACTGGTTCAGCAGAAATACATAGTTCTGTATCAGCCTACTCAGAAGTTGGGAAACATGCTGCTTGAGTGGGGAACCCATCAACAGAATTAGATAGTTAAACCCCATTGAGGAATAAGTGAGTATCCTGAATTACCAAGATTGAGAATGGTGTACTCCGTAACCTAATACACCAAGGCGTTCATTGCTTTCAAATTTTCGCACGGTTGCACGTTACATACGTAAACGCTATGTCATTTACGGCCATAAGAAAAGTACAGCCTTTCTTGCTCCGATTTCTAAGAAATTTACCAGTGTTCAGCAGCATTGTCTGCGGATATCTTATGTCGAATTTCACAAACATCAGGCGATGAATGTGGAAAGTACAGGCAGAAATTATTTGACGCCCCTAAGTAAAGTATGGCTTTTACTGCACTGACTTCCACGAAACTCGCAGTTTCTCGTTGGAATAATATGGAGATCTTCTGTGTCCTATTGCGTTAGAATCGGTTAACAGATGTGGTAATTACGGTTTGAAATTAATTTACACTCTTGAGTGAAGTATGACTTCACTGAGCCAATTTTCATTAAACTCGTGCTTGCTCGACAACTTTTTGTATGTAACTGCTAGACCGAATTTCATGAAAATCCGACGAGCAATTTAGTACCAGCTGCTAGCTCACAGATACTAGGTCATAGAGCAACGGAAATGGTCTCCATGTGAGACATTTCTTCTTTTTACCCCGTAAAAAATGTCCAGCGTTTGATTCACAGAGCCAGGATTGATTTGTTGAGTACACGAAGGATGTAAAATAAATGAGGATAACTTGGGCACGGAAGAGTGAGAAATACATACGAAAATTTGGTGAGGAAACCGTAACGGAAGAGACAATTTGGGGAGACTTAGGGCCAGATGGGAGTGCAATATTCAGACACTTGTTAGAAAACAGTATGTGAGACCTTGAACTGGATTAATGTGGCGGGAATGTATTGAAGTGATCAGCGATTATCAGCTTGTGAAGGATTAATCTTCTAAGAGGTTTTCAGTAGTATGGATAACTATAGGTTTAATTACTGTGTGTAACTGTATCTTTCCTGCTTTCAACCCGTTTCTTTTAAACAGATATCCTATGTCTGATTTGGTACGATTAAGAACCTACACCTTTCCCTTATATCAAGCTCTGGGTTACACACTTAAAACCGTTGACTGGTAATTTATTGCTTTGCTGTGAACAATAGGGCTATATTTGCGGCTGTGTTCAGCTCTTCGTGAACCCTGTACATAATTTAAAGCATTAATGGAGCTGAAGGGATAAGAAAAGGAGGCAGGGGGCTTCTACTTCAACGTTCGAGTATTTATAGATCTGAATTTATATTTTCATCCCTCTTGGCTGTGGCTTATACATTAATTGAAAGATGCGGAATTTTCAATACAGATACATTATATGGGGTCACTAAAATGAGTGATATGAACTTAATATTATTTCACAGATAATCAGATAAAAGGGACAGCTTTAATTTTTATTTTCTAATACATTTATAGTGAGGAGAAAGTGCGCAGTATGATGTGTAACATTTTCATGGTGATTTAATGAAAGGAAAAATAGTAGACCCCTACAGGTATGTGAAATACAGACTTTGTGTCGGTTAGTCTGAATGTGTCAACATTAGAGTCGTAGGTATAGATCGAGAAATGACATTAAAATGGGTCGTCAAGAAACTAGCGTGAATGTGTAGAATGGATTTCTGTCCTAACGTTTGTTAATGTTTAAGTATAAAAGAGTTAAGTGAATTGGCAAGTGAAAAATATGCAGATTTATTTTGGGAGCGTGTAATCCAGTCAGAATATTCCACTGGGCCATGCAGCAAGATCTTAGCGCACACATTGCAAAGTGGCTTCATGCTATTCTCATCGCCCCGCAAGTACGCTAGTTACAATTGAAGCCGGGATGGCGTAGCCGGTATAATGTCTAGGTCAGGGGTAACCAAACAGCGGCTCGCGAGCCACATGCGGCTCTTTGACATATAATGTGCGGCTCGCGGAAATATGTTGGCTGAGCTCCTTTTTGCATTACAATTCATATAAAAGGTAAATAAAAAGTTTTCAAGCTTTATAATTATGAGAGTCTACTGGATTAAAACGTAAGTTTAATGTTTCTGATTTTTGTAGCACAATGTCCGTGTAACAGTAAAAACGTGTGTGTAATATTTGTTCATGTCTTGCGGCTCTCAAACATCTGAAGTTTATCGTATGTGGCTCTTACATTAAGCAAGTTTGGCCATCCCTGGTCTAGGTTATGGTTGGACAACCGGGGAATGGTGTTTCGATTCCCAGTAGGAACAAGGGAACCCAGGCTTGCCCAGAATTATATTCAATGGCTAACAGGGGCAATTTCCCGGGGGTAAATTTGCCATGGCGTGAAGCTGACCACTCACCTCCGTCTAGTGCCGAGGTTAAGACACTCTCCGTTTTCCTCCATGGCTTTCACAGGGACTGCTTTACCTGTACTTACGCTAGTCACATTTTATCCCGCTTGTAATATCTGAGTAGCGGTTGCAAACTGGTGGCTGAGCTTTCCTTTCGGCTTTTCCCCCCCCCCCCTCCCTCGCCACTGAGACATGACGTAACACTGACTTTGAGTTCGCTGTGGCGTAATGTAATTCAGGGATAGTAGGATCTTCTGTTGGCTTTTACAAAGCACATAACATAACTGTATGTGGGACTGGAGTTACAGGACTGTTTGTGCTTTTCATCAGTGCAAGAAATCTCTTTTTTACGGTTTTAAGCGTGCAGAAGGTAGAATAAAGAAAATTTGTAGTGGCTAATGAGAGACGTTGCATTTATTGCGGGGAAACTGTTAGAAAATTACACGGATATGGAGGTTTCGAGAAAGTACCCTTTCCTCCTTCTGACAAAAGTGTGGTGGAAGAAGGTAAAGCGTTGGGGAGTAAAGAGAAGTGGATTGTTTGAGTATGCAATACAGGAAAGAAGACACAACTCGATTTTGTTGGGCTGGGGAGAGATTACTTTTTTTAATGAATGACTGGTGAGTACTCTGCTGATAATAATGGTGAGTACTCTGCTGATAATAATGGTGAGTACTCTGCTGATAATAACGAAGTCTTATACATATATTTACATGTGCAGGAGTTCCGTGGCACACATAGTACGTTGTTTTGTAATTTCGTGATTCCGCGTAACTTTTATTTCCCATACTAATACGTACATTTACACAAACTTAAGCCACTCTGCACGTGCTATAGACGCGTTTCGGTTTTCAAGAAACCATCCTTAGTGTCAATATTATGCTATTTATGAAGGAACATAATGACATTACTGACAATATTATAATGAGACTGTAACCGTAATAAATCAGTCGTCGAACAAAATTACTTTGCACCCAATACACGATATCGGATACAAAATAATGACACCCCAGTGGGGTCACCGACTTATTTTATCACAGCTGAAGTTTTTCTACAGCATACTGAAGAAACGTTTTATTCTGAGATGTATATAAATAGACATGAATTTATTAGTGGATATGTTGGTTGAATGATCTCTCACTCCATGCTTTAAGTGCGATGTTTTCCTTATTGTATAGAATAATCGCCGATCCCAGTGGCCGTGCGGTCTAAGGCGTGGGTCTGCGGCCGCTCGCTTACTAGGATCGTGAGTTCGAATCCCACCGGGGCATGGATGTTTGTGTTGTGTTTGTTGTAAGGACGGTAGCATGGAACGTAAAGTGACATAAAGGACAAAAGGATTAAACAGTACAAAAATGGATCAAAGGGAAAAACCCGGACAGCAAAAAAAAAAAAAAAAGAAAACCCCACCCGGGGCATGGATGTCTGTCTCTTGTGAGTGTTGTGTGTGTCAGGTAGAGGTGTCTGCGACGGGCTGGTCCCTCGTCCAGAGGAGTCCTACCGAGTGTGTTGTGTCTAAAAAAGTGTGATCGTGAAGCCTCGAACAATGAGGCGGACTAGGCCCCCAAGGGGCTGTCGAGCCATTAAAAAAATAGAATAATTAGTGAAAATATTTATCTATGATTTTGCACTTCACCGGCTCATTTTCGTTATTTTAAAGAATTTACAAATAACAGATTTCACTCTTTAGCGGTAACATATACACTGTGTTTTAATGTCGTAGCAATTGGTACGTGTACTAGCTTTTAAGAGTTAAGAGAATTAACTAAGTCAAGAAACGTTAAGAAAGAAATCCACTTAAACATGACTCATTACTGAACTGCCATAAAACTATGAACATCGTGTAAGTAAATACGAAACAACCACCACAATAAACGGAGTTATAAATGTCTCGACGGAAGAGACTTTTCATGAAACTGGTGGTCTGTTACGAAAAGTTTTCCGACTCTATTGAGTCCGAATTTTCGTTACCGTCCCCTCAACAACCCACCACTGGGCCCTGTCCTGAGCCAATTCAGTCGCCACTCATGTGCCCTATTTATTTAAGATCAAATTTTATGTTGCTGTTCCACATGCGCCTAGAATTACCAAGATGACATTTTAGATTTTCATGCTTGAATTTTTTAGGTGTAACAGTAGCTCCGCCCGTACCATTTTTGTTGATTTAATTTTCCCATTTTAATATCGTTTTAGATCAACAGTGTAAAGTATTAAGCTTTACATAGAGTAGTATTCTCTGTTATCCTGATGACCTCCTGTCTCATAGGTACAGATATCATTCTAAGCCCTCTGTTCTCAAACATTCCTTTTCTTCAAGATTACAGTCTTTCCGGGTATGACTTCGTGTAGTTTGGTAGATACGTACAGATATTTAGACGAACCTGCTGCCTTCGTGATGGTAGAAGAAATTCTCTACATTGAAGCTACAGCCACCAGGTTTATTGATACCTGTCTACCAAACTTCACGGCGTCGTGTCTTGATACAGCCGTGAGAACCTCACAAATCTCCTTCAGTCTGTGCCATTTTATTAGTCCTATAAAAGTCTTTATACCTGTATCAAACAGGAGACAAAAATAACAGTTTTGCATATTTTAATCTTGCGTTTCTCTGTAGGCGACGCTTCATAGAAAATCTGCTCTGAATATTCGTGAATGTATTTTTATGTTACTGTCTTTTTGACATATTTTAACTTTACCACATTTCAGAAGCATTTCTTATAATTTCAGCAACAAACAAGAAGATTGACGAAGTTGCACCACGCCCTCTTCTTTGATGTTTAAAGCAAATTGTTTGCATCACTTGTTAAGCCCTGAGTGACTCTAAACAAAATGTAATTATGCTGAGCCTTGTGCTAACGTGGTAACAAATTTCCCAAGGTAGTACAATTGAACTGCCTGGGACCTTGTAACAGAAATTAGATAAACTCAATTTGTGGTCGGAAAAGCATGTGATCGACAAGTTGCAATCAAATCAACCGACTCAGTCTTCTACGCAACGGAAGAGAAGCAGAGCGCTAGCAAAGTTTAGTGTTGTTTACGAATGGATTAAAGCAGAGTCAGTCAGCATTGTTTAGTAAGCGACATCTTGTGTTTTACATGTGTGCGGAAGTAAGAGTGTCGGGATGTAACGCCAACGCAGAGGTGAAAATTATGATGGGTATGAACAAGAGCCGATCACAGTGGCCGCGCGGACTAAGGAGTGGGTCTGCGGCCGCTCGCTTGCTGGGATTGTGGGTTCGAATCCCGCCGGGAGCATGAATGTCTGTCTGTTGTGAGTGTTGTGTGTTGTCAGGTATAGGTCTCTTCGTCGGGCTGATCACTCGTCCAGAGTAGTTCTACCGAGTGTGGTGTGTGTGAGTGTGATCGTGAAGCCATGACAATGAGGAGGTCTAGGCTCACTAGGGGCTGTAGGGCCATGAAAAAAAAGAACGAAAACACCAAGAGCCATCCCTTATCTGCTATGGCTTTTCGAGTAGTTATAGCAGAAGTGTCAGATTTTTGTTTCTCTAAAACCTTTGGCGATTAGAGATAAGGGATACTGAATTAAATAACCTGTTTATAAGTTCCTGACACTGACATAATTTTATATTGTTGTATGTTTCGTGTGGAGTCTTGTAAGTTGTGTTGTGGAGTGCAACTTCCTTTAGCACTTCAGTATCTTCCTTGTGACATCCGCGTTTGGACTTGTTTCACGTCATCGTCTGTGTCTTGCTTACATTGTGGTTTCACAGTATCGTGATCCTATGTGGTGTGGATTTGATGCTAGGGTCTGTATCCTGTATCGCAGCTTCTGCCTTACTGTATCTGATTTCGTTATTGCACGTGTACTTATTCACACTGTACTAACCTTTGCCGTCGTACTTGCACTGTTCTGTACTCGTTCCCTCTTTGTTGCTGCTGTTGTTCTTCCTCTCCTTTTCCTGCTGCGATGCTCACATGGCTCACTTCTTAGCCGTTTTGTTGTGTGACGTGAAAAAACGTCGAAACGCATGTCACAACCAAAGCTACTGAAATGATAAAGGTAGTAGGAATCTACAAACACAACTTATAATTTTATATGTTGGAACTTTGTGGGTCACATCAGAATTTTTATGTAGTTTTGTTTTCGAATTTCTGTATCGAGTCTCGTCACATTTGTGTACAATTACAGAGTTCTTAGAGCCTACTTATTGTACCTGCAGTAAGCATTTCATGCAGTTCCAGTCTGCTTTCTGCCCGTAATGTCGCCTCTGCACTTAGATCACTTTATAATTTTTATGTTGAAACCTAGTCTCCATAAGCAATCAAACTACGTGAGAAAAGCGACGGACATCAGTTTCTGGCTAAGGGCTAGTATAATCTGGACACTTTCCTAAGGCTGTTATCAACCACGTTTCTCCTTATAATTAAAACAGTTTATCGAACAAATAACGAACGGACATCGAGGTACAAAATTAAACATAAAACAGAAATGAAACGACCTGATACGTTCCATTGCAACATTAAGCAGTTGCAATATCTTTGGTCATTAACCATATATATATATACATACACAGGATAAGCTTTATAAAATAAACACTGCTGTTACTCTTTTACTTTTTATTACACCATTTTCTCCATTTTTTGCCCCGTTATTCTTTTGCTTCTCTCTGCCGATGTCATTTTCGTTGCCTCGTTAGCGTTGTAAGGGGACTGTCACATCCCATCGCCTTATTTGCGACTTGCGTTGAGAAGACAGCTACGCAGTCCGAGTACCATGTCTTAACAGCTAATTTAACTGCTTGTACTTAGACCCCTCCCACTGCTTCTGTATGAATTAAAGCTGAGATAGTCGAGTAGTTTTTGTGGCTCAGAACGGCCACATCTTCATTAACTTGTAATTGTTGCATATTTGGGGGTTATCACAGCGGTGATTTTTGAGACGTTGGGGCTTCTGGAATGAGACGCAGTGGTGTGGTTGGGAGGAACGTACTGCCTGCATCTCACAATTAATGAAGCACCATTGCTTCGGGTATTTGATCTGTTATCTGTTCATATACGATATGTGTACGACCTGTGGCTGTTAATGCTTTAATATTGCGAGTATTACTGAAAGAACCGCATCTTCACAAGTACCAAGGAAACGTTGCTGTAAGATAATGGCCGGTACCCACGCTTTTATGTTGAACTTTAATGGAACAACTCGAGAGAAGGAACAAAACAGCGAAGATGAAATGTTTGAGGTCAGTTCCAGGATATATTTTACCAGCCTAATAAAAAGCAAGAAATAAGAGAAGAATTAAATATGTATGATTTCAGTGAAATCATTTTGTATTATACACGTAAGTGGACATAAAGTTTGTTAAGGCCCCCCCCCCCCCATTGAAACATTCTGGGTGCGCACCTGACACTAGCCATAACTACAGTCAAGTTCTAATGCAACCCAGTGGTACAGTAGAAGTTACAGTTGCGTGTGATTGATTCTTTGTTTAACGATGCAAACGTTTTATAACGTGTATTGATAAGGCAATTACAAATTCTCTTGAAAAAAGGCAGTACAACCGTCAGGATGGTCAGCATCTCGTCCAAGAACTGGACTAGAGACATCACAAATGCGAATAAATTTGCCGTAGAATTCACTTTTTTTTTTCAGTTACCTGCCCCTACTTCAGTGAGAGTTACAACAGGTCACTTCTTACTTAAAGTCGTTACAGTTTGATGCTGCCCTTAACAACAGCATAACGTAAGCAGAGATATAGAGATATCTGCAAACCTGTGAGTCTTACTGTGCCGGATAAGGTTTTACAGAATTCTTGTGTTTTGAGGAGTTTACTGGCTTACGTTCTTGCAACGATGCCCTCAATTTCATGCAGATTTTATGTGGACGGCTTTAGTTGTTAACCTGGCTTCAACTGTCCATAAATCTTAGAGGGTTTAATCACCCACGATTTACATTTATGGGAGCACATTATGCCTTATAGCAGGCCTACTGCAGAATGTTTCCGAAGTATTTCATTATTATACAGTTAGTCAAAGCAGGATTTGTTTGTTTGTCCGGAAGTTTATCCTCCGGTATGTCGGTTTGTCGTTGTTTGCAGGGAACCAAATGACCGTCTCAGTTATTTAGGATAGCGCCATCAGATGCCAGGAAGAAACGGCATCGGATGGCGTGCTCCTGTTGGTATTGCTTTATCGAGCATTGCCGGCTATATTACTGCTATAGCACACAGCAACACTAATTATTCTGTCAGACTGTCTGTACACTATTTGAAGGAGGGCGTGTTCAGTGTTAAAAAAAAGTTCAGTAAATGTTTAGAGAACAAAATTACAAGAAACACAGATCCAGTAATGATGAACGCAACGGCAATGTCTAGGGCCGTGCCATGGCTCAGCGGTTAGTCGCCGGCCTATTACCAAGGAGGCCCGAGTTCGATTCCGGATCAGTCCATGTGGGGTTTGTGATGGACAAAGTGGCACTGGGACAGGTTTTTCCCCGAGTACTTCGGTTTTCCCCTGTCAATTTCATTCCACCGATGCTCCATAACAAGGAAAAAACGAAAAAACTATCATCTTCGTCACAGGGTTGCACAATAAGCCTCAAGGCTGCGGTGGGTATTCTTTCAAAAACTCGAAAACTTAGTGCTTTTTGGCTTTAGGGCGGTGACGTCAGCTGGTTTTGCAGCCACGTCACCAATGGGCAGTCGTTATTACGTATTTCGGGTATTTTTTTATCTTTCATGTTTGTTTCTGGAGTTCATCAAGGACATTTACGTTTATTTATACCAACTACTGCACACATGTTTTATATCCAAATATTTTATGTAACAACACAACGGGTTTTATTGGATTTCATAACTATGGCTGTAATATATGTATATGTATATGTGTATATATTTTACCATTCAATGACAAGCCTATAAGTCTATAGAAGATGGCTGATATGGATGATGGCTGAGAATGTCAGCCGAAACATGTAGGAGTATATAGAATGAACATACTCGTATGTAATTTAAGGTGTGCAGTAGTTGGTATAAATAAACTTATATATGTGAAACAACTGTACGGAATGTGTATAATATTAAATATATTCTTCAAGGATCTTTCCTGTGCCCCTCACTTTCAACAGTTTTATTAATGGTGTCTGTAATGTTCTTAAGTATGTCTTCCCTTCGTTTATGATATCAACATTTTCCGTATTGTTAAATCAGTGATGACACTCTGAAGTAATTCGATAACAATTTTGTACGAGGCTAGTGCACTGCTTACTTCATGAAATTGCACATTGGTAAAAGAAGGGTTATCACATTTACTACGAAAACTAATGCTTTAACAACTCTGTAATTCTTGTGTTACGTGCGCTTACTTCATCAATGTCCTAAGTGCCTTAATAAGTTCAAAAATACGTTTTTATCAACGTGTTGACTGCTGTTGCTGTATCTCACCGTAATTAGACTCAGTCTTCAATACACTTCAGTTGCTTGACATTCTGTCACGTCTTCTGACGTCAAAAACCTTGAACATATCCAATGGATATTTTTGTCTGTGTGTTATGGCTATCCCCCCCCCCCCCCCCCCCCCCCATGAAGATTTCAGTTATGACAACACATCCCACTGTCTAGAGCTTTATATCCTCCAGGTCAGAAGACATCACCTTGAATGTCTTTTTTATTAATGTTTTACTGGTCTGAGAATCTGTCCGTACCTTTTGGATATTACAGGTCTTCCGAGTTCTCGCTCGTAATTTTAGAGACTGCCACATGCGTTCTCTTACACGTAAAAATTGTCCTTCAACAGGGTACGTAAAAGCAGCAAACTTGGTCTGCAGAGAGGTGGGATTATTGAGGAAATCAATCACTTCGTTAAAAAATTTTAATATTAATTTACCGTACTTGGTCACAAATCGCACGCTTTTGTATTTTGTTGTAATGTAATTTGAAAAAAAGATTTTCTTATTGTTAAGTCAGTACCTACACTCACCTAATTTTTCTTTTTTTTTTTTCAGTTGATTTTGCAGTTGTGTTTTATTAGTTTCTTGTTTATTGAACACTGAAGAACAGAATTATATTGGGACCTGACATTATTTTATGGATCGGGATAGTCGGTATAGCGACTCGCTACGGGTTGGATGGTCTTGGGATCGAATCCCAATGGGGGCGAAATTTTTCGCACCTATCCAGACCGGCCCTGGTGCTCACCCAGCCTCCTGTACAATGGGTACCGGGTCTCTTTTTTAGGGAGTAAAGCGGCCACCCACCCCCATTAGGCGCCGAGGTTAAAGAAAGAGTAGAGCTAAACCTTTACGCCCACTCTGGGCCTTCATGGCATGTTATACATTGAACTTTACCTTTTTACCTGACAGTATTTTAATGGTGTTCACTCACCACTCACGCTTACCTAACCTTCTTGTGTGTTTTATTTTTTGTTTGTCTGTGTAATCGTGCTGTATCAGTTATGTATCCCTGCTGTTTTCATAATTGGCCTGTGGTGTTAAACCTGCACTTCAATAACTTGAATTATCCTTAATATTATTGGTATGCTTAATCTGTGAAGCGGCCGGGGCGTGGAGTTGACCACCCACCCCCATCTAGCGCCGAGGTTAAAGAAAGAGTAGAGCTATACCTCTACTCCCCCTCTGGGCCCTCGTGGCCTGTTCTAGGGAGAACTTTAATCTGTGAAGCTGTTTTTTACAGAACGTTTGAAGTTCACAGCATTCATGTCCAGCGAAACTGTGACATTGTAGTGTCTGTCAAGTGTTATTGGATCAATGGACAGTTTATCTGTGGAAACCGTATTTCGAGACGGAATTCGTCAAATGTTTCCGTTAACTTAAACAGGTATTCCACTAGGCTAGTATTAATGTAGGATCACGGCGATGAGTATGAAGAATATTGTCTTGTGTGATGTGACGCCATGCAGTTTGTTAGAAATGTATTAACGTTTCGGAGGAACCTACTGTGGCCACATGCAGGGTAGATGGAGGCAGCAGTTTCCCCGAAACGTTGGTAAATTTCTACCAGAACTCTTGGCGTCACACTGCTGTAATTGCGTTGAGTGACATGTTTTGTTCTGACGCTGTATTAAATACGGGAGTAATTTAATGACGATTATGTCATAACGTAAGACAATTTAAAAGCAGTTTTTTTATAATGCATTATGGGGTATACCGAAATCGCCCGTACAGTTTTCCTCACACATGTTGTCATGTTGCTTATTTTCCGTTTGTAAAAGCAATTTTGTAGCTACAAAATAAGTTATTATCTAACTGTTTGAAGTTAAGTATTTTTGTAGTAGGCTACGGTTTATAAGATTTATGTTTAAATTGTCTATCACTCCACTCCCTATAGCGATATAGTCTTAATTATATGGTGTCAAAATAACCTTAGGGCAAGATGCGTTTAAGGAGCTGTCCTATATATGTTTTAGAACTAGTTTGAATTTTTATACCGGATGTTATTTCTTCACTGTTCACGCTTAACTTTCTTGTACCAGTAATGATTTTGTAATAGGGAAAGACATTAACCGGAATGATCTGTTTCGTGAGCGTCTTCATGTTTGGGCTTTTAGAATAGCGGGTATTAAGCTCTTGATTTATTGCTAGATGTTTATTTAATTACATCAGTATTACTTACAAGTGTGGAATGTATTTTATTGCCATCAGATGAAAAATAAATTTTGTCTGCCTCTTGTTGGGGCTTTTTATGCGTAACGTTTGTGGCCTAAGTGAAATAGAATCTGGTCATTCAGTTTTCTTCACAAACTCTACAGAACACTGTGAACTTCAGAAGACAAAATTGAATTTGCCTTTCTGTTACTCACACACAATGTAAAGCACTAAAATTGTGACTTCCTCATATCCTTATACCCGAAATCCTTTTATCCTTCCTTAATATATCGTCAGCATATTTTCCTTGTTTCAAGTTACTCTTTCAAGCCTTTATTTTCTGCGTAACATTTTTATTCTTATCCGGTCTCTTTTTTGTCAAGCTATCTCCGTGGGGGATTTGTGGAGATTTTAACAACCAAATTGACAATCGTAGCAGTTCTGCGTTCCCCACTCCTTTCCAAGTGACTGTGTGTAGGTTACACACGATACAGCGTGCGGAATGTGCTTTGGTCAGTGATGTATGTAGTGCGACGCATAGGCGGAGATGCATCGGTGAGGTTGAAATTGAATGGCGGAGTGAGAGAAGATCCTACTTAATGATCTCAGGTCACTACAGTTGCAAATATCAGGAGTGGGAGTGTATATCGTGTCAGAATCTAATTAGAATGGAGAGAAAGGCAGGAGCTTGTGGTCTAAGTCCTATAAATTTGAAGTTTCTAACAGTTTTACTGCCCTAATCACTGTGTAAAATTCTAAGAGTTAACGTAAAGTTGTCCCTGTACTTAAGTAACCAGTACGCCATGAAGATGTGTGAGGGAGTGGAGTGTAATGTAGGTACATCTCCACGCGTACCTGTCCTCGGCACTAGATGGGTATGAGTTGTCAATTTCACGCCCCGGCATCTTTAACTAGGAGAAAAATAGGTTTAAACCTAGGGTAGAAATCTGTTCAGCCCATAAAAGGGCACGACATCAACACATATCGACTGACCCATCGTCATTTATAAAGTTATTTCGACCTCCGGTTAGTCTTTAATGGGTTATCAAAATTTATCGCATGACGTATTGTAGGCTGTATATAGTGTCATTAGGACCAGGGCGGGCTTAAGAGATTCCTGGACCAAATGCGAAAAATGTGGTGGCCTTACCAACGCGTAGATCTGAACTGTCAGTGCACATTGAGCACAGCAAGAATTCACATGCAGCTGTGTACATGGCAGTGGCCTTGAACCGACCCTGACTGGGGCTTCATTTGCAGTATTTGCTAGGCCGTGCCATGGCTCAGGCGGTTAGTCGCCGGCCTCTCACCGCGGAAGCATGGGTTCGATCCCAGCTCAGTCCATGTGGAATTTATGGTGGACAAAGTGGCACTGGAACAGGTTTTTCCCCGAGTACTTCGGTTTTCCCCTGTCAATTTCATTCCACCGGTGCTCCATTACTTGGAAAAATAAAAAACTGATCATCTTTCTCTTCATCACAAGGGTTGCACAATAAGCCTTAAGGCTGCGGTGCGTCCGTAGCTTCTGCTGCGGGGCCCTTCTCCACAAAAATAAATATTTGCTGATTGTTGTTTAATCCTTTAAATCACAGTGCTTACCGTACATACCACCTACTTTAAATCACAGTGGTTACCGTACATACCACCTACTTTAAAACCGAAAGAAGTCTGCATTTTGTCCATGCATTTTGTGTTTGTGTTCTATGATTCTCACAGAAAACAGCGATTACTTCCTTAAATGACATTAATCAATTTGTCTTTGTAATGGAGGCCGACTGTGTTCTCTGTAAGTGGGGACTGAATTTTTGTGTAGTGTCTAAGAAGAATTTGAAGCTTTAAAGAGTTGACAACGTAAGCATGGCTTTGTGCTTTTTGGTCAGTCAGGTATACAACTGGGAACAGCCACATTTATTCCAGTGATTTTTAACAGGAACCTGGTATTTTGTCACGTGACTTGACAGTAGTTGACTACCATGTGGATATCTGTGCACCCTAATTCCAGTTAGCTGAACGCTGCCAGATGAACAAAAATTGAGTATTCGGCACCGTTGAGAGGATTTGTTGAAATTGTACGACTCATACAAACGAATTCCCTTTCTTAAGTACCAAGAGTAGAGCACACAACAGTTGGATTGACTGCTTTACATTTTGTACTTAATTTGTGTAGCACAATGGGGTGGCCTCTGTTAAGAAATTCCTTTTTGTTTGTTTACGAACTCCATTCGGTAACCTGAACCTCCCGTTCCATTCCATATTGTTGAGTCTTTCCACTGAAATTATTTCCCCATGTTGCCAGAGGCGAAATTATATGTATACATATACATATATATTTGCATTTTATTGTTTTTTGTTTGAGATTTGTAAAACGAAAACTGTATGCTGCTACTGATATTCACTGTAGCAGAAATTGGATATTATCTAAAGCAAATGATGTGACGTAGAATAATATCTGAGAAGTGTGCTTCTTTTAGAGAATTGTGATGGAAAAAATTACAGAAGAGAATTACATTCTCTGGATAATTATAACAAGTTAGGTAACATCTAAATGGCGTCCGTAACTTTCTTTCTGTCATTGACCCTATTATTTGTAAATACTTTCAATGCGGTCTGAACGCAATCACTACTTATTTTTTTCTTGTTTGTCGCATGGTATGATAGTTACATTTTGGTGGTAAACCATTTCTTCGGCGTCACTGGCTTTGCCTTGTATCTTGTACTTTTCTCGTAAACATCGTGATATTGTGTGCCTTGTACTTCTTTCGTGAATGGCCAAATTTTGTTTCCCCTAATTTATCTGACCTGTGCTTGCCTCGTAAAAGGCGAGAGTTATTTTTTCAATTGTTTGTTAGTCCTCAGTTCATGCCTCACAGAGAACACAGTCTCGATTGTAACGACCAGTCGCTTATATGTAAATAGACGTTTCTGTGAATTATCTGCTATTTTTGTCGGAGTTTGACCAAAATCAAAATTTGTCGACCAATTTGGTTTAAATCGCAAATGTGTAATTTGACGAAAATTTGCCCCGTGGTAGTCGAGTTGCTTTATGCGAATAGGCAGACGGACAGACGTGACAAATCTACCAGTCACTATCCGCAAACTGCTTTTCGAACGCACCTAAAAGCCTTTTTTTTTAGATTGGTTACACTCATTCGCTTTGTGCTAATTCCGCACTTGAAAACTGATTTGTTGTAATATACTTGCCTGAGGTTCCCTTAAATGTAAGGCATTGTTTAAGAACTAATTATATGTTTTAAAATTGTGTAGTTTTCTTCTCTCATGTGAGTGTGCTTATGAGAATGCGTACAAGTAATGCTTATGTTTCAGCTAATGGCCGAAAACGGTTAATGCCAAGATTAGCCGACTGATGGCTTTTTTAAACACGGGTAAATAAATATCGAAATATAACTTTCAGCAAACACATTCTTCACATTATCCGGGTAATATTGATATAACCAGATAGGATTATCCAGCTGATAACGACACTATCCGGACATTCTTGACAGTAGCCGAGGAAAAGAGCGAAATACACTCTGTAAACCTTAATTGCTTAATATTACCGTGCCCACTTTTCTAATATCCGTGTATGCTTACTCTGTATAAGTTTCTTGTTATGTTGTCTTCGACGGTTCCGATGATACTGAACACAAGATAGGCAGTTTACGTATAACGTAACATTGAGGCGCGTTCGCGTAACTATTGTTGCCGTGGAGAAGCAGTAAGTGTTAGAATACTGAGTGTGTGTCTTTAGCCTTAGTTATCCTGCATGCAGTGCGCATGCGGCCTATTGTATTGTCATCTGTGGCCTGTCTGGCTGTACCATATTTTTCCACATTATCTCATAAACGGCACGATCTTCGGGAAAAAGGTTATTGAACATAAAGTGTGTATTTTGCTTTTCTCTACCACATTTTTCTGAAACATTTCTCATTCTAAGAAGAATTCAGCAAGATATTATCATAAATGTACCTAGGTCTTCATGTAAACTACCCGTTATTCTTGTCACATTTTAATGAAACTTGAATTTTCTCGATGGAGTTTCGAAACATTCTCAAATATCACATTTCATGAAAATCCGTCCAGTGGGAGCCAAGTTGTTTCATACAGACGGATGGACAGACAGACATGATGAAGCTAATAGTCGCTTTTCGCAGTTTTGCGAAGGCGCCTAAAATAAGTATCAGGAGAAATGGAAGAATGTCGGAATAACGCTGTCTAACGGTAATTGTCTGCTGTTTCCACTTTTTGTAATTTTCCATTATTATTAAGTTGTAGGTATTGTGCACAGGCTCGACTGTCTGAAAGCTTTTCTGTTGGTTATGCGACGGTCATACCTATAGAACAGCAAATGGTTGAGGAGTGTTGCACATTTAAAAGGTTCTTCGAACAATGCATCTTATGTTTTCAGACAATGAACGTACAGTCATCGCAGTACCAGCTATCAACCCTTCAATAATAACGGTGTAAGAAAATTGGTTGAAAATTTCAAAAGTAGGCCACACGTCCTCTTTGGCTGTAGGAAGAGGTAAAGGAGTAGTAGATCGATCACTGTATCTGAGACAGCTGAAGTATCGAAATAGATAAATTTCATCTGAATTGAGCGTCGTTAGTTGAAATAAGATGCAAACGAACGGTTTATTACCAGAACGAACACATTTCATTCGGATGCAATACGGAAAGCTGTAACCAGTTTGGTGATACGTAGAGAAGTAATATGTGTCTATATACTGTGTGATCGGTCTATTAAATGCACACTCAAGTTACCTTTGCTTATATACTTACCTTCATATGCCTATATTGTGTCGTTTAACTGGTACAGAAATACGTAACCCGTATTGATAATGGCTAATAGGTTATCGATTTGCAGAATTGCAGACTTGTAGTTTAAGTATTGCCTATATATTCGGTAGTCCATGACTCTGCTCTTCAACCGCAGAAACTGGGGAAATATAGGAGTGTGGGTTAGTCAAATCGCGTTCGCATTCCGTAGAGTCACAAGGCTGGGTCCCGAACTGCCAATAACGATCTTTAGTACCAGCAAATTCAAGTTCCGAACTAAAAACCAATAAATTACACTTAATTATTCTTACATTTTCTTCCCACTTGTGTTTCTGGCTCTCAAATGACCTCACACAAGGTGATGTCAACATTTATCCATTTCCTGTTCACCGCGTTTGTCCTATGTGATGAGATTATCCAGACGAAGTTCGTTTGAATGACTTCACTGAAGAATAATTGTCTTCAGTGATGTAACGCTCTGTAGTCTGATAGAAATTTGCGGATTTTTAGGACTATGTGGCCTCCATTTTCTATTCTGAAGATAGAGGCACCAAGCTTTTCCGAAACATCAATAAACGTCTATCGGATTACGTGGCGTCACATCCCTGAAGACAATGTTCTTTAGTCACCCGTATGAGAAGTCTCACACGGTCGTAGTGTTGTTGATTATTAATCCTTGATCCAAAATTTAATATTACATTTTCTCTTGTTTTCAGGTAAAGGCGGTTCCTGTTTCTTCCTCAGGAATAATATTGTGGAACGAGGTATGGTGAGTTGTGCTGCATTAGCGATTCCTGTATAAAGCTGATTATACATATCCGGTTTAAGCAGAGGTAATACCTTTCATTAATTTCGCAAATTCATCTCATCACGTTTTACACTTTTAAACACGTTGTTTTGCGCCAAGTTCGTGGTAATTAAAATTGCATCTGCTGTACATACTGCCTTTAATGTGTTCACCAATAAAATGTTGTTGATCTGAAAGTGGGCGATTCGATTAGGTTCGCAGTGGGACCAGATTATTTGCGTTTCAAAATGCTTCTCAGCGATGGACAGGGATTACAACATAGTTATTCTGATCCTGTTAGGCCCATTGCATCCAGAAACGATTTTAAAATCGATTAAAAAGGATTATTAACCGCTTTAATGCAGTTTGTATTTAAATACCTTTATTTGTTACTGCGTATCTATGGTCCCTGTACATAAATGACATTATTGCAAGACCACGCGTACGTTGTTCAAGTCTTGCAACATGGTGTCAGTCATTTCTTTCTTTGACTTCGGTTAACACCAAAAAGGTGCTTGACAGAAGAGTAGAGAAAATTACATAATGAATAACTTTATACTCTTTTTTCCTGTGGCTTGACAGCCCCTTGGGGGCCTAGGCCTCCTCATTGTCCGAGGTTTCGCGATCACACTCTTTGGACACACCGCACTCGGTAGGACTCATCTGGACGCAGAGACCTCTATCTGACAACACACAACACTCACAAGAGACAGACATCCATGCCCCCGGTGGGATTCGAACCCACAATCCCCGCGAGCGAGCCGTAGACCCAACCCTTAAACCGCGCGGCCACTGGGATAGGCAGAAGCAGAGGCAGGAGGATGATATTAAATGGAAATCCTATTAACCGGGTTTTAGAAAGCAAACTGGGTTAATCTGGTTTTGGAAATTGTAAAACCGCGAGGTTTTCTTAACACAGTATTGAAATTTTGGATTTCAGAAGAGCAGGTAGACCTAATTGCTCGAATAGTTGAGCAGGTATGTAGAACGCCCACCGTGGTGTTAGTTAAAATCTGAGGGCTTTATTCGAGAATAATTGTGGTTGGCTGGAACCGTTTATGTTGCGTTTTTAATGATTAAATTATTTCCACTAATTAGCTTTATTATAATTTACATTTCATGCAGAAATTTAAATAAATATATTGAAAAAACACACAGTGAAGTTGCGGTACGCTTTCGTGTCACCGCTTTCAATGATTGACGCCATACCACCGGCCATAACCATGTCCAATGTTGAATGAAGGGTTCAAATACGGACAGATTTGTTTCCGTTTTTGTGTGTGCGTGTGTGTGCGTGTGTGCGCACGTGAGTGACTGTAAAAGGTGCGCTCACTTCATAGTTGTGATTAATGAACGTCAAGCGAACAGACGAAATAATGTGTATGACCCGAAGCTAAAATTGGACATATTTGAACAATAGAGAGACTTGATTGATCATTTAATCGATCAATTGGTTAGGGTGAACGAGCATGGCTCATCGACAGATGGATTGATTAATTATTGTCTATTGCCTGTTTCGTTTCCGTCGGATTCATCCAAACAATACGAATGAAATCAGGCTGGCCCTCTTCCATTCCACAACTCTTTGGCTGACTGGTTGATTGATAGGTGACGGTTTGCGTGAGATTAGACGCCGAAGAGAATTCAAAGCTGTTGAATATGGAATAAATCGTATTGACAATGCTTCAGGGCTAAAGCACCGTTGTAACTGTGACTGAAAAAATAAACGCTCCAAGAAATTACGTGCATGTGTTATGGAGCAATCTTGAAAGCAAAAGAGGCGACAAAGCAAAGGTTTTGTTCTTTTAAATACTATCAGTCAAACACACAACGTGTATGAATATATGCACGAAATAATACAAGAAAACAAACCGACTCTAAACTAATGAAATTAAATAACTCATAAATTACACACCAACGAAATGCACTATATTTTCACTTTTTATTCTTTAACCCTTACATATGTTTCAACCCTTACAAGGCCATCTTCAGGTGGCTCGTAATCTACATTTACTTTACATCTATTGTTTGTGTCTGCTATTATGTTATATATCACATGTAGTCAAGTTTCATTATCATTACAGTTATTTACAATTTCAAACAGTGGATGTAAAGTAAATGTAGGTTACGAGCCACCTGAAGATGGCATTGTAAAAGCTGAAACATGTGTAGGGGTTAAAGAATAAAAAGTGAAAATATAGTGCATTTTGTTGTTGGTGTGTAATTTGTGAGTTGTTAAAAAATGCACGGTGAACACAATATAAAAAAATTAATTAAATTAAAATCTGTGGCAATGTGCATACGGAACTTTTTAATATTTGGAACATATTTTTTATCTTCTCATTGGATTAGGCTAAATTATTTGCATTTTCCGAATTATTCAAGGTGAGTAAGTGTGGAAAGTTACTAAAATAGATGATGGCTGGTGGGGCTTTTGCAAACAACAGTCCCAGTTGATGCACGTAGATGGCGAACTCCACGGCACGTAGTCGCTCGACTGGACACGAAGTGCACCGCCTTGTATGGGATTCAGTGATCCTTGTCCTGTTCAAACTTCTCGGCGCTGGATCTCATCGTGGGTCAGATGAACCTAGCCAGTCCCTTCATGACCTAGTTCCTTAAGATTAATTTTAATATTATCCTCTTACCTTTGTCTGTGTCTCACAAGTGTTCGCTCCTCTTGAAGTGTTCGGACTAACATGGTTCATGATTTTCTCATGTCTCCATGCTAATTCTCCTTCTATTAGGTCCTCCGTATATGGGCCATACATTCCCCTCAGCACCCTGCTTACAAACATAAATCTTTATTCGTCCGTTAAAATAACTAGCCTGTTTTCATAATCAAATTGACCTTATTCGGCATCACTGCCGCATATCACCGCTGGTCGCTCTGAATTTGTTTTAACGGTCTGTAATTTCCCGTCCGTGGGTTCACTTGGTTTCCTTTCTTTTATGTATAATCTTGTATGTTTTTTTTTGGGGGGGGGGGTGAAGGGCCCTGCAGCAGATGCTACGGACGCACCGCAGCCTTGAGGCTTCTTGTGCAACCCTGTGATGAAGATGATTTTCGTTTTTCCTTGTAATTGAAATTGACAGTGGAAAACCGAAGTACTCGGGGAAAACCTGTCCCAATGCCACTTTCTCCACCACAAATCCCACATGGACTAACCCGGGATCGAACCCGGTCCTCCGCGGCGAGAGTCCGCCTGAGCCATGGCACGGCCCTAATCTTGTATGTTACTCTGTAAGAGAGTTCGACGGTATATAGACTGAGCTATTGACAGAGTCGTAAAATAAGCCGTAAATAAACAGATAAATAAATAAATAATGAATAATAAGAGGAGACATGCAGCCCACTTTTGGTATCTGCGGCTGACCTATATTCTTTTTGACCTGACACGTCACGTATGCTTCTAATTTCATACGAATATCACAAACGTTGGTCCGATCCTTGAAAACCTCCAATATGAGGCTTCCCAACACTTTGAGAGAACAGACGACTAGCTTTAACGTTGCATAATTCATGTAAGTCTGGCACGCGGGTTCCTGGATGTGGGACTGCATGGTTAGAGGACGAAGTGTTGTGCGAAGTGTAAAGAGGGGGAGAAGGGAATAACTCCCTGCCGGGGACGGCAAATGTTGAAATATTTATGACTTCGTTTTAATTCGGTTATCTTGTATAAGCATGCGATAAGGAAGGCGAGAGTGTGTCTGTCTTCACACCAATATTTTTTCTCTTATATGTTTATCGCGCAAGCCCATTCGTTTCTCTGCTGTGCGTTTTCGTTGTGTCTTATTTTTAACCCGCACGTCGTATCAGTTTCCGATCGTCTGTAATCCATGGTTGTACTGGTTTATTTTATTCGCCACAAAGCAGCCTGTTTGGAATTTCTTTGCTTCGAGAGTGTCTCTTTTCACTTCTTATATGCAAAGATGTGTACTAGTGTCAGTTGGCTGTCTCCTGGCTTCGTCTGATACGACTGGTAGAATGGTAAAGTACGCATGCTACCATTCACTTCATGATATTTTAACCTTACTGTCTTCGCTTTTAAAAGTAAAGATTACATTTTACTAATCTGTGACTTTACCTAATTTATATTGTGTAGAACTTGGTTTCTGACGCTAAGGAAATGGCATGTACTGTTGAAAAACAGATTTCTGAGGAGAATAAACAGATACGAAGAGGCATAAGGCTGGAAAAAGTGTGTAAAGAGGTATCCACAGCCTGAACTTATTACCAGATATTACTGGGTGTGGGATTAAAGCAGATGAGATGAGCGCTCACAGAGAACATGAAAATGTTTGTTACAATTTAGTTCAATATCCTGTAACGGAAACACTACTTGCGAGGCCTTTGTGAAGGTGAGTTGGTAACATTAAAGTGGATGTTACAAGTAATAGTGAGGATGGACTACATTTATATGGCTCAGGATTGTGTCCAGTACTGTGATATTTTGACCACGATAATGATCTTTGAGTTGCAGAAAGGCGCGAAATCCCTTAGCCTAATGAGCAGGTATCAAGCCCTCAAAGAGGACTGTTGTTTTATACAGTTAATTATATATCTGCCTCAGCCGTTCAAGACTTTTCATTCTGAAATTATATAGGGCTAAGAGGGAACTTTTAACAAAAAGTCAGTAGGTGTATTTTATATTACGTGGTACAGCTGCTACTGCCATTCCGGAAGCTACCTTGAAAATACTTAAGAAAAATCTTTACCTCCACACCAGTATTTATACAGGCCACATTCCTGGATTAACCTATTCAGTTTTGATATTTTAGGACGACGTTACCCTTAAATGTAATAGCGATATGACCGCATAGTCTGTAAAAGTAAAACTTGAGGATTCCAGTCTTCTGGGTCATGACGCCTCGTTGACTGGTTTAAAAGTACCAGCGTTTTAAATGAGGCAGTTATGTTCTTGGTCTAACCTGTGAATAGGGGCAGAAAGCACATAATACAAATTTCTAACCCCGCATTTTTCTCTGGAGTGCAGTCCAGAACGTAGTCTTCTTAAACTCTTTGTTTACTGGATATTTCACATAGTGTACCGTACATTTACACGAGCATCATATTAGTATCGCAACAGTACAGTACGCAGTTAAACATCATTACACTAACTAGGCGTAATATGACAGTGACGTAATCACTGAATCCTGTAACATTTGAAAAAATTGTTCCATATTAAATCTGCGTGCACTATATAGATTGCAGCTTTACATATAAAATGCGCGCGTCCACCTAATGGGCAATATGGCGCACCGCTTGTCCGACCTTCCACCCCCACCCCCACCCCCACCCCCACCCCCACCATCCACCTGATTTTTGGTTTATATCCACTGTCTGTGCTTCAACAAATTTGGATACGAAACATTAAAAGCGTTACATAAAATGCAACATTGTAATGCACAAATGCCGCAACACACACATGCAGGAAATGTGGTGGAATTACATCTGATTGAGTTTCTTATGCAGGACAACAGTTTATCTCTTTTTACGTCCAATTTGACCATTTTCGGACTAGAAAGTACGTACAAGTGCAGCTTTTCACACATTTCTATTTGTTGACAAAATATTACCTGATGGTCTGCCTTCACGTTATTATACTGTAGGAACATCACTTATGCCACAGTGAGAACCACGGGCATTCTATTGGAAACTGATACGGAAGTTGATCTATGAAAATATAGACAAAACGAAGGGTACGTTCGTGTATTGCCACCATAAGGCTTACACAGGAAAAGTAATAAATTCTTTGATAATGTAATAAATTAGTGGAAGACAGTGGAAATTGAAAAGCCGGTCAAATTCGGGCTTACGTTTTACCAATCAGCTTACAATGTCCGAGTTATTTAGTTAGACACTTTGTTCTTATATTCTGTTTATCTTACAAACACTTAATGATACCACTGATGACAGGTGTCTTGTGGCCAGAATATTAGTGTAAAACAGCCCTATACAAAGTCTGTAATGGTGCTGCAATCGAACGTTGTTTCCCCTAGCGAAGTAAGAATTCCCTATACGGGGTTTCCCTTTATCTCAGCAAAGGCACTTATTTGGGGTTTTCCCGATCTAAATGCGTAAGTTCGCATCGTCGCCTCCCAGTTTACAAGTCTACGGGTTTGCCATGTTGTTATCACTGTTTGTAGGAAATATAGAAGTTACTACGTTGTGAAAAGCCCAAATGTTGTGATCTTTCTACCAAGTTGTGTGAAAAACAGCCAATGTTTCGGAAGTTTAAATGGGGACATACAGACACACACACAGAGTCAGACATCATGTTGGTGTAATAAGGTACTATATTCTACTTTAAGGAAGAACATTAGGCTAAAGATTACGACGTGAAATCTACGAGTATAATTTTGTCTGTTTCGTATGGCCGTGGAACTTTGTCCCTTAGTCTAATAAAAAAAAGTAGTGAGAAGAGAGTGCTGAGAGGAATATTTGAATCTAGGAGAGGAAGTAACGGGAGGCTAGTGACGATTGCATAGTGAGGAGCTTCAGCATTTCAGTTCGCCAAATATGGTTAGCATGATCAATAATGATGAGATGGGCATGGAATAGAAGAGGTCACTAGGGAGACTTGGGCGTAGATGGGCTTACAGCAAAGTTGATCTGAAATAGGGTATGATGATGTGAATTCAATTCAGTTGGCTCAGAGCAGATTGCAGTGGCGGATTCTTGAAACGCGATAATAAATACCGGAGAATTTCTTGGCCAGCTGAGCGACTGTCAGCTGGCCGAGAACGATTTTTCTTCATTGAGTTACTTTTTAGTTCAATTTCATCTCAGACTGTCCGGTGCTGATTTTAGGAGCGTCAAATTGCTCGTGTAGCTTGGCCCAGTTGACATTAACCTGCATTCGTCTTATTGATCTGCCGCCATTTACTGTGGCACTCGGCTTCAAAGTTTCCTCCAAGGGGCCATACCGGGCACGAAAGAACAGCCTTCTGGATCCCATGACTTGCCTAACTTCTAATTCTGTTTTATTTAGATCCGCGTGAGGTAATTTGTATTTGGTTCTGGTTTTCTGCATTGCCTCCATATAACGTTACAAACTCATGCGCTGTGCGGTTGTATATCCCACGTTACACGGAACCTTTAAACTGTGTTCTACTTTCATGTTACAGACTAGATAACATAGGATATTGAATCCGTTGCTACACGAATAAAATTAATACAACAGAAAAACCAGTTATAACGTACGTTTTCAATTATTTCAGCGGAGATGTGGTTGTTTCGTAGTTTCATTTCTGCGTTCTATATTGGTAAATAATTCAGTAGACCTCTCCTTTAAAAGGATAATAAACTCCATATGATCAGATAGTCAAAACAGTGTACGAAAATTGAAACAGAAGGTTCTCGCAACTATCTGTCACGGGTACATGTCCTGAGCCAAATGAACTTAGTCCACGGCTTCACTATCTGTTTCTTTCACTTTTATTTTAATATTATTCTCCTATCTACGCCAAGGTCTTCGAAACGAGCTCTTTACCTGAGTTTCTGCTTCTAGACTAGAGTACAAACTTCTTCCCTGTCCCGTTGGTGGTGCATATTTCGTTCATTTGAGGGCCATAATAATATTTATGAAGAATAGGTCTACAAATTATGAAACTCTTCATTACGCAGTTTTTATCTTGTTGCTACCTCCATTTTCGGTCCACACAGTCTCTTTAGCTCCCTTTGCTCAGGCATTTTCATGATCTGTCCCACCCATAATGCGAGAAACCGATGCAAAATAACATTTCGTAATACAGTATGTTTTTTACATTTGAGGGTTTGCTGTCGCTATTACTTGTTTGTTATTAATTTAGGTAATTATAATATATTAGAATGCCGATCCCAGTGGCCGCGCGGTCTAAGGCGTGGGTCTGCGGCCGCTCGCTTACTGGGATTGTGGGTTCTAATCCCGCCTACGGCATGGATGTCTGTCTCTTGTGAGTGCTGTGTGTTGTCAGGTAGAGGTCTCTGCGACGAGCTGGTCACTCTTCCAGAGGAGTCCTACCGAGTGTGGTGTTTCTAAAAAGTGTGTGTGATCGTGGAGCCTCGAAAAATGAGGCGGCTTAGGCCCCCAATGGGCTGTCGAGCCATTGGGAAGAAGAAGAATGTATTAGAATACCAATGGAAACACGTACGTGTCTGACCTCTTATTAGTGTCAGATTTTGGGTCAGACAAATACTTGTATTGGACTTATATTTTGTGTGTTTCTGATGTGTATTCGGAATTATGCTGAAACTGCTGTAAGATCAAGCTATTAAATACTTGTCAGATATTCACGGCACAGTGTGGCGAGCTTCTTAATATCAATTGACGGAATCACTAAATTTTATTACAAGGTAAGGCGTGTGTGCTCGGGAATGTTTTATTTAACTTACAGATGTAACTGAAGTATCAAACAAATATGACCTTAAATTAATGCTACTCCATGGGCTAAGGTCGAATTTTCCTGCCTTTATTTCTTGCTCATACATGAAACTGAAGGTATTACTTGAAAGTAGCAGATGTTACAGGCGTGGCGGAAGATATTTGTGCCTAAGAGGGAGGAAATAACAGCGGACGAGAAAATTACAGGATGAGGAGCGTTATAATTTGTACTCGTCGTCAAATATTATAAGGGTGATAAAATCAGGAAGGTTGAAATAGGCGGAGCGTGTGGGCGAGTGGGGAGTATATAAATGCATGCAGGATTTTGGTGGGTTAGCCTGAATGAAACAGACAGACTTAGAGGACTGTGGTAGGTGGGAGGATAATGTTAAAATGGATCTTAAGAAAACGTATAGAAGGTTATGAATTGGAGTTGTCTGGCTCAGGATAGGAACAAGCGGCCAGATCCATAAAATGTCGGGCATGTATTAAATATGTGTGGAGGTATTAGTTTCTCAAGGAGGACTCTGTTCCATGGAGTTAGTTAGTTAGGTGTGGAAACGTCATAGTAAATATGTTATCTCAGAACTCCATGGAATCCATGCAACAGATTCCCACTTGGAAAGCTAATAGTTGCTGAATTAGTCAAGAAATTCCGGACGTTTCATGGAACACGAAGATTAGTTGCTGTGTTTACAAGAGCCCGCCACTGGCCCCTGTGCTGACTCAGGTGCGTCCAGTCCATACTCTCCCATTATGTCCTTAAAATCCATTCCTCTTTTTGACGCGCCCTTCTTCCATTTGGTCTCTTTCTTTCAGATTTTTCCACCGTGCTATTCTCTTCTCTCCCTTGCGTGCCACATGTTCCGCCCACTTTATCCTCCTTGATTTGACCATCTTAATAATGTTTGGCGTGGAGTACAAACCATGAAGCTCGTCACTGCACAGATTTTTTTCCAGTTCCTTGTTACTTTCTCCTACCTAGGTCCAAATGTCCGCAGCACCATGTTGTCGAACTACCTCAGTATATATATATATAATAATAATTATAATAACCATGGCTCGACAGCCCTATATGGGCTTGGGCCTCCTCTTTCCGAGGTTACGAGGTCTTTGTGCATTTGCGGCAGTGAGGGACTGTGACCAGAGCCATCTGGCAGTCAGTCAGGAGACTTGGGTGAGAAATGGCCTCTTAATTTTGCTTACAAGCACTACTAGTTCTATTCATGCCGTAAGGTTCTTTTACATGCCGTAAATCTACGACATGGGACTGACGGCTTTACTTCCCGGATTTTTATCACCCTTAAAAATCGATCGGGATCGAACCCGCGAAGCTTGGGTCCAGTGGCGAGCACGCTAACCACTAGTCCTCCGAGGTCGACTATATCTATATATATTAATATTACTTTCACCGTGCATTTTCACTCACTATTCAGTTTACCAACAAATGCACACACATAAACTACTTTTATAGTTTTATTAGTTTCGATGTATTCCCGTACACGTGTTTCGGTCCGTAGACCATCTTCAGGGGGGTAAATAGGTTACTACACTTCACATTGCTCTTCGGGCCCCGTTTAACATGCAGTGTGAAGTGTAATAGCCTAATTACCCCCCTGAAGATGGTCTACGGACCGAAACACGTGTAGGGGAATACATCGAATCTAATAAAACTATAAAATAGTTTATGTTTGTGCATTTGTTGATGAACTTAATAGTAACCTCAGTATATGTTATGCTCTTAGTGTTAGAGACCAACTTTTACTCCTACACAAAACAAGAGGTAAAATTATAGGTTTGTCTTTATGGTCTTACCGAATCCCTTGTCCGTTGTGCTGTGAATTGGTTGCTAGTTTTAAGGTTATCGCTGCTGTGTAGTTGAGGTTGAGGTTTTACGTTTTTATGGGATATGATGCAGCCCCACATCCCAGAAGACTGGCATTCACTTTGTTTAGGGGTCTTGCAAGGAGTCCGTCGGCTTCCGAAGCCTTGTGTAGCGTTTTGTAGCATGTTGGTGTTTCACGATGATCAGTTGTTAGACCTTGTTCAAACCTCTAATCTGGATGACAACCCACTCTCAGTTATCCAATCGTGCTTATTCAATGTATTTCATATCTGGAGGTCGTCTGCTCAATCCGCAAATTTATAACGTTCCGTGCCTTGGTGGCAGGGTCCCATTTGTCGTGGTAACTCAGAAAAATCTGCTTATTACCACTAAAGACCATGCTCTTAATTTCTGGGAGACGCTGGATGCAGTAGGGTTGCCTGAAAACTGGAGGAATTTTATGTATATAATGACTTGCTGACTGGCTATAAATTTACAATGTTTATTCCATTTGAATTAGCCCCGTTATTTATTATCTTTCTTATCATCACTATGAACGTCTTCGTCGTTTTTCTTTGCTGTCCTGCTTCATTGTGCTTATTTTTCATATGATTCACTCGTTTATGTAATGCTACTTTTTGTTTATTATATTGATAATTATTATCCTTTGTCGGTACTTAAAAAATTAAAATGTAATGTATTTAATATAAGACTTGGATATTGAGACTGTGTAAATTGACGTGGAATTAATAAGAGGTACTTTCTGTTATCAGGTCCCTCAAAACTTTGAGTTCGTTTGTGGGAAGGGATTGGGTATCAAGTTTTTGAAATTTGAAAAGGGGACCCGAGACTATAAAGTCGCTCCTCTGGAAGGATTCAGACAGCAGGCCCGTAAGAACATCGATGACATTTTTCTAAGACTTATTTTATTTTATTATGAAGTTCTGTAACATAAATTTTTCCCTTTGCCTAAATACTTGTAACATAAGTTGATACAAAATTTGTAAGGAGCTATAGCCCCCTATTCAGTGGGTACCTGGACTTTATCCCAGGGGGTAAAGCGGCGGTGGCGTAAAGCTGTCCAATTATCTCTAGTATATTGCCGAGGTTAAGAATCAGTGAAAATATATCACTATTTCAGCCATGTTCCTTCATGGCTTAAACAGAGACAATTGTGCCTTTAGTAAATTGCATGCATTCACATGATTTTACTGCTGGTCGCAAATTATAACGATGCAGTGTTACTCTTGCACAGATTTAAGTTACATTGCTATGTTTTTGCAGCCACATGAATACGTAAACACTAGTTACGGCTGCATGTTGATGTAACCTTTATGTAATCTCAGTGAGGAGAGTCAAGTCTTGTGGGGTGTTAACGCTATGTTGAATGGTAGATCCTTACCGACGTTTAGATTGATCGCAGTGCCTTAATCTGCAGGGCCTAAACAGTCCAAGATTGATTTACCCTAAAAATGAAGGCATTACGATCATTTGAAACGCCGGTGATTGTTTACCTATCCAAACGACCTAACATCCCACAAAATTTGAATCTCCAACAAAACCGCTGGGAGAACTTCAAATCTCACAATATGATTATGTTCACGGCATTATTTGAAGATATACTAGATTGTGAATTCCTCCGCTTTGATCCATGCCACTGCCATTTTGCATTGCATATTAAGCTATGATACCTCACTTCACATGTAACCAAGTGCTAAGTCCTTATGCATATATACATATCGACAGAACTGCACGGGATTAACCTAACATTACAGAGGAATCAGCAGCCGACAATGTCGCAGCGTGAACATACACCGACCTCTTGTAACTCACGTTTCCAAACACAGATGGCAGTGCATCCAGCAGTACCAAACGTAATCCAATTATGATGCTGAGGGCGTATCAACACTTCAACTCCTTCCTAACCACTATCACACCCTCATCCTCACTTCTATCAGCTTCCAATCAGCAACTTGTCAAATAATGAAGGTGTTATGATGCCCATCAGTCCGCATGTGAAATCGATTTTGTAAGAGCAAAAAATGGGACAGTTCTTGACAAAATTGTTTTTTTTGTAAGTTGCTAAACTTTTTGCTGTCCAACGTGATTGTTTGGAGCAGTAAAGTGAAGTTGTCTCCCTGCAAGCTATGAAAGCGTAGGGAGGAGTGGACTATAGCTCCACTAATTCTTAACCTCGGCATTGTAAGTGGATTACTGGTTAGCTAAAGCCCCAGCCACGTTAATTTCGCGGATAGAGCCCCGGTTTCTATCTGGGTGAGCCCCAGAGATGGTCTGGATGCTTCGGAGAAGAGAAAAAATCTACTGCCTCTGCCGGGAATGGAAGTACTATTTCTCGGACACTCACCTCGACACTACACTGAGTACGCTGTCCGGCTGCCGCGTGATTGCGTTTATGCAAGAAACAAGTTGTATGCATATATTGTAGTCAGTATCGTAGGTCGTAATATGAGCTTCGGTATAAATTTGGTTGTATCGTATTTGTACTTCAAGATACGAAGTGAGATGTGTAAGTTTTTAAAGTACGAGTATGTGTATAAAGTTGAGGTATTTTTCCCTTTCTTCAACATCTGCTCTGCCTCTTTCAACAGTGTGTTTATGTGCTGACTTCATTATTCCTCTGTACATTGTAGTAGTAACCTGAAACTTCAATTAAAATTACTCAGTTACGCTTATAAAGGAAATATTCAGTAACAACGTGTTTCGGCGACTAGTGCCACCTTTAGGTAATTTTCAAGCATCCATTCTTCATCAACGTCTGTTGCCACACATTATCTTGCTTACGATCTGTTTATGTTATCATTTTATGTGTCGATGTTGTTTAAACATTTAATGGACAATGCTGCTCATGTATAATACCCGGTTTAAAGTTAGGAAACTCGATATTTCGTCCTGAGAATTGCAGTTGGTTCGCAGATTAAACAATGATAACTTCCTAAATTTTCATTGACCAAATTCACTTTGTAATTGATGTGTTTTGATTTCTGTGAGGCAGTAACGAAACTTTATATATTATTCATACCCGTTTTGCTTTATAAGGGCTAATTTTTTATAACTTAAAAGTTATTGTGAGAATCTTAAATTAACTGCTTCTGGCCCTTGAGAAGGGCAGTTGAAACATGCATTGAGGGTCTCCTCCTCAACAAGTGTTATTCGTATTAGGGTGGTTGATCAAGGAGTTTGAGACAGGCCATGCATGTGACTTCGTCTGAATTGCATCGGTACTGACGCAGGGTTTGAAAGCGCCAGTCATGACTTTACGAACATTCATTAATAAAATTCTCCCACTTTTAATGCACATTGTGGCAATTGGCTCCCTTTAGTTACAATAGGTATTAGGCGTTCTTTATGAAGTAAAAACGAACGTCTTAAGTGGATACTATGTATGTTCATCTGTAACATATCAGCGACTAAACCGTTTATCGGATTTTTGTAAAATTTGGTACAAGCGTAGGAGCTCCTTACAAAGAGTTGTCTAGCAAGTGTGTTTTGTGAATATCGGCTCAGTGTTAGCCATAGATAGGGGCGCTAGGAAGATATTCTACTTGCTTGTCGGATGTTATTGTCATGAATGATATCGAATCTGATGACATTATCTGTATTTTAGAGACGTGCCGTACATCGGAGACCTGATACAGCGTAGGTAATTTTTATGGTGGTCACATTATCGACCAACAGATCCGTCTTTTCGTATGTAAACATCAATATCAATATTAGTACTGATATTTGGCAGTGAAATTCTGGTGAGTTCAATTCACATATCAAGTAAATTAACAATTATGCCATTTCATTAAATAAACGGACGAGATGCTAATTGCTTTGGCATTATGAGGATGTCTCGTAGTGGCTGGTACAAGCTACATCGGAGTAAATGAGCAAGTTGTTTGTGAACACAAGTGGGGAAAATTTGGCTACCATCGAAGCTTTGTCACGGATCCCCAGTGTTACGCGGTACACAGTTTGGGAAACGCTGGCGCCTACTATATAAGTGCTGATCGCCCCTCGGTTGGAAATGAAATCCGAGTGCCGTGATATGTCCAGGCATTCCCGCAGGGATGTATGTTACTTTATCCCAGTACGTTCGTACTGTGTAATACGACAGAAGAGATGATGTTTCAGTCGGCCGTCGGCCACTGAGGGAGCTTCAGGGTGTTGGGATCGGGGCAGTCCTCGAGCAGACAGCTGACAGCAGAATGGCGAGACTTTGTTGATATCTGCTAATAACTAATGCGAAAAAGTTTGCTACAAAATTTTGCAAAAAATTATCCTTTTGTCTTCGTTGTTTTTATTCCGGCCATGTTTAGCAATGCATGTATATGTAACACACCGAGAAACGATTGTGATGTTGATAAGTTTGACTTTTATGTGGGTTAGCCTATTTAACGAAGCTGTCAGTATGGGGAACTGTTTAGTATCGATAAATTTGATATTGGGGAGTTTTACTAAAATATATTGACATATATGAATTTTGGTTAGAATCGGACAACAATAACCTAACATTTTACCTAAAGATGTAAATGGGTTTCTATTTCTGTTTCTCTTCAGAGTTCCCGGTTTTTTCCCAGGGCAGTCCTTGTGGGATATGTGGTGGACAAAGTGGAACTGGAACATATTTTTCTTCGAATACTTCGGGTTACGTCTGTCATTATCGTTTCATTGTGTTCCATAGTCGTATTTAATTCATCTACCACCGACGCTGTATAATTGGAGCAATTGACACAGCGTCTTTAAATAAAACACTTCCTGCTCACTTGAGCATAACGTCCAAGTACTGACTGCAGTAGCGACTGTTTCGAGCAGGCGGTAAGCACATTTTATGCTCAGTACAATTCCTTTTCGTAAATGCTACCATTCTTTAGATAAACGAAAACAATTAGTATGCTGTGTGATTTTATAACTCTAGGGCCGTTACGCGCATTTTGATTAAATTTCATATTCGAAGACTTCATTAGCGTTGTATCACCATTTTGACTCCACAAAGAGTAGCGTAATAGAAGTGGTACTGTACGTAACAGTCTAAATGTGTACTCACAGAAGTAAACTACAGCCCGTCCATCTTCGTGTCTGTTCCCTCGTCCACCGCACTTGTTTTACCTTACTAATAAAGGAGTATGAAACGTAACTGTCACGCACTAGAAAAATAGAGATAACAAGTAAGGAAATATCCTGAGGGCGTAACACTTATGGCACATTCGCTCTGTCGTTCTTATAATTCCTCTTTTCCCTGTTGTCTTGTAAATTTCAATTTCTTCTATGTCTCTCGTAAACGGTGAGATATAGTACTTCTTGTGCTTAATCTCGTAAACGGCGAGGTATTTTAGTTACTCTAGTTATTTCCTAAATGCTAGAATACAGATATCGCATTTGTAATTTTCGATGGTCTTAGATGTTGTTGATGAATTTTTTGCAATACTATAATTTAAAAATCTGTACATTTCTATGGTGGTTGCAATTTTATAAATTAAAAGGTATTTTGCTTTCAAACATCCATACAGTTCCAATTAATCTTGTTGGGGCCTCAAAGTTGTCCAATAAAATGAAGCATGAAGTGGCAGAGGTACACAGATAGAGCCAACACACTGTATAGTGTGTATTTTGTTGATCGTAAATAAACACTGAATTGCAAATACACGGAATATGTAACACTTCAAGTTTATAATACATGTATCATAGAATGGCATGGAAAAGTGATCATGAATGATAAGCATATAATGATGTGGAAGGGATCGGAGGTGATTTGTCTCGAGGTTCAAGGTCTGTAGATACTGAGAAGGAACAATAAACATCTCACTAAGACCAGCCGGTTAAACACGTGTATAGGCTACCGAACGGCTTTGATACAGAAGTAACCCTGTTGACTCATATTCGGGGACTGCCTGATTGAAACATCAGGCGGGTCGTTGCCTACCTGGCTGGGACTTCTTGAGTCTTTCTCAGAGCCTCCGACTAAATGTGGGGATAGTACCTGCATTACGCAATGGCCGCTTCCTGCAATGTTTTTTTTCATTTCATCATTCGTCACAGTATTCGATGCTACACTCTGTAGTCTCGATTACTAGCAGCATTTTGTTTTTCCAATGGCTCGACAGCCCTTAGGGGGCCTAGGTCGCCTCATTTTTCAAGGCTTCACGATCACACAGTTTAGACACACCACACTCGGTAGGACTCCTCTGGACGAGGGACCAGCCCGTCGCAGAGACCACTACCTGACAGCACACAACACTCACAAGAGACAGACATCCATGCCTTAGGCGGGATTCTAACCCACAATCCCAGTAAGCGAGCGGCCGTAGACCCACGTCTTAGATCGCGCGGCCACTGGGATCGGCAGCAGCATAGTTAAATAAAACACAAAAGGGAGAACCGTGTGTCTCCCGATTACAAGGCGAGACTTTTGCACCTGCATTGATCTGTTGGTTTCAGAAACAGAGAAATGACGAAGTAGACTCTGTACAAACTTCGCTCAATATCTGCGACAAACGTGGATACTATTTCTGTCATTTGTGTCACATATTGAAATAGGGAAATTTCTCGGCTGGCCGGGAACTATCAAAAGAAAACCATACAGCAGCTACAACTTGTCTGTCGTAAGGTGCACAAGTCCTTCATTTTACACAGTATGAAGTGTTGTGAGAAATGGCGAAGGAACTTCTGTCTCTTGTGAAGAAGATTGCAAAATGTATTCGGAAATACATGGTCAACACCGTGCAAAATTTATAAGAATAATTTTTCCTGAAGAAATTTGTCATGTTTTCCCATTATGTACGTGAAGTATAGGCTTAGTTCACATAAACCGGTTATCGTGTAAAAATTAAATTAGCATTTTTAAAAAATGAGATTTTTCTGTGTTTGACTACTGTACATTACATTCTGATGGCACCAGCACAACGGGGACGCTAGCTGAGTGCGAGTGGTGTTGGAGCAATGCTGCCTTCATTACCATATGGAAATTAGTCGCCATTTCAATTACATCTGCTGTTCCGAATATCTGTCTATATCGCCTCTTCCCCCTTTGTCCGTAGCAAATGATCGTGTGTCTCTCTTCAGGCGTCTCGTTCACCTTACAATGACGCCATAATATCAGGCAGAGAGAAGATATTTAAATTAGTTACTGACTATGAATAGGTCTAAGATTTGCTTCATTTTTATAAGCAATATTACAGTTAGTGTCTCAGCTTTGCGGTCCTGGAAGCTGGGGAAATGTAGGAGAAGGGGGGGGGGGACAGAGCTCATTCCTGAACGTGTGTAACTTTATGTTTATTGAATTTAATGTGAACCGTTTGTGTTGATTTTTCGACTAATATAGCTGCAGTATACTAATACAACCTGGACAAAACGGCAGTGGAATACTGAGTTTTAATGAACAGTGACATAGGAAATGAGAAAGAAAAAAAAAACCTTCGGCGAGAGTAATTTACAGCAGTTTTGGAATGCTTGGTTTTATGTCAGTCGCATCTTTTATTGTCAGTATGTTTGTTTCCGCAATCAGGATGCTGTAGTCTGACACCTTTGTAGTTTTCATAAAACGGGCATGTAAGAGGAATCAAATTAAATAATATATTTATATTGTGCCTAAAGCACAGACAGGCGGGTTGGTGCCAGGAGGAGGTGATGCTTTCACGCCTTCCAGAATTCAACAGTAGATGGAAGTGGGCTGTTTTAAGGTTCACGCTCCGGGCCCTTTACCCTTAGGAAGGAGTACCGTTATCCATTAAACAGCTATTCCCGATCCATTACATAAATTAAATTAAATTAAATGTATTGTGGGTGTCTCATAACAGCAAGTAAACGCCATATACGGGCAAACACTGACAATGAAGAGCATAAAAGAAAACAAACTGATAATAGTAAGTAAAATAACTAAAATAAAATAAACAATAAACTCAGATGTTTTATATCCATATGTGCATGACAATTTTGTAAGACAGTCCTAAGTATAAGTAGATGTAGTTATATCCTTTAGTTAAATACAGTTATTGTTAAATATGTCAGCATTCCTGCAGACAGCATTAGCCGCAGAAATGCATCTGGTTGAAGGACTGATGCTTACACGGTACATAACACCCTTGTAGGTCTATATAATATAGATTAAGTTTAGTCTTCATAAGGTTAATTCCACATCTCTGAATCGTTTTATTCCTAATGATTTTCCTAGAACAGCAGAACACGCCGGATTGCTAAGCACGAGAGTTCCATTTACACCTATACTCGTATGTTTACTTAGATTGTCATAGTTTATAGGTTTATCGTTGAGGGACGCAGTAAAACTTCAATCAGTTTAAAAATAAAACATTTGCTGTGTGTCTTTTAATCGTTATTGGCTTTTAAGAGGTTCCCGCACGAAACTTTACGTCCATTATCGAGGTTAAAAATACGTTTACGTCTTCATGGAATTTTGCTTAATTAAGCACGACAACTGTAGCATTTCACCTGTGTAGGCTTAATGTTGTGTGTTGACTTTACAGTTTCCATAAATATATGTGTGAGCTTTGCTATAACAACCTGCCTGTCTTGTAGTCGCGTTTTATCATTTTGCATTATAAACCACTGACGCAATATGAAACGTGATATTGATGTATTAGTGGAATGCATGCAGTAAGTATTCTGGGTTATGAACTGGCTTGTTCCGTTGTGGCAGTTTGGTTACTGTCTGACTTGTCCTTATCGCCTAAAAGAATCATAGGCAAGGCAGAAACGACAGCACGGCTAATGAAGAGTTGCTTGTCAGTTTACGTGAAATAATCATGTGACAAGCGGCTGGGTTATGTTTTGACATAGGACTGTATCTCATATTTAAATTTTATGAGTCGCTCCTAAAATGTGCACAAATCGAACCTTAAGGACTGTTTCGAATATTGACATTGTCACATGTTTCTGCAAAAGCAAGATGGCACGAAAATGACTTCCCAAGACTTGTAACCCTCGTTGCGGAAGGGTGAAACCTACGCCGTGTTACTCATTCATGTGTCTCACCATGGAGGCCCAGGTTCGATCCCAGCCTAGTCTGTATGGGCTTTATGGTGGACAAAGTGGCAGTGGGATAGGTTTCTGTCTGAGTACTTCGGTTTCACCCTGTCAGTATCATTCCGCTATTGCTCCTTACTCGTTCTTAATTCGTCTACCACCGACTGTACATAATCTGAGCAACTGACAGCGTCCTTACGTAAAACACTTTGCAACTTTGGTGATTCATGTCGATGGCGGCAACAAACAGGTTTTTGAAAGGCGTGTGCAGCCATGACAAATATCACTTAGTTGCTGAACAACTTTTATATATATTTTCATTTATGATTTTGTAATCATAAGTAAAGATATCGTGAGGCTAGACATTATTCAATAAATGTTTTTTTGATTTCAGGCTTTCGCCGCGATATTGATGAAATCTGCGGTCGTCTGGGGTATTACGCGGCGTCGTGTGGTAATTTTGTACCGACGTTTCGG
This sequence comes from Reticulitermes speratus, assembly GCA_021186555.1. NCBI lineage: Eukaryota > Metazoa > Arthropoda > Insecta > Blattodea > Rhinotermitidae > Reticulitermes > Reticulitermes speratus. The sequence continues at coordinate 8,654,455 of JAJKFL010000330.1, forward strand.
GACAACATATCGGTCCTATCCTCACGGGTCAAGAGTCCGGGTGAACTCGGACTTTTGAGGATGGGACCGATACGTTGTCCCGAAACGTCGGTAAAAAATTACCACACGACGCCGCGTAATACCCCAGAAGACTGCAGATTTCATATATTCGTTTAGATAGAATTTTCTTTCAGGTGTAGATGTTGATGTAAACTGATGGAAAGGGCGTAGAATCAGTCACGTGATTGCCTAGAATCTTTTACAGATTTCCCCGTTTTTGCGGTAAAATAATGAAAATTTGAGAATATGCTCCTTTCATAATACTAATAACGTGGCGTGCAATACATATTTTCTGACATATGAGAATTAAGCCCATCTCTCCAGTCGTTCTTACTTAATATAAGTCACACAGGAGCAGCGAGTACTGTGACTGTATTAGGCCTAATGATATTATTACCATAACGGAGCACTTCACAGGAAGCAAGTGAGATAAATGCACTTAACGTGTGCAGTTCTTTCTTCCAGTTTTATCAAGTTGTTCGTCCGTTGTGAGGTTTGTAATGGCCATTACCAATTTTACTGACTTGATGACCACAGCTTTCTCTTGCGTGGCAACTTTTTAGCGTACCTATAACTATAAATAATACACCATTTGTCAATATAAATTATTCTCATAATTAAATAAGCAAATACAATATTTCGATGCATTCTATTTTATGAGAATCTGTAGAGAAGAGTGGCTACTTTCACCAGTTGTGGGTCCAGCATGCCTGTTCAGTATTCTTGGCAGTTAGGGGAAACATTAATTTTTGAATGAAGAACACGCTCATAGCTATTTATAATTTACGACCAGCGCCCAAAGTCAGGAAATTACGCAGACGTTTTTGTTTCTGGTACATCTTTTCCGGAAGATTAGGCCCCCCCTGTGGGCGCTAGGATCATTTTATCTCGATTATGTTCCTGGGGATTAGGCTGTGCTTTATAAAATTAACCTAATACGTATAGTAATTGGGTCAGTTTGCTTTATATGACTGTTACACTTATATAATTTTTTTAATACAGAACGTAAAGCTACCTTCGGTTTCCTTAATCCTTAACTCAGCACCACCTCATATTTTCACCTTTGTCATCATTTCATATCGAAGCCCGTGTGCCATGCATATAAATCTAGTCTCCAGATAGTTCACGTTTACCCCTATCCAACCAACGGCCCTACAGTTGATCTAATTTTGGTTTTGTCCGAAGATGGATTTTCCTCCATAGATGAGTTTTCCCCGTGCTTGATTGGAATTAATTATAAGGGATTTTTTTTCGAGTATGACAGGCATTGTATAGCTTACCTACAAAACAACCATCGCGGTACAAATTGGTTAAGAGTTATTAGGCTGTTACCTACGTATCGACCTGTGTATTATGCCATTCTTGGAAACAGGTTTTTCTGTGAAATTAAGTTCATGTAAAAGAATACTACTGAAGCTAGTACACTATTATCTTTTTAAGTAAGTTGGGTCTACTGGTGACAGTACCACTGTGAACATGGTGTTTCTCATCCGGATTCTATTAACAACTGGGGAATTTTTATGAGTAACTCAGCGATTGTGAGCTTCTATAAAGGGCTTTGTTTATGGAGATATGTAACTAGGTACAGATGAAAAAACTTATATCTTAAGTGCACGTTAATTTATATGGATATTGAATTTACAAATTTTGTTTAACTCTTAGAACATAACGTGGGATCTTCATTAAATTTAATCAACTTCCCAGCATCTTAGTCGGTACAATGTACGTGATTTGTATTTGTGAACCACAGCATGGGATATGATATATTATATGAAAATTGTTTTCTATAAACGTATAACAGACAATGTTATATTCACATATTTTGGGGTAAGGTAAAGATGTCCCTGTGTACTGCCCCATGAATATATGTGGAGAAAGGAGTTATACCTCTACACATTCTTAACCTGGGCCCTAGGCAGAGGTCACCTGTCAGCTTCTATTTCCAGCCGCTTTTCCCCTCGAGAAGGGTCCCCAATATTCATTTGGTAGGAGGCTGGATGAGCCCCAGATCCGATGTGGATGGTGCAGAGGAGACTAAAATCTCCTTTTCTGCCCCGAATCTGACGTCTGTTGTCCAGCCCGTAGTGTAGTCACTATACCGACTGAGCTAGTCTGTAAATATAAAAGTACACTATGTCTAATATCGCGTGCTATGTTATGCAGTTATACATCAAATGGACCTTTACTCTTTCAGGATTAAGAAAATGTTCACGTATGGCTGTCATACTGCAGGGTTTTGCATTTAAATTAGAACTGTTACGTAGAATGAAGCAGGGTACGTCCTTCAGCCTATACAATTGTAGTGCTATTCAAGTTTATTTTCTTACAGCGCCTTCAAATGTGCAGTAAATTTGGGAGTTCTAAAATGTCAACATCCTTTGCTGATTTCGAATGAAACGACATAAATTTTGCATATTTAAGTCTTCGGAGATATTACGCCATGTTGACAGGTAAATTATTACCGACGTTTCGAGGGAGTAGAAAGATAATTTACATGCATAATAAAGAAAAGTGTCTATGAGCGTTATTAAAATACCACACCATGAAGATTTATGGGGATTTAGTGTAGTTTCGCGCATTATTAACCTCGGCATCAGATGGAAATGAGTGGTTGTCTTCACGTCTCGGCCGCTTTATCTACGATGAAGGACTTCAGGCACCTGGTGGATAGCAGGCTGCATGGCCTTAGAGCGGGTGTGGATGTAGAGGGGAGGCACAGAAGCATCTCTTACTCAGGCGGCAATCAAACCCCGATTTTCAAGTTGTCCAATCCGTAACATAGTCACTGTAGTGACTGATCTATCCCGGCGTCTGTTTCCTGCCGTTATGTGACTCTCAGTATTTGTGTTGTATGTACTGGGCCTGCGTATTGTAGTGAAAAGGACTAAAACAGGAAACTGTTTGTAGCCTGAATATGCAAAATAATAAACCCCAAAAGTACGCTGTCTTATTGAAAACAATTATCCTTATACTTTTGCTATAAGCCTTATTTCAAGGGTTTCAGATAATTAAATAAAAATAGTGAACATTAATTAACGTATTATGAAATATATAATTGGATTACTGTTACTAGTAAACCGTTCCAAAACCCTACTTATTTTTTATTAGTCAAGAAGTCGAGAATTAAAGTTAAGGTGAATAAATGAGCTGTGAATTCAAGTCGACAGTCTGCTAGGAGAAGAGGACTGGACGGGAAGAAGTTAATGAAAAGAAATTGAAAAAACATTGGCAGTGATACAGATAATAGAAGCAATCAAACACATTTGTTTGTTAATAAGCAAATTACGTAACTACGTAGTATAAATGTATGTAATAGCAATATCCATTTCTCAAATTACAGAACGCATGTTACAAGACAAAGTATTATCTCAATAATTTGTTTCCTCCTCGCCAAACCGAACATAAACCTGCTGCTGTTAGATATCTAATAAACGGAGTGAATACTTACCCCATACAATCTAACGAAAAGAGAAAAAATGTATTAATAGCACAAAATGTTCGGTACAACAATTTGTATCATAATTCTGTAAATATACTATCACAAAATTCGAACAACTTGACACAATACTGGGCAGAAAGGAAAACACATGAAAATGGTTTACTCCAACGTTTATATGGACAGACACTGCAGATGTTACGACAGAGATTAAAATGCTGACTTGAAGGACACGTGTAGGACATATAATTAAATCGAGCAACTTCTAAAGAAGAGAGACCCAAATAACCAAAATGCGTAGTGGGATGTATAAGTTCTAAAACATATGTCCCGCAAAGTGGCAGAAATCTCACAACCCGATGTAACGAACACAACCATTCTTTCCAAAGATGTAACAATGGTACACGACTGGCATAAAATATTCTAGAGAATTGGCATCCCTTAGGGATTGCAGACAAAATTAATGACGTGTTACATGCCACAAGATTGGGACGCCACATGAATACCGTAGAAATATGTTATAAAGAATCGATAATCGCATCCAAAGAAACGATATGCACACAGCCCCAACGCTGTATTTAACATTTTAGTGCAGAATAAATAACCAAGATCGCAACTTCACTTCAATAGCCTCCCTTCACGTACGTTGTAATGTACACAACGAGTTGTCAGCAGACCTGCGACCTGCAAAAAGGAAAAGCCAACTCACGCATCAAAAATACAAAAGTAACATGTAAGTAGCACTTCGTGTATGCACACTTATACACTTATGTTTTATTAGTTTCCTTGACTGTAACACTGCGTCAATATTTTGCAATAGTTGCTGATAGCCCTCCAGTAAATATCGGTTGAAAAGGCCCAAATTCTCTGGACAAGCTATGTTCTTCCGGTAACACAGTTAAATTCATACTGACAAAATGCATCATATTTGCTCCTTAATCTATTTATAAAATAACTTAATTTTACTATACACTGCTATTATGATGTATATTTTACAGAATCTGGAAGGACCAAGCCTTTTCTGCGGGAAGCATTTTCCCTTCTTTGAGCAGAGTATGCTAGATGACAATATGAATGTAATCAAGAACTTAGCTTTAATAAGAAAAAGAATTATAGATCCCTGAAATCTTACATAAACAATAGTTACACCACAAGCCGCCGTGTACAACAGGGAATTTATTATTATTATTATATTTAGAGCTATTAAAAGAAGGAATTTTATACGTAATACTAATGTGAGGTGGAGATCTGAGTCTCTTTTTAAACAGACCTTAAATTTTTTGCATAACTTTTACCACATATCTTTTTACGTTTGTTTGACGGTGTCTTAAACATAAAGCCGAATCATGCAGCTACGTTTATAAAAGACAATTTCTTTTATTAATAAACAATCGTATTTTGACTGCTTTGTATTTTATATATTCTTGTATATTTATTCTTATATATTCTTATATATTATATATTCTTATATATTCTTATATATTTTGTAAGGAGTGGATGCTTTTGTAAGGTGCGGATGTTTTTGTAATGTGTGTACAGTGTTCTAATGTGTGTACTTGTATTTACTGTATGTATTTTGTTTTGTATGTGTATGGGTGTTTTTGTAAGGTGTGGATGTATTTGTAAGGTATGGATGTTTTTGTAAGGTGTGGATGCTTTTGTAAGGAGTGGATGCTTTTGTAAGGTGTGGATGTTTTTGTAATGTGTGTACGGTGTTCTAATGTGTGTACTTGTATTTACTGTATGTATTTTGTTTTGTAATTGTGTATAGTTTGTTTTGTATTGTTATTTTTATGTATATTTATATGTCCATTTGTATTGTGTGTACTAGTGTAAGGACTACTGCCACCGGGTGAAAACCCAATTGCAGTAAATAATAATAATAATAATAATAATAAATTACAATAAAACAGGATGTTACACATCACGATTTGGCAGGGAACTATCGAAAATAAATTTATTACAGTACCTAATGTTTAGTATATAGTTATACACAGCCTTACAGTACCAGTTTTTTAGGCGACTAGATTATTGCACTAAACAGGAGTGAGATTTCACCCTTTACAAGATGCATGTTAAAATACTGAAAATAATTATAAGTTACAGGTATTTGAAAAGAAAGCGCTGAGAAACGTTTAGTTTTAGTTCCGAGTAGGAGTGGGAGGATTTATGTTAAACTGGATCTTGATGAAATAGATTTTGAGGGTGGGAGTTGGTTGATCGAGGTTAGCTAATTGGCACGTTCAGCAAATTACGAACAGGGAATGTTGCAGTTTCATTTAATAAGCTTATTACGGAGTTTATCAGTGAACAGGAGCACTGAATGGGAAGGCTCGTTCATTTGACTATGAAGCGGCTACAATGATCTTGGGTGCCAAAATAAGACCCACTTATTATTCTGTATAATGTTTTCTTTTTGCTGACCACCAATCAGCGCTGGTCTTCTAAAAGAATGGCCTTTACAATCAAAGTGATAATACTTTCAGCCTGAACGCTACTGTTTATTTACTTAACAAAACAGCTACATATTTCGGCTATAGAGTATAGCCATCATCAAGCTGTCTACAAAAATAAAATGGAAATATTCACATATTTTTTGGAATCGTCATCCCGTTGTGCGTATATACGTATACTCACTATATCAATCTTTACAGAATAAACACAACACTATCTTTATGCTCCTTTTTTATTGCCCTAATAACATGTTTCGGCCGCGTACGCTGGCCATCATCAGGTAGAAACAATCATAAAATAAAAGTAATTTTACAATTCTATAATTTCAATTTTATCTGTTAAGGGGAGGCCTCCACCTCAACGTATACTTTTATTTTAGTTTCTACCTGATGATGGACAGCGTACGCGGCCGAAACATGTTGTTAGGGCAATAAAAAGGAGCATGAGGATAGTGTTGTGTTTGTTCTGTAAAGACTGATATAGTGAGAAATATTCACAGTTGTGTGGTTTCAGATCACAAAACTTTACACGTCAGAAGGCCTTCAGACACCGCAACCGAAAACGTGCCACAACCATCCACAATACAAAGTTGAAGTGAGTCTCGTAAATTTCTATAAAATTTAACTTGGAACTCTAAGAAGAAATTAATATTTGAATCACATATTCGTGTCACACGTTCCAAAACATAACAGAACAACTGAATTAAAATACCAACTTATTCAAGAATTTCTACGTTACAACACGAGACCACTGTAATCAAAGAAATAAGTAATACGCAGGCTGTCTCCACTAGACGTGCCTATAGTTTATCCATACTTTTAATATTTGAAACTCAATATAACTCTTTCAGTCTTTTAAACGTAGTTTACATACTTCCTAAAATTTTTACTCCCAAGGCTGCCTACCTACGTTATGTGTGTTATATATTTTTACATAACAATATGTATAAGGTTTTGAGATCTCAAACTTGTAACTAGGAATACTTCCATTTTATTTTTGTAGACGGCCTGATGATGGCTATATTCTGTACCTGAAACATGTAGCTATTTTTTGCAGTAAATAAGCCTAAACAGTGTGTTTAGTCTGAAAGTAATGTATCTTTGATTGTACTGAGAACACAACGGGGATGAATTGCCTCAACACTGAATGACCCTTGCTCACAATTCCCCCTCTACTGTAAGAGAGTGTCGTTCAATCTTATAATGACCTGCCAGCAGTTAACTATGACAGAGATGTGTCAGCCGAAATATTTTTGTCTTCCCTGACGTTGCTTTTTCATTCCATTTCCTGAGTCTCATGCCCTTCAGATACGCCTAAATGACGTACATTATGACTTACAGTTCGTTTAATGTTCACACACCCTCCTACTGCAGTAAACGTCCCTTCAGAATTCTACATCATTCATTTCTTTACCCAGTTTCGTTTGGTTGCTCTAAAATTGTGGCTTTCTTCCCCCTTTTACTTGACCTGTCTTAACATTTTGTTTTCTCCTTTTCTTAGATCAAATACTGGTAAGTTCCTTTGCCCACATATATGTTCCTAACATAAAGTGAAAGATAAAACGCCCTCTTAAACATATGTATTCTAAATTACGTAAGTAATATTCTCTTTGGTGTTTAAGTGGGAAAGGAAGTAATAAAAGATTACGGAAATGTTATTACCAATTAATTTTAATCAATGTAAGGTATTACAGTTTAAATTTTGCGTAACTGAACAATACAGTCGATCCAATTCTGTGGCAAGGATTCATCTCTTTAAAGAGGTATCCTGACATTCTTGAGAACAAATCACTTTCCACTGCCAAACGATCGCAATACCCAAATGCAGTGAGTGAGCTGAAAATCTTCAAGAAGATAGGTGATATCTGGGATGTTCCGTCGTAAATAAATACACAATGTCACGTGACATTATTAGTACTCTAATATTCATATCGACTGTTGTGAGAACCTCAAACTTCATAATAAAAAATTTAATGTCTTTTTGTCAAAATTTACACAGAAGTAGGTAGCGTGCTTACAGTTCTTATCCACTGTATGAGCCACACTGACCGTATAGAAGCGGAGTTTAGATACTTTGTCTGCGCATCACAATATTATTTCGTAATTACGCTGTTTCCACGAAATAAGTCCTCTCAACACAGTGGCCAGGATACGGTCTGGACAACCAAACAATCGACGTTGATTTCCTTCAGGGAAATAAATTTTTCTGTATTCCAAAGCGTTCAGATCGGCCCACCTAGCCTTATATTCAATGGGTACCTTGCCTGTTTCCTCGGGGGTCAAAGGGCCGGAGTGTGAAGCTGACCACATCCCCATTTAGTACCGAGATCAAAATGCTTGGAGCTATGCGTCCACCCCTTCCCTAAGCCTTCATAATGTGCATGTGACAACCTGATCATTACCTTCTCCTCGAGATAAAGAAATCCCCAATCATCACAACGTAGCGCACACACCCTTTGCAGATATGGAGGGTAGCTTCAAATACGTACGTACTTCATGCCACTTAGTATCGTTAGGGTAATGACATAAATAACAGCGACTGTAAGCAGACCTATGTGCTGAGTATTAGTGGTGGGAGCGCATTGGGAAATATCTTCTACTTAAAAGACCGATAAAGGTAGGAGGATGACATTAAAACTGATTTTAGTGAAATGTGTTGGGATAATGGGTGGTAATTGTAAGTGGCTCCTGATCGTTCGTGTTCGGAGATGGTGGAGTTTCGAGTTTTGCTCACAATAAAGTACGACTCAGCTGTTACATTTATTACACATCGTGGGTTAATGTGACTGTGTCTCGTTCTTGGACATCCTTTTAATTTTGCAACATTTCCTGGTAAACTGCAACAGACGCTCAGACGGTGCCCCACATTAATGTATCAGATAGGCTTACTGTTTCTGGAACTGCGCCATTCATTATACAGTTAATTGCTTCACGGAATTTCATGAGATTCCTGTGTTTACTGCGCTTACCAGTATGTTTCTTTGCAACAGTAGAACAGTTTTTGTTATGCAATGGTTTTCTTACGTAATAGCTTTGATTCTTACCGCCAGTAGAACTTTTTGTCGGAACCAATTCAAAGTACGTTTGAAGTTTCGCGTTACTTTACAAATATGTAACTTGTGGAAGACAAACACGTAATTTTATCTTGTTAGCTTCCGTAATACATTAATGGACAAAATACGTTTCCGTGCTATTCTTCATCAGTGTTTTAAATGAGTAACTAGGTGTTTCTCCCCATATATTATAGTGTAATTACACAATGTGCCAATCCCAGTGGCCGTGCGGTCTAAGGCGTGGGTTGCGGCCGCTCGCTTGCTGGTATTGCGGGTTCGAATTCCGCCGTGGACGTGGATGTCTGTCTTTTGTGATTGTTGTGTGTTGTGAGGTAGAGGTCTCTTCGTCGGGCTGATCACTCGTCCAGAGAAGTCCTACTGAATGTCGTATGTCTAATTGAGTGTGATCGTGAAGTCTCGATAATGAGGAGGCCTTGGCCCACTAAGGGCTGTTGCGTCATGGGGGGAAAATCATCCGTAGTGTAAACAGCATAGGTAAATAAAATGATAATAAAGCAGACATATAGACACACTCTTGACATAATCTTCTGTTTATAAAGTCAACCTGCTACGTAATTCGTGAATCTTTGTTTCCAAAGTTTAAAGTCAAGCCGAGTACGGTATACATGTACATACTACGATAGATGGACGAAACCGGAGATTATTGTGTTACGTGTGAGATCTGCGAACATGCTGATTGTCGAATCACCAACTATATTACACGTGGGCACAAACTCGGCTAGACAGCTGGATTTAATGCAAACGGCCATGATTGTCATCAAGGCATAGCTTTGTGAGCACACATAGTGATACACACAATAACGGGGACTGTGTAATAGTGTGATCGTACCTTGTTAGAGACGATATTTCAGAGCTACAGCAGTGCAGATGACATTATATGAACAAGAGCTGGCATAATTACGGAGAAAAATTTTCTTCTTTACACACACTATGAAGGCTTACGGGGTAAATGGCGGTGAAGCGTCATACGTGGTTGGCCTTGGCTTAGGTTAATGTGTGGCCAGCTTCACGCTGTGGCCCTTTTAAGTCCACGGAAACAGCCCCCGATATCAATTCGATAGGGCGCTGGTTGTACCTGAAGACTACTGGTTTGGACGCAGTGCCGAAAAGAATAGATGTCGTCCCTGTCGGGAATGGAACCCCAGTGCGGGCCGTAACGAGTAAGTTTACTGATTTAGACATCCCGGTAGCTCTGACAGGGCGGTGAAAGATCAGTAATAAAGGCTGCGTCTTGATGGCTATGCAATTTGTATTTCTCAAGGTGAGAATACACTTGGACCTACTCGTCGAAGAAACGGAATAGATTTTATTTCAGACTTGCAGACCTTGATGGCGGTCCATGTTTAATGTAAGGTTGAAGCACTAACAATTACCAACGTTTCGGAGGAACTCACTGCATTTATAAGGGTCAAAGTGATGAAGAGGTAGTATTAGAGGATTTCATATATGAAGAGACTATCACTAATTGGGACTCGTCCTAATAATGTTACTGGCAATTTTTCAGGACGCAGCGTCGATAAACGGTCGGGGGCCTCCGCGACTCCATAATTGGGGCCCCTTTATAGCAACTGGCACATTTACTCACAGAATTCATAGCAGGGATCCAGAGTACCTTATGTCAGAAAACTGGAATCCTGTCTGGAAAAAAACCCACAACAAATTTTGGTATTGTGTACGTTTGGGGTCCCCCTTGACCGACATGGCTTCCCACGCCGCGGGATCTTAACAAGGCTTCTGTCAGTCCAGGCTTTGTAAATCAGACTATGCAGTACCTTATTTAACTTTATTACGAATAGTGACAGCTTGGGCACTTAAAATGTTGTAAGACTGATCGCTGCAATGTAGTATTTTCTGTGTTGTACTTCATCTTGTCCAATGTTGCGAACATTTTTATTCTCATGACATTGTATGGCTTTTGCTTGTAGCCTGCGTAATTTTATGATGAAATTATGCAAGTATGAGATTTTAAAAGCTTCATGTAAATCGCAGATCGATTCGCTCCTTTGAAAATTTCCAATCGTGCAGAAAACCTTTTTTATTTTTTGAAGCTGCAACTTTAAAATGTAGGTGCATGCTGCAAAGTCCCAGGCCGGGCAGGAATAAGTCATTATACACCTAATCAGTGATTTGTGGAGGATTAATTTAATTTTAACGATTAGTGTCGGACTTCGGAGTAAAGGAATGACCTCTAATAAATTTTCTGAAGGTTTTGACTGTCATTGTTGATTGAATACATATCAACTTGACCAAGAAGGAAAAACTAAAGAAAGGAACACAATAACTGTAATCATACAATAAACCATGACCAAAAAATAGAACTCCACAAAGCAAAACACAATAAACACATTAATTACTCCCAAAATGAAAAACCTTCATTTGATGCTGATGTTTAAACATTGCTATTGAAATAGTGACTTTTAATCTGTAGGTTTACGGTATGTTAGCCTGATCGTGGAAATTTTCGCTGAAACTGGTAGTGGTGTTTAAATGTTGAAGTGTTAAACATTTGTTGTATTTGACGAGAACGTGAAGTAAATAAAACTACACCGAGATATTTTACGTGATTTACAAATGGGACGTCTCTTCATGCAGGGTAACTCGAGTTCTACCGATAGTGAAGCACTAGTTCTGCTGAGTTATGTACAAAATTTAAGTTTGTACCTCACGGAGAACACACCCTGTATTGATTACAAAGACAAACCGGTTACATCTAAGTAAGGAAATAATCGCTGTTTGTTTTGCGAATCATATAAACGCACTCTGTTGACGAGATGAAGAGCCTTTCAATGTCAACGCGGTACATATATTAACCACTGTACTTCCATAGATTTAAAGAGGGCGCCGTAAAATTCGTCCATTGGTAAATCTTAGCATTTTGGCTGTGTAATGAAGAGAAATTTATGGGTTGAAACTAGATATGTTGTATGGACATTCAGTGGACGATTAAACTTGTTCGTGTAACTTTTTTCATTTTGCTGTAGGCCCATTGATTTATTTGAAGGTAGGCTATCCTCGAGGCATCCCAAACTTTTCATCTGATCCTCATTACCCTAACATTCTTACTCGTCTCCTGTTCCCATTCGTTGACCTCAGCCGATTGCGTGTTCCAGCTCCCCGTGACAAATTGAACTTTGTGGGTTCTTTAATCTGGTGTCTTTTTCTCTCTTTCCTACCCTTACTTTTAACCCTTCCCAACCCTTCAGGACCAAGCAAAAGAGCTTCTAACTCCATGTCGCCTCGTATCGCAATCTTCCACCAACATTTGTCTCCACCAAGGGAGAGTTTATGACGTAGAACGTGTGTCGTGACGGTAATTTCTAAAGAAGAGGTTTAGTCTCCTGCCTTAATACCAGTTTTTCGGTGTTTTCTTAGACTGCCTAATCGTAAGGCACAACTTGCACGATACTGTGTAACCTGTTCGGGTGACAGAAATTGTGAATTGGACTGTAATGGTGTGATGCTATTTCATCACGTGCTGCAAAAATGCCCTTGGTGTGACTGAGTAATTAAGTCACTGTATCACATCTATTGCCATGGCTATTTATTTACTTGAGCTGGTAAAATACGGAGAAAACGAATGTAAGACGTGATCGAATGTAATTCAGTTGTCTATATTCGTTGAAAACACCCCCCTCCCACGTCTTTCTTCTGGTTTTCAGTATCTCGCCAGGTTTGTGACCTTACTCACAATAAACTCCATCGTCCCCATGGCAATCGATTGACCATGGAAACCTGGTAATCTTGGCAACCCTTGTGTGAACCAATGACTCATTCCTCACTCAGTTACACCAGGGGCGTTCATTAAGGTGGATTATGAATGCTGTTTGTGTTAGTATTATTGCTATTATTGTTACTGTTTTAGCGATTTAAGTCACGTTGCAAATAAAAACGAAGTGCGTAAGGTAGGGCATAGAACAACAACAATACCAAATACGAAGCTTTAATTTAAGACTTTAAAGCGCGACACTTGCTTTACATACCACCAGGTTTGACACTGAGAAATTTTACGTTACGCATAAAGAGTGCATGTATGTATTTTGTATGGTTCTCAGAGAACAGCTGTTATTTCTCTATACAGTATTAAATGGTTGGTTTTTATAACCGAGAGTGAATATATAAGTTTTAAAACTTTCGCGGCGACATGATTCAATATAGTCTTCTCGGGCGCACAGCCGCGTCAACTCGTTTGAATACAACGTTTCGGGGACTAGCTCCGTCCCCATCCTCAGGCAAAACTGCTTAGTTTTGCCTGATGATGGGGACGGAGCTAGTCCCCGAAACGTTGTATTCAAAGGAGTTGACGCGGCTGTGCGCCCGAGAAGACTATATTGAGAGTGAATATGTTTACTTTGCGGTACGAACTGAATCTATGAATATAATTCAGGTTAATTTTCATGTTTACGGACCCGCGAACTGCACGTGGCTTTCAAAATATCGTACGCATATGACTTTATCACATATTTGTGCAGGTAGCAAGCAGAAGTCTTACGATATCATGAAAATTAAAAGTTTCACAACATTGGACAAGGCGAAGCCCAACACAGGAAATATTCTAGGCTTGCACTTGGCGGCGGTGAAATGACGACCGTTCAAGTGATTAAGCTGTCTATGTAGCGAAGGCTAAGTATGTTAAGGCATAATCACCTATTCAAGGCGGAATGACGGGCCACGTGTATGTTGTATATGCTGTATATACTGTATTATATTGTGTACAGGACATTGTAGGTAGTTTCAAGTACTGAAAAATATGTCTATTGGCTGAGACGAAACACGTGTGCATGTAAATATGTACGAGCGACAAAGTCAGTGAATTATGAAAACGGACAGACCCGCACTTGCGTCAGAGAGGGCGCCCCAAGGCGGTCAGACTGTAGAATTGAATACACAGACTAATATTTGGTTATTTGCCCCAGGAGGGGCTCTACAGCAAGACGGAATGGCTGGCCGTCAGGCGTAACGTGACTCTGACAGTGACTTCCATCTCTTGGGATTAAAGGGCACCAACTTGAATACAGCAGGCCAGGCATAGGACTGAAATATTCATCAAGATGGTCACCTTAATGGATTTTGTCAGCCACAGTACGAAGGATTTTTAATGTAATTACACTCTCAGTTAACCGTATTGATACATCTGCATTTCTTACACTGCCTACCGTTTTGTAATTTAAAAAGCGACTAAACGTGTCAGTTGGGAGTAGAGAAATGCATGCCGGACTTTGGTTGTAATGCGTGGAGAAAAGGGACTGTATTCCTTCTAAACGTCGGAAACCGATTTCCCAGTGGCCAGGCATTATATTCCAGAAGAAAGGAGTCCTCAAGGTAATGATCTTACGAGTTACGTAACAGGCGAAAAAAGTTTTGACACGTTGAGCGACTATTACCCTTTCATAAAGGATTATGCTTCGTGAAATTAGTTTAGTGAAATGCATTATTGACAGGTTTGTAGATATACATATATCTGGTGTTGCAAAAGGAAGATACTCGTGTCTATAAGGATGTTGGCTATAACCGGGGACCAGAAATATCTTTCTCACATCCATCGATATAGCACATACGTAAGTACAGAAATCAAATATTATCGAACACAAATTTAAATACTGGCACTGACTTTTATATACCAGGCGGGCTGGGATATTCTCTTTAAGAACGACAAAAGTAAAAAGTCGATTGTGTAGGTCATATGTCAATAAGAAGACGCTGTTAAGTTATTTAATGTCTTACATAACTGAGAGGCATTTCTTTGACAACACGAAACCCGCTGGCTTATCTTACAGGTACAGTTATACAAGAAATGCAATGAATCTTGAAGTAAAATACAAAGAATTATCGGTTTTTGTGTGGGTGTACACAATACTTGTTGCACTTAATTATTATTTATTACTGTTTATTTCGATATTAATACATTTTATATCATTAGACTGTATTTCGACTTAAAATACCATCCTATCATGCAGGTTGACATTTAATTTTAGTCCAAAATTTACCTAGGCGTGTTTTGAAATATTCTAATTTAAATCCAAGGGAAGACGTGTTTAGAAATAAACTAAGTATTTCAGAGAAGTAAACTTTGTTTTAGGCGTTTTCGTAAAGCTGCGAAAAGCGACTGCTAGCTTCATCATGTCCTTCCGTCGGAATGGAACAACTCGGCTCTTACTGGACCGATTTTTTGTTTATTTAGGGGGGGGGGGGGAGTGAAGGGCCCCACAGCGGGTGCTACGGACGCACCGCAGCCTTGAGGCTTATTGTGCAACCCTGTGATGAAGATAGTAAGTTTTTTCGTTTTCCCTTGTAAAGGAGCACCGGTGGAATGAAATTGACAGAGGAAAACCGAAGTACTCGGGAAAAACCTGTCCCAATGCCACTTTGTCCACCACAATTTCCACATGGACTGACCCGGGTTTCCACGGTGAGTGGCCGGCGACTAAACGTCTGAGCCATGGCAGGGCCCTGGACGGATGTTAGTGAAATCTTACGTTGGAGACTTTTATTAAAATCTGTCGGGAAAATTCAAGTTCACTTAAAATCGGACAGAAATGTGAAGCACTAAACATACAAACTTGAGTACCAGTTGCGAATCCTGATCTGGCGGAATGGTACAATGCCACATTATGTACCTTTCCTCTAGATCAGACCTACGGATTAGGATTCACCACTGCTAAGTACGTTGATGATATCTTGCTCAGTCTTCCATGGAATGGAATGCTCATAAAATACATTTTTTTCGAAAATTGCGCCATTTACGAGATAATTACAACAAATGCGACAGAGACAGACGCCATAACGCAAAAATATGCTATTAGAATGCAGGTTAATTAAGACACCGAATCATAATTATAACACTTATTGCTTTCGATTGGGTGAAACTTTCTCGTTAAAATGTGTTTTGCGTGACTGATAATAAGGCAAAAATACAGTCCTAATTAATACTTATTGCTTTGTACTTACTAAAATTACACAGTAATATGACACCACATATGGTAGTTTGTAATTTGTTGTGACGTAACGTAATAATCGATAACGTAAAATTTATGTTGTGACGTCACGTTCGTATTCAGTTATCGACTTTTCCTCTTACCGTTGGCGTGATGGGTGGTTAAGGACAATAAAAACGTGTCATCAAAATACTTGATACATAATATGTCTAGGAATGTGGAATTTGGTTTGTAGATATATTATGAATATATCTACAAATTGTGTTGAGTATTATTTTTAAGTCACCAATTACGAAATATTTAGACGGGATGAATATATGCGGATAGTTTAACAAAATCAACGTCATAATATGAATAATAAGTTTTGAAAATAAATATGCTAAGAGAACCTAATAATAGTTATAACACTGAATAATGCGTTGTGAACAAGTAGTGTTACCACCTTTGGATTATGTGCTTTGAACGTCTGTGTACAGACCAGGATAGAAGGTCCGAAAGTGTCTCATTCTAATATTATACGTACAGTAGAACCACGATTATGCGAAATAAAGGGGGCGAATCCGATTTCGGATAAGCAATATTTCGGATAATTCGGAAATTCAGCTTGACGTGATAAGGTGCAATAAAAATAACATTTATTCAGAAGCACGTCTTATGTTAATAAAATTTATAGCACAAGACAGTGTACGATATTTACAAATACAATCCGCACACGTCAACTTTTCACAACAAACTGATGGGGAGAGGCTCAGAGGTGTCTCGCGGCAGGCAGTTCTGGGAATCGCGTAAAAAAGGGCGTTTCAGTTAACCCGAGTTTCGGTTAAGCGAAGTTCGGATAACCGAAGTTTTACTGTACTTCTGTCTTTTGTTACTTTATTAGGTTTCTTTTCTTGGAATCAATTTTTGAGAGACTGAACTTCAGTGATTAATCTGAATTTGTGTTATTTTATTCATCGCTTACCCGTGCTGTGCACAGCTCCTCATCACTGATGCTTCAAGTATCTTTCTGTTTTTCTTTCTTTTCCTTCCTTCCTTGATTTCATTCTGTCAAATTTTATATCCATTTGACTTTCTATTTGCTTATCTTGTTGGCTTATGTATTATCCTTCACAGTTTTCTTGCTGTTATTTATACACATACGTATATGCTACATGCATGCACATATTCCTACTATTTAATTTATCTCTTTGTGTCGTATAGTATAGTCTGCGGTTCACATGTAGCAGTATTTAATTTTGTTTGAGGCAATGAGAATTGGATTGACGGAATACATTTATTCCTGATCATAGCAATGTTCTAACAAAATGGGCACTTAAACACTTGTCATAATATGAGTTTAATTCAATTTTAGAACGTTTAATATTTCGGCCTAATAGAATAAACTGGAGATGAATAAGCTCCAGTGTTTCAGTGGACCGGTAGTTAGAAATAAAAAAAGTCATAACTCTTATGTAGCTCCATATTAGACTGGTGTAATTGTAATTTACTTCTCATTTTATGTGTTGTTTATAATTTCCACAGATTGGTTTGGCTCAAACGTCTTTAAATTTGGGTCAGTGGGCCTGAAAATGGGCAGAAGTCATTGTAAGTCGGCAGGGATGTGGAATATGTAGGGTTGTTCTGTAAGGCAGTGTATCGATATGAATTTGAGGGGTCGGCGAGGAGTGATAAGAAACTTTATTTAATTCTACGTTTCAGTTTCCCGATTCGATATAGGGGCGTTGTGTAAATGAATTATGTACTATTTACTAGAGTACTTTAATTTTAGCCGAAACTGTGGTTCTTGGTACAACACTTTAAAAAGTGTATAAACTTCCTCTAAATATTTCAGGTTTCTTGAGAATGGCCAAGATTAGTTACCTGACTGATAGAATATTATTTCATGGGTTCAAATTTTAATCAATCGCCTGTGTGATTTTGAAAGTCAACGGGTACCAGTTGTATTCCAGTTGTGCAAACAGACTCCTTAGTAAAGTTACAGGTTGAAAGTAGCAGTATAGTGCTAGTTTATTTTCTTTCGGCTGTCTCTTTTACTTCCTTTACTCTTACAGATATACCCCCCTCACCGCTGCGCCATAAGAGTGATTGTCCTCTAGTCTTTACCCTTCCTAAGTCAATTAGTTTCTCCAGTCGATTTCTTTATCTTGCCTGGCTCCTACAGAGTGTATGCCCAAGTTTACCGACCTGCGTACGGTATCGGTTCGTAAAAGGGAAAATTCATCGTGGAATGAATTATCATTCAAAATGTAATCTCACACGAAAGTTGCAAACATAGACTTCTTTATCATCGGCATTTTACCTTGCAGATTTTATGTACGAAACTGTCCTATCCATAGCTACTTTACTTTAGTCCTGTACGTTCTTATATGGAACATAAAACATAATTTAATGAGGAGGTAGCATAACTATAATTTCACCTGTTCTTTTCAACCTGAAAATTAGATCTGTCAAAGAGGTTGAAATTGTTTGAGAATAGGACAGTGAGGATAATATTTGAGCGTAAGGGAATATACGTAGCATGCGTGTGAAGGAAATTACGAGCTTCTAAATTTTTACAATTTACCACACATTATAAAGGCAACTAAATTGTGGAGTATGAGATTGCTGCGGCATGTTGGAGGAACGGGAGATTTGAGGAATACATGCTGAGGTTATTAAAAATCTAGAAGAAAGAGAGTACTCGGGATTACTAGTCGTAGATAGAAGCGTTATACTAAAACAGGTGTTAAAGAAGTAGTATGTAAGGATGTGGAATGGGTTCATATGGGACAGGATACTTCAGTGGTTTATTTATATTTGGACACTTTATATGATTGCTATTACAGCTTCTCTTTAAACGGTAGTCATATTGTCAGTTATATTCACCAACAAATGCACACAATAAGGTATAAATCATACACAAGTCTTCGAAAACTCCTACATGTTTCGGCACAGAGGTTCAATCCTCAGGGTGTTACAAATACAAAAGAGTTTTCTAAGATTTATGTGTGATTTATACCTTATTGTGTGCATTTGTTGGTGAATATAACTAATTATAAGAATAATGAACGGATATGTATAATATAAAATTCGGTAGTCATATTGAGTAATGTAACTGTTTAACATTTAGCAAGGTATGTTAACAATGCAATGGGTTAAAGTGAGATATTGACCTGTCGTCTGGGCTGCATTATCAGACATATTTACGCACTCAATACCATGCTGTCCCAGTCAGGATTGGACTGCATTCCAAGTAAGCGTCTGTGCCTCATCACTTATTTCGGGTTTTGAAGGTAAGTATGGTCTGCTTTTATACTATGTGCGTGCCAAACGAGGGGAACCGTTCGTGTTAAAGTTTTGGAAGGAAAACTATAAATGTAGAGGGGAGACGTGTAAATGGGGAGAAGAGGGGGTTTGATTCAGACCTGGATATATTTGGCACAGTGACCCTTCAACGGGCATCAGTACAACGGAATGTTATGTGTTTCTTTGTAATGCGCTTTGTCTAACGGAGCTGAGAATGAAACCTGGAAAAATAGAGGCTTTTTAAGAGTGTTATCTAAAGTCGCTGTCAGTTGCTAAGATTATGTAGCGACGGTGATAGATGAATGAGTATGGAACAATGGTGTAATGATTTTGGCAGGGAAACCCCTATGCATTCGGACAAAAACCTATCCCAGTGCAACTTTGTGTGCCACAAATCTCACATGGACCTGCCTGGTATTGGGCTCGGACTTCCGCGGTGAGAGGTCGACTGGCAAATTGAGCCACGGAACGGCTTACGTGTTGCACCTGTATACGTCTTTGTACCATGTATCATGCACTTAATTGGATGATGGATTCTGTACAAACTTGGCTTACACCGTGCTTGTTTTCGTCGGCTCATTGACTCTAAAAATAACTGAAACTGCTGATGACAGTGAGTTTAAATGTTATGTAGAGACGCTGTGCGTCCTGAAGAGAATATTTGAAGTTAAAAGAAACTTTTCAGAGTTTCTCTGTATATTAAAGTATTTTCTCCTCTTATGTTTGATGCCTTTGGCATCATATATATTTATATATGTAGGAAGTTCTTTTACTTGACTCCGTATATGGTGATGACTAAAATGAGTGGAACTCATGGTTATGTAACTTCCCCAGGTGCCTGTTATTTCGATCCTATCAGTCGCAGTCAGCCACGTGTACTTGTCATAGCACGCTGTCTGGGGTAGATCAGGTGGACTCGTTCCTCCCGTCCATTTCAGTCTGTGAACGACACGCCGTCACCATTGTGCCACGCCTAGGCAGCAGTCTGCGGATGACATGGCTGTCTTACCCAGATAGCTGAAGTCGACGCTATTCGTTAGTTTACTGGAGACTTAACTCAACGGACTTGAACACTGGCTACGGGGCTGTAGGATTGCCATGAGCACCTCAACAGTATAATCCATTTGTTAGTTTTTGGCCGGTGAAGAACCAGGCAAAGTTGTTTCAATGGTCTACACTTCACGTGAGGTGGCAAGGACAGAGTACGTGTTTTGTTTCTTCCGTTGTCGCTGTACAAGTGGATCGCACCGAGCCTCCCGCTCGAAAATTTACCGGACAAAAAGTAACTCTTGTCTAAACATCGCGAGAAACGCCCGAAAGCACCGACCATTCAAGTTTTTCGGAGAACCAGTACAGTGGGTTGAAACGTCACGTCATCTTTGGGTAAGGCAAATAATATGGAGTCCCTAAATGTGTACAGTAGTATCGCCCGAAGCTTATGTTCTTTTCCCATGGCGCAACAGCCCGTAGTGGGTCAGGCCCTCCTCATTACCGAGGCTTCACGATCACACTCATTTAGACACACCACACTTGGTAGGACTCCTCTGGATGAGTGATCAGTCCAACGTAGAAACCTCTACCTGACAACACACAACACTCACAAGAGAGTGACATCAATGCCCTCGGCGGGATTCGAACCCACAATCCCAGCAAGCAAGCGCCCGCAGACCCACGCCTTAGACCGCGCGGCCACTGGGATCGGCAAGCTAGTGTTTAGATAGTGCATTTAACTTCAGCCATAGTAGCAAACGTAAACAGAAGATGATCCCTTATCTTGAAGGTTGCACTATAACGTCGAAGTGTATGCGCAAGTAACAGTCACAGAATTGCATAGGACTTGACTTCAGGTGTCACGGTAGCGTAGTCAGTGTATTTACTAGGCTACGTACGGTCTGGATATCTGGGGGGTTCGAATCTGAAATGAAATGGCCGGACCGTTGGGCTGGCCACTCACCTCCAACTTGTTCTGAAGTTAAGGATGAGTGGAGTTTTGAACATGAAGGCATTGCCTACCAGAATTTTTGTATGCCTTGTGTGTGCGTCTCTTTAAAGGAATCTCTTTATTAAGCAAGTTAAAGAACCAATATTTCAGTTCACAAGTATCAAAGGGAAACGTTAGCTTTTGTGTACATTTTTTCTTCATCCCAGCAACCGGAGATAAGTAGCAGAGGCGTGACGCGGAAGCGCCTGCTTCCTATGAGAAAGACTTGGATAGAGGTGTTTAAATACGAGAATACGTCTTGTACACTTAATCACCGACACACGAAGGGTGTTTCTTGCAGGCGCAAAGCACCTTGAATGGAATATACTGAGACTTAAAATGTGTTTCAATTTGAATAGAATCTGTGATTAACAGAGCAGTTGAAAGATGTGGAAGTATTTCTCTTTGAACGCGTAAATTAACATTTTGCTGCTTTACATAAGCGGTTTCTAATAAAATGTTTGCCATTAGTTTTAGAGACTTAATCCAGTCGCAGCTGGCGTTGGCACTTTGATTCTTCAAGACATTTACTTCATTGTGTTCTGGCTGAATATAGGTAATATTGGTGATATATAGAATTGTACCGTAGTAACAGAAATGTGTTTAAAATAAAATAGGAAGCCAAAGCCGAATACTGATAATAATAATAATTATTATTATTATAATAATGATAATAATAATACTGATAATGATGGTAATAATGATGATGGTAATAATAATAATAATAATAATAATAATAATATGTATGTGAACATGAAGATGTGACAGTGTTGTGGAATCAACGTGTACATACAGACAGAGAAGTTACGGAAAATAGGCCAAATATAAAAATTAAAGACAAAAAAGAGAAAACATGCATACTGATGGACGTGGCAATACCAGTGGACAGACATATCACGCAAAAGGAAGCAGAAAATAAAATAAAATACAAGAGTTTATGTATAGAGATACAACGAATGTGCAACATGGAATGTGTGATTATACCAGTTGTAACTGGAGCCACCGGAGTAGTAACAAAAGGTTTCAAGAAAAATTTGGAAGCAATACCTTGAAAACATTCGATAGATACACTACAAAAGGCAGCTATACTTGGAACATCACACACAATACGGAAAGTATTGCAGTCTGAAACTTGAAGCCTGAGGAGTGGGGATCACTGTTGGTTCAAGAGAAGTACCAGGGAGAAAAGGCCTGTCACGAGAGACAACATAATAATAATAATAATAATAATAATAATAATACCACGCTATAGCAAGCCTTTACATAAAAAAATTACCGTAAAATTGAATTTCTATTCGATGTTACAATTATAAAGGATGTAATGCTGAAGGCTATGTCGGTGCGTGGGGCTGACAACCTTACCACCTTCGTGTGCCAATTGTCTTGAAATCTGGGAGCCTCAACCTCCTGGAACCCTCAGGGCCTGTCCAGGCCTGTACAGGGATTGCTTTACCTTTACCTATACAAACTTCTTATAGAGAGACAACGGAAAGAAATCGTGTGGATCGACCGTTTCCACTTATTCCTCATGCTGTTCCGCTTTCCGTTTCCGCGTATGTCCCTATACCCACCCCCCCCCTTCCCATGGTCTGCCATTCTGTTCACACGAATTTTGGTAATGATAACCAAAGGATAGCCTCTGCAGGCGACAAGCTTGCTGTATAGGTCAGAATAGGTTTGAGGTTAATATAGCAGCACATAGAAACGTCATTTCTTGGCCTCAGTATAAGGTAATGTATGGCCACTATAGTCGTTAAAACCCGTATTATTAACCCTCCTGTACAGATATTGGACACCATTACTGTTTCGATACAAGAGAACGCGAATGAAAGGAGCGAATAAGAAACAGAATTGAGAATATACGAACATACATTATTAAGTTGAACGTTCTTTTCTTATAATCCTTGTCTTCGTGCTTTCTGTATGGAGGTTGCTAGGAGGCTGCACGATGTAAGTCTTAAAGCGAGGTACGTCCACCAGTATTTTGTCCGTAGGCAACCACAGGCCTATATGACTTCGTGAGCAGTATGAATCTATGTGTTATTATTTGGTTATTTTAGAACACGTATTTTACTAATGACCTGGGCGGAGACTAAAATTAAAATAAAATATTAAAATTTAAAGACTATAATTTTGCCTGTTGTTTTGTATGGGTGTGAAACGTGGTCTGTCACATTAAGGGAAGAACATGGAATGAATGTAGAAGAGGGTGCGGAGGAAGATATTTGGGCATAAGTTGCAGGAAGTAACAGAAGACTGGAGATAATTCTATAATCAGGAGCGCCATTATTCGTACTCCTAACTAAATATTGTGAGAATGACAAGAACAAAGAAGGATGTTGATGGGAAACCTGGAAGAGACCACTTGAAAGACCTAGGCCTAGATGGGAGGATAATTTAAAATGGATGTTCAAGAAGGAGAATAAGAGGTCGACATAATTCCTCTGGCCCAAGGTACGGACCAGTGGCGGGCTGTTGTGAATATAGTAATGTATCTTTGGACTGCGTAAAATGCGGGGAAATTCTATACTAGCCAAAGTACTTTAACTTATCAAGAAGGACTCTGCTCCATTGAATTATTGAGTTAGTCAGTCAGTGTGGTAGTTACTTATTTAAGCACGGAAACAGAAGGCACAACATGACAAACAATTCCAAGAGAGTCAACTACCCTTGTTTTGTTACTCGTACGGTGCACCTTGTTACAATCATTACATAAAACTACTCATACACTGAATAAAATGCTTGAGCTATTATAAAAATTCCTACATGTATCAGCACCGAGGTGCCATCATCAGGGTGTTATTCAATACATAGGAATGTAGATCCAAAACACCTCTCCAGTGTTTGTGTATGGATTGGTGTGTTGGATCTACATTCCTTTGTATTGAATGGCCCCCTGATGATGGCATCTCGGTGCTGAAACGTGTAGGTTTTCTTATAATAGCTTATGTATTTTATTCAGTGCGTGAGTTGGTTGAAGTAGTAAATTAACTACTCTTTATTAATCTTTAGTTTTTCAACCAAAAAATGCACTATTTATTTTCGTAATTTTCTGTTTACTACACCCTACATATGTTTCGGCCGTAACTCGGCCATCATCAGGGGCACCTTGTTAAGTACACTTCACTGTTACGGAAATACAAAGTGCATTTGTTGGTTGAAAAACTAAAGATTAATGTTAAGATGCACGGTGAACACAACGTCAAATTACTCTTTATTAATAATTTAGTGACAGAGTAACAGATGCAACATGACATAGTTTCTGATTAATTAGGTTTTCTTATATTGTAGTTTATATTTACCCTGTTTATACTTCAGGAGCTTGAGCCTTGTGGATATATGTCACCTGGCCACTAGTTATGACTTTGTGCTGCCAAAGCAGTCGCCGTAAAGCCATCTAGTAAATGGTTCATGCGTGCTCTAAGCTGAATCGTACAGATTTCTGTAGACCACTTTCTCGGAGGAAATCTTATACATTCTGGCAACTGATTTATTCTCACTCACTCTCGATCGTGATTCCTGTCGTAGGAACGAATTTGTACAAGAAGTCTGGAATATGTGGACCAACGCGAAGTCGATAGAGTGGCGATGAATGCAGCCAAAGCCAATCCATACAACCCGCCATTTTAAGTCTCGGTAATGCGCAAAATCCGTGGCAGGTTCTGTTGTGGCACAACTGATATCAACATCTGGAAAATGGCGAGGTCAGCCAGAGACTTTATTTCCTCCGGACGTAAAAGGGAATTGTATTTAGAAGAATTTCGTAGCGAGTTTTGAATTCAGAATTTATAAATTTCAGTAGTAATTAAATCAGACACTTGCTCAATTCATACTTCGAATAGCTATTAACAATTTTAATTTAATTTTTTCTTATTAAATTACTTCGTGCTCTGAACATTTACTCCCCCTGGCCGAAACTGTAAATGAGGTAGAGATGTTTCCGAAGGATGTGACATCACAAGTCTTTTGTGCCTATCGCTGTGGTGCCGCATAGTCTACTAGCTGTAAAAAAAAACAACTTTGAACTGAGGTCGTATTTACTGCAGAGGGACCAGTGATTGTCACCTACAATCCTTTCAACAGACGTCTAAATGGAGAACATTATAATAATAAATTAATGAGAACGTTTGAATAGATTCTTCAATGTCGATATAGTAAGACTTGGAAAAAAATGTTCATTAAATACTCGTACTGTGCACTTCTGTAATGCGTTTCTGTGCTTAAATTCCTACTAGTACGGGGTTTCACTACTTTAAATTCCCCACATGTAACTCAAAGCTTCCCATATGACCTGTTTATTATGGTTAACTTGTAAAATAACTAGAGGATTGGCCGTTGAAAATTCCACGCAAAGTTTTGACTAATACTATGTCTATCTACGGTTTCCACAGGTAACCTATCCGTTGGCTCACTCTTACACAATGCAGCCCTTTGTAGGACGCTTTTCTATCACGATTTCCTTGAGTGTGCTCGCTGTGAACTTGGAAACTTCTGAAAAAAGGGGCTTAATAGATTAAACACAAAGGCACTCTGCTATTCTGTTTATTACTCTTTCGTGTCTGTTCAATTTTAATTTGTTCTCTAAACCCACAGTAAACGTTTAAACACTGAACGTGCCACCCTTCAAACAGTGTAAATACGGCTTGATAGAGAAAGTAGTTCAATGTGTAATCTGGGGGTACATTTTAGTAGACATTTCGTGACAGTGGTCGAAACAATACTAATTACAGTATGCTTTCTATTTACGCTGTGGTCTAGTGTGGTTTACGTGTATACGAAGATACCGACAAGCATACAATGCCGTCTTTAGGCTAAATATATTATAGAATAGCATAAAACATGTGTGTATATGTTTATGATGCGTCATGTTTAGTATAATTGAAAATTTAATTTGCCTAATTCCAATAGTCTGTTCCTTATATTTATCAATTTCAAACTTCATTGTGCATTGCGCGTGCTTGGAGTATTTTGCACGTAGTTAGGCCTATTTTCCACAGTATAATGCACCTGGTTTGTAATAAGCACCTAGGTTGTTGTTATAGACGATGAATGTACGCCAGATGGCAGTGATTTCCGAACACAAACGGGAACTATGACAGCAGTCAATAGATACCTATGCTTCGGTCGGTATTGCAGCATGGTACATCGCCGATTTCATCTATCAAGCTGTTTCTTAGTAACCTTTTAAATTTACAGCGTGAATATTCAATCGAATTGTGATGTCATAGTATCCACATAGAGATGTAATATATACGAATGGCTTAATTGAAGGGTTGTCTGTGGAAATCGTAGCTGGAGATGGAAATTGTCAAAAGTACTCAGTTCACTTTTGAAGGGTTTTGGTAAGAGTCATAAAATTACTTTACGCTAGACGTGTTTATCCGGATGTTCATTGAACTTTAATTTCCACGGAAACATAATACGATAGCACCAAAAGTGGCGGCAATAAACTGTGGAAGAACGCATGCTTGAGTTGTTATTGCGTATAATGTCTGCCCTTCCAGGAACAGATAATAGCTCTCTACTTCGTATGGCTGTACAATGCTTGGAGGAGGGTGTGTTCAGTGTTGTGAGAGTTTAGTGTGTGTTTAAAGGAAAGGATAAAAATGAACTCACATCAAATAGCAATGAACAGAATCGTAGCGTTTCTTTGTGTTTATTCTATGAAGCTGGTTTTCCAAAAAATTTCAAATTCACAGCAGTGAAACCGTAATATCAGGTGTCCCTCAAGGGCTATGATGTGTAAGAGTACATCAAAGGGCATTTTGTTTGTGCAAACATCTCTGTTTGATTTGAACGGGTATTTCAGTGGTAATCCTTAAAAGAAATGAACTTAACATTCCGAAGCCTGAAATTTATGTAATACGAAACGAATAGTTACGAAAGCAATTCATAAAGCGTTTTTCACTTTGAATAAATTTCTACTTTTGTATGTATCGTAACATTATTATATTATTATTATTATTATTATTATTATTATCATCATCATCATTATTTTCTTGTTTTACTTCTGTGAAGAAATAATGACGTATGTCCTAAACTTCTCGGTTATAATCTCTTAGATTCGCATTGTCTCCATGTTTGCAATTCTTGAATTACATACCGTATTCAATGTATCTTGTGTAGGCATGTTTATAATCTGTTTTCTCAACAAATTTCACATGTTTATCTTAGTTATCTGAGTTATAGTCATGAAACCGAAAGCTAGAGAAAAATTTCACATGGACGCCGTCTTGTTTTATATTTTTAAAAATATTACCTTAACAAAAGTTGTATATTTTTTTGAAGTCCTGCTACCACCCATTGTTTCAGGGACTGAAAGTAAATGGCGATATCGTCGCTCATGCCTTACAAGTTCGCCCGTCCGCCATGTTCTTATTACTGAAAGTAGGAAACTGGAACGTACGGCATTGAGACAACTTTGAATGGACTAATATACATACAAAGTTTCGTTAGAATCGATCAGCTTGTTCTGAAGTTTAAATGGAAAACACATACATCTTGGCGATCTGAAAAGCCTTTCTTCCTTTTGGGAAGGAAAAAGGGCTAAGAATTCAGTCCGTGTCTCACAGTAAACCCTCTGCTTCTCCGTTACAAAACCAGTCTGTTAATACTGTTGGGAAATAATCACTGTTTATTCTGGGTCATTAAAAACTCGTAAATACACTTTGTAGCTGAAAGGAAAAACTGATGAAGGCGGCATGCATACTAATCACTGTGCGTTAGGTTGTTAACATATGTCGCCTATTTTTCAGGACCTACAGTAAAGGACATAAGTTTTTTTACAATTCAAAATTCTCGCTGTCGCCATGTTGATAATATTAGCACGAAATAAAAATATATAAATGTGCTATAACTTTACACGAACCTGAAGAAAAGAAATGACTTGAGAAACTTAGGCCTAGATGTAAGGATAATATTAAAATGGATATGAAAGAAGTGAGATAAGATGTGTGTCCTGTATTCATTTGCTTCAGCATATGGATAGATTAAGGGATTTTGTGATCACGGTAATGAACCTTAGGGTTTCATATAATGTGGGGACTTTCTTGAGTAGCTGAGAAAATGTTAGGTTATCAATCAAGTTAGGAATCCACTTTGTGGAGTTTTTTTATGGTGAAGGGCCTCACAACAGATGCTACGGACGCACCGCAGCATTGAGGCTTATTGTGCAACCCTGTGATGAAAGATGATTGTTTTTTTGTTGTTGTAATGGAGCCCCTGTTGTGGAATGAAATTGACAGGAGAAAACCGAAGTACTCGGGGAAAAACCTGTCCACCACAAATCCCCCATGGACTGACCCGAGATCGAACCCGGGCCTTCGCGGTGAGAGGCCGGCGACTAACCGCCTGAGCCATGGCACGGCCTGTTTTGTGGAGTTTTTTTTTTCCTATGGCTCGACAGCCCTTAGGGGGCCTAGGCCTCGTCATTTTACGAGGCTTCACGATCACACTTTAGACACACCACACTCGGTAGGACTCCTCTGGACGAGGGACCACCTCGTCGCAAAAACCTCTACCTGACAACACACAACACTCACAAGAGACAGACATCCATGCCCCCGGTGGGATTCGAACCCACGATCCTAGTAAGCGAGCGGCCGCAGACCCACGCCGTAGACCGCACGGCCATTGGGATCGGCATTTTGTGGAGTTAGTGAGGTATAAAGTCATACACGATAATGCTGATGACTAGTTTTAATGCAGATCTGTTCACTGGTTCATAAGTTACTAAGGAGGGACAACACTGTGAAATACGTATGAGAACACATTAGAATACGGAAAGTAGACTCGGAAGTGACAGCATTATCCACCTGTTGGTAACGAACGGCGGGTTGGGTATCTCTGCTTTAATAATTATCCTCGCCACAGCCTAGCACAGTACAGTTCTAACAAGTTTTAACTAAATGAAATTAAAACACCTTCTCATTTCCTAGGAATGTATATAAATATTTGTCTTTTGGAATGAAGGAAGTATATGTGCCATGATTATTTTTATAGCGGATTGCAAGAAGAGTTGCAGCAAGGAAATTCAATGCTTGAAAAGGCGACAGGGTAGGGTGCATGAATAGAGACGCGACATGCCCGATTTGAATACTGGAGAGGCAAAGGATTCTGGGGAGACGGCAAAGAACAAGAAGAACACAGACGCCAGATTTTCTTGAGCGAAATTGAAGTCGCACGGTTGCGCGCTGAAGCAATATCTCTTGCTTTAATGTAGAGCCGCTTTTATAGGCCTATGATGTAATGTAGGGACCTACGCATAACATTCCAAACCCCTCTTCCTTTTCATTTCCTGCTATCGCTTGCATAGCCGGAGAATATAATACAGTCTTGCTTGGTTTTAAGGAAACTCTACTGCTGCTGCTTTAGCCTACAAGTTCATGTAGGAGGAAACTGTTCATGTGCAAGTTTATTTAATATATAAGTAGCTTGTGTCTGTGCTGCACGTATTTTAAATTATTATACTCTTGTTTATTGCTTTCCATAACGAGGAATTCTCTGAAAATATATAGAATGTGGATAAAATACGGAGCTAAGTGCACGCCAGGCTCAGATTATTTATTTGAAGGTTATTTAACGACGCTGTGAGGAGCTCAGACTGTATAACGTTGAATGACAGGGTATTGGTGAATGATGAATTGGAAAGAATGTACATGTAAATGGCTTCGGTGTGATTTTAGAAAGTGCTTTGGGACTGATATAGACCACGAAAATCTTCAGTGAGTGTAGCCGGTATCGAGAACGAAGTTTGAACCCGGGATAGGACGTAGGGGTGCTACTCACCCGACTGTCAGGCTTAGTGGCTCACGCTAGAGCAGAATTTATGTACTATGTATAGAGGGTCAATCTAAATTATTTGGACGGCCTCTAAGAGGGAGTTCTTCACATCAAAACAAAAAAAAAAAAAAAAAACTCATGTAAACTTACTTCCTCAAATGAGTGGTTTTTTGACGGAAAACGTCCTACACCGCGGGTCCGGTATGGAAAGTTGATGTTACGATTTTGTGTATACCACACAAATCTTAATAACTTTAAAACTATAACGCATATCCAAATAAGCAATACACGGTTTAAAAGAGCAAGGATGAAAGAATGTTACGCGACATTAACCTTGAGCGCGTGACGTCACACGCCGCCACAAGATGGTCGTCAATTTGGAGTGGAAAATTACTGGTTCGCCGCGCGGCAAAATTAGTATAGCTCGGGAACTCGTACGCTTAGGACGTTGTGTGAGGTGTCGTTTAACAGAGCTCGACGAGTACTATGAAATAAAATACTAATAGTGACAATAGTGAAAGAACTTGAAAAAATATACAGTGAGAAAGTGTTGAACTTGGACAAATTTTCCCTAAACTTTTGGAAATGTCGAAATATCTTGAAAACAGGAAGGTAAATGCCTATCGTAAACGGTTACAAAGTGAAAGAAGAATAAATAAGGAATCCAAAAACGCCCCTATGACAGCAGCAGAACGAATGCGGAGGATGAGGCAGCGTCGACAAGTTGAGGCGAGCGATCGTCTGAAACAGCTTCTGAACGACAAGTTCAGATTGGTGTTGGCCACGGATCCAACTGACTTCACAACTTTAAAGAATACCACGATAGACTTAACGTTCTCTAGAGATATGCGTGTAGCATGTAAGTCTTACATATCGTACTACTCGTACCATTGTCCTGTCTTCAACAAAATTTTACAAATTAGTCAGCATTGTCAGAAATAAATAAAATAACAGAAATGCAAGTTCCTTGCGCTCATTTCTTTCTTACCAACCCTACAAACACCCCGCCCCGACAACACCGCCTGGGTAAGACGTTTTCCGCCAAAAACCTCAGCGATAGTGATTCCGACACTACCTACCCCGTTTTTAGTTTAATGGAAAGAATTGCATTCACCAATATGTACCTTAACTATGTAATATTTTACTTACAACTGACACAATACATTTACAGTACATGTTCCCAATTTAATAACTGTTGAGTTATTATTGTTTAGTGTTCACAGTGAAAGGCAGCAAAATATTACACTATCTGAAGAAAATGTATGTATGTGTGTATGTAAGTATTTATGTAAGCATAAATATTAAGTGCCGATCCCAGTGGCCGTACTGTCTAACGCGTGGGTCTGCGGCCGCTCGCTTACTAGGATCGTGGGTTCGAATCCCACCGGGGGCATGGATGTCTGTCTCTTGTGAGTGTTGTGTGTTGTCAGGTAGAGGTCTCTGCGACGGGCTGGTCACTCGTCCAGAGGAGTCCTACCGAGTGTGGTGTGTCTAAACTGTGTGATCGTGAAGCCTCGAAAAATGAGGCGACCTAGGCCCCCGAAGGGCTGTCGAGCCATTGGAAAAAAGAAAAAAATCAAGTAAATTAATACTCTTCAGTATTATACATATGTAAATGAATTGTAGTCCTGCAAGTTGGAATAAGGTACACTAATCAGAAAACAGTAGCTTTTAATTTACTTATTTAGTTCCAGCAACCAATTAGATTTTGTACCACGACACAGAGAACTGCAAATTTAATTAACAGAAGAGTAATGTTTTCTGCCTAATCAAGCCGGGTTGTGACACCGGAACTCTATACAATAGAATGTCACTTTTCGTACCAACATATCTCTGCCAGGTAACTTCCACTAAGCTGAAATACATCGTACACAAGCACAGGGCCAGTCCCACGTACATATTAGACGATCTTCTGTGACTTGCTGTTTCAAGCGACAAGTAAAGCTAGGCAGTATTTTGGTAAGAACAGAAATGATCTGACTATCATTGTGAAGTTAATTTCATTTTGTGTGCACTAGGTCAAATTATCTTGTGTATGATATTTGAAATTAAGGGGCGAGGAGTAACCAGATTCTTCATGAATACTCAACCACTTGCCATCCGTTTGGGGCATAATCACATCTCATGGTTTTCCTATTATTTCACTCTAAAATACGCGTGTTCTAGAGTAGTGGTTCTCAACCCCTATGGTGCTCGCGACACCTGTGGGTCATTTCTTTCTTTTCGCTGCGAACTGGAATCGTAATAGGGAACTAACGTTTATGATAGAGAATGTACCAATGCTAAATTGGGTCATTTGTTGAATAAGAACTTAGTGTTATCATAAAGCAGAAAAATTATGGTCTTGATGCAAGTAGCATATCAATTTAAAAAGCTTTAATAAATATAGTGGCTTCCAAACATTGTACAGAATGCGGCAATAGAATGTGACGATTTTTAGATCGCTGTTTTGATGAATTATGAAGAAACAAAAAAAATTATTACCTGTAGTCAAATGCCATTTTATGTATACTTTTTATTTTTCGAAAACTACATCTCCTATGTTGTCTGTCTGACATACGATACATTCCTATAATTGTCATCGGCAAATAAGCGTAACTTCGCAGCAGACGTTTATCAGTGTCTCTAACTTCCGTCCTGACGTGCTCTTTCGTCCCTTAACGTGCCATAAAAGAATGCGATGATATTCAGAACTCAACTGAAACTTCGTATCGGGGGCAAATTTAGTGCCTTTCTGCAGTTATGTTTAATTTGCTATCACGATTACATGAATGTATTGCATTCCAAGGAGAATGTTTAGAGATGTAGTTTTTAAGAAGTAAAAGGCGAATATTAAATGGCATTTTACTGCTGATACTCCTTCATCTTTTGTTTTTCGTATATTTAACCCAATTAATCAAAACAGCGATCTGAAAATCGTCACATTCTATTGCCGCACTCTCTAAAATGGCCCTTCCTAGCTTACCAAAGACTTTGTTGAACACCGACCCCCTTCCCCTATTAACTTAGTGTCTGCCGAAAGTTGGCCTTTATCAGTTTTATTGTTTTTACACATTTAATTTGCATATATAATTGTACAAACTCCTCCCTCATTACCGTGTTCACTTGCTTTCACTATCGATCTTCCTTGTTTCGCTCTAACCACTACTCTTTTTTTTCATTCTTAATTATTTACGCTATGCAAGTTGTCCTCCACTTCTCCTTAATCTTGTTCTGACATGCGTAGATTATAAGCACTGTTTTGTCTTTCTAAGTAGTTACATACATACATACATACATACATATATACATACATACATATATACATTCCATGGATCCATAATTTTGTCACAAGACAAGAGGATGCGGAATAAGTCATAACATACAAAATCATACAAAATGTACATTGCAAAATGCTTTAAACATTCTATGTGCAGTCTTAGACGTCAGTATTATAGGTTAACAGTACTCATAAGAAATTCATCTACAGGGTAAAAGGAGTGTGCATTTAAGTATCTTCTTAGTGCTGCTTTAAATTGTGCCTTTTCATTCTTAAGATTTTTTATATTACACGGTAAGCTATTGAAGATCCTGATACCAGAATAGAATGCACTTTTCTGAAAGCATGATAGGTTGGCAATTGGTCTGTGAAGATGGTGCTTATTGCTTGTATTAATACTGTGTATTGATGAATTTGTTTGAAAGTTTGCTTGATTATCAACGAGGAAGTTCCTTAATGAAAATATATATTGGCATGGAACAGGCAAAATCTCTAGTTTTTTAAGTAGACTTCTGCATGGAGTTCTAGGATGTGATAATGCTTGTGGTTCGATTTATGGTTTAATCATAGCCCATGTCCCACGCCTAAAGTAAACTTTATGCGTAAGGGCGGTTAACAACAGCCGGAAATGTTTTTAAAGGGTTTTAAATTAAATATCCCACATCAAAACGATGCAGTTCCGGCC
The DNA here is from genome assembly GCA_021186555.1 of Reticulitermes speratus. Classification (NCBI taxonomy): domain Eukaryota; kingdom Metazoa; phylum Arthropoda; class Insecta; order Blattodea; family Rhinotermitidae; genus Reticulitermes; species Reticulitermes speratus. Next base: position 8,688,380 of record JAJKFL010000330.1, read on the forward strand.
CACGCAGAACCAGCAATATATTCTTAAAACATGATCTTGTAATATTTTTTGTTTTGTCTCAAATTGGGAAGTTTTCGTATATTTTATTTTTGATGCGACAGTTGTGCAAGATACTGTGAAAGGTGTGAGTTTGTGTTTGAGAAAATATTCGGAATCACAGAAAAATTTCCTGCGTTTATGACCATTTGTTTCTGTAGGGAAAATGCATTTTAGAGAAACAGCATATGAAGAAATATGTATCTGCACAGCACCGAGGGAATTAGACATTAAAATCACCCCAATATATGGTTTAAGTACCCTGCCTTGGAAGTAACTAACAAGTCGGGTTGCGAAGGTTCAGTCGGGTTGCGAAGGCAGTCGGGTTGCGAAGGGCAGTCGGGTTGCGAAGGTTGTTGTGGGCAGACGTGTTTGTGGTGAGCTCCTGAGTAAGGACAGACTATGGGTTGCTACCTGGAAGATTACCGGGCGAGAGTGGGTACCTGGGCCGGGAGGTGCACGTGGCGTGGCGTGCCTACGCGTGGTGACGCTAACCGAGATACTGGACATTGCTTGGGATTGACGATGCTGAGTTCAATGGTTTTAGCTGTTTTACTAGTGATTGGTGGAGTGGAACAAAATCCCGGTCCTGTTGTGGAAGGAGGTAACACTGTGAAACTTTTATGTACTGGTTGTTGCAGGAATCTAAGGTCGGGAATCCAATGTGAATTATGTGAACGTTGGTATCACTATAGTTGTGGTAATGTGAAGGCTCAAGCGGCTGAGAGAGAGAAGTGGAGCTGTGATAAGTGTAGGACTGAAAGGATTCGAATGTTGGAGGAAGAATTGCATAACGCTCTGCGACAAATTGATGAACTGAAGGCTAGGAACAGGAATCTTGAAGAAAAGTTACTACGGGCTGGAGCTGGGAAGAGGGACATAGTGCCGACTGAGCAAAAGGCTGCAAAGTGCGTGGTGGTGGGCGATTCAATGGTGCGTAATGTTGGAACAGAACATACAGATATGAAGGTGGAGTGTTTTCCGGGAATTCAAACTGAACAGCTACGCAGAGTGATAGATAAGAGGGATGTAGGTTGTCCAGAAACTGTTATTATTCACGTGGGTACAAATGACTTGAAAACAACGCGAAATCTGGATTTTGTAATGGGAGAAGTGTATACGCTTATGGCTAAGGTTAAGGATAAATGTCCGAACTGCAGACTTGTCCTGAGTGGAGTGCTGCGACGTAGAGATGTATCATGGCGGCGTATTGGTGCTCTTAATGATAGATTCGACTGGATAGCAAACGCCCTCGGAATTACATTCGTTGATCCGAACAGCTGGATACAGGATGGGGATTTTGCTGGAGATGGGCTGCATCTGAACGGAAGAGGAAAGAAACGACTGGGACAACTGTACGCTAGGGTTAGTGGACTTGATGGCGGAGGATCTTCACGGAGGAAGGAATGACATACTTCGGTGGATGGAACTCGCAGAACGAGGACAACCAGGGAAATGCGGCAACCATCAATTGAAAAACAGAAGACTTTACATGAAGAAAGGGGGACAGAGACGAATAAATGGGTGAGTAGGGAAACTGAAGCTAGGTCAGGGGTTGAATCTATAAGTACAACATCTGCATATAGGGTTGAAGGTAAGTCGCTAGTGGTGCTACAGGTTAACTGTAGGAGTATATATAATAAAGCCTTAGATTTCTGGAATTTAGTTGACACATACAACCCTGATGTTGTTATAGGTACGGAGTCATGGCTTAAAGAAGACATTAGCAATGCTGAAGTTTTTAGGGCAGATTTTACAATTTTCAGAAGAGATAGGACAGCCCGTGGTGGTGGGGTTTTTATATGTGTTAAAAATTACATTGCCTGTACGGAGCTGTGGGTGGATGAGGATTTTGAGATGATCGCGGTGGAAGTGAAAGGAATGGATCCAAAATATTCGTGGGAAATTATAGGTATATACAGAGCTCCTAACGAGGAAATGTTGGCGATTGAAAGACTAGCAGCCCGTACCTTACTTACGCGAAACTCAACGAAGAGATGCATTATAGGAGGAGATTTGAACTTACCTCAAGCGAATTGGAATGGGGATGCAGGAAAGACAACCGGTTTTCAGGCTTTCGTAAACAAATTAGTATGGGAAAATGGTTATACTCAGGTAGTAAGTGGCCCGACGAGAGGTGACGCGCTGTTGGACATCTACCTCCTCAGACCTGATAATACGCTTAACTCTTGTAACATTGTGCACGGAATCAGCGATCATAGCGGGGTTTTATTGGAAGTAGAATGGGATGAAAATTGTCGGGAGAAAAAAATTGAAAGGATAGTCCCGGTGTACCACAAAACAGATGTATTAGGTTTGCAAACATTTCTTCGGGAAAATTTTAGCTTATGGGCTGGAAATGGTAGTAGCGTGGAGGAGATATGGAAAAGCTACAAGGAAATAGTCTTTGAGGGTATAGAACGTTTTGTACCACATAAAATTCTAAGTAAAAATCCGGATCCGGAATATTATACGAAGGAAGTAAAACGACTTAAGGTAAAGGTGAGGAAAGTTTACAATAAGCGAAAATTTGGTGGGCATTACCAAGCAGAGCTGAAACGTTTATCCAAAGAGTTACTGATAGCAAAAAAGAAGGCTCAGGAGACATTCTTAAGTTCGGTCTTACAAAACGAAGGTAAATGCTGGGCAGAGTTTTATAAGTATGTTAAAAGACGTAAAGGTAATAGAGAAAATATTCCTGCGATCAAGGGCATTAATGGAAATATCATCACCGAACCAATAGAAAAGGCCAACTCCCTAAACTCTTATTATGCGTCTGTATTCAGTTGCGAACGAAACACCCCGCAAATCCAATCGACAGATTCAGGAAAAACGTTCACCATTAGTATCAACATTTTAAGGAAACGACTATCAGCAATCGGGAGAAATAAATCCGTCGGACCAGATGGCATTCCTGGGGAAATTTTAAAGTTAGGTGGGGAAGCCATGATTCCATACCTCGCGAGATTACTAGATATAACGATGAACAACAATTCTATCCCAGGGGACTGGAAAAAAGCTATAGTGGTTCCTATTTATAAAGGGGGAGATCGATCGGTAGTGGGAAACTATAGACCGGTCAGTTTAACCTCAGTAGTTTGCAAACAAATGGAGCACGTTATAGCAGGGTATCTAAGGCAAGTCTGGGAAATGAGTGAGTGGTTATATGAGGGTCAGCATGGATTTAGACCAGGGTACTCATGCGAAAGCCAAGTAGTCACAGTTTGTCAAGATATTGCTGATTCATTGGACGAGGGAGTCAGGACTGACGCGATTATAATAGATTTTTCAAAGGCTTTTGATTTAGTCCCACATGATAGGCTGCTTTCAAAAATTGCGGAAACCGGTGTGGACTTGAGGGTAGTGGTGTGGATAAAGGAATTTCTGTTAGGACGTTCGCAAAGAGTTAGAGTAGACGGACAACTATCTGATGAAGTCAGAGTAACGTCGGGAGTGCCGCAAGGGAGCGTATTAGGTCCGTTGCTCTTCCTCGCTTATGTTAATGATATTTGGAGAAACATTGAGTCAAATATACGGCTTTTCGCTGATGATTGTATAATATACAGGAGAATAATCGATAGTAATGACATTGAAAATTTGCAGACAGACTTAAATAGATTAGGGGAATGGGCGGTTGAAAATGAAATGAGGATAAATCCAGGTAAGAGTAAAGCAGTAAGCTTCAATAGAGCTAGGGTGAAAGGTAAACTGAGGTATTGTATTGGGGATCAACTAATTCCAGAGGCAAATAGCTTTAAGTATTTAGGAATAATTATACGCAGCGACCTAAGCTGGGCAGATCATGTAAATTATACACTAAGAAAATCATGGAGGGCTCTTCATTTCGTAATGCGTATACTCAAAAGAGCAAATAATAATACGAAAAGTTTAGCTTATACGGCACTTGTGAGACCGATACTTGAGTATGGAGCGGTGTGTTGGGACCCATACAGAGAAGGTCAGGTAAGCGCTTTGAATCGCGTGCAAAAGAGAGCGGCAAAATTTGCAAATAATACAAATGAATCGGGTTGGGAAACATTGACACAGCGTAGAGCGATAGCCCGAATATGCGCCCTTTTCAAAGCATACACCGGGGGACGGGCTTGGAAAACAATAGGGGATAGACTGCTAAAACCATGCTACCTGGGTAGGGACGATCATAGTCGGAAAATTAGGATTAGGAAACAAAGAACAGATGTAGGTAAATATTCCTTTGTAAATAGGACCATAAAAAGCTGGAACCAATTACCTCCAAGCGTACTAGCGACTTTCCCCTGTAAATTAAGCTCTTTTAAAAAAAGGGTCAAGAACGTCATTACAAGCTAAGGATTTTTAAGTGGAGATTAAATAAAAATAAGGGATGTGAAGTGAAGCGGTGTGAAGTGAAGTGAAGTGAAGTGAAGTGCTCTGGTTTCGAAGTGAAGTGAAGTGAATTAAGTTCTTGGGGGATATAATTAGCATGTACTTTGGTCTGACTTTATACTGAGGATATTCTAACGCACTTAAATTAATTAATGTGTGGGTGTTTTTTGTATTGTGCTTGTTTAAAAAATTTTTTTTTTTTATTCTGTGTATGGGTGTTTTTGTAAGGTGTGGATGCTTTTGTAAGGTGTGGATGATTTGTAAGTTGTGGATGTTTTTGTAATGTGTGTACGGTGTTCTAATATGTGTACTTGTATTTACTGTATGTATTTTGTTTACTGTATGTATTTTGTTTTGTATGTGTAAGGGTGTTTTAGTAAGGTGCGTACGGTTTTCTAATATGTGTATTTGTATTCACTGTATGTATTTTGTTTTGTATGTGTATGGGTGTTTTTGTAAGGTATGGATGTATTTGTAAGGTGTGGATGTTTTTGTAAGGTGTGGATGCTTTTGTAAGGAGTGGATGCTTTTGTAAGGTGCAGATGTTTTTGTAATGTGTGTACGGTGTTCTAATGTGTGTACTTGTATTTACTGTATGTATTTAATTTTGTATGTGTATGGGTGTTTTTGTAAGGTGTGTACGGTGTTCTAATATGAGTACTTGTATTTACTGTATGTATTTTGTTTTGTATGTGCATGGGTGTTTTTGTAAGGTGTGAACGGGGTTTTTCTAATATGTGTACTTGTATTTACTGTATGTATTTTGTTTTGTATGTGTATGGGTGTTTTTGTAAGGTGTGGATGTATTTGTAAGGTATGGATGTTTTTGTAAGGTGTGGATGCTTTTGTAAGGAGTGGATGCTTTTGCAAGGTGTGGATGTTTTTATAATGTGTGTACTTGTATTTACTGTATGTATTTTGTTTTGTAATTGTGTATAGTTTGTTTTGTATTGTTAATTTTATGTATATTTATATGTCCATTTGTATTGTGTGTACTAGTGTAAGGACTACTGCCACCGGGTGAAAACCCAATTGCAGTAAATAATAATAATAATAATAATAAGTTCATGCCGAACATTCTTTGTGCTTTTTTTGTGTATAATGACAAGAACTGCGGATTTTTTAATGTTTGTGAAAGTTGATAGTTAATACTGCCCCAATCATTTGTTCACTTACAGAAGAATGTTATTTTTGGCATATGCGTTATTTTCGATATGTATAAAGTACTTTGTTTCTTGGACTTTAATACATACTTGGAAAGGTACCCGTAATATTGTATAAAATCGGTGCTGTACAAATGGGTACTTCATATGACAGCCAAAACTAACGTTCATGCATATCCCCAAAACTATTAGCACGTGGCACAGCGTTATTAAACAAATAATCTGGGATGAGTCGGCTTGCGGCTCCTTGTGACTCCCTGTCACTCGCTGTGTGCTCATATAGACGAGCACTAATTTTGTTAACGAAGACATTTTGCTGCACACAGTGTCATTGTTGCTTAATTAGAGGTTTGTAAATGCTCAAAGCTAAACTTTCAACACTAAAGATTCTCCTATCTAAATGTGGCTTGCACAGGAACTAGGATAATGCTGTATATACCTATGCAACCGTTAAGTACAAGCAGTGCTTTCTCTTTGTGGGGTATATAAAGGGCGCAGGAGACTGTGTTCACTTAATGGGACTGCTCCTTTCTGACGTGTTTCAGTCTTCGCCCGAGTATGAAGGAGATTCTGCTATCCTTCCCTTTCTCCCGGTCTTCCTCATATCTCATTTTTAAGCTGTTCTATAGCAGGGGTTTTGATGCGGAAATGACAGATCACTCGGTAATACCCCAGTCACCAGAAGTATTTGAAATCAACCTCTACTGCAGGTCCTTAGATATGTAAATTACATATATATTGTTTACCTAATCCTCTGATGCATGGAATTAAACTAAATAAAGTACACATAATTCAGTTCTACTTAACAGTAAACAAAATGCGTCTTATGTACAAACACAAACCGGCTAATGTTCTTTAAGGATGTAATTTCTGTTTATCCTGAAAACAATAAGAAACACGTAAATACACTTCGTGGGAGGATTTAAGAGTTCCTTAGTACATGTATCAAACGCTGTTCTTTAAAGAGTTAAAGTGTTTAGAAGTCCTGGCTTTCAGAGAGTGAAAGATCGCGTATAGTCTGTGATTTAACGTGCTGATCTTAATGTGTTAGTATTCTTGTAATAATTTAGAGATCTTTAATCCCGATAGACGCTTTGTATGTAGGATAAATTTGCTCTGCTAAATTGATAAAGTTATAGGCGTAATTCGGAAATGGAGTAGAATTTCGGACTTTAAAAATGAAAACTGCAATAATTACAGTAGATGAAGGATTTGTCATGATTTTGTGTTTAAGAGTTCTTAAGTGAAATGTGCCTAATATTCGAGCCAAACATAAGCTGATATACTGAATTGTGCCGAACATTATAAAAGCCCATAAAATCCCATTACAGGCCTGGACAGGCCCTTAGGGTTCCAGGAGGTTGAGGCTCCCAGATTTCAAGACAATCGGCACATGAAGGTGGTAAGGTTGTCAGCCCTACGCATCGACCGCCCTTAACCCAGGAAATATTCCTGGTACTAATTTCTGTTAGAGGCTGAGTCGACCCCAGGGCCATAGTGCGACCGGAAGGATTATGTCAATGAAAAATTCCAATGACACCATCGGGAATCGAACCCGCGACCTTCCGGCTTGTAGCGCAATGACTCAACCAACTGTGCCACCGCGTGCCGAACATTATAGACAAATAAAAGTGATATACTGAAATGCGCCAAAACGTCTGGAAAAAATGCTGGTATACTGACATGCGCAGGATATTTTGCCAAACATAGGCTCGTATATTGAAATGTGCGGAACTTTCTAGAAAAACAAAGGAGGATATAGTGAAATATGCCGAATATTCTGGACAAACAAAGGCTGATATACTGGAATGTACTGAACATTCTGGATGAACAGAGTCTGTAATGCTGAAATATGCAGAATTTTTTGTGTAAGCAAAAACCAATATTCCGAATTTTCGGGGCTTGTATTCCGTACCCAACTCAAGCAAGACTTTAAAGAATATTTCTCAACTTCTACGATGCTGGAAAACTCCAGGAATATTTGGGATCACACTGCTGTAAATCTTCCATATATTTTTGTTGTATTTCTTTTATTTCTCTGTGTGTATTTGTGAGCTGTGAGAAGTTTCAGTACTTCTGGAGCTAGCACATGAACATTTGGTATCCGTTTAGGCATATGTCTGAATTGTTTTACGTAAATATACACAGGCATAGTCTGATGGATATAACTTAAAGTCCGTACAATTGTGAGCATAAACTACGTACACACATAAACCTCACACTTTATATTATGCACAGTGGAATGTCTAAACATTATCTTCCGAAATATTTGAAGTAACTTCCGGGAATCTGATTTCTTATGCACGTTGACTGCGGGGTCGGCATGAGAATTTGGTTTAGAGTGTCTTGTGCTGAGATAAAAAGAATGAGCAACTAACAAGCACTTTGAGATAACATCCCCGTTGTGTTTTCAGTTGCAGATATATTTCCTCAAATCAGTCATACACAACATACAAGGCAAGATAAAACAGGCAACACGTTTCGGCCATTATCAGGCCTTTGTCGAGAACATTAAAAAGATAATAAATACTGCAATAGGCGTGAGATGTCCACGTTTACAATATAATAATACATTGTAAATGTATCCAAAATGATTTTTAAAACTTTTTAACACAAGAAGACGTTGTAATAAAATGTGTGTATATATAAAATAACGGTAAAAATTTGTAGTTTGTACTTGTAATCTGAAACATTTACAGTATGACGAGTAAGTAACGCGCTCGGCACACTGTAAAGGTCATTGCTGTGTTCACAGGAGACCGCCACTGGCCCTAGCCTGAGCTAGATGAAGACTGCAATACCGACTGAAAATGTGCATCTCAACTTTACGTTTACTACTGTTGTTTTGTGGTTTTGTTCTTAACTGTTACAAACGATGCTTACTCCTGGGCGCGCGCGCGCACACCCACACTTACAGAGTCAGCTTATACACAGAATTGTAAAGATTATCCTAATAATATCGTGTGAAATTATTTTCTCGGCCACTCGATGTTGAAAGTTTCTTGCACAATGTCCTTATATTTCATTGACAGGTTGTGCTGGTCGATTTTGCTGAAAGTTCTGGAGGTAGATACTTTTGATTTTTGTAGATCTAATATCACTGGAATTGTTTGGCGCAGGATAGAGTCCGTTGGTGGACTCTTGTGAAAATATTATTATACTGGAGGGGTCTATAAAAAGCGAGTTTCTTGAACAACCGAGAGACTGTCAACGTCCCAGAAAAATGAAATATTTTTGCACATCCCTGTTCAATCTGTAAACTACCCAAATATAGCTATATAGTGGTATATGCATTTGAAACTTGCTCAATTTATTTTGTGCGTCGAGAGTTACTGACGCGTGTTACACGATATGAATACGGCATCGTTAGATGTTTAGAATGTGAGATTATAACGTCTTCTCCGTTCTTCTAAATCCTTTCTGTTATGTGTGTTGTCACATCTTTCTTGAACCTTCTTCACTTCTAAGACTGAACAAATTTTGACATGAGTCTGCAGGCCGTTGAGCTTTAGAATAAGAAATGAATTTTAGAGTTGAAATCAGGGGCCGATTACACGATCGCCAGCATACGATGCAATGCTCGTTTTCACTACGTAAAATTGTCTGTTTTACTTGTGTTACGTATGGTTTGACGTCGTGGCGACTTGTACGAGTAGTAGCGTTACTGAATAAAATAAATATACATTGTGTCCAATTTAACGTAGGATCTGCTCATAAAATCTACATTTACAATCTGTATTATATAATGCGCTGACGACCTGTTAGCTTCTCAAGAAGGACTCTGCTCCATGGAGTTAGTTAGTTAGTTATTATATAATGCAACTTAGTGCGTGCTAAAGCATGTGTTAGAAATGACATTCTACAACTGTTACACGTGCTTGGCACCAAGTCAACATATTATTAAAACAGCACGTTAATATATTTGATAGAAGATTACAATACTGCGCACCACGAAGACTGACTAATTCATTCGGTCCACAAAAATATTAGTCAAGGCGGCCATTTAAGTACTGGCTGTATGGGCGGTTGCATCCTCTTGCTGCAAGAGTGTGAGTTAATCGTCATCACTTGAAGTTTCAAAACATGGTGCGTGAATTTGTCCTCTGTGACTTTCTGAGTTCATTGTATCCGTAAAGGAAATGTAACTGATTATTCTTGTCGCACTGACAGCACACCATACTCCATCTTAAAATGTCATATAGCAGCACCTTCTGCATTAGTCTGGGAATGTCTGTCAACCAGTGTCTGTTGTTTTGAGTATTTAAGTGACTTTATGTAGTGTCATCTGTAAAATAAATTAGCATTTAATCCGACATTACCACTAAACTCTGCCTCACGTAACTAGTTTTTTTCTTCTTTGGCGCTGTAGCCCAAATCGGTCCTAGACCGCCTCTTTTTGAGGTTCCTAGATCACACACAATTAGACACACGCATCCAGTAGGCCACATCTCAGCGAGTGATTCGCCCATCGCAAGGCCGCTACCTACACAACACACAAGTAGCACAAGAGGCGAACATCCATGTCCTCAGCGGGTTTCGTGCCGCGATCATGGGGCCGCAGATCTACGCTTTAGACCCGCACGACCACCGCGATCGGCCCACTAGAACTACTTACAGAACCGTATTCCTTGCAGCAGCAGATATTTTCGTAGACATGCTTCTAAACCGTTCCAACTTTATATGCTGTTTTCATATGAAACAACACGCCGTGTTCGCTCCCGCTTCTGCTCTGCTACACTTCTTACCCATGATTCCATTCTTATGCATGTTTCGGCAGTCAGCACCTTCTGTGTTACACTGTAGCCATACTGCATATTCCGAAACAACAATTTACTTCTGTTGCCCGTACATTATGAAACTGGTCTGCTCTGAAGGCTTGTTGACATTTATGAATAAGCCTGTTGTTGACGCTGTGTTAGGTAACTCTCGGAAATGAGTCGTACACAGCCCATAAGCCAGTCGCTAGCAAGGGATCCACTGTGAACTGACGTACTGTGTAATCGATTTCTGGAATTCAAGACGAGAGTTCTCTAGGGTTGTAAAAGTCGTGATTATTTTCTCTCTACTTTCAAGTTGCCAAACTGGGGTTTTGTTTTTCAGCGTCTGGTTTTTTTCTCGTATTTTGCCATCACGGACCTGTCATTCCATGTAACACGGATCGTTGTCTGTCCCGTGTTTGAATACCGTACTCTGCTATTTTAGCACTTCAAACTTCCTTATTTCTTCCCTAGATTTTAAAGACGGTTTTTGTTTCGTGGATTAAGTTACGGAAAGTTAATACGCTTATTAGAAACGTGTGTGTATATGCTGTATGCGTATGATGCATGTGATAAAACAACTTGTTAAGCACGTCTGTTTAACACAGGCTTACTACGGCAACAGTTCGGGATTGGATCTGCTGACGAGTGAAACTGGATAGTATTGAAATATCAAACAGTTAAAATTACCGGTAGTGATGTGGGTTGTTATAAGTGCAGGTTCGAAAAACTCTAATACCGATGAATATCAGACCAAAACTCCTTGCTTGAATTTCTTTTCGTATTGAGCGGGGTTTTGTTATAACGCAGGTGTCATGGTTCTCAAATGTCATAAATGAAGTGAGTATTAGAGTATCACGATTTGCAAAATACACTAATTTTCTTCTGAAATGGGAAATACTTTGTTTTCATAGTCTCTTCCGTAGGATATGCTGCGCTATATAAGTGGAAGAATCTGTACTAAATGTACAATATATAAAAAGATGGAAGTGTGTGTCTACTAGTTACACTAACTGAGTGTGCGTCGTGAACTTAGAGACTGCGTCAAATTGTGTTACGTGGGAGCACTTTCGTACATTGACAGTTTTGATAATTGTTCTGTGCGCCTTAAAGTGCGTGATAAGAGGTGTGGCAAGTGGAGTGACGTAGTGGAAGATTTCTTACAATGTATCGATCTCGACCTGTACGATAGATGACGTAATATATAGCGGAGTGTCGTGTTTCCCGTAGTAAGGGCCGTCCACATGATGTAGATAACTACGACTTATCTTTGAATAATGTCGTTTGCTGGTATTCCTTATATTTATCTATTTCAATATACACCAATTTTGGAAATATTTGGATTATAACCTACAGACCGTCAGGAGAAAATTTGTATGAAGGCACTCGAGCCTTCAGAGCGTCAATAATTATTTACCATTCGACACGGTGTGACATCCCAGAAGACTGGAATATTTTAAGAAATCTAATGTAAAGAAACATCAAGTAAGTTCGAATTTGGCTAAACCAGTTCTGTATTTTGGGGTAGGTATTGGGTCCAAATTCTCCATTGTTAGAGAATAAGAATTAATGTGAAGAAAACCAATTTCCCAAGAACGTGGCTTTTAATGGAACATCATTTATGTTAGACATACAGAATTATTTTTTCATTGTGTATAATGACACCCAGGCTTATAAATTTATTTTGAATTAAAGCCGCTTTCCCCTGAGTGACGTATTTAATACGATACTTAAATAAGCCATAATATTCGTTTAATTTGCTTTTTATATATTTGAAGCACAAAGTGAACCAGTTTTAGAGATGGCTCACTTTTAAAATTCTTTTCAATTTGTCTCAATTTATGTGTATGGAATATTTGTTAGTACAATATTGTGCGGTCAGCAACAAATGTGCGCTGCAGACGCCCTGCTTTATCCAATTCTATCTAAACTTCGCAGAAAGTTCTTGACGTTTAAAATATTAAAAAAACAACAAAAGGGTTGAAGAAGACGCTTCTTGGGATATTTGACCCTGAAAATGAAGACAAGGTCCTTCGGACGTCGGCACCTATTTACCAATCGACGAGGCATGACATCCTGTAAGACTTTAGCCTTCAGCAACACCGCTGTGAGAACCTCAAATCTCACAGTACAAGTGTTTTGAGTGCCAAAAACTGACTGGACGGACACTGGCGCTCTGCTCATCACCTGACACACTCCAATCTCTCTGTGTTGATTGTTCATCGTGCTAGAGGAACGCGCTCTGCTGCCCTCCCTTTCCTCCCCTGCTTTATGTACACGTTTCACCACTCCAGAAAATAAATGGGATTTAACCCGAAGCTGATGAAATCTACAGGGGTAGAAATCCCTCATTCCCCCATTCCTTTTCCTTTCTATCCTCTTGCCTTTATCCTCCAATCCTATCGCCGCTGTCCGCTGCACACCGAGGGAGTGGGGAGAAGAATTAAATCTACTGCTTCATAACGTATATGCATATTTGTAAACGCTGCGCACAAAAATCTACATAATTTAGTTATTCAACGTTACATGGCGCCCGCACACTCATGCATGATAACGTTTTGTGTACTTTTCTGTATGTTTGTTCTTGAAACTACATGAAAGTTATAAATGCCCATGAAGCTCTATATATTTTTTTCTTTTTAGTTTGTGATAATTGCTTGTCACAAAGTTCGTAGTGAATTCACAAGGTCTGTGCTTAGGAATACGTGAGTGCTGATGAAATGGTTTAATTCTCTTCCTCTTCTGTTTAAATTCTTTTGTCATCAGATTTATGTTATTTGAACGTATTACACGTATTGTCAGAGACATCTGACACTTCTCACAACGTATTCCGTTGATTGTTAAACATCTTGTACTTTTAATTGCATAAAGGATTTAGTCCTAAAATATTTGAATTTTCCGTTGTTGTTAGTTCTGTTGTATTATTGAGAAATGCCTATTCAATTACACAACTTTGTTGAGAAATTACAGTATTTACACCTTTGTCATTCTTAATTTTGTGGATTACTTGGTGTATTATTATTATTATTATTATTATTATTATTATTATTATTATTCTGAATTCACAGCGCTTAACTGGGTTGCAAAGAGTACGGGTCACTGACCAAGGACTTGTTATTTATTATTCTGCTAAAAACTTTATAACTATACATGTTTTTTAAGTATTAGTGCATTGTGCATTAGAATATATACAGCAGGGTGGAGATTAAATAGTTTTAAACTTTCATCTACTTTGTTTGCAATAATACCCATTGTCCATAATACTAGTGTTTTATGTAGGCCGTTTTCAGTTGCCATATTCTGGTTAGCTCTTATTTTAGGTATGTTGGAGCTTTTCGTTGACGGTGCTGCAGAGGTTGTGACTGTTGGGAATTGTTACATGTATTAAATATGCTTCTTTGATGGTCTTGGCAGGCAAAACTATATCTGGCCTGTTGTTATGAACAGTTCGATCAGTTATTATGGACCTGTCATAGTATAGTTTATGAGCTCTGTAACACTGATTGTGTCTCATATTTATAATACGGTGTTTATTTTCCTTTTGGTAGTATTATAATTGTTTTATATGCTGGCGCCTCAACGATAAATGCATATTAGGAGGAATTGTGACGTACAGGCGCTGAATTATTTCTACGGCATTTGAAAATTATATTAGACAATAAAATAAAAGGTAAAGGAAAGGTAAATTTCACACTAGAATAGGTTATGAAGGCCCAGATGGGGAGTAGTATTATAGCTCTATAGGGGGGTGGGTGGTCAACGCTACGCTCCGACTACTTTACTCCCTGCAAAGAGACCTGGTGTCCATTGTACAGGAGGCTGGGTTGTCCCCAGGGCCGGTCTGGACGGGTGAGGTAAATCTCGCCCTCACCGGGTTTTGATCCCTGGACCGTCCCGGCCGAAGCGAATCGGTATTCCGACTACGCTATCCTCGACCACTTATATTAGACTATATTAATGTAAAATATGAAATGAACCAACTGAGAAGCTTTGAGGGCTGCGATCATCAGTCGTTTCGGGAGAAACTTGCAGTTGAAACGTGAAATATCGTAGTTTATTTGATGGGTCACGGGTGCTGTATGTCGCTAAGAAAGTTTTGTTACAATTTTGTCAATAATTTTAAAGTGTTTTATGTAATTACGTTGACAGAACAGAGTAAAATATTATGTACGTGTATTGACGTAATGCAAAATCAGTACTAGGGAATTACCCGAAGTGGAGACATACATTTTTCCTCTTAGTATATCTGCGGACTGGCACACAACAAGGTAAAGGAAGGAGATTAGTAAATACAGCTGACTATAAATTGAATATGGTGACTCATTCATCAGAACTTAGTTAATGTACATGTAAAGGAACTATTTAATACGTGTTCTGTAAAGGGGGAAAAAAAAGACCACTGACGTTAGTTTTCTCTTAATCCACTAATTAGCTAATATGTTAATCCATAAATGAATTGGTTAATTTAAATATTTTTGTCTGTATAGTTTTAAATATTTTATTAACAAAATTAGTAATAAGCTAATGTTCTTTTAGATCTGTTCAGAATTTTTATAATAGTTCACTGTATGGGTTGATATTTTTGCCTGGCAGTAAATACGTGATTTTGAAATGTTTGTCATTAAGAGTTTACAATTTCACGTTCCGAAATTGCTGCCGTGATGTATTCCATTGTCTGTGATTAATCGTGTCAGCCCAGTGCAAGAATCGTGTGAGTTCGGAAACCAGTATTAAATTCATTAACAGTCGATCTGTAATGAACAGTGATAATCTCTGACTAGATCAGATCAAGGTGTATAAGATGGGCGGGACATGTAGCGCGGCTGGAGGAGATGACAAAAGACGCATGAAGTATTTTTTTGGAACTCCTGGAGGAGGCACCACATCATAAATTTTGGTATTTATCGCAGGATAGTATGAATATCGATCTTGAAAACTTAAGAGTGTTGACTGGATTGAAGTGGCTCAGTTTGGGGCGAAATGGCAGGCTCTTTTGAACACAGAACTGAATAATTGGATTCCATGAAAGGAGCAGAATATATTAAAATGCTGAGTAACTCTCAGTTTCTGAAAACAGGATCTGCCCCTTGGCGTTAGTTATTAGGTCACAAGTGACTGGCCCTTGCCTAATTCACGACTATTAAAGGTAAAAAAAGGTAAAGTTCACCTTGTAACCTGCAATAAGGTCCAGAGGGGGATTAGAGGTGTAGCTGTACTCTTTCTTTAACCTCGGCGCTAGATGGGGATGGATGGTCAACGCCACGCCCCGGCCGCTTTACCCCCCGGAAAGAGATATGTTACCCATTGTAAGGAGGCTGGGTTGGCCCCTAGGCCCGCCTGGACTTGGGCAGAAAATCTCGCCCCGACCGAGATTCGATCCCCGGACCATTCAGCCCGTAGCGAGTCGCTATACCGACTACTGCTTTGGAAAATCGTCCGTTTTATAGAGTCTACTTGATACACACGGGGTTTTGGGATTAGTTTATTTACCCGCCTTACTGTGATCTATTGTCATGGTATTGAAATATAGGCCGATCCCAGTGGCCGCGCGGTCTAAGGTGTGGGTCTACGGTCGCTCGCTTACTGGGATTGTGGGTTCGACTCCCGCCTACGGCATGTCTGTCTGTCTCTTGTGAGCGTTGTGTGTTGTCAGGTAGAGGTCTCTGCGACGAGCTGGTCCCTCGTCCAGAGGAGTCCTACCGATTGTGGTGTGTCTAAACTGAGTGATCGTGAAGCCTCGAAAAATGAGTCGGCCTAGGCCCCCAAGGGGCTGTCGAACCATTCGGGGGGGGGGGGGAATTGAAATGTAGGCCTATTTAATTAGCTCTTCCTGTGCTTGGTGACGGTACCTGTGCTCGAACCCAGGACATTCCCAATCTCTTTCGACAGTTTAATGGCAGAAAGGCATCTCTCCGCAGCATATTGAAATACATTCATTTCAAAGACCATATCTGTAGTAAGTTATAATAAGTTACACGTATGTAATGTTATTCGGCTAACTACATTGCATGTTAACACTTCACTAATAAGATGTCTGAATTTCGGTTGCTATGTTATGACGTCGTTTTACATATCAATTTTTTCGCGTACATATAGTTTTGCTTTAGAGCCGTTCCGAGCTTTGTGGGTCTATTGAGTAGAAATCTTGCATTCGCCGTAACAATCCGTGACACCTGCAGTGCTTCAGGACAGCGATAAAAGAAACGCAATATAATTCTCAGGCATGGAGCTGTGAAATCTTACACAGCTGAAGAATCGAGTAGTAACCGTGTGAGAAACTAACAGGGCGAGCTTGCGTGTCTTATAGAATGACGTCAATGGATCGAAAATGACGTCATGAGTAACGTCACCGAACTTTGCAAGAACCGAAATTATGAATAAGTTCAAGGAAGAACTTGTAAAGCCTTTTTTCTCTTGAAATAGGTCGCTGTGAGGGTGTATTCTATGAAATATAAACTATCCATTTGAGGATACTGAGCGATCATGACATATAATTAGTTTTGCATAATACATAGGCACCTCATGCAAACTTCGTCTTTGGGATACCATGAAGTTGTAGTCAGATTCGTCCAAAATGATAAATTTCTACCAAATTACAAGATGCCACGTCTCAGAGGACGGTGTTTCTCGTAACTCGTAACCATTTTCACACCAAAGCTGTGATTTTTCCATATACATATCTCGCTGTTTGTAACTGTTAAGGCACCAAATGTTGTCTGACAGCCTACAATGTTTCGCCACTGTTGTCAACAAATCGTGAAGTGAATGTAGTATAATTGACAACATATGGACATTTTACAGGAAAGAAGATTATTACAAATTTTCCATATATGTGTGTCCCTAAGGAACTCGATGACCACGTGTGGTATGGCTTTATTATCGCTTCCGATTCGAATATTTGAACGGTCAGTAGTTGGTATTTTTGATGGTGCGGGGTTAATGTGTATGATGGCTACATGAGCCCTTATGACCTGTTAAACATACTGCGTGTTACGAAGTAATCGAAATCACTTTTAATGGTAAACACGTGTGTCTTGGGAATTTACGTTCAGTAGATTAAAAAAAAATAGGTGCCTCTGGCGTGAATTGTGTTTCTGGTTCCTATGAGGATGTTTTGAAATCTATAGAATAAAAACATTTTATTCAGGAGCTGGTACACTTCAATATATTATGATAGAGCTCTTCCGTGTTTTAATTTACGTCTCTGTAGTCCATAAAGAAAAAAGTGAAACAATTTGAAAACAATATCTCGTCGAATTCAGGCCCTCTATGTTATTATAAATTTATTAACACTCTTTTCGCCACACTGTCTTTCAGTATTCTTGTTTAAGACTTGGTGGTTACTTTGTGTACCACCAGGCTAAACGTTCAATGCACGAATAACAAACAGTGTCTGTGCATACCAAGCAGTGAAAAAGTGAAAAAAAAACTTGCCTAAAAGTGAACCAATGAAAAAGACGTTTTAATATATGCAGTTTTGACGACAATAAACCCCTGAAGATGGCTCTATAAGAGCCGAAACATATGTCGGGCTTTATAAAGTTTTTAAATATGTTTTAAAAAACTATACAGTTTTTTAAATAGAGTTGCATCCAGTTGGTGTATGTAAATAGTGATTCAATAATTTGTACTATCTGTCCACAGAATGCGTTTATGTGTTTTATGTGAATCTCAGAACAAACAGCGATTATTTTCCTATACAGCATTAACTTACTGGTTTTTATAGTCAAGACGGAATGTGTTTACTGCGCGGTAAGCACTGAATCTTCAGTTGTATTTTAGGCTATTTTTTATCTTTTAAGTGTTAATTATCATACTTTACGAAGACTACTTAGCTTGAAGCTCCATATTCATTTTATTCTTAGAAAGCGTAGGTTTTGTAGCATTCGAGAAGTGAAT
The DNA here is from genome assembly GCA_021186555.1 of Reticulitermes speratus. NCBI lineage: Eukaryota > Metazoa > Arthropoda > Insecta > Blattodea > Rhinotermitidae > Reticulitermes > Reticulitermes speratus. The sequence goes on from JAJKFL010000330.1 coordinate 8,706,597, forward strand.
TTTTCAAGGTTTCTTCTCTTCAGAAGGACAGCTGTTTTGCCGAAATATATAAAAAAAGGGGGGGGGGACGTTGATTGATGAATATAATACTTATAATAATATGAAACGTAAACACAGGCAGTGTTTAGCGACATTCGCTATAAGATATACTTATTTATCAAGTACACAAACTTATACTTCGTGGTTTGAGAAATGAAACTTAATAAGTGTGTGGGCACCTTCTGAATATAAATATGAGGTGCTGTTGAAGATACTCAGATACTCGGGCTTCCCCTTGCCTCCTCTTTTCGGGGTTACTAAGTCGTGCGTATTCGTGGCAGTTGGTGACTGGCCAACTGGCCGCGCTACTGTTCTATCGATCCTGATGTGTCCGCCAGAGCCATCTGGCAGGCAGTCAGGAGACTTGGGTGAGAAATGGAGGCTTTGAATTTAGCTTACGAAACATTTCTATTCATGCCCGTAAGGTTCTTTTACATGCCGTAAATCTACGACATGGGACTTCCCCTCCGAAGGAAGTGGATGTTTATCACATTTTATCGGTCGGCATCGAACCCGCGAACCTTGGGTCCAGTGGCGAGCACGCTAACCACTAGTCCACCGAGGTCGACTATACTCAGAATTACAGGGGATGAAATGTATAGTTTTTACCCGTGTCTTCTTTGTAGAAGCTGACACCGACTAGAAGCGAAAACATCCTTCCACACCTTGAAGCATCCCCCGAAGTCATTCTATTAGTGTAAAGTAAGTACATCTGCCATCTCCTGCATACACTTCACGTAATAAATTGAACATTTCGGTGGCAGTTTTCTTCAATTTTGCAAGAAATGCGATGTTTACTGTTTGCTGAATTTTCGTATTAAGAATGATCGCGGCAATTTAAAAGAAATATTTAAAAATTATTACTCGACACCACGTCAACCTAACGGAGCGTGGTTTGACACGCAAATAGTGGGAGGGTTCAACGGTAACTACTAGACTGTGTACTTATTTTGGTGATCAAGAGTCTAGATCAGGAGCTGCGCGCTGTCTCGTTAATTACTAGTCACACTTTATGTGTGTGTGTCTGTGTTTTTTCCCTCAGGTTCGTGTTCTGCCAAATATCCATATGAGCTTTTCTCAGGCTTAATTTTTATGTTATTAAAAAGGCCTCGTTTTAATTAATTCGTATTCGCCCGTCTGTTATAACACCCACCACTGTTGTGTGTATTGCTTGATGCCGTTCTAAAGGCATGTGGGGTTCCGCTTAGATTATGGGGGTTTTCAATGCGTGTGATGCGATTTAGATGGACGTTAGTTGGTAGGGGGAGTAGGATAAGTGGAAGAGATGAAGGAAGGGGAGCGAAATGATGAGAAGATCGTCTAGATCTCTCCATTTCTTCTTTGCTTTACCATAAGATACCAACCGTCTGGAATGTAGTCTCCAGTTGTTACACCGCTGTGTGATTTGATGCCCCCCCCCCCCCGGACTGTAATCTACCTCTTAAGGGAATCGCTTTGTAGGGGCAAAGAGTGTGGGCTGCTTGGTGATGCCGTGGGCACATCTCAATAGAGACAGAGGGGCGGAGGTAGATGGATAGACAAGGGATTAGGAAGATGGTAGGAAGGAGATAGTGGCTGATATTTTTATCCTGAAGCTCGTTTTTTGCCAATGCTTTTCTTTCAGCTTCTATGTCTTCTTTCTGTCTCTGTCTCGTCGGAATTTGATAAATTGTCTTTCTTTTCTTTCGTTCACGGTACTTGTTCTATCCCCCATGTCTGAGGGGCTCTTACTAACATTTTATATTTTATTGCTTTTTTATGTCGTTTACTTATTTCGTGTTCTTTTTTTGTGTAGAAAGTAAGACATAACTATCACTTCAACATCACCCTGACTTCAGAGATTTTGCGTCATAATCCATCAATAGCCTTCCGCATTCTGGTGGTTCAGTTGACAGTGTGCGCCACTCTGTATGTCCCATGCAGATTACTGAGCAATTTAGCACCGATCCGATTCGAACTCGCTACCCAGATTCAAGTGGCAAAGTGTTGGAATCTCGGCCGCATTATTAACTGTCCTGACGGAAGTTCTCCATGGCTATCCTAGATGTTTTCAGGTGAAAGCTAGGATTGTACGTGCTTTTAAATGGATCACGACCGCCTCCATTCAAATTATTATGTACACGCCAATTTGTAACTTTTTCCACTCATTCACCTTCTGCAGTTCAAACTTATTTGTCAAAGGCCGTGCCATGGCTCAGGCAGTTTGTCGCGGGTATCTCACCGCGGACACCCGCGTTCAATCTCAGACCGCTCCATGTGGGACTTGTGGTGGACGAAGTGTCACGGGGGCAGGTTTTTCTCCGATTACTTCGGTTTCACCCAACCACTACCATTCCACCAAAGCTCCATACTCATATTTCATTTATCTACCACTGATGCTATATGAACTGAACCAGCAGAGAGCGCTATTAAATAAACACTTAAAACATTAGGTAACCTAGGGCTCCATTAATAACACACAGAGATCGTAATTGGAAAAATCATTAGATTGGGCCTGAGTATAGGTGCTGTCTCCGTATTGCCATTTCTTGACACAGTGATTCTGTACTTTTAGTTATTGCGGCACCTCTGGCAGTCGCTTGTGTGCAGTGGAGTAAAAAGACAATATAGAACTACAATTGTAATAAGTAGAGGCATATTTTAAGTAATTATATTTATGTTATAAATACATGAACTTATAATACAGCATAAATACTAGTATCATTAAAACGTGTTAGAAATATAAATTTAAAAAGCTTAAATAAACGCTGTGGTTTCCGAACTTAATTGTGCACCGCCATCTTAGCCAACATTCCGTAGAACCTCCACCCCGTAATCTTCCACATGTGCTTGTATATAAGGAATACATTTATCGGCTTTTCATTCTAAAACTTTGATTTGCAACTCACTATGTGGCACGGCACAAAAATTGAGCATCACTGGTAGGCCTACACACTAGGAGCCCCAGAAGAATTGAGTTTACGTTTAAGTATGTATGTATGTATGTATGCTATCCCATTGTGATATACAAGTAAAGAATAAAGGAAAATGAGCAGCCAGTGACAACAATATTTAGTAGTAGATCCACTGTGTATTATATTGCGACATGTTTCGCCTTTTATCAAAAGCCATTATTAGGCATGTATAATTTACTTGTAACAAGAATGCCTACATTTTTTCCCATGTCACAACAGCCCCTAGTGGGCCAGTACCTCCTCATTATCGAGGCTTCACGATCACACCCAGGCACACCACAGCCGGCCGCAGAAACCTCTGCCTGACAACACACAACACTCACAAGAGACAGACATCCGTGCTGCCGGCGGGATTCGAACCCACAATCCCAGCAAGCGAGCGGCCGCAGACCCACGCCTTAGACCGCGCGGCCCCTGGGGTCGAAGAATGCCTACATACAAGACAATAATTTTTTCTCCATGTGATTGAGATCTTAATCTTACAGTACTGTCGTGTTGTAGCCGAAGCCAGAATAAAAAATAAAATAATGTATCTTAAAATATACTACAACTGTTATCCATTAATTTTGTTGTGGAAGGAAGAGTCTCTATGGGCCTTGAGAGGTGAAATCTGTAATTACATAAAACTTTTAAGTTCCAAGAACTCTATGTTGTTCTCTTAATGAGAAAATTTATTTTGATTGTAAAGTGATACTGACGACAAAGGAACTGTATCTACTGAACTGAATTCATCTCATTCAGACATTCTAACATCGCGACTTTCTGCTGGGGCACACCTAGTAGAAGTGACCTTGATTTTAGGCTTCCGCCGCGATGTTGATATAATCTGTGATCTTTTGGGTAATTACACGGCGTCGTGTGGTAATTACTTACCGACGTTTCGGGACAACGTGTCGTACCCATCTTCACGGGTCGAGATTCCAAGAAGGAAAGTAGACGTGCATGGCATATTCCCTACTTCTGCTGCTAAACTGACGCTCCAAAAGTAAAGGAAATATAAGTACGTTTAAAAGCAAATACAAGAAAATATGTATGTTGTGCATGTCAAAAATAACACTTCCAAGGCCGCTTGTTACAAAGTTCGAGGTCAAATTGCTAGCCTACAGTATTCTTATTCAGGAGGCCACAGGTTTAAATTGTGACCCTTAAGTCCCCTTCAAGGGCTATAGTCGCTTTCTTTTAAAAACTTTATATTGTACATATTCCATGCGTTAGTCATATATTTATTATATATAATTCAAGCCTATTGCACCTATTAACAAAGAGTAAACCCTATACGTGTAGTACAATTTTATAGTATACATTTTCCTACATGTTTCACCTTAAGTAAGCCCTCGTTACGGCGATTCACATACAAGGGACAACAAGACGTGTATTGACATAAATATACATAGTCGTAAAATATGTAGTACAATCATGTATAAGATATGGCAGCCAGGTGTCAATACATTCACATAATTAAAAACATAATTAAACCTGGAGATTAATATTTCTGTGTGTGATGTTAAAACGCTGACTTGTCACTTCCTTTATAATTCTTAATTTAGGGTCCATTCTCCAATTGGGTATGATGTGACGTACTTAGTTTAAAAAAGATAGTTACATGAGTCACTAATGAGCAAACATTGCGTTACAAGAAGCACAGTTGAGGCAATTCTCTTTGTATTCAAAGGACTGTAAGACATGACAGAACTGCATCTATGGTTATGCAGGCAACGTGCAATTAAAGTCAGTGTGCATTCATACATATGTCCTGGAGTACGATGACATCGACAATAGAGCGATTTTCTTTCGTTAATGAGTATGGAATTCTTCTTTCCACATTCAGAACGTGCATATAAATATTTGAAAACGGATTCTTGCTGCTAAGAAAGGTGTGAAATTTCAAAAGTGGTTTATTTGTATTTCACTTTCCCTGTGATATATATCTTTCCTAACATATAACTTACTTATTGACTATTCTATTGTAAAATGCTGTGTATCAATATTGACCCAATATCGTTGCTTACTGGAGGGAGAAGAATGGTTCCTCGTTTCTTTTTGTTGAATTTCAGTTCAGTCATACCGCCTCCTTGCATCATGTTTCTTCTGAAGCCTCGGCTTTGTATATTGCGTTGAATGTTGCGTCGTCTTTCCTCTATCTTTCTTCTTCCAATCTCGCCTGTTTTTCGCAGCGTACTTCAGTTTCTTTCTCTGATCAGGGGTGTCATCAGTTCAGTCCCCTCCGTTGTAAGTTTGGTCACGGAAGACGTACTGTGCAGCTCGGAGCAAATCATAAATCTCTTTATTTCTAATGGGACCAACGGAACCGTATGCCATCCGCAAAATTGTATAGATGAGCTGCATGTGGTTTCCTTCCGTCTTTTCCATGCTTGAATTTTAGATACCTACATTTTAAACACCAGTCTCTTATTTAGTGCATACGTGGGGCGCTTTTTCCTGTAGGAAAGCGCCCAATGCATGAGGTTGACCATTTACTTCCATCTAATGCCGAGATTGTGAATGAATGGAGCTCTATCTCCACTCCCCCTATGCCTTCGTGGCGTGCAGAGGGAGGACTTTACCTTTTGCATTTTAAACAGTATTGAATATCATTCTTGAAGGTCGTTAAGAACAGCATCTCAGTGGAAACGGTTTCGTCTTGAGGCATCCTAAGTCACTTATACCATCGTCACGGCTACAGGAATTTTTAATAATTAAAACATCATACCATAAAAATGTACCGTAATTGTTAGGGTAGGTAAGACTCGATTAATTCTTAAATCCGGCGCTAGATGGAAGTGCATAGTATTTTCACACACCGCCGATTTGACGGGCAAGGAATGTCACCAGCAACGTACGATGGGATACTGAGTGTGTCCTAGAGCCAATTTGGACCAGTTTGAAGAGAAACTACGCTGCTTCTGTCGGGATTCGACCCAGCAATTATTTAACACATAGCTAATTACTTCACCGTAACCTTTCAACATTCAACTTAATTAACTGGTACCAAGTAATTAACCGTTTAAAATACTGCAAGTTACAGAAACGTCTGAAGGCTTTCCACGACTTGAGATTGCAAGTGATAACTATTATAGGGTATCCAAGATTTATGTTCCTCATAATTTATTTTTCTTCCAGAATATTAAGTTATAAATAACATTTAAAGGTAATCTAAAATTTTTCGACATTCTAGGTATATATTTAACCATGTTTCTTAAAACAATTATTAATTAGTCGGAGAGGTAACGGGGAATCACGAATGAAAGCTTATAGCAGGTGTCACTAAACATATACGTTTCTTACAAAATACTTGTGCACCTTACAAAAACTGCATTATGCATCCATTCACGACACCAGTGCATACAAAGTTTTCGATATTTATTTTTCAGCTGTCAGAATCGTGCACGTGAGTTGGGAAGCATGGTCATTGGGAGGAGTGACACTTGTTTTAGCTTTCTGAAAAGCGCCCAGAGTTCTTATATTTAACCGTTCGTTGGTAGTTGCGTAATAACTCTTGTGTTAAATTGAAAGCCAAACTATTATCTTGAGATAAATATCCAACTTTTGCCTCTTATTGGTATTGTCAGTTATTTATCTATGAATGTGTAGTGATACGAATTTTTTTATTTCTGTTTAACTCCAAGTAGAGTGGTGTAGTGTTAACGCTTTATGATTGTTTCCGGGAGATACAAAGTGTGAATATCGCTAAAGTTATCTGCTGTCCTTACAGATGTTCTACGTGGATTTCCTCTTTCTTTCCAGCCGAATGCCGATATGGTATCTTACAACAGATAATAAAACATACTCCATACTAAATTATTACACATCTAAAAGTCGTCATTTTTACACTTTATTGGACGCCGTACAGTTGAAGTAATATAATTAAATATTGTGACACTCAGTACCGTGTTCGGCTTGTAAAATATACTGAGTTTCTAATTTCCCAGGGATAATCTGTCCTGAAATGTTCTAGTTTGCAAATTATGGTGGATTGTTCCTTGCAGAATTTCTGAACTGTGCGTGAGGGTTTTGCGTGGCGACAAGTATCAACGCTGACAGACCTAATGAAATCACAGATGCAAATATAGTTAGCGTCTTGTTCTAGACAGACATAATGTGACAGCCTAGTTGTGAAGTGTGTGTGCTAAAGTGTGGCTGTATTGTGTAATGAAATATAGATTGTTCAAGAAAATTATATTTAATTGAAATTCTCTTATGTATTTTACACATTTAGGCTGCTTTGAACTTATCTATTTTTAAATTAAAATTAATTTTGTTTAATTAAAATAAGTCTATTTTTCTGTGACTGTTTTCAGCTCCTCTGAAAGGACCGTGCCTCATGTAATTAGTTCTTACTTTTCTGGTGACGACTTGGCTAACTCGTGTTTCTATTAGATGTATTTTATCAAAAAGAAAATCACGAAATTAACTAATAAATTACAAATTAATGGACAGACAACCCTCAAACTCACCATGTCGTCGTCGTCATCGTTGTCATCATCATCATAATTATCATTTTATCAGTATTTTTGTATTAACAGAAGGTGATAGCTATGTGATTAGACTGACAGGTTGGATATCCTAGATTCGATCCAGCAGATGTAGGTACTGAACACTCATACAGATCTTCATATTGTGCCGACGTTAGAATGCATGGAGTAGTACCTGCTGTTACCCATACACCTTATTGATGTGACGATTAAACACAGAGACACGTTAAACCTGTTTTACCTTTGTGTATATTGACTCTAGCTTGATAGAGGCACTAAAGTTGTATAAATCGATACTGAAACTAAGTACACTTTAACATCATTTATTTGATTGTCAATATGCGTGTACTCTAACCCTTGTGTATTGTGTGAGTAGGTCATATCTGATCGAAATGGCGTGCGTACTGTTGCTGCACATGACAACTGACATGTACATGCAAGAGAAACACCTCTAATTATCACACGGTAAATCCCTTATGCCCGGTTAATAGTTGCTCTACATGTGTCTTGGTAGTAAAATTGATTCTGACAGCTAATGTGAAGTTAAGGTGGAACAATATAGAGTTTTGGTTCTTCCACCCGAAGGAAGGAAAGCTATAACTTATTGAAGTTAAACATTTTGTATTTATTAGGCACTAATTTGAAAGTAATGGAATATTACATAACTAATATGCGTCATCTTGAAATTTCAACGAGAAATTGTTAAGAACGTATTTCGTTAAAAGTACCTAAAGCCAATAACTGGACAAGTTCTGGAATGTCTTGTCTATTTGGGCCTATACAGAGCTACACTAACGTTTGTAGAATAACCATATGCAATAAGCGGTGTTGCTATCAAGACGAATTCTTTTAGGCAAATATGGACACTGTAATACCGACCCGAGCAAACATTTCACTCTTATGATCATATTCCTTTTTTGCAATATATAACGACAGAAGAGCAAGCCTTAACCTTTTATATTGGCTGGTTTGGTGTATAACTTTATACCTTTCGTTATTCACGTAATATTTTTAGGTTACATAAACCAAGGACGATGATATGGGTGAAAAATGTAACTCACACTGGGAAGTGAGAAATGCTTGCAAAATTTTGGTCGGGATAAATGAAAGGAAGATACCACTTGGGAGAATTAAAACATGGACTGTGGAATAGTATTAATGTGAATCTTATTTCTACAGGTGTGAAGGTGTGGGCCGAATGAGGTTGGTTCAGGATAAGGTACGTGACGAAAAAGATGAGGGAAATTTCGAACTTATTGGGAACATACTGCTTTCGTCTTCATGGTGGAAATAAAATATGGCAAGGAAAAACACTGTACATGTGGGCAGTTGTGTATCGGAAATTTTTGTATGAATAAGAGTCAGCACGAACGAAAGAAACTTAATAATTTTGGCCGTAAAATTTCAGACTGCAGTGTCTCCAACAGTATATGCTGCCGACTGCTGGAGAAAAATGGAACATGAGTTTACAGGAATTTTATGCGCAGAGACAAATTTTGCCTGTTGTTTTGTGCTTGTGACAATTGGTCTCTCACATTAAGGGAATAACATGTACTGAGGGTGCTAGAGAATACCGTACTAAGGAAGATGCTTGGGCCTGAGACGGGGGAGTAACGGTAAGCATTATGAGGAGCTTTATGATTTGTTATCTTCACCAAATATTATTAGGCTGAACCAATTAGTGAGGAAGAGATGAAAGGGGCATGTGGCACGTATGAGGAAGAAGAGAAATGAAAACAGGGTTTTGATGGGGAAGTCTGACAGATAGAGACCACTTGGAAGACCTAGGCATAGATGGGAGGATAATATGAAAATGGATCTTACAGAAATAGTAAGAGATGACGTGAACTGAATTAATCTGGTTCAGGCTAGGTAAAATTGACGGGCTGTTGTGAATTTGGTTGAGCCTGCAAGTTCCATAAAATGCGGCGAGTTTCTTGACTAGCTGAGGAACTAATAGTTTGCAAAGAACGACTCAATTTCTTGGACTTAGATGTTCATACGAACAGTTTCCCAAAATCTAAAACCCCCATTACTACTCCAAACTTTTTGAATACTGTATTGTTAATCTGCTTGTGCGCGATTTGTGAACAATGTAGAAATATTTACGACTCAAATGTTATGTTATTAAGTCCTGCGTTTTTTTCCCGACCTGAGCTGTATTGCTTAGGAATTCGGATTATTAGCATGTCCATTGCAGAGTCGTGAAACAGTAAAACTGTGGAAAGAATAAGAAAGTCCAGTGCGACGTGTAACTATGAGAAAGGTATAGTGAACATAGAACTATGAGAAGAATAGCAATGTTCAGTGGACATAGAACTTTGGGAAGAGTAGCAAGGTCCAGTTAGTCATAGAACTGTGGGAAGAGTAGCAGGAGTCAGGGAGACACAGAACTATCGGAAGAGTACAAGGTCCAGTTAGTCATAGAACTGTGGGAAAAGTAGCAGGAGTCAGGGAGACACAGAACTATCGGAAGAGTACAAGGTCCAGTTTAGTCATAGAACTGTGGGAAAAGTAGCAGGAGTCAGGGAGACACAGAACTATCGGAAGAGTAGCAAGGGCCAGTGTACAGAGTGGCAGTGCCTGTACCCTAAGGAGTATTTCTTATTTCTGATAGCTCTAACAATAGAAACACATTCAGGCCTACTATTGTATTTACGAATTTAGTGTGCTCCATACATTTGCTTGGCAGGACAGTATATATAGTATGAGAGTAATACAAGACGGTCACACCATCGTCGAGGTTTTCACCTCGTAAAACATATGTAACACTTGTATAAACATGTTTAGAAGTTTAGCAGTGACATGACAACACCAAAGTATTTCAATGTTGATTATGTGAAGATGCCAAAATTCAACCTTACTTTAGTTTATCGTTGGATATCCCTGAATCATTCGCCTCTGAACGCTAAAAGAGAGAAGTTTGGGGAATGGCTAAAGCAAATCTGAACACCAAGGGTCGAGTCACGTAAATAAATTCTCAAAGCTTTCATTTTCCGTCATCCCTTCTGAGTTCTACATCCTCCAAAATTCTTCCCCTTCTAATGTTATTTCTTTCATTTTTCTTTTTCCTTTTCATTTCCTGCTTTCTTATTTTCCTCCATCTTCCAAAGTGTTAATTTGCTTTTTTCTTCCCTCCCCCTTTTTCTGTTTAATTTCCTTCCAGTTTCCTCTGCTTCTCTGCTTTTACTATCCGTCTTCTAGGCGTACATCCACTTCTATCGTCCGTAATTACTTCTGTGCAACGTGATTCTTTCTCCGCCTCATACTGTTGGTCCATGGCCTTCCGTGATGTCTTCTTTTAAAAGACAGGCCAATTTTACTGTCGTGGGGAAGGATATTTCAGGATTGTTGAAGTTATTCTATTTTTCTGGCACGTTGAATTGCATCGCTGTGAGTACAATGAAAACGGGTTAAAATGCTATTAAATGTTATGTTAAGTTCAAACATTTTTAGGCGCGTACACAAAATTTTTGAAAAGCCATTAACAGCTATGTCGTATCTGTCTATCTGCCTCTCCGTCCACATTTGACAATTCAGCTCCCATTGGAAATATTTTTCTGAAATTTTAAATAGGCGATTTTCAGTAATATCTGTCAACCAAAATCAGGCGTGGCTAGAAATCGGGCAGAAATAATACACTTTACGTGAAGACCTGCATACATCTGTGATGATATCTCGCCGTACAGACATACATTTGACTATATAAATACAATATGGCGCCACATGGATTTGATTTGTGTGCTGGATAATTACCGCAACAATACAAGCATAGTCATAATATTATTATTTTGATTGCTTTATACTTGTTTATAGTTACATAATATGGCGCCCATAGATGCGATTTATTGTGGCAGGACATGCTAATACAATGACGTAGTCTTCATGATTTTCTTCTTCAGATTTACTTGATGCGTAATGAAGGAAAACAAAAAACGTGCCGTCATAATTTTTAATGTAGACTTAATTGTATATTATCTATATCTGAAAATATTAAATTTGACAAGGAGTTTGATTGTGAATATACCTACCCGTCGTGTACGAAATATTGTTTGTGATTCAGCAATTACAAAACATTTCGAGGGGCTGAATCTTTTATTTTATGTATGACCGATAAATTTAACACGGACAAAATCCATGTGAACATTTAAACAGTGAGTTCTGGAAAGAAATATGATTACTGTCGCGAATGACTTTAACAGCCTTCCAGAATATACCTGCAACCCGAATGCTAGAGTAGAGGAATACCCGTTTTCGGATGTCCGTGACTGCTTATTCAATATATTCACATTTACCTTCCACATATGATGCCATCTCTTCCATCCGCAATAAGAGGACGCGCCATGATATATTGATAGGGACCCTCTTAGACTGGATATGGTTTCATTAGAAACATAAAACATTAGAAAATACGAAACCATAGTTTTTTGTGCTCTTTATAATGGTGTGCAACTTCGTTTCTCTCTGAATTAGAAGGCGGATATATTGTAGGTATCTTGGATCGAAATTTGAAGACAGTACGAGGGACAAGAAATTGAATTACGAAATACAATCTCACCCGGTTATAACGACATCGGTTATGCGACACCTCGTCTATACCGTCAGATATTCTGTGGTACCAATTAATTCCGCACTGTTAACCGTAACATTATACTCCTCTGTTATAACAGCACTCATTAATGACGTTATAACCGAGTTCGACTCTATATGACAAAGGCGCTTGATGAATAAGAAACTGTCAGTCAGCTCTGGGTGCTGAGGTCATGTGGAGGCAAATATTTGGGATATCTTATATTCCGGCTGAGACTGGGGCCAGTTCTGCCTTTGGAATTCAGGTTCATGGATTCCAAGGTTGTGGTGTTGGTGATACAGTTGAATGTACTGCACACTTATATGTCAAACTGTGATATAATTTACTTTTCTGTTCAATATCCTTCACTATTGTGTGCGTGAAAATATCATAATATGCGTTGAGTGCATCAAAGTTATTGAATCGCTTTATTCAACGTAACAACACTTAGCTGGTAAGACCGAAACAGCTGTCGACTGCTTATTTTAACGGTATCGGTATACCGACATTATCAAATATTTATAGCAGATCGATAAGAATTTTGTAACATTCTTGAAAAATAATGCACTAACAGTGTAGTTCTGGGCCTGTACGATGAATCGTGTTCAATTAAGAGAAGGAATTTTGTAATGAGTGTGTAGGTAGACAGTTTTCTAGTGTTACAGCTAGTCACCAGCAAGTTACAGTATTACGTTACAAATTAAAAAAATAGTTTTTAAGTACTTTGCGTATAGTATGGTACACTGGTGGCTTAACACGGTGATGAACTCTTGAGTGACGTACACATTAAAAGTCGAGGAATTTTTCTGACTAGCTCGCTATCAGGTTTAAAGGCATATTATTACTACATCAACCAACTTATGCGCTTAATAAAGTACATTCATGAACAAGTATAAAACTCATACATGTTTTGGCAACGGGGTGCCATCATCAGGGGGTTATTCAGAACAAAGGAATACAAGCCCAATACGCCAATCTAGGTATTAAGTCGCGCTTATTGGAATGATTACAATATTAAAATATTACAATACTAAATTTTAATATTTTAATCATTCCAATAAGGGCGACGTAATACCTTGATTGGCGTATTGGGCTTGTACTTCTCTGTTCTGAATAATTCGCCGATGATGGAACCCCGGTGCCGAAACCTGTAGGAGTTTTATACTTGTTCATGAATGTATTTTATTAAGAGCATACATTGGTTGATGTAGTAAGTGTAAGAATATGCACGGTATGAATAACATAAAATTCTCAATACATATGCGTGCTCCGCTGTCTCCTACAGTGTAGGGGCTATGAACATTTTTTCAAACGTTCTTCCTGTATGGACGGCATAGTGTTACCCTCTGAGGACAGAACACAAATTACGTTCTGCCTGGAGCAGAATCTCTCTCTTAAAAATGGCCAATAATTGCTCAGCTAGTCAAGAAATTACAATTTTTTATATGGAACCACAATTTCATTACCATATTTGCAGGAACCCGCCTTTGGTATCGGTAGTTAGTCAGATGAATTTCGACCAGACTTCACAACAGCTCTCTAATGACTGTTTTAACATCATCTTCTTATCTACATGAACTCTACCAAAATAATAAAAGGGTGAAATTAAACACTTTTAGACATAAAGAAGACGTTATTGGGAAGACAATCTGTCTTCGAAACCTTGGCTAAGTTATTTTGAATACAAGCTTGAAATATCGTTAAAGTTATCATGTCATTTGCGTGTTATATTCTTTGTGCCTTTTCTTGTGCAGTTATAATTGTATACGGGTGGGGTGTAACAAAGGAGAAGAAAGGGCGGCCAAGGGCGGCCAAGCGCCAGGCAACTCCTGAATGTAGGAGCTTTCGTCCAGCACATAGGAGGAGGTGCTGTATATATATGAAAAGGAACACTGGCTTCGTTTTCTAGGTAATCCCGGACCAGAGGAGTCCCTGGGGACTGCTGTAATCCCGCCTGCCCACCCGTCTGGGATAAATGGCCCGCTAATGGAATCAGATCCTCCCTGCACGCCTCCATTTCTTCTTCAACACCCTACTTCTTCCACCGACAGAATAAAGGAAAGAAAGGGCCTCTCCGAAAATTCTAAGGTGAAACGTCTTTTGTAACCTTCTATGGTCTGGAGTTCATGTTGCTTGGCCAGTATTTTTGCAGTGATGTTTTCCTCTACGCCATTTATATCCGCTTATTGCTTTGTATTGCGTCCTCGTGTTTCCTTTTCCATTGCTTCATGTATGAAGAAGCCACCACCAGAATTATTCCGCCTCCGTAAATAGCGACCCTCAGAATCTGTCATCAAGTGAAAATATGTTTTGTATCTAAGGGAATAAGTAGCGCATACCCAGCACGTTGCAGACCATGGAGGAAATTCTGTATGAACATCTCTTAAGACTACACAGATAGCAAAATATGAAATAATGTTTCTTCCGTTACTTTCTTATTCAAAGTACTTTTTCACGTAGCGTGAAGTACTTGCTCTTTATGTCTTAGCTCGTGTGGAAAGAGAATTTGTGCCAATGATGCTACGTATTGTGAACTGGTAACAGAAATTAATCAAAATAATTTACATTCCTCGTAAATTACATATTTTATTGGAAGAGAGACAGCCGATGCAATAGGGTTGCCTTTTATTTCTATCTGTTTCCGGCATAGAAATGTGTGAAGCTTTACTTTAACGTTCTCTGCACATCTATATTACGTGAGCCACTCGGTTTAATGTCTTAGTTGCATTTGTGAGTGCATGACATTTCGTAAGGGAAGTAAATTCCTTTGTGGATTATGATATCAGGAAAGAAAGGAATTTTAAAATTTTCCACGATTTTAAATTCAGAAATCGGCCATCCAGAATGAAGTCCCTGAAACAGGTATTCAGCCATTTAAAGCCTAGTTGTGACTGCGAAGGTTGGTACGAAAGTAATTCCTCCTAATTTTTTTTTACTGTGGCCCCGGGGAGAGTTTCTTGCCTTCTCTGACGCTTCAGCAAAGCGTTTTACGCGACCGGCATACAGTGTCTCACACAAAGGTGGAAAAAGTGTGTTGATAATGAAGAAGACTTGTGGAAAAATAATTCCAACTTTGTAAAGGATGTACCCATAATATTTGTAAATTTAATTACAATTGTAATTATAGTTTTTGAGAAAAAATAGGAGGCTTTACTTTCGGGCTTCCCGTCGTATTTATGCGGGCTATATGCATCTCACAGCCTATACCGATAACCTCCTTGCACACCATTAAATGATTGGTACTTATAGTGGACACGAACTTTGTGTATGTGAGTTAGGAGCTCGAATTTCTGTGCGCAGTTTAGCTGAATATCAGTATTTAAAGATCCGTTTAACTGTTAGCACAAAATTGTTAACTTTAAAGTGACTGTTAGATGAGGGTTGTTTGAAGTCTAAGCATGATTCAGTTACTTTTATATGAACCGTTGTAGAATAATAACCAATACGGCATTAATAAAGCTCACGTCACATTTCAACTTTGTCAAATTAGCCTAAAGCAGAAGTATAATTTTACGTGTTTTAACAGTTCCAGAAACCGTAAATGCAGCACTGAATATGACGTTCTCACAGCCTACACCTCACTTTTGCTCATCTAGTTTTATCCTGTCTCTCTGCTAGAACAATCATAACTCCAATGCAAATTAAAATGTCGGAGGGTCGTGATGGGAATATATCAAGGTTCCTGTTACTGCACTCCCCTCCAGCCGAGCTTGTAGAGAACTCTTCCCGCGGCGGCGACCAGGTAGCCCGTTTTATATGCAAGTTGTGCTCATCCCTTGGGACAGAACTGCGATGTATCAAGAGAAAGGCTGTTGCAGTCCTATAATAGACAGAGTAGGTGTAAGATGTGAATGACCCGTAAGAAATAATATACCCAGGTGGTGCAGCTGTAATGCTATACGTTCTGAGTAGGGCTGAATTCCTTACGGAATTTGATTCAGGATACAGACCATCGGCAGATCGTTGCTTATTTTATACTAGATTATCTAGGAAGGACACAATCAGGTTTATTAGCGAGTACTCTTTTCCTTTTTCCATTCGTCCGTTCTTTCTTCCTTTCATTAATATTTCTTTCTGTACTACTTCCTTTCGCCGATCCCAGTGGCCGCACGGTCTAAGACGTGGGTCTGCGACCGTTCGCTTGCTGGAATTGTGGGTTCGAATCCCGCTGAGAACGTGGATGCCTGTCTCTTTTGTGTATTGTGTGTTGTCAGGTAGAGGTCTCTGCGTCGGGCTGATCACTCGTCTAGAGGAGTCCTACTGAGTGTGGTATGTCTGAATGTGATCGTGAAGCCTTGACAATGAGGAGGCCGTGGCCCACTATGGGATGTTGCGCCATTGGAAAACTACTTCCTTTCATTATTTCTGTTCGAACTTCATTTCTTCTTTCTTTGATTTTTATTTCTTTGTGTCGTTAAATCTTTCTTTCTTAATTTTAGTCTGTCTTGACTTTTTGTATACGTGTTTGCCTTTGGTTCTTTTTCCTCTTTCGGAAATATCGAGATGCGTTGAGTAACCGAACTTTGGTGTGGTTTATTTAGCGATGCTGTGTCAGAAGACTGCTGTTCAGTGCAAGGTATATCTTAACATGTACCATGACCCTCTTTTTCCTACTACAGAAGTCAGTGAATGAATGGAGTTCTACCTCCAATTCCCGCGTGTACTTCACAGAGCGCTGTAATACCCACATGAGACGCTGACCGTTCATTTTAATGCTTGATTATATAAAGTTCTGGAGAACCTGGAAATTTTGTGTCCTGATTTTATGTTAGGGACCGTAAGTGGTCTGTGCTAATTTGTTAAAGTAGAACGGCAAACTTGTACATGTTCTTGATGAATCACCACACCTTCAAGACGTGCGTGGGAGTAGCGGTACAGTTCCACGGATGCCTCTAGGGAAGGAGCTTCTGTTATCCATTGGATAAGAGGTTGAGTGTTCCCCAGAGAATTCTTGCGTCTGCCGGAAATAGAAGCGCAGTTTTCTGATCCATAACCAGTCACTTTCCTGAGGGAGCTACTTTAGCTTTTAAATTTTTATTTCCTGTAAACGGGTTCAGTGGTCTGAAAAATCATGCCGAAAATTAACCCTTCTATTTGAAGGTAATTCCAAAAATATGCTATCCCAACAGTTCTAGACAATTTGTAAAGCACAGGCTAACTAACTCCATGCAGCAGAGTTCTTCCTGAGAAAGTTGTAGTTTGTCAGCTACTCATGAAATTCCGCGCATTTTGTGGAACCGGAGGTTCATTGCCGTGTTCACAAGATCCCACCATTTGTCCCTTTCATAAGCGAGATGAATCAAGTCCACGCCGTTCCATACTATTCGTTTAAGATCTATTCTAATATTATCCTGGCATTATTTTTTACCTAAATTCTTTCAGAACAGACTGTTCTTATATGACTACATATTTCGGAGAGTGCGTGTGACACGTGATCTCTCACTGTAAAGGAAACGTAGGTTGAGTGTGTTCGATGGCAATAAGGAGTGTGAGCTTAGCAGAAGGAGAACAGCATAAGGAGGAGTTCATAATCTTATTCTTAATTAAGTGTTTAGTTAAAGGAAAATAAAAGTGAGGAGCTGTTGCATGCTTGAGAGGAATGAGAGAAATGTACAACATTACGATAAGGAAACCGGACGGAAATAATCTGTTTGGGAAACCTCGGCTTACGTGGGAGGATAATATCAAAATGTACGTGAAACAAAATGCGGTATGAGAGACAGACTGATTCAGCTGGCTCAGATTGGTGGCGAAGTCTTGTAAACACTTCCAGTTGTTCCATGAATAGTGGGAAATTGTAGCTTCGACGAAGTGACTTTATAACCTCGAAGTCATATATGGACTTTATTGACTTACAAACTACACACCAATGAAATGCACGCTATTTTCACTTTTTATTCTTTAACCCCTACATATGTTTCAGCCTTTACAAGGCCATCTTCAGGGGGTTCATAATCTACATTTACTTTACATCCATTTTTTATGTCTGCTATTATAGTCTGTAGTCAAGTTTTATTATCATTTATAGATTACAGTTATTTGGTGTGTTGGTGAGTAATTTGTGAGTTGTTAAAAATGCACGGTGAAGATAATATAAAATTGCCTTTATTGGTTTAATTTTCGTACCTCAGTAATTACTAAACTGCATGCTGGCACCTAAAGCGCTGACAATCATCTGCGACTTCCATTCACGACCGGATGCTTTACTGCAAACTGGTGTATGCTCTTTGTAACACGTTTGAAAGAGTGCTGCCATATCTTGGCGAATATTTTCTTTGATGGTGTACAGTGTAAAGTTTTTTCTTTTGGGGCCCACAGAGAAAATTTGGTGGATTGAAGTAGGGGGACCTTTTCGGCTATAAACCAGTTTCGAAAACTTTTAATTTCCCACATCTTCCGAACATAAGTCAGAAGATTTTCCTCTTGAGGCAACTTTCGCCGTCAGATATGTTGTCCTACACCTCTAAGACCTTGAAAGAAACCATATTCAAGGCATGCTTGTAGTTTCTAAAAATCTGGGTATATAAGTGAGAAATCAGTCACATTAAAGCTCCTTAATTAAAATTAATCACACGTTGCACCTAAAAATAGCAATCTATAATGGGAGATATAAGGCTTCCGCCGCGGTGTGGATGAGGTCTTCGCTCTTCTGGGTTGTTACGCGGCGTATGTTGGTAGTTATTTACCGATGTTTCGCGACAGCCTATCAGTCTTATCTTCAAGGGTCAAACAACGCAAGAAGAATTCTTCTTGGACTGCTTGACCCGAAACGTCGGTAAACAACTACCAGCATATGCTGTGTAACAACCCAGAAGAGCGAAGACCACAACAATTTATAGAAATACTAATTACACGGCCGTAGCCTTACTTCCGAGTCTAGTACCTTTCTGTTGATAAAAAAATTTCTGTGCCTCTTGCCCGGATCTTAATCTCAGCTGCATTAATTCATTCCAAATCTTATTTCCTCAAGACTTCTCTTCACGTTATCTACCATCCATGCCTCATTATTACAAGTCGTCACTTCTCTTAAGTATTTTTTTTTCTAATGGCACGACAGCCCCTTGGGGGCCTAGGCCGCCTCATTTTTCGAGGCTTCACGATCACACACTTTTTAGACACACCACACTCGGTAGGACTCCTCTGGACGAGGGACCAGCCCATCGCAGAGACCTCTACCTGACAACACACAACACTCACAACAGACAGATATCCATGCCCTAGGCGGGATTCGAACCCACAATCTCAGCAAGCGAGCGACCGTAGACCCACGCCTTAGACCGCGCGACCACTGGGATCGGCTGTCTTAAGTATTACCAACTAAAATTGTTTATGCATTTTCACCTCCGCTGTATGCCCACCCATTTATCCCACACTGATTTGACCACCTTGATATTATTTTATGGCGAGTATAACGTATGACGTTTCTCATAAAATTCACATTTCCACACTTTTTTATTTCATTTCTCTTAGATCCGATATCAGTTTCATGCAGATACCAAATACAACTCCTTGTGTATTTTTGACTCATTGGGAAATTATTTCTAACCATTAACATTTGAAAATTACGATCTTAAGGCGACCCTACGTCACCAATATCGTCACCTCGGCACTTTGCATTGCACCTGGCAGAAAAATCACTACACGTTGTAGCACATTTTTGGGAATGGAATCAATAAGCTGCCGAATTCCCTTTTTTAAGTAAGGGATATTGGTAATGTATGCCTCATATAGGTGGTCTTCAGGTAGCCCCACAGAAACATTTCCTCTGCTGAAAGATTGGGTTTAGTTAACTGGCTTCCTCGTACATTATACATAATGACTTAGTTCACCGAGAACACAGGCTGTGTAAATAAGAAAGCTAAAACGTTTTTTACTGTGAGAATGAACCAAACTTGTAAATGCACTTTGTGATAATGCAGACTTTCTTAATATTACAGCAAGTGGTGAGTATAAATAGTTACCACTGGGCTAAAAGGGGTGAAGATTGTTGTTGGCGAAGATGTGTGTTTTTCTAGAGCATGAGGTTATTTCCTAGCTTCCTGATTTTCTCCTTTTGTTATTGCGTGCTAAGCCGCTACTGAATGGCCTTTCGGAAAAGAGAATATGCTGAAAATTGAAAGAAGAAGCACTAGATCTCACTGTCTGGAGAAGAGGTTATGGACCTGTCGTAAGACGGACTGCGTGATGATGGCGATGTATATAAGTCCGTAATTAGTGCGTAGTAGAGGATTATGTTCTTATGGCATATAGCGCTGCATCACTGGCTAATTTCACCCCGACGTTTCGAAGCAACATAACACTCTCATCCCTGAAGATGAGGATAATACGTTGCCTCGAAGCATCGAGATCCGTTTACACAGTGACATAGCATTATATCCCCCAAAAAAGTAATTCTCAACTACACCGCTACGCAAACCGCAAAATTGGCGTAGTGTGCAGTATTGCTTAGTGAATATTCGCGATCATCTGCGGTATTACCACTTCTTACACTTCAATGTAGTATGGACTTTTTGTCTTTTGAATACATTTAAAACTTGTGTTGGTGATTAAAGCACAAAAATTTCTTCCCTTTTCTCCGTGAATATGACAAGATATATACAGGGCATGGCGCGGTTTCAAAAGTGAATAAAAAATTTATTTCTCACCTTACACGGGCAAAACATACACCGTCAGCGGCGGAAACTGTCCAGGTTTCTCATTTGGTAATTACAATCCTTCAATGTGTGCACCGTGGGTCACACGACACACATCCACACGGTAATCAAACTCATCCCAGACCCGGTGTAGCATGTCCGCTGTAATGGCCTGCACACGAGGTCGACCAGGACTCTTGCCTTTACACAAGCATCCAGTTTCTACAAACTGTCGGTACCACCTGCTTATGTTATTCTTGTGTGGTGCGTCTTTTTTAAACCGTGCACGAAACTCACGCTGCACTGTAATCACAGATCTGGACACCTCAAAACGGAGCACACAGAAAGCCTTCTCCTGCTGCAACGCCATCTTTGAAACTGGCCCCGCGGCCACGCAGTAAGCATGAGAAGCGAAGTGCTGGTAGCGCATGAGAAACTTGGACAGTTGCCGCCGCTGACGGTGTATGTTGTGCCCGTGTAATGTGAGACATAAATTTTTCATTCACTTTTGAAACCGCACCATTCTTTTGTGTATGCCCTGTACATATATATATATATATATATACACTAAGATGTTTAGTTTAGCATAACATACATACATAACATATATATATATAACATATATATATATGTTATGTCATTGCATGCTAAACTAAACATCTTATATATTGTGTCTGACTGCATCTGCATGTGTTCCCTTTTCGTGTCCAGATTCTAAATAGGTGGCTGTTTCTAATATTAGAATTGGCCTTTCCCGTTTCGGAAATGGTGGCATTAACAGTGACAAGAAACTTAATCAAATATTCTTCTGAGACGCTTACACTGTTATCGAAACTTACAACTACGGATACGCTGTTTACTGTTATGTGGACATAATTAATTTTGCTATAGGCTACCATTATATGTCTATAGTACGCACGGCAGTGTGTTTACAGTGTAATGAAGGTCGCTGTTTCATCTGTCACAGGGGAAAAGACAGTCATATCCGTGTGACAACAGTAATTATTATAACACAGAGCTAACACCGGTAGTTCCTGATTCACGATTTGTTAACCTTAAATATACAATGCAGTAATATCAAACTGTTAAATGCATCAGTAGCTTCCTTCCTGTGGGTCAGGTCATGCCAGGTCACAACCCCCGCTAACTGATGTGCCTGTGGTGGTATATTCATTGTTCTATTGTGAGCGCCGCGTGTCTCATTCTGCTTGCTGGAGTAGCGCAGATAACAGATAATAAACGGACATGCGCAACGAAAACCGACATCAAGAATGGATTGACTGAACCATTGAAATCAACGGGAAAATGGTCACATAAAGACGTACTGAACAGCATGTGTTGCATGTAATACGTGATTTGCCATCTGTCTAAACGCTCATAACACAGTGCGTTGTTATGCGCATTGTAATGCGATAAATCTAGAAGGAAGTTAAAAAAAATAGAAAAAGTAGTAGACGAAACCAGAGGAATCTGATGAAGTTAAATTCAACACAGCATGAACACGAAAGTCCCAGCAGTCTATCTGTTCGTTGCTTGTAGCGATGTCAGTATGTTATCCACAAACCCAACGGGTTGGCTGCCAGCTGTATCAGCACTGATCCAGATATGAAACAGATTTTTAAACAGAAATTGGTGTTCTGTGTAGCTTGTAACTCCATGTTTGCTGTCATATAGATATTCAGGTATGAACAGATACAGATGCTATGGAAAAATATTGCGGAGTTTTGAGTATATGAGAGAAGTGGTCATTTTTGCCAGTATTTTGTACGTTTAAAAAAACCCAACGAGATAACCAGATGGACTGCTACATATCACTGCATGATTTTGTGGACGAGGAACAGAATTTTTTCCCTTCCACGTATGTATCAGCATACCTACCCTCTCCCACTCCCTTCCGTCTGTCACCAATTATACAAGTGTTGATCGCCTTCCAAATGCTTTCTTTGCGATATTACGTACTTAATGGCTGTGACTGTCTGATGCAAATGTTATGTTGGGGCAATTAAAATTTACATTTCTGATATGCTTAATTAGTTAATTAACTAGCTGATCAGCTAATCATTACTGTCAAATATTTCAACTGTTCTCACATAAAACTGCACTCAAATTTTCCGTAGTGAAAGTTAGGTATAAAATGTAAGATGTGATATATGCAAAGTGATGTATACGAGTATACTTATTAAAAGACTTGTCTGGAACAGAGCGCTTCTTGGGATTCGTCATCTTAAAATGCACACATGTCGCATGTCTTTTAAGCAATATTCTGTATGTGGATTTGTCATTTATTACTTATAGACATCGAGTGATATATCATAACTCTTCTAACAGAAACACTAAAAACTGATTAACAAAGTTAAAATTTTCTAAACTTCATAATCTACAGAATTTTCCGCGTAATGTCTGTCAAATATGCACCTTTTGAGTAAAAAAATGCTGTATGAACATATGCCCGATTTACAACCTTTACATCGCTCTCGAAGATGAGAGAACTTCCGCCTTCAAATACGCGAGACCACTATACAACTTACCTGGCCCTCCTCTGAAGAATAATACACGCTTTTCCTGATTTTACCTTTTAACATTTTAATACTTTAACATTATTATTTGTTTACTTTTATTTTGATATATTTTTGATCAAGCCTTTTTAAAAAAAACTATGAACATATAAATTCTATTTCCAAAGGCTAATCTACCCATGTTACATATAACCACATGACAATAACAATTGTGAAATTTCGAGATCTCGATTCTGTATACTGTGTATATATATTCTTTAAATCTTTTGCTCAACCTGATGATGACCTTTTAGACCGAAACATGTATTTGAAAATAATAGAATAAATTGTTATTTTTTGACTAGGCTTATTAATTCTAATTGTTAAAAAGTACAACGGGAATGAATTCTCGTACAAATGGCATAGCTTTCTTTTGATGGCATACATAGAGTAGGGTGAGACTTCATTGTTGGCTTTGTTTGTGTTGTTATTGAATACATGTTGTAAATAGGCGAAGACTGAATGGGTATCTGTCTTTGTGGTGTTATGTGACCCTTGTCTTTATTTTATTGTGCAGTATAATAAAACGTATATACTATAAAACTGTCGATTGCAACCATGTACATAAATTAAAATGCAGATGCAACGGTTGATAGTAGGGTGTATGTCGATATAGCATTTTTTACTCAAACTGACTCGTGTAGTAACTTGCTGAAGCTCGGCACACTCTATACGGAACATTCTGTATGCTTGCGAGCGTAGAAATAAATGCTATTAGACTCCCATGTTGATGGGTTTTGTAAGGCTACAGCCACAAGAAGATTGGCTGTGTCGTACCTAGAAGAGAGGGAAACTGTGGCGAATGGCAGATGTTAAGAGATAAGTACGAACACTTCTATGTGGAAGTATAAAACCAGTAAATTTTAGTAGAATTCTCATTATAAAAATCGTATTTACAGAACAGTATCAGAGTGTCTGCTTTGTAAAATATTCCAGGTGTATAAGCAGGTGGGAGGTGTTGTATTACGCCAGCGGTAGCGCACCTGTTTTAAATGTGTATCAAATTACTGCTTCGCTTTGCCAGAACCTCCTTTTCATGTGCCAATAAGGATTTATTAAACACCAAGTTTTAATATCTCATGAAATGTTGCGTGTGCGGGAATGTTGAAATGGAAGTTCTGTGTACATCACTTGGGCAGTGATAGCTATATATTTTGTTTGAAAACGAAATGCGCGTTATCAACTTGTCTGTAGCAAGCCATGCATAGCGAATGTTTCCTGATGCAAATGTACTGCCCCATTGAAGTATTTGGAATTAATATTTCAAATCTTGTTTTTGCTTTTGTGCCTTCTGGTGATACGAACTATCACCAGAAGGCACATCCTTAATGAATTACCATTAATTTGTATTAGTTCATTCAGTCACGCACTGCGTAGTTTGTCTTGCAAAATGTCCGTAGTCTCATCCGAAGCGAGTTCTCGATACAGTGCAATCTAATGCATACTCTTTAAAATTTCAGTATCTTCTCTTTTCCTCAAACTCATCTAGTAGCTGATTACGTCTTTTTCCTTGTCTTCTCTTCCCTTCTATCTTTCCCTTAATAAATGCGTTTTAGAAGGCAGTTTCTATGCAAGATGTGACACATCCAGTTAGCCTTCCTTCGTTTTATTGTACGTAGGATGTTTCTTTGTGCATTTAACTTGAGGACAATGATTCTGTCATTACGCACTGTTGAACAGTGTAGACAAAATATACCTCTTTAAAACACTAATTTCATGTAGCAGGCATGCAGGTTGAACGTTAAAATAATCCTTGAAACTGGGCACAAGAGCGGTTTAAAGGTCACACGTTATTATGCGATTCCATTTGTTGTCGTTTAGTGTGGTGTGAATGATACTGGTTATCGGAGTCAGGAACACAAAACGTGTTGGTTTAATTGTGTACATTATATGCCTGTGCCATTGTGTACTTCTGTTTCAAAATCGAACACCGGCGAGTCAACGGTGCGGAGAGGTGAGAGGAAAGGGGAAGAGGGTGTCATATATGGAATTATTTTAATGGATTCGTTTGCTGGGTCAGCCGTATTGGAATAATAGCAAGTTGGAATGGCTACATATACTACCGGTATAATTAAAACAGTTAATCAAAACCGTTATCCGCTTTTGTACAAACCTATGTAATGCTATTGTAGAGGGCGCTTTTACGCTGGATGAACATGACGTATCATTTAGGACTACTTGGTTTCTGGATTTGTCCCTCGTCTAGTGTTCTGAAATGTACAAAGTAACACAGTATTCTGGAAAGTGGAACTTTTTACTCCCTTAGTTAAAAATTGAGGGGGGGGGGGCTTATACTGCGTTGGACGCGCAAGACAGAGGTGTTATTGGTCCCGAATCGCTGTGTTACTTTGTGTAGAGTAGCAGACGATGGGCAACGTCCAGGAGGCAGGTGGCCGTAAATGTATTATAGCATCGAATGCGATATAAAGTTTTGGGAAAACATGTAAACCTTAATGCTTAAATATGAAACCTTCCACTTTAGCTGTCTGAATGTGTGATTAGGCGGTACTGAATACGTTCCTTACTGTAGTAAGGTGAAAAATGAGTGACTGCTTACAAATAGGAACTATTTCTATTTATAAGACTCAAAATATTGTTCTCAGAGCTTTTATTTTGTAATTTTGCACAGCATTTAAATTTCGAGTACATGTAGCCCTTGTTTTACGCCCCACTTTTTTTATGCCTTCTTGCTTTAACACCCCATGTAAATATACACCACTTTTTAATTTAGCCATCCCGTTTTCGGTATAACGCCCTTTGGCTGGCTGCGCCTTATTGCGCTAACCTCTACCTATTCCATTATTTCTTATGGGACTGTCAACTTGATGTACGCCTTTTTTATTTACGCCCACTTCTTAGGAACACAACTAGGGCGTAAAAGAATGGCCGGGTGTATAATAATAATAATGAAGCAGAGGATTAGACTTACTGGGCTGAACTTTCCCAGGTACAAATCATGCACGGTCACGTTTATCAGAAATTCTTCGCCGCCGTCCTTTATCATCATCATCGTCATCATCATCATCATTTCTTGGCTTGCTCCGGGTACAAACATTGAAGCTCTTCTCCAGCATATCCAAATGCTGATTATTTCTTGCAAAACGTGTCCTGTTATTGAACTGATGGTCTTTATTCTTAATTCTTCAGTCATACTCGTATTTTCATTGGATCTGTAACTTCGTTTTATCACAAAATTGTTGCAGGATACCGAGGAAAGCGTGTGTCAGTAGTGCAGCAAAAGAATGTCGTATAAATAGCCAGAGTGTTCGCAACATTAATCTACAGTTTTGTCTTTTAAATGTTATTATCTGTTCGTTTCTTATACTTCTCTTCGTAATGGGGACACGAATGGTAGAGTAACAGACTTTCTGTAGTTCCTCGTTCATATGTACGTATGCCTTTACACCAGTAATGGAAACTAAATTTTGGAAGATATCATGCGTGATTTGTAAGGTAAAGGTGTGTCCTTGTGCTTTGTTAAGAGTCCACAATGAAGACTGTGTGAGACTGGAGAAGTAACTCAACGCATTTTTGCAGGTGCTTTAGCGGCAACGCTCTAGACTTGTGTTTTAGAGGTGCCCATTTTGAATCTCGTACCGGACACCGGCGATCCTAACTAGGTACCCCGTGATTTTCCTCACGCGCGTCTTTTAAGTGCCGGGATTTCTCGATTAGGCTACGATCTATTTCAGATCCTTCCCAATTCATTATTCATCACTGGTCCTCTGTTCAGCGCTGTATAGTCTGAGGTATCATAGAATAAACTTCGATGCCACGACATCCACTCATTATTAACCTTGACAGTTTGTGGAGGTGAGCGGTCAGCTTCACGCCTCGACCACTTTTACACGTACCCACTTGGTGCACCAGCGAATGTGCGATTTCTATAATGCTGTGAAAAAATAATGAGTTAATGACATATATCACATGTCTGAGTGTACCGTTTGCTGTAATTCTGTTTATGTAAATGCACATTAATTACATATAGTGATGAATTCAGATTATAAAGCTTGTTATTAATTTTCTTTGTCTTGTAGTTATTTTCTCTGTCCTCAGCACACCATTCTCAACGCATGGAACTTAGGCCTGTATGTGGAAATAATTCCTTGCGAGAGTGCACAAACTACCTCCTCCCTCCCCGCACAGTAATATAGGAGGATGTTCCTACGTTATAATCTTTCCTGTGTTCCGTATAAGAGAACTTCTGTAAGTGCATAAAGATCCGAAGCGAGAGTGCTCAATAATTTATTTGTCGAGATAGCAGGCAGGCGCATTATCAGGGAACCTTGTTCTCCCTAATAGTGTAAAGCTTCGTGCATGAGAACTGAATTTTCTTAGTTTCCCATCTATATATGCAGTGTGCCTCCCCGTATATCCTCACATCCTCCTACCCCTCGGTACCAACTTCTCTTAAGTTCTCAACACCTGGAAGTGTAAATCGATGGTCGAATTTGCGCTGTGGGCTCCGAACTAACCCGTCTGCCAGCGTCGACGTCACTTCCATTCCTCTCTTAATGCGAACAGCTGATGCAGTATAGCTACACGCATTCTTAGCTTCGGTACTAGATGGAGATGAGTACCCAGTTTCAAGAACCGGTTGCTGTACCCTCAGTGAGTAAGGCCGGTGTACCCATTCCTTAGTAGTATGGGTGGACCACAGAGACGTGCTGGACGTTTTGGAGAGAGACACAATCTTTTCTCCCAGCCGGGAATCGAACAGCGATTTACCGGTCGTCCAGCTCGCAGTGTAGTCACTGTAGACTGTGTGTCTTGAATTAAGCTATTTACTATATTGCTGCTAATCTGATTAAGGACAGTGATTGATCACTCTTATAAACTTTATTTGATTAATCTAAATCTTAACTGTGGTCTTCTGGGTAATTACACGGCGTCGTGTGGTAATTATTTACCGACCTTTGCTTCTTGGAATCTTGACCCGCGAAGATGGGACCGACACGTTGTCCCGAACGTCGGTAAATAATTACCACACGACGCCGTGTAATTACCCAAAAGACCACAGATTACATCAACATCGCGGCGGAAGCCTGAAATCAATCTAAATGTTCTTTCTCTTAAATTTCTAAGAGGAGATACCTACAAGGTTTTGATTTTATACTTGGAGAAATAATACACTCTAAATCATAACACTTCTTTCTTTCTTTCTTTCTTTCTTTCTTTCTTTCTTAGTCTAACCTCGTCTACCTACTCATTGTAGGTGTAGAGGGTTATTGTTGCACCTTATCACATTCAATGACACACACACACGCACTCGGTAGGACTCCTTTGGACGAAGGATCGGCACTTCGCAAAGACCTTGAAAAGAGACAGACATCCATGCCCCCGACGGGATTCGAACCTGCAATCCCAGCAACCGAGCGGCCGCAGACCCACTCCTTAGACCACGCGGCCACCTGGTTCGGTAAAGAACACCTCTGTGTATAAGAATTAGGAGACCATATTTAGCTATGGCTTCTATGAATATCATAGGCCTACTAACTAACTAACTAACTAACTCCATGGAGCAGAGTCCTTCTTCAGAAGCTAGCAGGTCGTCAGCTAGTCTAGAAATTCCCCGCGTTTTATGGAACCCGAAGGTTCATTACCGCACTCACAAGAGCCCGCCACCTTTCCCTATCCTGAACCATATCAATCCAGTCATCATAGGCCTACAAGAACAAATAAGATGTGCTTATTTTTCTCCTGTTGAAAATGTGTATACATAAGTTATAATAAGTGTACTGAAAAGTACGTAAAGGACAAGGATAAATTAAACACAACTGCAGACAAGAGCCATATTGGAACGTCTGATATCTACTATAATTTTTCTTTTTAACCCTATTGAAGGTTACTGTCTTCTGGATGTGACTCCATGTAGTTTTGATAGCTAGATACCAGAGTTTCGGAATGACTTGGTGCCTCCATGTGCAGGCTGAAGACAACCGTCCTCGTACTTACAGCTGTGAAATCCAATATCTGTCACTTATTGCCTTTAACAGGCATTTAATATTTACTCGTGGTTTTGCGTAAAGTATTAATTTATTTCAATTCACGCTTTGCCTAGAAACTAGATGTAAACTGTGTACAGACAGGATGTTACTTGTGTTTTCATGCTTTCATGTATATTTTAATGCTGTTATATTTTATTTCAGAGTAATTTCATTAGGCTTTCCGTAATAAAAGTCCAACCTTATTGATGGAGCACTGAGGTTAAATAAATTTCGATGCGTTTAGTTTGGACTTTTCAGCTTGATATCTAAGGTGTTCACAGTTCGGTTTTCTGTATGTAGGCTATACGACAAAAGTAATTGTCATTACTTACCTAGTTAATGTTTCAGATATTTTGGTATACTTGCAAAGTCTTATTTTGCAGTTTTAAATATTATTTACGTCATTTGAGTCTTATTTTCATTGACTTAAAGGCGCAGGTTTTAATTCAGACATGGAGTTAAAAATTTTAACGTAATGTTAAAGCCAAATTTACATCGTCCTCGCTGTGCTGGCTGACGATAAAAAAAAATAAAAAAGGCGCTGTTTTAATTACATTACTTCTCGAATATGGATTCGGTTCTTGTTACTAGTAGGAAGTGTCAGGGGTTTGTAGAAGGAAAGAACAGCATATTACGAACTTATAAATTCGCACACTTCATATAATGTTGTGGAGGTTTTAAGGTGTAGGATTTTATGATTGTGTGACAAATAGCTTGCATTGTGAGAAGAGAACTGCATACACACCTTCAGTCGGAAAATGGCAAGGGAAGAAGATATTTAGTAGATATAGGAATAGCTGGAATGTTAATACTGGAACGGACTGTATAGACATGCTGTGTGAGGGTGTAAACTGAATTAAATTGTTTGTGATACCATGCAGTAGCAGGCTGTTGTGAACACGGTAATGAACTTTCTGGTCCCATATGTGCATTTTCTCGAAGGAAACTTTCTGTGTAGCGTGTACTGTGATATAAAGAGGATTAATTTTCATGTCTCCGTTCTTCTGGGATATGGCACTTTGTCACTGGGTGGTTGGTATCCGACGTTTCTAGACAGAGTACGAGTGGTCTTTCGGCACTTCAAGGAGAGATCATTATGCTGTCTCGAAACGTCGGGCACCAATCATCCAGTGACGCGGCGCCATATCGCAGCAGAACAGAGACCTCAACTTCGCCATTGCGAAGGCCTAAAGGCTCGTTATAACGATATCGGTTTATACGACACAGCGTCTATAACGTCAGATAATCTGTGTTACCAACGAATTACTCTCTTAAATAAAGTTTCAGACCAACTGATGCACACTAAAACCACTTTTAATGTAGCTTTATTATTGTTAAAATTGTTAAAATTCTACCCCTACACGTGTTTCGATCCTAGGATCATCGTCAGGGGGTTTTTTGCTGAAAGCTACAGTCACTTCAAACACATGATTTTAAATAGTCTAACGGCACATTAATACTTAAATATTATAAGTTAAAATCTTGTTAAAAGTCTCGTTAAAAGTTGTATAATTGTAAAAGTATTGTAGATAGCTGATTGTGGAAGTGCTGGCGTGTAGAATCGTGGTATTAAGGGCATAAGATATGTGTCTATGGGGAGCGAAGTGCACTACCTGTCGTACGGTGAAGAGTATTATGGTCTGAAACTTTATTTAATATGACGAAGATGCACGGTGTCAACAGTGTGGAATTCCTCTCTGTTAACCATAACATTATACTCCGCGTTTATAACAACACTCGTTTATAACGACACAAACTATTCAGTCCCTTTCATGACGTCATAACCGAGTTCGACTCTTATTTTTTCCTCATATATGACTCTAGGCTTAATTATAGCTGTCAGAGTTTGTCGCTGCCTCAGAGATACATTTACTTATTAGTAGGTTATTAACTTCCCGGTTAATGGCTGAGAGGCAAGATATAGTATGAATAGTGATTTATGAATTGGATAGATGGAAGGCATCCATCGTGGACTGACATGAATTACCGTCACTTGGCTCAGGGAACAGGGACAAACCAAAACGTCCCACAACAACATTTGGCGTTACTGATTGGAAACATGTTGTAACCATTCACTTTGCCTGGCTAATATCTGTAAGCTATCCTAATGGACAATTAATTTTATGTATACTAACATATGCTATGCATCTGTTCCATAAGGTCTGCAACGGACCAGTTGACCACTGCACAGCGTATTACACTATGTAAAAAACCTATACATAGGAACCACCAGTGAACAGAGCCCTTTCGAGAAGCTAACGGTCACTTAATCAAGAAAATCGCTGTCACTTGCACATGTAATTCATTAACGTGTTTGCAAGAGTCCGACACCGTGGCCGATTCTGAAGCAGACGAATCTAACCGACACCATCACTTCATATTTTCTTGAAATCCATATTAATGTATTTTCGACATGTCTGTCCTTCTGTCCATCTATCCATATCTCATAACCAATCTGGATCAATGTCGTTTGCAACAAGAGTATTAATGAGTTTTCTCTGTGTCCTTACATTATCACTGATACGTAATTTCGGTTCATGTTTTTCACCGTTTTTAGAAATAATTTGATAAACAAGTCTTACGTGGTGAAGAACGTCATGTGGAACCTGTTACGGGTACCTAGAACATATACAGTTTATTCATACGGCGTATTGCTTCCATATATATACATGACTTTAATCAAACACTTGAATATACCTTGGTGAATGCACGAACGTAAGCGTGCTGTGTGTGTACCTGTTTGTATGTCTTTGTTTGTAGAAGTTTTCTGAAAATCCATTAATTTTACATTTTGGAAGAAATACGTGATTAGCCTACATAAGATCTTATCTGAAGATTCCAGTCATCTGGGATATGAGCTATGTACAAATCCACACGACGTCATATCCCAGAACTGCGGCGTGAGAACCTGAGATAGCGAGGTGTTTTTTTTGTGGTTAAGGGCTCCGTAGCAGATGCTACTGACGTACCGCAGTCATGAGGCTTTTGTGCATCCCTGTGATGCAAATTATTAGTTTCTTCGTTTTTCCTGTAATGGAGCACCGGTGGAATGAAATTTACAGGGGAAAACCGAAGTACTCGGGGAAAAAACCTGTCCCAGTGCCACTTTGTCCACCACATGGACTGACCCGGGATCGAACCCGGGCATCCGCGTTGAGAGGCCGGCGACTAACCGCCTGAGCCATGGCACGGCCATCGCGAGGTGTTACGTGTTGCAACGAGACGGAGATTATAGCTCAGAAATTGATTTGTACAGAAAATTAGCAGATGTCGCTCTTGTTCCCTTTTGGCTACTACTGGTATGAATGCCTCGCAGGATCTACTTACCGAATATTTATTACATTAATATGTAAAAAATGAACGATGTAACAACTCCTGCAGCAACTATAATTTAGGGACCTAGTCTGACCTAATTCTATTTGTGTGCGGTTACATGCAGGAAAACGTGTCACAGAAATGAATAAAGGAGAAGAAAAGGAGATTAAGAGAGAGCAGTGAAGTAGACACGCAAATAAAGGTAACCGCGGATTCAGAATGGTTGAACTGGGAGTTTAAAATGACATTCTACTGTTTAGTATGCAAACAGAACAGGAGTGATTGTTCGTTGCGCAATAGCGTGAATGTTACGTGACGAACTTTAAACCAATCAGTGTCAGTTACTTACCCATACATTTCTATCATTTTTTTGTCTCTGGACTTTCACAGTTTAATGCAGGTTTTTTTTTTCGGTACGTGAAATGCAGAGTATGGTGTCTTCGTTTCAAAGATGTCTTACAGTATTTAAAAAAAAGAAGTGAAGAGCCAACGCTTCATATTTTTTTTCCGGAGAAGCTGGAGCGTTAGTTATGAGAGTTTTTAATTTTGTTTCATGCCACTGGTGGGGAACTGTGCTTATTTTTAGCATCACAAAGCATGTCACTCACATTCAAGCGGAAGTGTCTCAACGTTGCAATATCGTAGCTCTCTCTTGTCTGGGGGCGACAAACCGTCATGTTGGAATCCTAATAATATAAGAACTCCATTTTTCTTGGAATATTATGTCAGTAACATGAAATGCTAAATTTTTAAAACCTGAACTTCTTCGATTACACTACGATCCATGTTTACCAACGTTTAAGAGGAAACAGCTGCCGTCATTTTTATTCTTGTAGTCTCAAAATGTAGACTGCAGGTTCTTCCTAAACTCTGACAACCCTCCATCAGACTAGGCGGAGCCTTATCACTGAGCATCTTTTATTACCACGGAATTCACGCAGCTTACGCTTGATTGATCCGTGAATTTTGTTTACACATCTTCATATCTGTATTATGCCACTCGTGACTATTCAGTAGTTATCGCATGTTCGAAAACCGTCTCGAAGGCCTGTTTTCATGATGTATGCTGGAATAATGAAGAGTTTGTCAGGTCTTATTTCCGAATGCAAGGATCTGTCTACGTAACAACATACCTACCTAATAGCCGGCCTTTCTGTCTGTGTGTCTGCCTGTTTATCTATCTGTCTGTCTATCTACTGTCTGTCTATCATCTGTCTGTCTTTCTGCCTGTCTGTCTGCCTATGTGTCTGTCTTTCGCTACAAGCCAATCCGCGACAGGACATCCCGCTTTCCGGGTTTATGAGTGTCGTTTGTAGGCATTTAGTAGCATAGTTTGGAATGAGGATCGACCAGACTCAAGCCTGTACCTACAGAGGAGAGCACAGACACACTAAAAGTGTACAATGAGTGGGATTCGAGCTTACGATCTCAGTGTACGGATGGTAGAAGCCAGTACGCGCCTTAGGCTGCCTGGTCACTATGACTGGTGCAAATGCAAGAACGTACAGTCAGTAAGTCACCGTTAACAGCTAATTAAGGTACACGTTAGTTATATGCTCATGATTGATTACAGGGTTCAGTGCATTTGCAGCATAATCGCACCATGAAATTTGCATAAGTAAGAAGCTTTCCCATAAATTTATACAAGTACATATGTGTTGTATCGTACATATTGGCTATATTAAATAAAATTAAAACGGTTTAGGTAAAACATTAATAAAAAATAAGAGATAGAAAATAAAACCAAAACTGCCGTAAAGCATAGTGACTATATGTTTGCATTTCGTTTCATGTTTACTCGTATTGTGCTTAATGTTTCCTAATATTTGACCTGTTAATTTTGTAGTCGTTATTTTTTTCGTATGTGTCATATATTACTAAAGTTGTGATCACTGGTGGCTTTGAAGACAATATGGTTTTATTATTAGGACGTCTTCTTATAGGCCTATATTTTAATTGGATTCACTGTGGGTTTTCCTAGACGCTCGGCAGGAGATGCTTGTACCGCAGCTTCTATGTGTTGTTCCAACGTGAAGAATTGTGTCGGATTAAACCTCATAGGAAGTATATTATGACCACCTCCTGTCAAGTCCACCCATGTTTAAAATTTGTGATGAACTTCCCATCGCATTCGACGGTATTTAAATTTTTTAATTGAACTGCTTTCATTAAATTGCCAAACGTTTCATTATAGTGGGTGACGTTTGGTTCGGGGATTGCTCTCCCGAAGCTTGAACCACATCACTGGTCTTGTTGTACTGATGTGTGAACCACATCACTTATCATGTTTTGCAGATATCTGAACCACATCACTTATTATGCTGTGCTGATGTCTAAACCACATCACTTGTCATGCTGTGCTGGTGTCTGAACCACATCACTTGTCATGCTGTGCTGGTGTCTGAACCACATCACTTATCATGCTGTGCTGATGTCTGAACCACATCACTTATCATGCTGTGCTGATGTCTGAACCACATCACTTGTCATGCTGTGCTGGTGTCTGAACCACATCACTTATCATGTTTTGCAGCTGTCTGAATCACATCACTTTTCATGATGTGCTGGTGTCTGAACCACATCACTTGTCATGGTGTGCTGGTGTCTGAACCACATCACCTATGCTGTGCTGATGTCTACCCACATCTCTTGCCATGTAGTACTGGTGTCTGAACCATATAATTTGTTGTGCTGATGTCTGAATCCATTTAACGTTATTTTGCTTTACATAAACTGTATGAATTTGTGTTCAGGCACAGAGCTATGGGTTGCATGAAGCGTGTTTATCTGCATCGTGTACACAATCATCATTTCATCTTACATACTGTAATTCTGCAGTGGACAGGGTTTCGTTAAATATCCTAATGGTGAGATAAATATATCAGCCATTAAGCCTTTCCTTGATAAATTTTGTGTATCAGCCTTTTCTTTTTCTCTCTCTTTCTGTATGCTTGTGTCCATGGTAATATACACAATAACTTCCACTAATCGAAGTTACAAACAATTAACATTAACAAAGGGACCTAACAGTAGCTCTATTGGTTCTCCTGAACAGTACGTTGCAGTACTTTCATCAAAAGCTGAACTTAGGACTGCATTCAGAGCACGGGTATTTATTTCTGTGAGACTCCTATAGCAAATGGCCACAGAAGTAAGGGATCAAACACATCGTTGTGATAGGGAAAATGTATTTTTGTCACCCGATTGGTATGGTACTGTGTACCTAAAACAAACTTCCATGTTATTTCTGTGGCGTCTATCTGGCGCCCAGGGACAAGACAGTAGACGCGAAAGCCTACAACAGTATTTTCATTATACATGAGCGACTGTCGTTACTCTGTGTCTCGGCCAGAACTGTCTCCTTCCCGCTCATACCTGCTGACAATCGACGTATCCATGCGTTAGGCGATCAATATATTTCGCAGCACACCTACGCGAATTATTGCGATTTGTGAACCGTTAAAATATATATGCACTAAACCAGTGGATAGAGGTGACTCCTGTAATTATACCACATTTTTATTCGTGGTTTAAGTTGCAAGTAGTTTAATAACACTGATACATCTGCTTAGGTTATACGAAATGGAAAACTTATCATCTATGACCAGTACTTATGGATTTGGAAGGAATCGGTTAGTAGTCATTTTACGTAGAGAAACTGATGCAAATAACTAAAAATCGTGCGTCATAATAGCCTCTAAAGTCAGTAAGAATGTCCCACATACACAAGCCTACCTGCTTGCGTTTTACTAGAATACATGAACAATTAATTGACTGAACCAAGTATACATGCTCGGATTTCTATTACGCTGTGATACTTTTTGAACTGCTATAAGTATGATGCTAATAATTATGCAGTTATATTTATATTTTGAAGTTATATTTATTGCAGAACTTAGGGGACGCTATACTCGTGTGAATATTCTGTCCTTTCACTTGTTTTGAGCAATTTCATGAATCGAAATAATTTTTCCAGAACCAATGTACTTTTATTCTCCTGTATGTTCTTATGTCTCTTGCATTTCCTTCGTGTTATATCCATTCTCATTTCCCTCACTCATGGCGTGTGACTCACACATCTTCTCATCCATGGGCCACCCTGATCATATTTGGTGCAGAGTGCAAATTATGGACCTCCTCATTGGACGGCTTTTCCGCTGATCGTGGGACTCACGTTTTGTGTGCTTGGTAGTTGAACATTTGACAGTAGTTTAGGATATTTGCTGGCGTTATAATGACTTCACTGATAAAAGCGAGCCGTGCCATTCTCCTAGTTCTCTAGGTTACGACTGTTGGTATCATATATCGGTTTCTCACTCGACGGGTATTGATTTGTAATCGGCCTGGTGCAATGTGTCATTGTGTAGCCATTGATGGTGGGTTGAATAATTCAGTGCCTTGTGGAGATGATCATAGTTTGCGCATAGTTAGGGACTATTATCACTAATATACTGCATGAATGTCCAGTTTCAGTCTGTCTGCATATCTAGTCAGTTTCCCTTAGGGCAACAACGATGCCTGTCTGTGATGGTAGCTTAACGCACTCAATCTATATCCGTGCCCTGGAACTTGAGCAATAGGCAACCATTACAGCCAACATTAAAGAGTTGCGTGGTGTGTCATTCACAGTTATAGTTCAAGTTTGACAAAGATAAATAGAGAGCTGTGTTAGTTTTCTCAGAAGTTTCTCCATCATCTCATGTTATCACAATCTCTGTACAGTACTTAGGAAATGTTACGTTTCAATTTAATTTTATATTAATTTTTCTATGCAGAGTGTCGATGATCTGGAAAATTAAGCATTGAAGTGATTTTGTATTATGCATTTTCTATCCAAGCTGTACAACTGTGAAGCGTCTCACATATAACCCACATCAGTTTGGATGAATTTGACGTACAATCAGTGCAGAGGATTTTACGATATTTCGAAACTTTTGTAAAATTTATTTTAAAATTACGCATTGAAAACAAAAGAGCTATTGAATGCGGGCTGCACATGCAACTACGGAAGACTGTCTCGGTCAGTATTTGAACAGGCCACAGTTATCCACGGGGCACCCGGTGGCGCAGTTGTTGAGGCACTGCGCTACAAGCCGGAAGGTCGCAGATTCGATTTCCGATATTGTCCTTGGAACTTTTCATTGACAATCCTTTCGGCCGCACTATGGCCGTGGGGTCGACTCAGCCTCAAACAGAAACTAGTACCAGGAATATTTCCTGGGTTAAGGGCGGCCGATGCGTAGGGCTGACAACCTTACACCTTCATGTGCCGATTGTCTTGAAATCTGGGAGCCTCAACCTCCTGGAATCCTAGGGGCTTGTCCAGGGATTGATTTTAGGCTTCCGCCGCGATGTAGATGAGATCTGCGCTCTTCTGGGATATTTCGCAGCGTTGACTGATACTTCTGTACCGACGTTTCGGGACAACTTATCGGTCCCATCTTCAGGGGTCCAGAAGTGCAAGAAGACCCGTGAAGATGGGTCCGATCGTCAGTACAGAACTACCACCCAACGCTGCGTAAGAGCCCAGAAGAACGCAAATCTCAATCCTGTATTATAATTTGCGTTCATATCGGTTATGGTCAGTCGATACACATAGAACGCAGCGTGGCATTACTCGCCTTAGAACTCTGTAAACATATCATACGAAAGCCCGTTGCTTCACTTCATTGTCTTTCCATCGTTCAGTAAGACATCTGGTGCCTGTATGAACCGTTAGATGGATTTTTGTACAAGGCGAAGATGGACGTTTATCTTAACAGAAGGATGGGCGTGTAGGAATAAACTCGGCAACAACGCGTATAGATATGATATGTATTGTTTTGTAATTGTACTTATTTACAAGACAGTGGTGTGGATTATGTAAATGATTGTTGGGTGAACATCATACAGAATTCTCAAAAAGTCACCCATTAAAGTTCCACACTTTATAATATTTTAACTAACTCAAAACGTCATCTATCTTCGAAATCTCTGACTGAAGTAAGTGTGTAGAATTTACGTAATTCACCTGAGCCTTTATATTTCATAAAAACAAAGTAACGCATATTTCGATTGATTCTGACATTAGTGGTTTTCTACAAGATTTAAGTTTTATTTTGTGGTTCCATTCTTCTCCGGTCATTTGATTTGTCTGTAGACGAGGACGCCCATATATTAGTAAGCAGCTCGAGTGGCACACGGAACGTTCGGAATCGCTTAGGAATATGTTCGTTACTCGTTATAAAGTCGACTACCTGCTCAGGAATATTACAAAGTCTAACCGCAACCAAAGTTTTTCTTTTTTCCTGAACTCAGAGCACTTGCAGACAGACAAGAAACATTTACGCTAATGTGTTTAGCAGGCACAGTAAAATATCCTGTCTGTACTGACTGTACAGTACTATTAGTGGATAGTGTTCAATAGTCCTTCTCTAACATGAAGAAGTTCCTTGTTCCATCAAACCTTACACCAACGGATCAGATTACCGCATATTTCACATACTATACGTTCAGGAATAAATTCCTGTAATTTCACTGCCCAAATTAGAATGATCACTGTAACAGTGATCATTCTAATTTGGGCAGTGAAATTGCTCGGTTGATGTAGAGTGCAGCACCGTTTTTTTAACTTCATCGTGAGTACTTCACTACACATTAAAATCTTATCGACTGAAATTTCGACGTTGTAAGAAACATTTTTTAAATTTTTCTTAAGAATCTTGGAGCTTCAGATTTCTCTTGTTCTGAAACTAGAGGAAGACACCGCCAGTAAACGCAGTCTGTCGTGCTTCTGATGATTAGTCTTCAAAGTAACAGCAATTGAAGTGCCTGATCAATATTTCAGTTAAGTGGTTAGTCGTGTTGATGCGAGCTGAATTTGCCATTGAGGCATTAGAACATTACCTTGACCTAATGGTATCTCCTTTTCACATACCCCAAGTTCATGGAAAACAGTGAATAAATTACGAATTTTCTTTCCAGCAAAGGCAGAAGGTGGATCTAACACACATGCGTTTCGTCCGTCACATGTAAGAGTATCGGCAGGACATGCCACTCGTGAAATATTAAACGAGGTCGTCTCAAATGTGCAATCGAACCCAGCCTTAAGAACCATGCTATAAAATTAATTATTGTGTAAATTGCGTAGGATTCTAAAGATGGTATATCGTATTTGGAAAAGTCCTGTGTTTGGGCTTTGTCAACCGTCCTTGTTTAGAGTAAAATTAAAACACAACTGTTCATGGACAGAATCAGTTCCCGTACTCAGGTAAAGAGTATGTCAAACTTAGGCCGTGCCATGGCTCAGGCGGTTAGTCGCCGGCCTCCCACCGCGGAGGTCCGGGTTTGATCCCGGGTCGGTGGGATTTGTGGTGTACTAAGTGGCACTGGGACAGGTTTTTTCCCCGAGTACTTCGGTTTCCCCTGTTAATTTTATTCCACCGGTACTCCATTGCTTGGACAAAATTAAAAAACTGATCTTCTTTCTCTTCATATTCATCACAAGGGTTGCACAATAAGCTGCGGTGCGTCCGTAGCTTCTGCTGCGGGGCCCTTCTCCACACAAAAAAAAGTCAAACATCCACTGAGGCGGATTGATAGGCAAAGTATTCTGGCCTCTGAGTTTATAATAGTTATGCCTACCGACTCGCCCAACTCGGAGTAACACTCACTCTTTTACCTGAGGACAGGGCCGATCCTGTCACCGAGACATAGTGATTTTAATTGTACTTTGAACACGGACGGTGGACAAAGTCCAACCATGAAATTATTCAAACTATTTCCTATATTTTGAACATATTTACTCCGAAATCTGCGGTCTTCTGGGGTGTTACGCGGCGTCGTGTGGTAATTGTTTACCGACGTTTCGGGACTACGTATCGGTCTCATCCTCACGGGTCAAGAGTCCGAGTAGGAAAGAAAGCCAGCCTGTAACGTAGATTATGGAAAGTACAGCGGGGTAGCAATCGTATGATGTGATGACAGCCAATAGGGTAGAACCAGAGTGAGAGAGGGGGTGGATACAAACAACGTAAAACTGCTGGGGGTACCGAGAATGCAAACAGCTAAGACAGCTGGAAAAACATATTTGTCTCCAATCTTTGGTCTAGTGTAGGATCCAATGGCGGGCTTTTGTTAAAACGGTAGTGAACCCGCTGGTTCCATGAGACGTGGGGAATTTCTTGGCTCGCTGAGTGACAGTTACCTTCTCAAGGAGGACTGTGTTCCGTAGATGTAATTAACGAAACTCGCGAAGAAATTCTCTGCCAGAAATCTGGTAGTTAGCATAAAAGTCTGTGTGAATGTAAACACCACCTGCGCAGTTAATATGTTTTGGTGGCGAAGGGTGCAGCTTGTCTCAACGGTGGAGGTTTTATTGGAACTCTGGTAATAAAGCTCGAAGATTCAACACCACTCACAGAACAACAACACCTGAACCCTATCCAACGCCAGAATACTCCATCTCATATCCTAATTATTTTTTCCGTTACAGACGAGCATTTTAATATCATCATGTATCTTTGTCTTGGTCTATCAAATACATGGTCATTTACGAGCAGTTTAGAATCAAACGGTAACAACATTACGTGTCTATCATAACCCCCTTCTTTTAACTATTATGTTAATAAAACCAACAAAAAATGCGTCAACACAACATATATTGTAAAGGATATCAACAGCTACAAGTTTAGGTTTTACGAAAAGCCATCATCGGACTGCACAGAAGAAAATATACAGCGTTGATTTACAACTGCAAAATGTCGAAGAGATCTTAAACTTTACGATTAATTCGTAACAAAGTCAGCATAAAATATGTCATATGAAATAAAATGTACTGTATATATATATGTACATTCAAAAAGCATATACAAATAAAGACAGTACTGTGTAGCTGTGTGTGATGTAGGTTAAAAACAAATCTAAGTAAAAGTAATTAATCTTTAGTTTTCAACCAACAAATGCACTATTTATTTTCGTAATTTTTGTTCACTACACCCTACATATGTTTCGACCGTAACTCGGCCATCATCAGGGGCACCTTGTTAAGTACACTTCACTGTTCACTGTCCATTTGCCAAATGGACAGTGAACAGTGAAGTGTACTTAACAGGTGCCCCTGATGATGGCCGAGTTACGGCCGAAACATATGTAGGGTGTAGTGAACAAAAATTACGAAAATAAAAAGTGCATTTGTTGGTTGAAAACTAAAGATTAATGTTAAGATGCAAGGTGAACACAATGTCAAATTCAAAGTAATTAATTCGTAGCTGTAGATATTTTTGTAGTATATATTGTGTTGCCCAATTATTTTTCGGTTTTATTGACGGAAAACACAAAGGGGATGAATAACCTTAAAATAATTATGTTAATGCTGACGGCACGACATAAATCACTTAAGCGCGGAGACACGAAATAACCAGACGTTTTACATAACAACTTTCGTATACTGAACATTGCTATGATTCACGTAATATAAATTACAAATATGTATGTTTGTTAAATTATTGTTCTATATAATACGATGTCCATATGCTTTCCGAGTAAAATATGCTTGTCGTTAAATACAGCAAAAATATATAACATAAATTTTAGATTGGATGCTGTGTTTAGTTCAATATTGAAACATTTTCAGGGCGTTAGAGGCCATCTATCCAAACGCCAGGTCATAACAATTTATTTAAAATTAGCGTATAGTAATATTTATTGTTGTATAACGTGAATGTGATTTATATAGGTCACCCAATATTGTCAGCGTAGTGAAACTGAAGAGACTACAATAAACGTGGGTAAAT
Organism: Reticulitermes speratus; assembly: GCA_021186555.1. Taxonomy (NCBI): domain Eukaryota; kingdom Metazoa; phylum Arthropoda; class Insecta; order Blattodea; family Rhinotermitidae; genus Reticulitermes; species Reticulitermes speratus. The sequence goes on from JAJKFL010000330.1 coordinate 8,748,895, forward strand.
CCGGAAGATAGGAAGACATGAAATCAGTGCACTTTTTTGTGGTGTTACCTCATGGAAAACGGCCACTTTGAAGACCAAGAAGGAAATTGAAGGATAGTATTAACATTCGTGTCAGAAAAATATTTTTCGAAGGCGTTACCTGCGTGAAACTAGTTCTGGTCGTGTCTGCAATGTTGCTTTTAGTGATGTGTTTTGATTGATAGGTCGCTCTTGACGATTTGCTTTGTGATGTAGCTGTGCTTAACTGTACTTCCTGTTCTTTCTAAATGACGCAGCAACTATGCATTCTGTCTCCCAACAAGTTACTGATAAATACGTTGAAACGTGGTTACAAGACTGCGGTAATCTGATATTAGGCTCCTTCAAATCAAGCTTACTTGTATTAAGAATGGTAATAGGGTAGGGTTGCGGGGGTGTAGGAAAAATCCAACACCTGCACTACATATCCATTCCACCCACTGATGTCAGTTCTACATTACTACAAGAAGCTATTGAAATGCAAATTGCTATTCAGTGCTTTGAGTTGCAAATACAACCTTCATTCCGTGCAGCTTACCTGTCTTACTTTCTACCCTTGTGTATGGACGATGTGTAACGGGCGAAATTATTTTCCCTCCCCTTATCCTCTTTCAATTTATTTCTTTTATTTCCTTCTCACTTTACAGTTTTGCAAGTTTTGTGTTCATATAATAACCTCCCTTCTCCACATCGTCACACGGTTTCTAAAAATAAAATGAAAGAGCTTCCGGCCGTCCATTAAAAGATAGACATTATGAAACTTAATTCATCTCGCTTCACTTTACCAAAAGAAAGCGTCTAACCGCAGCCTGAGAGTAACGTAAACACCTAGAGTAAACTTTGAGGGTATTGTGCGAGATTTGAGGTTCTCACAGCGTTGTTGATGAAAATTAAAGTCTTATAAAATATGACGCCGTGTCGAATCTTGAAAACATCTGGTTCCTTTTAGACTTACTTATTTCGTGAAAGATTGTTGGGGTTCCTGATGAACCAGAGTATAGCCTGATTGACAGTCCCTTCCACTTCCACATACTGGGACACAACCCCAAGGATAACGTGCTTCTTTTTCAACTGATGTATGAAGATCATGCAATATGTCGATTACTTATAAACTTCTTTAACTAGCCACATTTTAGGGGCGACTTTCCTAAAGGGCAGATGGTGATGCATTGACCTTTTCGAACACAAGAATGAGTTGTGTTAGCACGAGGAATATTTCTTTGGCTGTGCTTTGCCTGCTCTGCGTATTTGAAATGCCTCTAATCTAAATTGTTTTTCCCAAACACTTTATTAGATATGTTTATTTCTGAATACTTTGAAATAAATTTGTTTTTACATGTATGTAAGTAGGAACGGTTGTAGTACAAACCAAATAAGGTAGGCTGTTACTGTAAATACTAAGTTATGTGTACAAATTAGGACATATGTGTTTCATCTAAGAAGAAACTGCGTACTGTAAATCACAATAAACGATTCATTGATTTTTTTTTTCATGGCTCGACAGCCCTTACTGGGCCAGGGCCTCCTCATTGTCGAGGCTTCACAATCACACTCAGACACCACACTCGGTAGGACTCCTCTGGATGAGTGATCAGCCCGTCGCAGAGACCTCTACCTGACAACACACAACACTCACAAGAGACAGACATCCATGCTGCCGGGATTCGAACCTACAATTCCAGCAAGCGTGCGGCTGCAGACTCACGCCTTAGACCTCGCGGTCACAGGACTCGGCCTGTGAATAATTACGTTTGTTACATTTTTTACACATGAACTTAAAGCTTCTGCCTGACATCACGCATGCTTTAGCGGACATTAAATTTTTAATTGGTGTTGTGTTGTAGATCGTATGCTACCGTGAGAAATAATGTTTTCGATTTCTGCAATGCATATGATAAAAGGTTGTGAGGGTAGTATTGTCTATATCGAAAGACGTTTAATATCTGAAATTTAGTTCGTTATCCTTGTTTTTTGTGCATTTTTTTCCATGGCGCAACGGCCCCAGTGGGCCAGGGCCTCCTCATTATTGAGGCTTCATGATCACACTCAGACACAACACACTCGGTAGGACTCCTCTGGACGAGGGATCAGCCTCACACACAGACCAATACTTGACAACACGCAAAATTCACAAGAGACGGACAGCCATGCCCACAGCGGGATTCGAACCCGCAATCCCAGGAAGCGAACAGCCGCAGACCCTCGCTTTAGACCGCGCTCGTCATCCTTGTAGTTATTTTAATTCCCATGATTCCATTGAGAATATTACTTTATCTTGTTGCTCTGCGTAAGGTTTCACAAAAGATAGATTTTTACGCCCAGTTGGGAAGTTGGAGTGTCACCTTTGTCGACCGTCTGCGATTTATTTGACGTATTCTTAGCTTTTCTCGATATTTAGAGCTAATCCTTTCTGTCAACCTGCAATTTAGACTTCACTATTGAAACATTTGCAGTTGTCTGCAATATTTATTTTCAGGGTGTTCAAATATATAGATATGCAGACAGTTTGGTCTAATCGTCGTTCTGAGATGTGTGTCGCACATTCTTCTAGCAAGCCCAAAGGACACACGGTCCTCGATGTACTAAACACATTTGTCTGTTGATCCGGACCTCGTCCATCGTCCTAGATCTTTTTACAGTGTAATAGGTACAGTAACTTTGAACATTATGCCACACCATTGTTAGATATCCGTTCACTAGTTGGAAATGATGTTTTGTGTGGGTTTCAAAACCTCTTACATGATGCGACAGTTTCGGCTTTCGCAGCGGTGCAAGTGAGGTCTTCGCTGTTCAAGAATGTTGCTCCGCGCAGTTTGGTAGTGCAAGAAGATTTCTTCTTGGACTTTTGGGAATTTGAATATGAGACATACGTTGTCCCGAAACGTCGGTAACAAGACACCAAATTACGTCTAGCAACATCTCAAAAGAGCCAAGACCACTTACGTGATGCCTGGCCGTAGGATATTCCTTTAATTTGCGAGATTTCAAATTCTTACTTCGGTATTGATGACGATTCAAGTATTCTGCGAGCTCGCTGTCCCGGAATGTCGTTACCTCTATTCCATACCAAAAGGCGTTATATCTTAGACGCCAGGAATTTTCATCTTTTGATCAATCTGATCGATGTAACATGATATAAGGAAAGACGTCATTTGCCTGTTGAATATTTTCTCCTATTCCATTATAAAAAGAGTAATTATGCCTATATATACTGTAAAATATAATTGGGTGTCCGAAATCGATTTGTGCTTGTTGGATTCGGCATCTGCATACCGTAAGCACGGTAGGTTTTTGCAAACATTAAATGCCCCATGTGTATTCCGCTAATTTATATTACAAATAAATACACGTGTTGATTTTCTAGCTACAGGTTGATAAATGTAATTACACCGCCTGAACACCTGACAACCACAAATACATACAACAGATTGTAATTAGAATTTTAAAGAGTTGTTTTACAAGCGAGAAAAAAATTGGCGTTGTAGAGATGAGGGCCTCTGCGTTGTGTTGTGGGAAACTGGCAGTAGGCGGTGAATCTGAAAAGAATCGGACTTCTCCTATTTTAAGGTGCCATGATACGTACTCCTTTAGGAATTTCTATGGCCATTACGACTGTTTCACTTAATTTAATCTCCTCGGGGCTCGAGTTAAGCAACAAGAGACTAACTGGCTCTTGGTAGAACTTACAAGACAATGACTAGGTTGCAGTGTCTAGAATTGTAACACTGGATGCTTCTCTCTGTATTAGTGGCTCATTTTTATGCATAGGACAAATGTACTGTTTCGTGACATAACTTATTTCGTGGTATGAGAACTAAATTACATATTAAATTATGTGTGCCTTTCATTATTAGTTTTAACGTTTTTCCATAGGCGGTTCTATTGTGAAGCTCCAAATTGGGTAGGTTAAACTTGCTGAGCGGTGTGGCTTGAACGGTACTGCGCTGACGTCACATGTCACCTGATCAGGAATATGTGCCCGCAGCTTTAATTTTGAGGCAGTTAGCTCCGCATTGCTTATTGTAAAATGAATATTTTTTATTGTTTAAATATAAGTAATAATTAACAGACAATACATTTCAAGATATAACAGTGTCTGCGCCAGTTAATAAAAACAAGAACGAATGCAATTCAAGTTATGATGGCTTTGTGCGAATGAATTATTATTCCAAATTGACACGTAACTTTTTATACTATTATACATTTCAATATTTTTACATTTTTATGCTATCGGTTAGTATGAAGATGACTTACTTTACTCTAAAAATGTCGCTATAAGTTGATATTTATTATTATTAATGATAATAAAGTTGTGTTGACGGTATTCAAATATTGCTTGTTATTATAGATAACACAACGGGATGCCAAACTTTAAAATCAGAACATTTAGTTCACTGATACGGTCCAAAATGAAATTCATATGACCAAGTGTATACAGGACTTCCACACCATTTCCAATTTTAGTATAAATCTACAGGGTAGATGTGGACATGTAACATGCAGATTGGTGACAATACGAACTTTAATCCTATCACCAAATGATACGAAAATATAAGTTAGTGAAAAAATATATTATTTTTGTAATTCATTATGTCTGTATCACTTCGTACTTAGTTACTAACTTCATTCCATGAAGCGCTACTGAAGGAAGCTGACTGTTTTTCAGCTCATCAGGCAATTTTCTGTCTGTTTTGAAACCGAAAGTTTATTTCAGCTAAACAAGACCGCGTGACAGAATCCTATCCTTACTGAAGCGACTCTCATCCGTAACATTTAACCCTACTCCTGCATGATTTATTTTACGAGGTAATTAATATCAGTTTTTCATTTAGGCCTAGCTGTTAAAAGTGAGCTCTTCATTTGAACGTTTCGTGTAAGAATTTGCATTTCCCATGATCTGAATGCTTGCTACTGTTTACTCTCACCGATTTATCCGTGGTTTAATTGGCCTGCGATTTCTATATAAACCTTCCTTTAGTATTCAACTTGGAGAATACTGTAATTAATCTGACTTCTAAAAAAATAAAACCAGACCATATTTGTTACGGGATTTAAGCATTCATAAGGATAATTAAAATTACTCCTCCATATAAAATATGCATTTATTAAATAATATTATTCCCAGTGTATCGTGGGGACAAATTTTGGTGATATATATTTATGTATTATTGCTACTTTTATATAGATACATATGTTGAAAACTTTGGAATGTAGGTTTTGTTTGAAAAGAGCCTTTGTGTATGTAGCTTACAGAGCATAATTATAAAACAACACGATCCAACGTTTTAATTAAAAGTGTTACGAAACATTTTCAACTGTACTGTGGCGACTCATGGTAGGTTACATGTCGGAGGATGCCGGGACGATCCCAGTACGAATATTTTTGCTTGACAAAATATTCGCGGTACTGCCATAAATCTTCAAACACATCATCATCACTATCAACGGGGTCTCTTAACTGACTCGGTGACGGAGTACCGAGGGAATCATTATAATCACCTCCTATCTTCATGAAGATTTAAGAACAGGTACTTACGCTGATTATATTTGTTAGTAATTAGGACGGGACACATCCCGTAAGCTACATCCTTTGTCATAACTTACTTCATACTTCGCAATTATGTATTAAAATGAAGTTACGCTGAGGCGGGTTGAAAGTCCGTAGTCGTTGGCCTGAAGCAATATAATCCGATTGTGTCAATATAACGCTTCTTTTTAGAAGATAAAGACCTAAGCTCATTCACTAAATTTATAGAAACGTAATGAAAGCCAGTTCCCTCCTGAGACAGCAGTTTAAAGCTGCTGTGAAAGAAATATGATTACCTTGCTCTATTGAGATATTCAATCTGGTCCCACTAGAAGGGTGAAATATTGAAGGGAATTTTAGAAACGAGAGAGTATAAATTTTGAATGTGAAAGCAAGGATGGACACGACATTGCTAATGTGTTCCCATCTTTCAAATTTCTTTCGTAGTCACGGGAGGGGGCTAAGGAAATTCCAATTGTATCTGTGTCAAAGAAACGTTACAAATATGAGTTCTGAGACTGTAATTTTGAGTGACCACATTAAAGCACGTCGATTTAAAATGAATCTAGCGCGATTGTGTTCAAGTGGCCTGGAGCGTTAACATGTTTAACACGTAAGAACTTATTGTAAAACTGTTAAGGATATGACAGAATAGCATTGTTACCTCCACAAGTCGCGTCATCGCGAAATTGATGAAAATACGAGTATTAAAAGATGATTGCAGCATTTATTTGAGAAAATGAACCAGAAACTATCCATCTGTAATATATGTTCACAATTTACATGTAGAAGAAAGGCTCATGACGGAGTATATATAGTTCTTCGCTTTTTCATCCTCGGTTTTAGCGGGAGATTAATGTTCAGTTTCACACTATGGCTGATGCCCATTGAGCAGGGTGCTTGGTGACACCCAGAGTTGGTTAAAAGCGATAGCGAAGAAATAAAATTTTGCTTATACCAATAATCGAAACGTGGTCATCTACCTTCCTGAGTGAGGTATTTTTAAACTGCTGTTTTACGACCCGGTATTACCACTGAAAATGCTAATATTTTCTTGTTTGTTTGTTTTAATCGTCGAATAATCCGGTAATTATTGTTACGGCTTTGTCACACATAAGCACGTACAGTGCATGTACATTTGTATACATCTAGCAAGGCACGTCACTGACGTCTGCCTGCTGGGGTATTTGGACGTTCACGTCTGAGCGTCCGTCGAGACTAGTGCTTACGCTCTAGGTCGTGCTTCAGGTTGTAAACCTCCATAAATGTGGAGGGTTTCACGACCCCTGGGTCATGCAACGCTATCCACCAGAATCCTGGGCTTGAATTGCTCCGCTCAGAAGCGGTACTTCAAACAGAGCCTGACCAAGGCCCAGTGCACTTCAGACATCTCAAGCGACTGAACGAGCTGTCTGCACACAGCCAGCAACAGTCACAGCGAGTATCGCGAGCAAGAGCATGAGTAACCTGGACGCACCTTATGGTCTCTATGTGTCTACGTAACAGCGCGGGTTTAATGCTGCCGCAATCTGTGCGGTGCATGGGGCCTCAACTTTCGGAACGACCCGAAAAGGCTTGTTTTTAAGATTTTGTGTCTGATGTATGTTTTTATGTAAATTCTGACAGTGCTCTATCTCCACTGTCAGTTCAGAATACGCGTAGGTAGAGCCACTCCATTATTTTTGCATTGGGCCCAAAAATATTTTAAACGTCTTCTGCTCTTTAACCTCTTCTCACGTAAAAGCCTTTAAGAAGAATGGCGCTGTGTTTTGTAGGTTCATATTTGTGTAAGGTCTTCATAGGCCTAATTATTTCGCTTAGAAAAAAGGTTGCGAAAATAATAATGCAAATATCAACTTATAGATGTCAAATATTGTATTCAAGGTTAATTATTTATGAAGTTGTGTACGAAATATTGCCCTCGTGTTATAATCTTAATTTGTCTCCAATAAAACCTTTAATTTTACTGTGTACAAGTAATTGCTAATGATATTAAGCGAGTGAATCAAACAGATGTAGGAAATAGTGACATTTGTCTTGAATGCATACACGACAGTTCCATTACAGAAGCAACAGACAGTAATTTGCTGCCTTATGTAGCAACGAATTTTCCCATTAAGGCCAGCAGGGGAAATTGTAGAGACATTGATTTTGAACTGGGCTTGTGGCATGTCTGTTATCTTTGCTTTCTGGAGTGTTGTCAGTGGATTTAGGCAAAGTGGCTTTTGTCAAGAAAACGAAGTAGTCATGAATCGCGGTACATCTTATTTAATTTCTTGGTTTCTTTTCTTTTTCCATGTTGAGCTAAACTCTTGCGGTAGTAGTGTGTGCTAAATATTAGTAACATGGAGCAATACAACTCTTTTGACGAAGTAAGTAATTAGTGACGGCAGTGATTATCGTTTCCTTCTACGTATTTATAATCACCGTGCCGGACAATTTAAAATAAGTCGTATTATAAGGGAATCTATGTTTTATGTTATTTACCAATATCTTTGTACAACATTATATAAGAAAATTAATGAAGAACATTTTAAGCTTCGTGTAAATTAATGGCAGTTGTATTGGACCAACATGAACCAAAAATTTATTTCTTTTATTTATTACAGTTATATCTTTTGATTTACACTGCCGAGTACAATAATTCCTAAACCTCCGTACAGTAGCGCCGTGAATAAAAATTCGGACGGACAAGTGAACAATAACGACCTCCCTTTCTGTGTTCATTTTGTGTACTTAGTGCACAGTGCACATAATATCTGAATCAACTGTACGTGTTGCGTCCATTGGCATGACTGATATTGCACTGTGGATTCGCAATTCACTTACTTTACCTGACTTAGATATTACCTAATTAATGAGAGGTAAAGGAGGAATTCTACACTCAGTGAAGGCGTATGAGGAAGTGGATGTGTAGCACCACTCATTCTTAACTTCGGAACTAGATAGAGATTATCGGTCAGCTTCACGCCTCGGCCGCTTTACTTCCTGGTGCCCAATATGTGACGGAGTGGTCCCTGGAGAAAAATCTGTTCCCCCTGCCGGGATTTTACCCCTCTTTCTCGATATTCCAGCCGGTACTGCAGTCACTGTGCCTACTACGCTATCCCGGCGTAGTTTGACTACGTTAACTGCATGGAGCAAAGTCGTTGTTGAAAAGTCGGGCGTTTACACAAGAAATTCCCCATCTGTTATAGAAACCGAAGGTTTGGTGTTGTGCTCAGAAGAGTCAGTCACTGGAACGTAATTTGAGCTAGATGAATCCAGCATAACGTTTCGCACCATATTATTCTCATGTGAGCGCCTAGGTCTTCCAAGGGACAATTTTTCTTTATGTGTTATAACAAATTTTGTGAGATTTTACTGGACTTTCTAAAGGTTGTTATCACTGCAATTATTTGTCTAGCTCCCGTCATCGACTGTTAAACCTCCCCAAGATTCGGCGTACGACGCAACGCTGACAGAGAGTCAGGCGGAGCGCTGGATCAAGCTTATCGGTCAAGCACGACAAAAATCCTATATATTATTCATGTATCTGATGCGTACTACTTGCTCAGTCCATTTCAGCCTCCTTGATTTGGTCATGTTAATAACTTTATTGAGGTGTGTAAGGTATAGAGACAAACTATATGCTATTTTTCACATCCTCCTCTTACTTTGGCTCTGTTAGGACCAAATATTCTCGTCGCCTCGTCACGCTGTTGTAATGTTTAATGACTTTTTAGTCATAGAATAGACATATATCTGATTCTGACAGTGGTGCAGTATTTTCTTTCATTGGGCTATCTTTCGAAATGAGTGTACTTGTAGTAATTCGCCACTGGTTTCATGAAATTCTATATTTTTATTGTAAGGGTTTCTTAATTTTATTACGTGTTGAATTTTTAATTAATTTATGACTTAGAGGTTTTGTAGAGTTACAATAGTTTAATGTCCAACATAATTTTCGATTCAGCTTAATTTATTCCACTTATATTAAAACTAATGTGCTGGAGAAGGATGGAGATGGTAATTGGATCGATCGTATGAAAAATGAATAATTGTTACAAGGAGTAGAGGGGGAAAGGAACATCCTACATGCAATAGAAAGAAGGAAGGCTAACTGGATTGGTCACATCTTGCGTACAAACAGTATTCTAAAGCACGTTATTGAAAGAAAGATAGAAGAATTGAAAGAGGAAGCACTAGATCCACACTTGTGAAGAACTCGGTTTTGGAAGAGGCTATGGACCTGTCGTCAGGCAGACTGCGTGATGATAACGACGATATTAAAACTGGGACTGTTATGAGAATTACATTCGCATTTTATCACATAAGTTCATTCTGCTCTAAACTGCTATCAGTCAATGAAGTTACAGCTTTAATTAAAATTTTAGTTATGTATAAGAATGGGCCCTGCATTTAAATAACCTTTGTTTGAGCGCACTTCAACCTATAGAGCAATTAGCGGCCAAACCTCCGAGGTTGCTCCATGTTATTTTATATGTATGGCCGTTTATAAGTTTTCACGGAATACCTTTTTACTTTCTCATCAGTTTCTTCGTTATCACCTCTTATAGGCCTACAGCCTCACTAATGTTAATCAACCTCATTAGTTGCGTCATTAACATTCTGACATTCGGCAGTACTTCAAAACATTCAGGATGTTCTGGCGTTAGCTAAATTTAAGTACTGCGGAATAATTTACGCTCGGCCGTATCTATGTAAATTCGAAAGAGGAGAAGCCTTGTCGAGTAAGTATTTGTTGTTCAGTATGCTGAAGAAATTATTCATCTTTTATCTAGCCTGAATTACCTGTCCACAAGTGGTTGCTAGTCCGTATCATGAGGAAGATAAGTCCAGTCTATATATTCACCTTATTTTCTTTACATCCATTTTAATATTATCGTCCCATGTAAGCCTGTCTTCCAAGCGGTTTTCCGCTTTCAGGTTTTCGGACAAAAGTTTTGCATATAACCGTGTAAGGTTTTTTTTTTTTTTTTGTAAAAATGCTGATTTTTAGAGAACTATATTTTATTATGAAGTCAATTTACAAATAATGTAACATCTTAATACAGACTTTTTTGGTGATTATATTACATGCAAGGCTTTGTTGTTGTGTCAGTAACTGTAAAGGCCTTCTGTACTTTCCAACGTTGTAGCCCTACTCGAATATTAGTCCCCTGACGATGGTCCAAGTACCGAAACATGGATAAATTTAATGTGTTCTGGAGAAGGATGCTTATAAATTGTGGTATAGTAATATCCTTTGTAATTAAATTACAGTTTAGTTCGTAGTGTATAATGAAGACACATAGAAACCGGAAACTGTATTAATCTCGCGGTGATGACCAAGTTTCTCACCTACAGAAATGAGGTGCATTAAATTTTTTTATATATTAATATTTTACTTTTTGCTAGGCCAACTGCTTATCCAGTTTCTTCTCAGCTACCCTTTGTATCTAAAAGCTGTGTATTCCATCCTTGCATAATGTATTGGACGGGCCATGTCGTGGTGACAAGGAACCCACTTAATACTGCATTATAGTATACTTTGTAATATGCTTATACGGAAGCCCACAATAGCTATAACCCTTTCATTTTGTAAACTTATACTTAATCTTATATGTTGGGTATACAAAATCATAAACTGCATGAAAAGTATAATGCATTACGCCGAATGATTGATAATCACTTGCAGCTGCTTTGGGCTGCGTTGACTTTATTCTGGATCTCGGACACATATCTGCTACTGTTACGTTTCTTATGATAGTACAAATAAGGTTTTGGACCGACTGTACCGTTTAGCAAGGCGGAGAAGTAGAAAATTTGTTGATGTAGCATTCTCAGTGCTGATTCTGTGCCCACCAAAGATAAAGTGGGATAGGGAGCAAGAAGGGTTGCAACGTAGAAGAGAAACAAGAAACTGTTATGTGCTAAGAAATCACTGTAGGTAAGAGAGAGCCGATGCTCTCCAAAGAAGAGATCGCTTCATTGTTGGTGGCTGGCGCTGTGGCTTCGGCATGCGGAGAAGCGGGTGAGGCCAAGTACAAAGGAGACTATTGGTAATAGGTCCCTGCTAAGTAACGTAATGTACGCGTATAATGGCACACGAGAACAGTAGTTACGTATTTTATAAAATCTTTTTGCACCTTCAGAGTACACTGAATTTTTATATGTGTGTATATTAACTTGGCTTCGCTTGCTGTTACTGCTCGTATTTTAAAATTAAAGGTTTTTATTTTTTTAATATTACTTTGTTAGTGTAAAAGGTAAATATGTCTTTATACAGGTCCGGACAAGCCCTTTGGGTTCCAGGGGGTTGAGGCTGTTAGAATTTCTAGACAATCGGCACATGAAGGTGGCAAGGTTGTCAGCCCTACGCACCGGCCGCCTTTACCCGCCACGAAATATCCCTGGTACTCATTTCTGTTAAAGTCTGAGTCGACCCCAGGGCCATATTGCGGCTGGAAAGATTAGGTCAATAAAAAATCCCAATGATTCCATCGAACCCGCGACCTTCCGGCTTGTAGCGCAGTTCCTCAACCATCTGCGCCACTGCGTAGTGTATTGTGATGATATGAAAGGTCTCGGACAAACTGAACATTAGTGCACGGTATAAATTGAACCATTTTAAAATAGTAATTAGCCTAGATATATTTGCCGTCCTACATTTTTCACACTATAAAGACAACGAAACAATTATATCGAGCGAATTTTTAATATTCTTCATCGTTAGTATTGCTACATTACACCATGAGCCTTCGCTTCCCGTAGAATTTTCTTCACGATTCTCAAGCCCTGGGGACCACTCACCACCTTTTGTTCCCTAACTTCCTCAAATCTTCCACTAACCTTCCATCCATCGAAGTTTAGGTCTACGCACTGTCCTTCTTCCGTCAAGTCTGAAATCCATAACTCTTCTGGATATTTCATTGTTACCCAGCCTTTGTAAATGCACTGCACATCGTAACTTTGCCACTATCATCGTTCTAATAATATCCGGTGACCGGTAAAACTGGTACATTTCTTGATTGTACCTTGTTCTCCGTTCACTTTCTCTTGCACAGAACCATGTACTTTACGTAATGGTTTCCTTTCAAAGGTACGCAGTCGTACTTCATCTCATTGTGTTAATGTCTGTTTACTTATGTACATCAGAGCAGGTCATACAGGGCTTTTATATAACTGCCTTATTTTCACGAGTAAGCAGTTGTGATTTAAAGTGTCTCAATAATCCGTAAGAACACTTGTTTGCGTTCTGTATTGGTCTAATAATTTCTTCGTTCAGAATTTTTAATATTATAAGTTCAAATTCAGCAGGAAGGATATAGGCACAAGTTTTTAGGTTTTAACGGCAGACGGTATTCAGAGTGTTATCTTCCTTGTTGTGACACCATTTGGTCTTGTAGGTGGATAACGACGTTTCGGCGAAGAATGCTGCCTCAATCTCCATGGTTGAAAGATTGGGCCCAAGATGACATTGGAATGTTATAAGCTATAATCGACAGTGCTAAGCTTACTCGGGATGACAAGTCTTTATCATGATTGGGATTAGAAGGTTTCAGAAAGTGTAAATTGTACCTGTCTTCATCATGATTCAGATTAGAAGGGTTAAAAAGTGTAGTGTACCTGTTTTTATCATTATTAGGATTAAAAGGTATCAAAGAATGTACCTTTGTCTATCATGATTAGGATCATAAGATTTCAAAAAGTGTACCTGTCGTCGTCATCATTATTAAGATTTGACAGTTTCAAAACGTTTAAAGTGTATCTGTTTTCTTCATGATTAGGATTAGGTTTCAAAAAGTCTTCCTGTTGGCTGAAAGCTGTTTCTTAAATTTGCTCGAGTACGATCTTCTGAAGATACTTTTATTACAGAACGTCTATAAATACCTTTTGATATTGTGATAAGTCGGACTGCTTCCTCCTAAGAAAGACAAAGTCATATGAGAGTTACAGGTAGCTAAAAAATGTTGATTTAGTTGGGGATTTCGTTGTGGACTCCACAGTAAGACGAACTATGCTCCACACAATTAATTAATGGGACTAGGAAAATTATGTGATCCACATTATTATAAAGCACGACTGAAATGAGAAAGGTATATGAAATTTTCGTCGGAAAGCTAGACGGTATGAAACAACTTGGCATGACTGAAGTAGAGGGAATATAATGCTGAAATGAATTATAAAGGACTGAATGACGGGGTGTGTACTGCGGATCATGCTACTGACTGAAGGCGGGTTATTGTGAACGCGGTAATAAATCTTTGGGTTTCCTACAAGGTCAGGAATGCCTTGACTGTACGGAAAATTGTCAGCTTATCAGTAGGGGATTCTGATACACAGAGTTAATTACTATTAAAATTAGTACTACTGACTAGCCAGGATATATGAATGAAGTGGCTGGCTACTTTGAGAACGATCAGGGCTTGACTCCTGGCACGAATGGGGATTTTTCTTTTAATCAACACGATTGGATTGGCCCTGGTTTCATCTAGCTTCCTGTGCAGTGGGCCGGATGTTCGTTCCAGGTTATAAGACGGTCACAGTGTGACGCTAACCACTCTACTATGTGTAGTGTGGAGGAGAGAAATAACTGGAATTTTACATCGTCCTTCCCTATACACCTTTGTGGCGTTGTTTCTCTCTCTCGCACTCCTTTTACCTATATGAGTACTATTGGCATGGTTGTTGAATTCGTCATACTGACGTAACTCCAGGTTTCAGAAAGAGCACAAATGTGACTAACAATTCTCACGATCGTGCAGGATGTTTGAAGTTTTGACCAGTTGACATTATTTAGGCAAAATTTTAACGCGTTTTCAAATTAGTATCATGTGTTCTGTAAATAAGAGGAGCCATACTACTGAACCCGGCATGTATTTTTTTCTTACTGCATTTGACTGTACTGCGCTTGTGTCTAGACCTGGTGACCTGTTATTTTTCCCAGACATGAACTTATAATTTGCTTCTATACGTTTATTACCAGGTGCACACATTTGTATACTTTTAATACAATTAGTGTCAAGAAATACAGAACTTTATAATACTTAAGTTAAACTTAAGTAAGTAAAAGTTTTGTAAAGCAGAGGCGTTTCAAAATACGGTGTTCAGAAAAGTACTTGGATCTAACGAGAATGAACAGGATAGCGATTTTGTCATAGTATAGTGTGTACAGATAAACTTTGGGTTCATGGTGATGCTGTCTCTAACGTATCGTGCACTGTGATTGGCTAGGAATATGGATTATATTCAGGATGAAAGGTTTCGTACAGTTCTGGTTTGGAATCGTGCTGAAAAATCGTTTACATCGAAAGCCTATAAGGAGATAGTAGTATGACATTAAGATGGATCTTAAGGAGATAGGTTGACCACAACAGTGGCAAGTGAGATTGTGCCTAATGGCGCTCGTCGTTTTTAACGGTAACAAATCTTCGAGTTGTGCTACCATACTGTTAGTCTAATACTAAATATAGTTGTAGTACACTTAAATTACGTGAAATAGACCTTTTATGTCAGTACGAAGGGAAAGAGAAATTTGTTCCTATGCTTTATTAAGCATCACAATATGAATATGTATTTGTACTGAGGAGTGGCGGTATAGCTCCGCGCTTTCTTTACATCAGCACTAGATGAAGGAAAGTCGTCAGCTTCACGCCCCGTTGGCATTACTTCCGGAAAAAAAGCTCCGTTACCGATTTAATAGGAAGTTGGGTGGGCACCAGAGTCGGTGTGGATACTTTGGACAAAAGGAAACACTCTTACCCACGGCGGGAGTCGAAACAGCCTTTCTGGCTTATCAAACCCTTAGTTATGTAACTATTGGTATAGGCCTACCTGTATGAAGGTACAAAGTGTGGTCTGTTGGCCTGTTGCGTATGATATGCAGACCCCATAGCCTCTAAAGGACACCAAATAAAATATAAGTAATAGAAAGTAAATGGCCAATCCCGGTCGCCGTGCGGTCTAAGGCGTAGATCTGAAGCTGCTTAATTGCTGGGATCGCGGGTTCGAATCCGGCTGAGGGCATGAATGTTCGTCTGTTGTGTTTCTTATGTATTGTGTAGGTAGCGGCCTCTTCGACGAGCTGATCACTCGTTTAGAGGAGTCCTACCAGGTGTGTCTAATTATATTTGATCTAGAAACCTCAACAGTAAGGCAGCCTAGGCCCGATCTGGGCTGTGGTGACAGAGAAAGAAATTAGTATATAAACAAGTATGTGAAACAAATATGATAGTATCAAACATTGTCTGACTCGAAAATTGAACATGTAGATAAACGGTAATGAATCGCCTTCATAAATTCTTTTAGACACATGTAACTTTCTAAATAATGGGAAGAAATTTATAGTATGCATTCCTATTAATGGAATTTCATTAATTGAATTCATATAATATGACTGACGTACTGTTGTAGTGTGTTAAACAATACCGACAGATACAATTAGAATGCAGATGTCACGTGTTAAACAAAACATTGCTTAAATTCTAAACGGTTCTGACGATGGTGTGTAACACTTGAGAACTGACTGTCTTCTGGACTTTATCCATCGTCCGGATAAAATATAAAATATATAAAATCACGTTTCGGAAGATGATTCTTCTTCCGTCTTCAGGTGAAGGGAGGGGAGACACCTACACAGATAGGTCCTTTAGACCGAGCTAATCTCAGTCACGGGCTTGTGATGGAGATTAGCTCGGTCTAAAGGACCCATCTGAGTAGGTGTCTCCCCTCCCTTCACCTGAAGACGGAAGAAGAATCATCTTCCGAAACGTTGTGATTTCATATATTTTATATTTTATCCGGATGTTGGATGAAGTCCAGAAGACAATTAGTTCTCAAAACATTACTTAATAGTGAACAGTTGTACGTCGTCTCAAGATGGCGGTATGCGTCAAAACATTTTGGGAATATTAAACTTTGTGAGTTAGATTTAAATAGTGTGAAACAATTATGTTGAACACGTAGTAATGAACAGCTGTATAGCGATGAATTATAAACTGACTTTATGTTTAACATAGAACGCAATAAATTAGGAGTTTCGGTCATTTAATTTGATCAAATTTAAAAGCTTAGTACGAAAAAGACTGAATATCCTGTAAACAGTGCTTCAAACATACTATTACTTTATTTTATGTTATATAATATTTGAACCATTCTACGTAGAGCAGTAAGAGACTAAGGTGGAGCGGATGGTTGGTTTTCTTGCAAGGCCAGGGGTTGCGCTGTTGAAATTGAATTCATCTCCCTCCTCATCCCACTGCCCCAGAGCCAGTCCAGACCCCTGAAGGAGACCCCTGAGACAGAAAGAGACTAAGATCCTGTGCAGCCCACTTCGGTAAACCCCCTTCCGCGCTTCACTTGGCGCGAGAAACTTGAAGCATGAATAGCAAATGAATGGGACGAACGTAGCGCGATGGTCTTTGTATTACATCATTACAAATAGCAAACAAAGATATCGCGTATCTCCTTACTTTCACGTCAGATACTCTAGAAATTGGATGACAGATATTGCAGAATAATGGCTAATGGCTCGAAGTTCGATTGGGCGACGTACTATGAAAACTTTGTCATAATATAATTTGCTGCCTTGCCGTGATTTTAACTTTATTGTTATCTGTTTATCAGCAAAGGCGACAACCGTAGAAGATATCTTTTCAATAGATTCTGTAATACAAAATTCATCTGTCTTCACCCGTTTCCTTCTGCCTTGCAGTTCTTCTGGTTGCTAGGACAACACATATACTTTAATCATAAAGCGATTTTTATGGCAAGGAACCTTTCTACAGAGATCAGCTGTGTTAAGATGGAAAGCTCCGGTTGGCTATCTATATGTAACATATATATATATAACGTTACAAAACCTATCAAAATGTAATGTACATAGCGTATGCAGTGTAGCGACTCGCTATGGGCTTAACGAGTAGGGAGCAAGATTTTCCGCGCCCCTCCCGACCGGCCCTGCGGCCCATCCAGTCTCATGTAAAATGGGTACCGGCTCTCTTTGCCAGGGATAAAGCTGCCGGGGCTTGACGTTAAACTTTAGAATACGGGAGATTTAAATTCTAAAGAGGCCGCTGTTGGCCGGAGTTCTTTTCGTTTTAAATGCCCGTTTTCGCACGTGCTGATATTATCCGTTGTATTTAATACATTTTAAAGATAAAAACTTCAAATAAAAGTACACGCTTAAGAATGAATGCATCTACCCGTTACGCAAGTTTCAAGAATATCCACCTATTTTTATGCAGCTTAGTTGAAGGTCTACGGTCGCTCGCTTACTGGGATTGTGGGTTCTGTTCCCGCCTGGGGCATGGATGTCTGTCTCTTGTGAGTGTTGTGTGTTGTCAGGTAGAGGTCTGTGCGACGGGCTGGTCCATCGTCCAGAGGAGTCCTACCAAGTGTGTTGTGTCTAAAAAGTGATCGTGAAGCCTCGAAAAATGAGGCGGCCTGGGCCCCCAAGGGGCTGTAGAGCCATTTAAAAAAAATGCTTAGTGAGTAACTAACGTCCCCTTTGGACAGATTCCTGTTTTAAAGCTAATAGTCTGTCATGTGGTCAAGAATTTTCCCTTCTTTCATGGCACGCTTCGTCAGCTACTTCAAGTTACATGAATCCAGTCCTATTTCTTTCAGCTCCATCTTAATATTATTATCCCGTCTTTGCTTATGTCTCCCTAATGATCTGTTTCCTTCTATGTAACCCACAAACATTTCGTACACATTTCTAATTTTTAATTCGTGTCACATGTCTTGCCCATTTCACTCTCCTTCATTTGGTTACTGGAATACAATGTAACCGATCGGCCTCGTTACCGGTCCCCGGTAATTATTATATCTTTCTATCCCCTCTGTGTGTAACGTTCGGTATATTCCAGGAACATCATCCGAATCAATATCTACCGACTCCCGAACGAGTATAATGAGACTGAGCTTGCTGGTAACATATACATATGTATGCCTTTCAACAAATATTGACATACTTCCGCCCACGTTAAAGGTTGATTTTCTGCTTCAGCTGTGATCCAACAGTTTTGCATAAAGGAAGGTGTACGTCCGGGAAAAGGAGGATGGAACTGGCTTTATTAAAACAACAGGCCACTACGACTAAGCATTTAAGTGGATAGAGTATCTAAACAGATAGCCTGTACCCTATAGCTTATCATTACATGTAGGCCTACTTTCATCTTAGCTTTTTGAAGAACAAAATTTATCCAAATATTATATTATAACGCAGGCCTGCCACACATATCTCCAATAAGAAGATAAGTCGATTATTTCTGTTTAGGGAAGTCATCACTCTTTTGTATAATCACAGGAAACGTATATGTGGGCAAGAAAATACACAGTTTATTAATATTTAATGACGTGGTTAAAATTACAGGGTTCTGAAACATAGTTAGTTAACTCTGTCTAAATCTTATACGGTTCTGAGGACTATATCACATTTAGCACCATAATTTTTTTGGATTGGTCTGTCGTTTCAGATACATTCTCTGCTGCTTCCCCACGTAAAATTTTGAGGACAGCACGTTTTCCTTTGGGGCCCGTCAGTACAGCTAGTCTCGGGTAACACTCCATGTGGCGGGCCCAACTAGATAGTTGTTGCTTACTTCACCACTTGTACCTGAGGAAGGAAGAAGACCCTGTCTCCGAAACTTTATATACGATTTGTGTCCATCGCCCAGTGGTTAAAAATGCGAAGTTCTGAAAAAAAATATTGCTAATCCTATGACATTAGGTTTAGTGACGTATCCCTGGCTGGTATTTCACATGATTCTGAAGTACTTGATCTTTTCAGCACTCAGACAAAAACATAAGAAAAGTGGACACAGAATACACCAAAAACGGATGTGTACAAATTGCTCCTTTGGTATTTCTGTGTCTTTACCTTTACGGTTCCCAATTCACTGTTAAGCTGTTATAATATATTTTGTTTGGCCTTATCATAATTTTGAAAAGTATCATAATAAACGCTAAAAATTTACATCTCATAACTCATATAGGTAAGGTAAAAGTGAATCTGTCACTTTGCGTGCCATGAAGGAACATCGGTGAGTAAAGGAATGGCTCCATGAATTCTTAGCTTTGGGATTAAATGGACGTAACTTGTCAAGACTCAAGCCACGGTAGCTTTTCCCCTGCGGAAAGAGTCCCGGTATCCATTGAATCGGAAGCTGGACGGGACGCAGAGCCGGTCTGGATGCTTACGCCATGATTCCATATAGGTATAAATGTATATCAAATTACTTTTAATTTCATTGATATATGTATTATATTATCTGAGGGCGCCATGTCTGTAATTGTTAACACTGAAGTAATGTGAAATTAATTATCATTTGATGAAGTTACATGTAATGTCCTGATTTTAAGGAAAGCACGCTTTTCGTAACCCGAAGCGTTTGTGGACGCATACGACCTTATTTTCAAGGTGGAATTACGATTGTTAATGGCTTTCAAATCAAGAGTATATTTCAGTTGTGTACCTAGTGGTTCCCTCAAAGAACAGCAATAGAGAGGTATACTGTTGCCGGCATTACACACGTTATTCATATACGTTTCCTGCAAGCCAATTGTCCGAGTACTTAATGCCAGTATATTGCAGATGTGATTCATGAATTAGAAAAAGTAGTTATCTCTGTGCACGGCGTGAAAACATGTAGGGGGAGTAGAGGTTAATTCTGCTCAGTCTTAACTTGGGCACTAGATGGGGTGAATGGTGAACCTCACGCCCCGGTGCTTTATCTCCGGCAAAGAACTCCGGTACCTATCGAATAGGAGGCTGGGTAGTCCCCGTAGCCGGTCTGAATGCTTTTTGGGGAAGAGAAAGTCTCTTGCCCCTGAAGGAACTGAAGGAAGTGAGCTGAATTCAGTTTTTGTTATTTCTTAAGTGTGTGTCATATGGAAAAAATTAAAGTAAAAGTTATGGACTTTAAACCCCTGACAACTAAAATTAATCTAAATGATATATAACATTCAGTTCCTACTTTGCTGGTAATGGCAGTAATTTAGTATAAAGCCTCATTCTATGCAGTACACGTGTCACTATAGTCACACGTGCTCATTTTTCAGTATGACAGATCAGGCGGTAGCAATTAAAGACCAACAATTTTCCGTCGCAAAAGTCACCGAGTAGCTGCTGACCCAGTGAACACTGAAGCCCATCTAGTTTGTGGCCTATATAAGGATTCATTTTGTGCGTCACAGAGAGCACGGTCCGTCCCCATTACAAAGACCAGTGATTTAATGTGGAGTAGGGGAATATTTTATGTTAATTGTGTGAATGCAACGAAATACATAAATACAGTATACAGACAAAATGTAGAGTTTTTAAATGTTACAATTGGTGGTACATACAAATGACGCTGGGCTTTAAAGTTAGAAGATTTAAATGCTTGCATTTTGTTATGCATGTGCGTTTTGTGGGATGAGCCGCATCGGAAAAGACGGATAACATTAGATTTCAAACTGATGTAATGTACGGCTTATATCTAACCGAAATGAAAACTGAAACGTGGGCAGATATTAGTGTGTAGGACAGATACACAATTTTATAAAATCCGAGTGTGTGCCTTCAGAGATGAAACGTGCGGTTGGCGAGCAGACAGGCACGGCCTGAAATTTATTGCTTAATTCTGTGCACTGTTTGTTAATATCACATTCAGTTCCTCATAATACTATAAATCTTTTGTTACTCCTCAAGTACAATAAATGCATGCATATGCCACGATACCCTTAAAAGAAAATTTGGCAAGTCTTCTAATTTACGCTTAAATGACACCGAATCTTAAGTGTTTCTTCTGTCAGGATGCGTGGAATCCTTTATATGTAATGTCCTGGAACACAATATGTGGCACAAGCTATATAGAAGTCACGGAATATGTATTACGCCATGACACTTATTCTCCACAAGTTTCAAGACCCCAATTTTGTACAACGTCTCAGTGCACGTGGACTCAGATTGATTCAGCTACTTCGGAGGTAGGTGAGCGCGCACTGTTCTCAGAGGAAAGGGTTATGTGCGGACATATGCACTTGACTGGAGTGCTCTCTGACAGCAATGGAACCATCCGTAACAAGCTCGTGTAATTGAAGCACTGAAGTGCAGATTGCCTCGTGGACTCTGCCTAATGTTGTTCAATAAAATTCTGTAATGTTATTTTTTTAAAATATTTTACAACATGTTGCACTGATTTCTGTAAAAGCATTCTGATTTTTAATGATTCTGTCCTTATTAAACGATGTGTGTAAAGTGCACAGCTTACTTGGTACAGTGGCTAGGCTAAAGGTCGTAGGTCTGAACAATTCTGGTCGGATTCCCGGCAGGGAGCAAATATTAGATGTAAAGCGTCCAGACTGGCTCCGGGGCCCACCCGGCCTCCTATTTGATGGGTAACGGGGGCTCCTTAACCCCGGAGTAAAGTTGCCAGGACGTGAAGCTGACCACTCATCCCCATGTAATGCCGAGGTTAAGAATGCTTGGAGCTATACCTCCACCCCCGTGTGTCTTCAAGGCGTGCACACAACCGCTTTTCCGGTTTCAGCTGTTGAAGTTACGCGTAATCGAATGGTGGGATAATTTATGTATTACGAATTTCGTGTCGTGATTAAGGAAGCAGTAGTGGCTTACTGTATCAGTATTTTGTCTGTAGCCTAACGGTTGAGAAACTACTCAGTGAGTGTAGTCAGTCTTTGTACTGGCATTGGATACCAGGCACTTTTGATAATGAAGGAGAGCAGGCCACCCTACCACCATATTCTAAGTTAGTTTTCTTGAGTAGTACGCAAGGTACAGACTAAACATGGATTGTCACAATAATGTCCATGCTTACAATTGTATTCAAATTATTAAGAGTTGCTCCTTGCAGCGAACTTTCTGTGGAGGTTTTGTATGTTGGAGAACTGAAGCAGATGTTATATGCAACTTTGACTTTAGTGATGTATTGTATGATGTAGTCCAGTTCAAACCTCAGCTTTAATAAACTTTACCTGTGACTCTTTCCAATGTTTAGATTACTCAGAGCTTCAAATCGCACATAATGAGTTGTTGCTTAGGGAGGGGGGTGACTTTGTTCTCCGCGTTTCCACTTCCGTTTTTCAACTTCATTTCTCGTCGCTTTACAACGTCTCACTTAACAAATATTGCCTCTTGAAGTTTTAGAAATAAGAAACTACAATGTAACCTTATGACTTAAGTGATCGATAAAATCTCATAGGGTGACCAGCGGTGTCAATTGGGAACTGAATTCCAACGCTTCGGGGACCTCCTGTGTTTCCATTATCAGGGTATTCCCTGTTGTAAGTAATGCAGCTGGTCGCCCGTAGAGATCTCATTACTTGTAGATTTTCAGTTATTGTACAAGTATATCATAAACTGTTAGGAAAATCAGCGGGTACTCATCAGCTTCAGTGATGAGACCTAATGGCCTTTTTTGGTCACCAGATTTATTTGGTGGTATTACAATTTTGTTTCTCCCCTTGAAACTTAATCCTGAATTCTCTTTGTGTTAAGACTTTCTCTATGTCAGTATCGAATGTTTATTTACGTAGTTTGTAATTTTTTTGTAATTAAGTTCTAACATCGCTCAAGGCCGTGCCATGGCTCAGGCGGTTAGTCGCCGGCCTCATACCGCGGAGGCCCGGATTGGATCCCTGATCGGTCAATGTGGGATTTGTGGTGGGCAAAGTGGCACTGAGACAGGTTTTCCCCGAGTACTTCGGTTTTCCCCGGTCAATTTCATTCCACCGGTGCTCCATTACACGGAAAAATGAAAAAAAATCGAATAATCTTCATCATAGGGTTGCACGATAAGCCTCAAGGCTGTGGTGCGTCCGTAGCATCTGCTGTGGGGCCCTTCACCACTCACAACATCGCCCATCTTTTTTCTAAAACGAATTTAGGAAATACGTTTCTGCACTGAAAAATTAAGTTCCTGCCAAATATGAGTTCTTTTAGACGTTAATATATCCAGCTAAGTCGGTCTAATTTCTTCTATGTTCAGGAACTGGACTGAAAGTTAGAACGTGTAATCGGAGACGCAGTGTACTGTGAACTTGCATGCAAACTATCCAACTTTATCTTACTGTATTTCACTTCATCTGCCACTTGCGGGAACGTCCCCTTTACGATCTAGACGTCCTGAACTATGTCATTGGTCTTGGACTGATTTGTCTACTTCTTAGAAAGCAGTTTGCCTTCTCCCTTTTCCTTTGATATGTGATATTATATGTGCAAATACATTTGTACTACCACATCTTTTTACTAAATCCATCATTCGTGTTAGCTTGCGACGTAATGTCTTTTTGTTGAAACACTGTGTTTTGAATGGGCCATTAATTCTGAAAGGGTGATATGCGATATCACAATAAAATTCATTCCATTGTTGAAGGATGCTGCGAATTATTAATCCAGGTCAATATTGCAGGGTAGAAGGTGTCTTTGAAAAACTCTTGCTCGGTGCTTACAATGTCCTCGAGTGGTTTGGCATTAAATTTAATGCCTATGTCGTAACGTATTTTCTGCTTGATAGAAAATTTTGAAGTAATGTTTGTGTTTGCAGCTTTGCAAGATTGGCAGTAGTAATTACCTATGTATCGCTAAGTCCAAAAGCAATATCTATAATGCAGTGAGACTCAGATGCATGTATATTCTGTTGGGCCGTTTTCGTGTGTAGGCCTAGGCTTTTTACATTCTGAGGAGGATCTCAAATTTATGATCTGTGCCTCGAATATAAACGTTTCTTTCCACTCGCATCGCTTTTCACTCACTTATTGCAGACCTCAGACATCTTGATGTCCTAGGCTACAGTACACATGCTTGAGTAGCGGGGTATAATTATTTCCTAATTTGACGGTTGTTTGCTTTAAAAGGCCTTTCTCTATTTTATTGTAACATTCTTTCGATTTTTATTAAGACTAAAAATACAATCCCCGTGTTCAACATTGAACATGTGATTTCAGGCTTCCGCCGCGGTATAAATGAAGTCTCCGCTCTTCTTTGATATTGCGCAGCGTGGTATTTACCGACGTTTCGGGACAGCCTATCATTCCCATCTTCAAGAGCCCTTGAATATGGGACCGATATGCTCTCCCGAAACGTCGGTAACTATGAATTAAGGCTGCGCAATATCACAGAGCCGATCCCAGTGGCCGTGCGATCTAAGGCATGGGTCTGCGGCCGCTCGCTTACTGGGATTGTGGGTTCGAATTCCGTCAGGGGCATGGTTATCTGTCTCTTGTGAGTGTTGTGTGTTGTCAGGTAGAGGTCTCTGCGACGGGCTGGTCACTCGTCCAGAGGAGTCCTACCGAGTGTGTGGTGTGTCTAAAGTGTGGTCGTGAAGCCTGGAACATTGAGGCGGCCTAGGCCCCCTAGGGGCTGTCGAGCCATTGAAAAAAAAAGTCACAGAAGAGCGAAGACAACACTCAGCATGATTCTCAAATTTAGGAATGCACCGAGAACAGTCTTTGGATTAGACCTACTCATTATCTCTTTTTACAAGAATGAAACTTGCAGAACAAGTTGATGTAGAGTAAAGGGTCTACACTTGCATTTGGGAGGCGCCTGGTTCGAGGTTTCAACGGAACACCGACTCTACTGACTGAGGATTTTCGTAGTGTTTCTCAATTCATCCAGACACACATAGGGTTAGTATGGCGGTCC
The DNA here is from genome assembly GCA_021186555.1 of Reticulitermes speratus. NCBI lineage: Eukaryota > Metazoa > Arthropoda > Insecta > Blattodea > Rhinotermitidae > Reticulitermes > Reticulitermes speratus. Next base: position 8,774,076 of record JAJKFL010000330.1, read on the forward strand.
GACCACAAGCGATTCCTTTTTACGCATTTCTAATTAATCATTCATCAGCTGTAATGACGCTGTGTACTCTCCGATATTGACAACGTCGTTAGAAAATAATAAAAAAGAATAGTGAAATTACACAGCAAATCTAGTGTACTGCAGATCATATTATCACTTTTTCATTGCAGCTCTTAGTGTCCTTTCATTTTTCTAGCACAGTACGGGTTATCACAGGATGTGGGGTTTCCTTTGCCACCTTTAACTCCCTCATGTCTGGTGCTGCCTATTCATCTATTAGGTTTATAACCTAATTATGTATGGATTAGTTGACACTGTCTGTAGCTCGGACTATGTAGTGTCGAATGGCAGTGTGATTAGGAGATAAGCTTTGGAAAGGATGTGGAAAGATGCGGTTGTGGCCTAATTTATCTTAGTATCCCAGCAGCCTATCTGTAGGCCTAGAAGCCAGCCCAGGACCTACCGAATAGGTATAAAAACTCAGTCACTCGACTGCAACTTTAGGATATAGTGCGTCTCTAATTGCTTTATTTAAAGACGGTATCTCTGCCGAGATTCACATACTAGAACTAGATACTGAGGATATTAACTGGTTGTGAGGGTGTGAATTTCATAGGACTGGATCCGAATGCTGTCCAGTGTCGGGTTATTTTGAACGGTTCCATGACAAAAGCCCACACGACGAAAGCCCACACGACAATTGCGCACAGATAAAACCCCACTGTCATGAATGCTCACAGGAAAAATACCCACACCGATAAATGCTCACACGGATATATGCTCACACGGATGAATGCTCACACGGATTAATGCTCACAAGGATAATTGCTCACAAGGATAAATGCTCACACGGACAAATGTTCACACGGGCGAATTGTCACACAGGAAAGTAATGGTAGTGTAATGAGGGGGACGAGGTTGAAATATCGCGCTGACTGTAACAGAGACATAGCCTACACGCTAACCTAAGTTTGTGTCCAGTGGCCATTCCCTTCATATACAAAACAGAGACATAGCCTACACGCTAACCTAAGTTTGTGTCCAGTGGCCATTCACTTAATATACAAAACAGAGACATAGCCTGAACGCTAACCTAAGTTTGTGTCAAGTGGCCATTCACTTAATATACAAAACAGAGACATAGCCTGAACGCTAACCTAAGTTTGTGGCAAGTGGCCATTCACTTAATATACAAAACAGAGACATAGCCTACACGCTAACCTAAGATTGTGTCCAGTGGCCATTCCCTTCATATACAGAACAGAGACATAGCCTGAACGCTAACCTAAGTTTGTGTCCAGTGGCCATTCACTTAATATACAAACAGAGACATAGCCTGAACGCTAACCTAAGTTTGTGTCCAGTGGCCATTCACTTAATATACAAAACAGAGACATAGCCTACACGCTAACCTAAGTTTGTGTCCAGTGGCCATTCCCTTCATATACAGAACAGAGACATAGCCTGAACGCTAACCTAACCTAATTCTTGTATGTGCGTACTTTCCTGTGTGACAATTCGCCCGTGTGAGCATTTGTCCGTGTGAGCATTTATCAATGTGAGCATTTAAACTTGTGAGCAATTATCCTTGTGAGCATTCATCCGTGTGAGCATATATCCGTGTGAGCATTTTTCGGTGTGGGTATTTTTCCTGTGAGCATTCATGACTGTGGGGTTTTATCTGTGCGCAATTGTCGTGTGGGCTTTCGTCGTGTGCGCATTTATCCGGTCACCATTTTGAACACGGTGATGAGCCTTCAAGTCTCTTAAAAAGCGGAGAAATCCTTTTTCTTTTTCAGCTGACTGTGTTTTATTCAGCTCCTTACGCTAATATTCGTTTGTCCAGTGGCTACGTAGGCCTTTTTTGATCTCAGCTAAGCATTCATAGACGCGGATTTCCATGTTTCCGACAACGCTTCATTAGGGCCGTCAGTTTGCCTCACAGCCTGTTTCAACTAGAAAGGGGGAACATTTTAGAGAGGGGACGGCCTAGAAGCGAAAGGAAGGAACATACATATAGGATATGGAGGTGATCCCGGCTAATCGCGTTGTAGGAAATTGATATGAAGACCATCAACTACACCATTCTCTCATCCCATTTCTACCGTAGCTTAACGCGTCGTTTATGTACTGACATTTGTTCATCCGAGTAAATTCTGCCAAAGTCTTACTGAGGGAGATACGGAGACAGATAGACCAACTAGATCTTAACATTGCTGGAGTCTGGATACAACGTGGCTAGGGATTTAAAAAAATGCAGTGTTACATTATAGCCATGATAAGTGTGTCCCTGTCACCACGGCATGGCGCGTCCTTTGGTTGTGGCTGGAGGAACGGCCTCTAGATATGGAGGGTAGCTGCGAATACTTTGAATAAGTAGTCGCGGACAGCCGACAAGGGGTGGTCCTCCAGCTTGGTTGGGCGAGGTGCTAACAACTCCTCACCGTAAAAAAGTACCAAGTTACGAATCATTCAACAAAGCCTCGGGCTCTTGTGAATGCGGTAATGAACCTTCGGGTTCCATAAAACGCGGGGAATTTCTTGACTAGCTGACGACCTGCTAGCTTCTCAAGAAGGACTCTGCTCCACGGAGTTAGTTAGTTAGTTACATTATACAGAACTGGAGGCATAGATGGAAGGATAATATTAATTTTGATCACTAGGACATATAGGTGGAAGTTGTGTAGTGCAATGAAGTGGCTCAGGCTAGGGTCCAGAAGCCGCCTCTTTACGCGGAAGTAAAATTTTGTGTTCTGTGAAAGAGAGGCAATTTCTTAACCAGCAGTGGGACTCTCAGCTTCTGACCAATGTTTATATTGCATCGCGTTTGTAAACTATCACAGAAGTGGCGCAAAGGAAAATCTTGGCTACGCAAACGTGAAGGTATGATAGAAATTTGGTCTTTACTTCCTTTTTCTAACGTTGTGAAACAAGTTAAATGTGTGCTGTCATATCTTCATCACTCATGCAAGTTAACGTCTTCATTACTCACACAAACATGGTGATAGGTTGATCTCAACTTCATCCTGTACCTCAGAAAGGTAGATCAATTTTACCTCAACTTTTTCCTGTTCTGTACACTGAAGGAGGTTTCTAGCTTTTAATGGTCTTAAAGAGGAGCTTTCTTTGAAATTGCTGATTAATTAACAGAACTACATTCTTCTGAGCATGTGTACATATCTGTAAATTAATTGAGATGGGATTGGAATTTAAGGGGCAATTATTCTATATTATTATTAAAGAAGAGCAATTAACCCAATAGTAGTGCAAGAGGTAACGGCCAATAGTAATGCCATCTGTCGAGCAACATTTTAACCGCTAGGGGAAGTTTCTCTTTTGCTTTAGATTGTATTGGTCCTTTGAGGGATTTCGTGTCCTCAAACTAAAGTTTCGGTTTCTCAACTCTAATCTGGGATGAGGGTTGAATGAGTTACTGGAACCTCGAAATACCCGACTGTTACACTCAAATACACCGTCATTGTGGTGCACAGAGACCGCAACAGTGTCTCTGGAGGTATATTAATGACGTAACTGAGATGGAACAGAGAACTGAATTCTCGTATTTAGGAGAATATCTAGAGCGTATTCATATAATGTCACAGTAATGTCTTGAGGTAAGGGTCTCAGAATATTTATTCATTACAATTAATTACTGTACCAACAGATGCACATACAATATGTAAAGTATGTTACAAATTATCTTTGCATGTAAGCTCTTATACAGGCTGTACAGGCGCATGTAAGTGCTGTTTCTCTACAGTAGACCTTTTCTTTCGGACATCGCTTCTTTTGTACTCGTCACGTGAATGAAATTTTAAAAATTTATGAGCTCGTTAAAATGTGACGATTTCAAAACTGTTGAGTACCTGCAACACTGTAACCATTTCCACAAGATGAATAAAGTTTATGCCTCTAATGTGGTCAAACTAAGCAAGTTGGTTCAACCGGTAACGCTTCTGACTTGTATTTCTGATTTTCCTGGTTCGAGTCTTGACTGGGACACCAGTCAGCAGGATTAAAGTTTATTGGAGGTTTCCAAAGCCCTCTCAAAGAAATGGAGGCACTGTACCTTAAATTAGACCATGATCGCTTCCTCCTATATCGTTCCGCTTCGTTATTTACTACGACCCAATCACTGGACGATATGCAGTCGGAGGTATAGAGAGTGCTGCTAAGTAAGCATTATATGTAATAGGGCGAAAGTGTAGTAACTACCACAATGGTAATGAAAATATTAAATTACTTTCGTGTATGTAGCCCTTGGCTTTTATATCATAATTGTAATAATACTATTTTTATTGAGTACCTGCTGTGGATTTTAAATTGTAATCTATATTTTACACTGGGCACATTAATGTATTTGTTAGACATATTAATAATAAAACTAGTACATTTAGAGTCAGTAATGTTATTATCAAAGGATAAGACATTCGTATTAATTCGTGCACTGGATACAGCTTTGCAATTGAAGTTTCTTTTGTAAAGTTTTATTTTTTATTAGAAGTTCATTTTGAAATTGGAGTAAAGTGTAAAGTCATCACGGAAGGCACAGGGATATCTGACACAAAATTTATTAAGAATAAACGATACACGCGTTTCCAAGTTAATGTCTGAATATTTTCCTGCCGGCAGAAAAAGGGCAAATAAAAAAAAAAGGTATTTGAATTTCGCGGTTGGCAACACCGCTGTTGGCGAGGGATTGCTGTACTTACTTTTTTCCTTTCGAGCAGCCATTGATTGTGTTCTGCACCTGAGATTATAAAAACTAACGATAGAGTACCAAAGAGTGTGTCAGGCATTTAATCAAGAGTATTATGTTCACATGTCTGCGTGTGTAACCATTCCGTCTCTCTATTGTAAGTTCACATCTCAACGGACCGGTTCTTTTATTGTACAAAACAACACAACGGAGCTCGGGATAAAATAGCTGGTAGCATGCGCTCCCCCCCATCCTGGGGCCCTCTTTACGTATCGTTCCCAGTTGTGTGTTTCCTCCCTTACAAGCCCACACCTCGGTCGCCTTACTCCGTCCGTTTCCTCTGTCCATCGGGACCCATGCTCCATCACCCGCTAAACCCCGGGAGAAATTTCACCTCTCCACAATCCGTTTACAGCGTCACGGCTCTTTTCTAACCTCGTCCAACACTTCTTGTATCTCCTTCTCTCAGACGACGGTGAAGAAGGGAAGAAATCTTGGAGCTAGATTGTGTGGCGGTAAACGTTGTATATAAAGGGCTGTGCTTCCTTTTAGGACGCTGCTCTAGACTCACATTAGACAGGTCAATATATAGACAACCCCCGCTTCGAATGTTGTTCTTGAGTGAGCAGAGTGTGAGGCACTTCCGAGAATTCTTGGAAAAATCTTCTGTCTTGGAAGAGGGAGAGACTTTGATGTTTGGCTCATGAGTTTAAAAATGTCAGAAATTTAATACGAAAGCTTATTCATGGACAGGTGTACGGCTGCCTTATAATACTCATAGATACCAGGGACTCTTTCCCCGGGGAATAGAGAGGACGGGGCGTGAATCTGACCATTCACCTCCATCTGGTTCCGAGGGCAAAATGAGTGGAGGTATACCTCCTTTTCCCCATATGCCTTCATGGCGTGCACAGGGACAACTTTACTTTACTTTAATTTAATTTAATTTAATTTACATGTTACTTTTGAATACTACAAGCAGTGAAAAATGTTGTCTCATATTCCATCTCATATTCGGGAGGTGCCGGGTTCAAATATCGGCCGGCACACCGACCGCCCTGACTGGATTCTTTTTCGTCTTCGCTACAACTTCCAGGCAAATTAGTTCGTGAACAATTACTTCCACATACTTTGCGATTTGTTATTCCCTGTCATTAAACAAGCATAATTTCGACGGTATTTGGTCGAAGTACATCGATGTTAAATGAACTATAAATAAATAAATAAGTAAATAAATAAATAATAAATTCAAAGTGAGTGTTGTGACAGTTCTGTAGAGCCTAGTTCTTCAAACTGTGTTCCGCCGAACGCTGCATATCCGCGGGCGACTTTCTAAGGTTCCGCTAGCTTATTTCTTTTGTAATGAACTTGGTAAATATACAAATCAAAAGTTTAAAAACCAACATATGCACTGTATTCTTACAAGTAAGTCAAATGCATTTGACTTACACTGTATTCTTACAAGTAAGTCAAATGCATTTGACTTACTTGTAAGAATACAGCGCATATGTTGGTTTTTAAACTTTTGATTTGTTGTCATAATGCACGGTGAATATTACGTGAAATTTGGTAAATATACTTTTGATAATTTTTAACTGAATTTTTTAGTTTTTAAATTGTGTGCATAATCGGCGCAGGGTTTATTTTTTACTGTTAATCACCAGTAACAAGATCTTTTTTCATAAATATGTGTAAATACAAATACTTTATTTTTCTGGTTAAAGATTTTGTTTTAAAATTATAAACCAACCGATGCACACTAAAACCACTTTTTAAGTAGCTTTATTATAAAATTGTTAAAATTGTACCCTTACACGTGTTTCGATCCTAGGATCATCGTCAGGGGGGTTTATTGCTAAAAGCTACAGTCACTTCAACACATGATTTAAAATATTCTATCTGCACTTTGAAACATAAGTTAAAATCTTGTAAAAAGATTCTCTAAAAGTTGTAAAATTATAAAAGCACTGTAGATGGTAGATTGTGGAACTGCTGGCGTGTGGTATTAAAAGCATATGAAATGTTTTTGCGTGGAGCGGAGTGTACTACGTGTTGTGCGGTGAGGAGTACTACGGTGGAGTGTTGAAGTGACTGTAGCTTTTAGCAATAAACCCCCCTGACGATGATCCTAGGATCGAAACACGTGTAGGGGTACAATTTTAACAATTTTATAATAAAGCTACTTAAAAAGTGGTTTTAGTGTGCATCGGTTGGTTTATAACTTAATTTAATATGACGAAGATGCACGGTGTCAACAGTGTGAAATTTGTTTTAAAAATTTTCATTTCATTTTTGCACCCAAAAATACTCTTTTCCTATACAGGTGTTCCGCAAGAACTCAGACTAAGTCACAAGGGTTTAACAGATACTGAGATTTTGAACACGACTGCTACAGATAAATGCCCATGCCTGTGTTACGGATACGAATTTTGGACGTTAACACAAGAACAAATGTAAGGAATAAAGGCTGCAGCGATGCATTTTTCTCAGTGCGATTGCAGGATACAGAAAGCAAATCGCGGAGCCACTATATCAGTATAAGCTGAAGCTGTGTGTTGGGTTATAGAAGGTGGTTGCAGGTAAGACTGTGAATTTTTAACTTTATACCCAGAACAGGTCCACGTACATGCGTAGTACGGTCGTGCCATGGCTCAGGCGGTTCGTCGCCGGGCTCTCACCGCGGAGGACCGGGCTCGATGTCCATGTGGGATTTGTGTTGGACAAAGTGGCACTGGGACAGGATTTTCCCGAGTACTTCGGTTTTTCCCTGTCAATTGCATTCCATCGGTGCTCCATTACAGGAAAAACGAAAAAACTAATCATCTTCATCACAGGGGTGCACAATAAGCCTCAAGGCTGAGGTGCGTGCGCCCTTCACACACAAAAACGCGTAGTACTGATGATGACGATAACATAATTTCCTTTATCCAGTTGTTTTGTAGGCGCAGTATCTGCAATGGTGCAGTCGACATGAAGAAAATGTCCTTCGTCATGTGATCGTCTGGAACCCTTTAAAGCCTAAACCCTTTGAAAACTGACGTGTTGTGAGAGATAGAATGGTGTCTGTTGACAGGCGAGGAGGCGAAAGGACATGAGAAGTGTTAGTAGAAGATTAGACAAAACATTGGAGTCATAGAAGTGAGAGATATTTTATTTCCGGTAGAGAGTTTGGGGGGGGGGGGGGAGAAAATCTTCACCTAGCACCGGGGTGGCCAACTTCAACCCACTGGAGGGCCACACAACTCGTAAGGACTCCCCAGATGGCCGCATGTTTGTATTTATAAATCGAAAAGGAGGGGGAGGGGCTGTTTGAATTAACTAGAATGCTGTTATTTACAAACACATTTGTTTTATCGCTATTTATTACAATTGTCTTATTACGTTCTGTAGATCTATTATATTATGTTTGATAAATTGTATTACTGAAACTGTTCAGGTGATTGAGGGCCGCATATTGGCCTGTACTGACTTAGAAGCTTCTTAGGCGTCACATACTTGTTCTTCTGATAGAGTAGTATAAGAACTGAAGGCCGGAGAATGGAAAGAAGTAGTGGCTTCAGACAGGAGCTCCGGAATTTTGATTTTCTAGTGTAATGCATAATCTGGAAGATAATTTTGTGGTCTTGGTAGTAAGGGGTTCAGTTTTAATGAATTCAAATCGGGAGCCTGAAATCCATGTACATAATGTATAAAATCCAGTTCTTGTTACACGGGAAACCCATAGCATAACATTGAAGATATAAATATGTTAATGTTGTTAAGAAAATAAGTTCTGTTTATTGTGAGAATGAGACGGAACGCCTAAGTGTACTGAGTGGGAAAAATTTAGAGAGTTTCGTACACCTGCTGCACACAGTTACTACAGCGCTTTGAAGGTTTAAAATTTTACTTTACGCAGTCTGGGAGCCGAAATATCTCAATTAGTATAGTGACTACACTACGGAATGTACGACTGAGGAATCCGGTCTCGATTCCTGGCAAGGACGGTGAGTTTCCTCCTGCAGAACTTTCGTAAGGACTCCGGGGCCTCTTCTAGCCTCCTGTCCAACCAGAAGCGGAGATTCTATCTCCGGGCTTAAGCGGCTTGGCGTCAAGATTGCCGCTGACTTAAAAGTAGTGCCGAGTTTAATAATGCATACGGCTGCACCTCAACCCCACACGTCCGTATTTAAACATAGGAACAAATTTACCTTTACGAAGTTGACATATCTGACATTATGTCTACAGTTACTTCGTGATGTTAGTCAAGTATCAAGCATTATGTTTCCTGGCCCGATTTGGATCGGCATTCAGCAATGAATTTTAGACGAACGATGACTCCATCCAAAGGCTTTATCCTGCAGTGAATAATATAACTTACCAAAGCGCAGATTATTTGTGCATGTATGTTCATGGCTTGAGTAGAAATGGAAAAATTACTGTGAAGTTTCCATCAGTACAGCGCTTTGTTGTAGAACAAACACATTTTTTATCAGCAAAGGAGGGTTGTGTCGACTGAGTGAAAATCCACGTGACTGGTACTGAAAAACAAAACGGGTAAACACCTACCAAGACTGGAGGGCTTATTTTATTCTTTGTATATTTAAAGCCGATTTTCAGTAGCAGCGTTTATATAACGTTGAATTCTAGGAAAATTAGGTTATATTTTATTGAAAAGGATGTGAAACGAAGCGATCGTGACCTAGATAAATTACTAAGCCGATATTTGCTTGGAGGTACTTACAAAACTCATGAAAATCCTTAGTCGTTTTAGCGTTCTCTTGGGCCGTGATTTGAAAGTTTGGTTTCCCTAATAAGCAACAGTCTACTACCACGTTGCGTGACTCTGTTTGAATTCATATTTTGTTGGTAGCATGGATGTTAATGGAGATTTATAATAGGCTAGTAATTTTAATAGGTAAATAAAGGCTTTTCAGTTTTATTCTATTAATTTGACCTTAACATTACATTTTATGCCATTAGCAGCAGGTTGTTTTTGTCGAAATAATTATCTAAGCTATAAGATGACTCAGTGGGCCGCGATAGCTCAGTCGGTATAGCGACTCGCAACGGGCTGGACGGTTCGGGGATCGAATTCCTGTGGGGGCAAGGTTTTCCGCACTCGTCCAGACCGGCCCTGGGGCCCATCCAGCCTCCTATACAGTGGATACCAGAACTTTCCCGGGGGCTAAGCGGCCGGGGCGTGGCTTTGACCACCCACCTCATCAAGGGCCGAGGTCAAAGAAGGAATACAGCTTTACTTCTTACTCTCCCTCTGTGCCTTCATGGCCTGTTCTACGGTGAACTTTTCCTTTTACCTTTTTGTAAGATGACTCAAGTCTTCTGGCATGTTGCGACGCTCTCTGCACTTGGTTATGCGCCATAGAATTTACCGTTATGTTTTATATATTGTGCCTTGAAACTGATGGCCAAGAGCCTAAGCTACCTTAATCAATTTTTGGATACAGTGCGCCATTTTCTTGTTGTGAAGTGCCCCGCAGCAGATGCTACGGACACAACGCAGCCTTGAGGCTTATTGTGCAACCCTGTGATTAAGATGATTAGTTTTTTTTCGTTTTTCCGTATGATTGAGCACCGGTGGAATGAAACTGAGAGGAGAAAACCGAAGTACCCGGGGAAAAACCTGTTCCAGTGCCACTTTGTCCATAACAAATCCCACATGCACTGACCCTGGATCGAACCCGGGCCTCCACGGTGAGAGGTCGGCGACTAACCGCCTGAGCCATGGCACGGCCTTACAGCGCGTCATACTCTGTGATACAATTATTTTAACGCTTTGTGCATCGTTCTATTTGAGAAGCTGACAGTGCTTCAGCTGGTAATGAAATATACAGCCTTCTGTAGAATACGATGGTTGATTATCATGTTCACAAAATTTCTCCACTATCCCCTGCCTAAACCAATTGAATTCAGTTCTTATCCTATGCTTTATTTATTTCGAGATCCACTTTAATATTATCCCTTACTGTGTGTTTCGAACCGCAGCGTCAGTTGGCACTGCGTAGTGTCAATGGAATTAAATTAAGGAGTGCATTCATAATATACGTAAGGCTATTATAAGCCATGTGTACCGTCTTCTTAAAACACTTTAAGAAAATTGGGAGACCAGGCAAACGGAAACGTGATGTGACGTAGACTGCGGGTGATGTCAGGTTACTACGTGCGTGGCAAGCAGAGCGGTACACAGGCAGATCTATAGCTTGAGCCGCACAAATCTGCCGCTGCGCAGAGACGACAATCGGACAGTCCCCACTGCTCGGTCTCTGTCACTCTTCCATCACCATAGTTGCCACGTCAGTCACGTTGCTTCTAGCCACGATACTGTCACCGTTTTTAGTAGTGCTAATACCATTTTACTCCACGTCATGCCAACGTGGCAGCATAGTGTTGAGCGCGGGTCTGCGCTTGGCTCGGCTTTGTAGCTGTTGTCAACTCGAAATAAAGTCCGAGAAAACTGCGTTCTGAATATTATATGTTTAAATTATGTTTCCGGTATGCAACTTGCAACAGAATGACCATGTGGAAATATGATGCCTGACTCCATCTCCTTTACAATCAGCTAAGCCCCTTGTCGTACATAAACGTTTCTATAATCTTTGTGATCCTAGCTTTCTGTCACTTCCATTTGTACTATTGACGAGTTTTTACGATCGCTTGTAGCGTCGTCGCTATCGCACCCCCTGCCGGTCTCATACAATTCTTTCGTCATACCGCGGCAGACATACAGAGACCTCTATGACTATATACAGCAGGGACTTTCTTCAAAAACAAATTGTCGCTCATCTTATCAAACAATTATCTGCCCTTTATGGAAAGCGATTCTTCATGATCCTGTACAGAACTTCCCACCACTGGACCCTGTCGCGACCCACATGCTCACGTCCAGTCTACATACTCTCAGCCTTATTTATTTTAGTCTCCTTTTGATAATATTTTCCCATCCACTTCACAGTTTCGTAACCGATTTGCTTTCTTCAGGTTTGAGACTGAATATATATTTCGTACACAGTTACGTACTCCGTCATTTCCCATCTTCCTTTATTGCCTACCCAAATAATATCGTAAGAAGAGTACATATTGTGAAACTCTTTGTGATGAAGTTATGTCCCGCCTCCAGTTACTTCCTTTATCTTATTGTACATATTCACACCGACACGCTTTTCTGAAACTGCGTCTGTCTAGAATGACGGGCCAAATATTACACCAGCGAAATTACAGCATTTTGAAACGCTCTAAGGTGCAGAAACTAACAGAGTTCGCTATATAATCTCCATACATGTCATTCTTTAACATACCCAGTATAAATAAAGTGATTTATTTTCTGTGACATTAGCTTATCATTATGCTGCTTTGTTAAAACGTATCAAAAACCGCTGAAATTAAATCTGTAAAAGTACAGTGACAAGTGAAGTAACATTTTAGAGGGATTCTTTTGATTATGTTAATCCCGCTTGTGGTTACTGGGCCCCATGCTGAAGTGGGATGTGTTGCTGAGGAACGTGCTGCTTAAGTCTTGGGAGCCGAAGTGGGTACTGTTGATAAGTGTTCGGTTTCTATATGCAGACGGTTACTTAGATCCATGAAGGGGGATCGGAGAGGGCCCGTTAAGGGCCTGAGGTGGAGGCAGCACTTTTCTCCGAAAGATCTGTAACACAGCTCACTATCATATTGTGCCAGCACCCAAGACCTACGTAAAAATGAATCACCATGAGAAATTAGAATCAGTACTGGTCTGATCGTTCTGTTGGTTTGTCATTACTTACACAAAAACGCTTTAGACGTTTAGGTTTCATGATGTGCTATGCTACGTTGTTTCCTATTAAGAATGGTGTGAAACAAAGAGATCTTTTACCGCCATTGATTTTCAACTTTGATTTGGAATATGCCATTAGGAGGGTTCAGGCAAACCAGGAGGGCTTAAAATTAAATGGTACACATCAGCTTCTAGTTTATGCTGATGATGTTAATATATTGGGCGGAAGCGTACATGCTATAAAGAAAAACACAGAAGCTTTAGTAGTCGCTAGTAAGGAGATTGGTCTAGAAGTAAATGCTGAGAAATGTAAGTATATTCTCATGCCTCGAGACCGGCATGCAGGACAAAATCGCAGTATAAAGATAGATAATAAATCCTTTGAAAGGGTGGAACAATTCAAATATTTGGGAACAACCCTAACAAATCAAAATTCCATTCACGAAGAAATTAAGAGCAGATTGAAGTCAGGGAATATTTGCTATCATTCAGTGCAGAATCTTTTGTCTTCCAGTTTGTTATCCAAAAATATAAAGATTATAATGTACAAAACTATATTTTGCCTGTTGTTTTGTATGGGTGTGAGACTTGGTCTCTCACACTGAGGGAGGAACATAGGCTGAGGGTGTTCGAGAATAGGGTGCTGAGGAGGATATTTGGGCCTAATAGGGACGAGGTAACGAGGGAATAGAGAAGACTACATAACGAGGACCTTTATGATCTGTACACATCAAAAATATTATGCGGGTGATAAAATCGGAAGAATGAGATGGGCGGGGCATATAGCACGTATGGGGAAGAGGAGAGGTTTATACAGGATTCTGGTGGGGAGACTTGAGGGAAAGAGACCAATTGTAAGACCTATGCGTAAATTGGAGGATAATATTAAAATTGATTTTCAAGAATTTGGATTGGGGGGGGGGGGGCATGGACTGGAGTGATCTGGCTCAGGATAGGGACAAATAGCCAGCGCTTGTGAATGCGGTAATGAACATTCAGGTTCCATAAAATGCGGGGAATTTCTTTACTACCTGAGAACCTATTAACGTCTCAAGAATGACTCTGCTCTATGGAGTTAGATGTGCCGGATGGCAAACAGTTTCAAAGGAGGAGGAGAGACATTTCAGAAGAGTAGACAACTGACTTTGCATCACGTTGGTGCCGTTACATGTCTTTGTTTTTAGTATTTACTATAGAAGAGCTAATATCGCAGAATTGTTTGTTGAATTTGTATGAGGTGGCGGGGAGTGAGGCTGGTGTCACTTCATTGTATGCACCCTGTGCTCTTTCGATCTCCTTTAAAAGTGGAGAGGCATGAGTACAAACGTCAAAAGCAAAGGGAAAACAAACGAGGTGGAGTTTTATGTTTTTCTCTTCTAGATGTAACTTTACAAAAGCTTTTGAAGAAACAAAGATTGCTACTGAACACAGAGCGATTTATCAATAGCTGCAAGGGATCAACAGAAGAGAAATAGCAGTCAACTTCCACCTCGCTGTTATCTTTTGTACAGGCCGAGAGAGTAATGACTTCCGACAGAACTTCATGACGCAGTCTGCAGTCTGGTTCTGTGTTCCAGTTGTAATTATGTTAATGTACACGTATTTTTCCACATTAACTTGTTACTTCAACACTTTATATACATTACATTATTTGAGAACGTTAATATGTAAACGGCCCATTTGTAAACGTCATTAAGTGTTTACGATATTTTGTATGTAGTTACTACGTGATTTCTTTTGATATTTCGTAGGATCGTGGAGACGAGGAATTATTACAGTTTCTCTCTCTCTATGGCTCGACAGCCCTATATGGGCCTGGGCCTCCTCGTTTCGTCGAGGTTTCATGATCACACACATTTTGAGACACACCACAGTCGGTAGGACTCCTCTGGACGAGGGACCAGCTCGTCGCAGAGACTTCTACCTGACAACACACAACACTCACAAGAGACAGACATCCATGCCTCCGGTGGGATTCGAACCCACGATCCTAGTAAGCGAGCGGCCGAAGACCCACGCCTTGGATCGCACTGCCACTGGGATCGGCTTATTACAGAATGACGGTCGCTAAATCAGTTTAAACAAGACAGTCAATGTACGTATGACGTAATATTGAGGCGCGTTCGTGTAACCATTGTTGCCGTGGAAAAGCAATAAGTATATTCTAAGTGCGTGTCTGTAGCCTTAGTTATACAGCCTGCAATGCACGTGCGCCATATTGTCATTTCTGGCCTGTCCGGCTCTACAATAATTTTCCACATTATCTCATAAACGGCACGATTTTCGAAAAAAAAATATTATTGAACACAATATGTGTGATTTGGTCATAAATGTATATTGGCTTTCATGTAGAGTACCCGTTATTCGTGTCAGATTTTAATTAAAGTTTAATTTTCTCGACAGTTTTTTGAAAAATATTCAAATATCAAATTTCATGAAAATCCGTGAAGTGGAAGCCGAGTTGTTCCATGCGGACGGATGGAAATTTTGGGACCAAGCCTAAACACGATCACTAGGAAGACGGTGGAGCTAGGAGTATAATATTAAAATGGGGTTTAGGGAAATAAGTTGTGAGAATGGAAAGGGAGTGGAAGTGGCTGAGGATTGTATATTTGGGACAGAGGTCCATATATATATATATATATATACCCACACATCTGTGCCATTGAGTCTGCGAATGAGTTATTATGGCGTTAGATACGAGTGTCCCTGGACGGCTGACTGTCGTTTCTCGTGACGATGTGGTCATTGTATCTGCAGCTAATGAGAAGCTGTGGGAACCAGATTAGCCCTAAGATCCTACAGTCATCATGTTTGGGCACGATAGTTCTCTCTCTCAAGCAGCCAGTGCATCCGTTTAGTAGACAGACTTAATGCGGTTAGTTCTGTCGAGAGTAGAGCTTAACTGAGAGGCTGATGAAGTATCCGCAAGCCGGCAGCCACTTCAGGTCCCACTGAGTCCGAAGCTTGAGGATTTCTTTTAATTGCGGATTAGGGCAGTGCAGAAAACTGACGTAAAGGATACTTTGGTGGCGAGTCGGGCTTTTGGGTTTGTCTAGCTGTGGGAAACAAACGAGAAGGATGAAAACTTTGTAAATCCACCCACACATTCAGACTTTGTACACGTAGTTAGTTTCTGTCTATAAAAGCCTCTAAGCAAGAGTGGGGGCCCTTAAATTCTAGGAGCAGAGGACGTGGTTAGCTTAGCTAGTCGCATGTACGTGCATAGACTTTTGTGTTAAAGTCAAATTGTTTACAGACACTGTTATCAGTGACCACCGTCATACTTTAACTTCCATTATAATTAAACAGGAGAGAGTGACAAGTTAAGAAGCAGTTTACAGTGATTCTGTTGGTAATATGATCCTGCTTATGACTACTGGACACTACGTTGAGATGGGGTATGTTGCTGACGTTTAGTAGGAATATGCTGCTTCCATTTTCATGGTGAAAGTGTGCAGTGAAGAACTGTTCAGTTTATATACGCAAGCGGTTCCAGGGATCCAGGCAAGGGGACAGGAGAGGAGCAAGTTAGGAGCCTGAAGGTGGATGCAACATTAATTTTTTATCAAAGTTGAACTCTTTACAGACACTGTTAGTAATGACAAATGCGATACTCTGACTTCAATTATATTTAAATAGGATGTGCAGATCTTTAAACTCATACACAATATTCCCAATGTAGCTGTATTAAGTCTCTCAGAACTACGACATTCATGTTGTCTCAAAGAGTAATACAAGGACTGAATGGAGCATAATTGGGGTTTTACAGAATAGTGTGTTAGTGAACCGCAACAGGTTATTTTGCGGGCGCGAACTTAAACTAACAAATCGGGCACACGTTACATCGTGGGGTAATGCGTAAGTTCCCTCACGGCTGTGCTGTCTAGAGGACTCATTATATAAAATATACGACAGTGGTTTTAGATCTGGACTATAACTAACTTACACCAGTGTATATAACCACAATTTTTTTAAGTATTTGGAAGGAATTTGTTATTTATCTACTTTAGAGTGCAGGGTCTTTCTTGCATTGTACTGTGGATAGGTTAATGTAATGATGTGTAACGAAGCGTGTTTAGCCTATCACAAGGAACTGTACAAAACTTCTTCTGGAAGGACTGACGAAGACCGCGAAAGCCTGTGGGTCGAGTATACAACTCGTAAACATCAGAATACAAAGCAATACTGCAAATTACCGAACCCAGATATTCGGCCTTGCAGTTAGGCAAACCGGAAAGTTAAACACTGGCTTTAAACCCGCAGAAAATAATTATTTGTTGTGGCTTTACAATTAGCTTACTGGTTAGTTTTCACACTATTTGGAAGGTCTTGTTAAATGAAAGGCGACAGTGTTGGTGTTGGTGAATTCTGGCAGATTTACGCCGATAACACGCGTTCAGTGGAGCATGATCAGTTTAAAGTGATTAGAGATTAATTTATACGTGGGATAATTGTTCTGCATATAAATTACGTAACTTTAAGTTTTTTTATATTGCGGCCAATTTACCTACTCATTAAGGGTGTAGAGGGTTATTGTTGCACTTGATCACACTCAGTGACACACACGCACTCGGTAGGACTCCTCTGAACGGGGGATCGGAACGTTCCAGAGACCTCTACGTGACAACACACAACATGCACAAGAGACAGTCATCTATCCCTCCGGCGAGATTCGAACCCGCAACTCCAGCAAGTGAGCGGCGTCAAGCCTACGCCTTAGACTGCGTTACCACCTGGATCGTCCGTTACTTTAAGTAATAATCGTAATAAATGTTTCAAAGTTACTTTTATCCAGCGACATAATTTTTGGTCGTTGTTACTCGTATCAAATGAAATTTCTTTCTTTACACTAACTCAAGCATTATTTTGACAGATGTGTGATTGTGTAGCTTTATACATGGCTATCGACATGTTGACGCAGAGGTTATTGTCATTTGTGTCAGTTATTAAGTGAGACCGAGTCTTCATGCACGTATGGCGGTGATAAAAAAATCAGACAATATTTTGTGAAGAAACCTCAAGAGAAGAAACCACGTTAGGGTATTCAAAAAGTACGGTTTGAGAGTGTTGACTCTATTTATCGGGCTTGGGATTCGGACCAATTCTGGGCTCTTGAGAATGTTAATGAGGCATTAAGTTCCACAAAATATGGGAAATTTCTTGGTCGTTCTTTTCCAAGGATTGCTATAAAAACTTGCATTCCTTCTTTTCTTGTTTTCGAACAGTTCACCCTATGTTGTTGAAATGTCCGAAATCAAGCAAGCGAAAAATTCAGTTTTTGTGTAAAAATGGTGGGCTATGAATAAGGAATTGGCAGGCAGGAAGACATTGAATTCCACAAATAAGGCACGAGTTAGAAATCTAAAAACAATTTGGACACAGTAAGGTGTAAGTTGCAAGATTAACTAAAAGAAATTATGTAGTGTAAGTGTATAATGTGGAGGAGACTACCTGCTATTAATCGATAAGCAGCTTCACAGATGGTGTACAAGAACTGGACTGAACGCAATGTTATTATTCCCTGATAGCTAAGCGACTGTGTGAATCTGAATGAATACTCTACACAAATGGAGTTAGTAAGCTACTTTAAGTGGACCTCAGATGAAGAATGTTTTGAGATAGCATCACTGTGCTCCATTGCAGCCAATTGGAAAAAGTCTTCCATTTTGAACTTTTGAACTAGACCGATTTTTACGAAATTTGGTACGAACCGGAATCCCGTACTTCTTAATTTCCTGCAGTCAGTAATATCAACATGGCAGATAATGCACGTGCTTTCGAAGGGGGACTAAACACTGGTGCCATTTACTATTGACGCCACTTAATGAAATTGTGCGTTGACGTATCAGATGACAATCTTTTGGGTTTTGACATCATGCAGGGTTTTGGACTGACGCACACATTTCAGAGAAAAGTGCTGTTACCATGCTCTTGGTCCGCACAAATATCGATCCCCTGTCCCCTTCATGTGGTTGTAATTGGCTGTACTCTTTGCAGCCTACCTACATTAACGACACATTCTTTCTCTGAATCAATTTAACGCATACGTGGATGTAATTCCGTTGTTCCAAAACTTTGGTGTCAAGACTACACCTTGTCAATCCACAATACTGCACGGTTTCAATCCGCAAATCCTGCACGGTGTCAGTCCACAGTTCTACACGGTGTTAATCCACAAGCCTACATGGTGTCAATCCACAATCCTGCACTGTGTCAATCTGCAATCTTACACGGCGTCAGTCTACAGTTCTACACGGTGTCAATCCACAATACTACACGGTCTGAATCCACAGTCCTACACGGTGTCAGTCCACAATCCTGCACTGTGTCAATCTGCAATCTTACACGGTGTCAGTCTACAGTTCTACACGGTGTCAATCCACAATACTACACGGTCTGAATCCACAGTCCTACACGGTGTCAGTCCACAATCCTGCACGGTGTCAAGGAACGTAAGACGTAGTGTGATCAATACCCCAATTAAAGTATCAAAACTATGGTAACAGATCCCCTAAAATGTTCTAATTATTTTTAAATTTATCTAATTTTATGGCGGAATGTATCCTGATATACGAAATGTGCGTGAGCCAATGTTTACCTCTCCGTTTGATGACGAGAAATAATGAACCGTTTGAGACATGTAAATAAAACTGTGTACAGAAGTGCATAGGAACCACACCGTGCTCACAGATTCGGTGTGACGTAGCCTACTGTTAATATGTCAACATTTACAAACATGTAGGCTCTACGTAATGTTAAGATTGTATCCGACATTTTGACCTACGCTCTGTATTTAAGTAGTGATTTCTTGAAAATACTACTGACACTAGTACAGATACTTTACTACCACTACTAAGACACCAATATTAGTAATCATCTTCACCATATTCATCATCACATAGTCGGTCCATATCCTCTTCCAAAGAAACTTCTTCAGAGAGTGCGATCTGCCGCTTCCTCTTTCAATTTACGTCTTCTTCCTCGTCTTCCCTTCCCCTCATATCTTTCCTTCAGTAACGTGTTTTCGAATGTACTTCCTACGCAAGATGTGACCAATTCAGTTAGCCTTCCTTCATTTTATTATATGTAGGATAATATTCATAATAAAGAAAATAAGAATATCCTGTAACACATTTACAGTGCTAAGCATTATGAGATAAATTTAATGTTATAGCTTGGGATATAAATTTTCGTTACATAAGTATGGCAAAAACAGCACAATATATGTAGATTTCTGAGTCTGTTCTTTGGGAAGGTAGCCTTCTGGATTATTTCTCCATTTTCTTCCTTCCTTCCTTCCTTTCAGTATATCATTCCTCTCTTCGCCTAATGTTGTTCGATTTTCTCTCATAATCAGTGCAGTATTCTATTCTACACGGTGTTAGTTCTTCTTTGTTTCCGTAAAGATACACGGTGTGTGTTACTGGGGAGTGGCTCAGATACTTGTGTAAATCGTATAAGTTGAAAAGTGTTTAGAAGCGACCAGCGAAAAAGAGAAGGAACGTGTTTAACTACAGGTGAATTAAAGGCCACAAGCAAGGTGTTAAGTTGCATTGTGACTGAAAGTTCTTATTGTAGGCATTTCGCGAATTTCGGTTTGTATGGAATAAATACATACATTTTAAATTGCAGACGTAAGTGAGCAGGCGAACCGCCTTAGCTTTGAAGTGCTACAACAGGGTGCTGTACAGCGCTGCCTGTGGGTTGTTTATCCATAGCAACTGCGCAGTTCAGCGCCATGTCTCGTGTCCCGCCGAACTGCCTACGGGAATTCTATTTATTTCGATTAGGAGGAAAATCCGAAGGTACAAATCTTCAGCAAGACTTGGATTATCATAATCACCGTTGTGAGAACCTGGAATCGTGAAGAGCTATATTGACGATAACGTTAGAGACATCTATACGTGATACCGATTGCACGCATATTATTATTATTTATTAGAATAATCATGTACAGTATTTCCCATTTTAAATCTTACTTGTTAGTGAACTGAATTGTAATGAATCTTTTGTCATGTTTCATTTTCCTTATTTTCTTTGTTTATTTGTATGTATGTATGTATGTATATATACATATATGTACGTATGTATATATATATATGTAGGTGTGTATGTATGTATGTGTGTATGTATGATGCATTCATGTTTGTATGCAGTGCAGTAAAGACATTGGGCTCGGGCGATTTCCATCTGACGCCACCGTGAAAGCCGAAGTCCAGAAGTGTTATGTATACAGTAGAACCCCGTTATAACGACATCGGTTAATACGACACCTCGTACATAGCGTCAGATATTCTCTGCTACCAATTAATTCTTCACTGTTAACCATAACGTTATACTCCTCGGTTATAACAACACTCGTTTATAACGACACAAAATATTTAGTCCCTTTCATTACATTATAACCGAGTTCGACTGTATTTAATACCAACTAATTGCACATGTAAACATTACAGTGACATTACATTTAACTCGCTGCTTAATCTGCTACATTTTTCGGCTGTTAACAGCCATCCTCAGGGAGAACAATAATCACAAAAGGAATTATGTTAATGTAGGTACATTTCATCGTCAAAATTCCGCCCCACTGAATTGGTATTTAAATAAGGGATTAGTATATCAATAAATTTCATTAAATTATTATGAGGTTACACATAGAGTAGTTAAAATAAGATTTACAATTATAGATATATACACGTGACACTGCATTGATATTGTGCTAGTGCTTATACCCACGTCGTCATCTTCGATCCAACAGGATCTTAATCCTGTAAAAATTAGAATAAAACTGATGTAAAGTTTACTCTCGTAATCAAATGGAAATGGAATTAAGTTTTTGAAAAATTGGATGAGTTGGTATTACAGGTACGTAACGTAGTTTACACACACAAACACACACAAACACACACACACACACACACACACATATATATATATATATATATATATATATATACCATGTATTTCAGAAGAGGCGTGTACTGTGTGATAGAATACTCTGTATTGTATCTGGTACGTAAAGAAAAATAGATGGCGTGCTGATATTAGAGTTACACGCATGCGTGATGTAACTTCATGTCGTATATCTTCGAGCACAGGACGTCTCCTTCTTCCGCCAGGGCACAGAAAACCTTATGAGCTGTGAAAAGTGCCTGAAAAATTGGGTGACCATACGGAAAAATAAAGGACTGGTGTCCAAACATAACCGTGCGCTTTAATTCTCTCCACTTGTTTCCATTCATCTTGCATTCTGCTTGGATATTGGACCCTTCAAAATGGGACCACTACCTTGTCTTGCAATATTGGTGACTAAATACCCAGTGACACAGCCTCACCTCCCAGAAGAAAGGATACTTCAGAAAGAGGGTAACTTAATTTCTGATTTTGCCTCACATGCATGTGTTTGAAGTAATATTAGTGCTGATTTTTAAGTGGCCGTTTATGTTGTTGAATCAACAAGTAAACGAAAAAGGAGATTGGATTGAATTATTTCTGTTACTTTACCAATGTCAATACAATTGGCGTCTTACATAGCTACTGTTCTGTCTGATACTTCGTGGGGGCACATCAATGTTGTGATGTTTCGTAATCTTTATTTACGCTATGCGTGTCGTGTTTAGACTGTTTGCAGCACACTCTCGTCAGAGAAGTTGCCTATATCACACAGTGTCTCATTCTCGTCGTTTCCTTGCTTCATGCTTATTGCTCTTTGCTGTTCTACTCGC
The DNA here is from genome assembly GCA_021186555.1 of Reticulitermes speratus. Lineage (NCBI taxonomy): Eukaryota > Metazoa > Arthropoda > Insecta > Blattodea > Rhinotermitidae > Reticulitermes > Reticulitermes speratus. The sequence goes on from JAJKFL010000330.1 coordinate 8,796,256, forward strand.
AACAAAGGTTAAAGTTCAGGAAGTTTTGATACAATTTCTCCAAGTGTTTTCAGCCTATATATGTCACGCTTAAGTAACTGAAGGAGGTAAACCGAAAATAGCTTGTTGGATGTTTGGACCGCGTAAGACACGTCATCCTGTCTCAAGTGTTCAGTCTTGTGTAGACACATTTCGTCATTGTCTCTAACGTCTGTTTCTCGTCGTAAGGGAATGTTTTGTTGCTTCATGGAAGCTAGAAAGAGACGACTGTCTTCTTCATTGCCTTCGTCACGATATTACGCACCTCTCTCGCCCTTCATTCTGTCCTGAAAACAAATTTTCCTGACGTTTTTCCCCTAAGACATACGATTCTGAAAGCAGCTGCAGTATCTTCGCTTCATAACAAACATACTTTTAATGGAACCAATATAATTACTATGGATATAACGGAAACAAAAGATTGGAAAGACGTGGCGAGGGAAGAATCTATTCTTAACGACAAGAGTGGGGTGGAAAAGTAGGGAACAAAACAAGCCGACGAGATTGATGAAGAAATTCAACCCTCCCTCCAGCCCTTTCAGGATGCTGTAGCATGAGGACCCTGCCCCTTTTGAATGATTATTTGTATCCTTATATACATTACATGTGTTCATGTACCATCATCATATTTAGTAACCAACTGATGTGATTGTGTTTCTACCTGGTTTCTGGAAGGAATAAGTTTGTTTCTCAGAAATATTTGTACCAATGAAATTACATTAAAGAAACTGAGCTTGAAGAGTAGACGATTCCTCTATACTTAAAACATTCAATGTGAGAATATTATATTCAAAACAATTATTTTGACACTTATTTTGTGAGGTTAAGTCTCTTGTTTTGAAGAAATGACACATGTTACATGAGACTGAATATAAATTGCTGATGAAGTATTTGGAGTTGAAATGGTGACGAACATGGAATTTTATGGTACTACGTAACCAGAAACCCTGTGGTAAATACAGGCCAAATAGTACCTGCAACTGAAGTAATAATTGTAGTACTAGTTCTTACGGTCTGTTGGAGAAGTCACCGTTACGTCTGACTTATTTGTCTATTTCATTACATCTGCATTTGATGACTTGAATGACTCCACTTGACTTGGCGGCTATGAGTGACAATGCACGTGTGACAAAACCGCTCCGCGCCCACACCCAAATTCCCATTTTTTTGATTGTTAGTCGTGTGATGTGCGATGCTGAACATGGCAGACACGAGCAATTATTCCATTTGGGAGCGTCTGCTAGCGAGTGTTTGGGTGCGTGAAAGACAGGACACAGGTAAGACGATGAATCAAGTGGTGACGGCGTTCAGGCAGCGATTTGGGAAGCCATCTACGCGCAGGGCGGCTATGTTCTTATTGGAGAAACTTGCCTTTTCCATACGGAAGTGTGAAAGATTCTCCTCAGAGCGGTCGACCAACATCGCGAATGGTGACGGGTGCTGCTGTTGCCGCTTCCAGTGAACAATCACCGCGCAAGTCAGTACGGAAACGACCAGCGGAACTTAAGACTACCGCGTTAGATCATGTTTGACAATATGAAGAATGATCTGGCTATGAAATCATCTCGGCCAGTGTTTGTAAACGAACTCTGCAAATGCTGATATAAGGCGACGTCCCGAAGCATGTGCTTTGCTGTTGGAATGATTTCCGACAGCATTGTTATTTTCTGGACTGGACAGGATCCTCATTAGACGGCTGAGATGGAAGACCACCAATCACACTTGAGGATACGGAGAAATGTGACTGCCAGTCATGTCATTGGCCGATATTTCCTTGACGGAACTGTCAACGGTGTTTCATATCATGAAATGTTGAGGAATTGTGTTATACCAGAGCTGACCAACAGAGGGATCATGGAAGAGGTGTGGTTTCAACAAGATGCTGCTCCAGCTCGTTTAACCCTGGCTGTGTATGAATTCCTCAATGAAGCAGTCCCAGGGCGGTGGATTGGTCGTGGTACTGCAGCATCCCCTTCGCAAATGCCATGTCCTCCACGCAGTTCTGACTTGGCCACACCTGATAATATGCTGTGGGAAGTAATAAACGATAAAGCCGCAGTGTGTCGTTATAACACCAACGCTGAATTACGAGCCGCCATTACTAATACCTTCTCCTCTTTAATACCACAAATGTTACGAAAAATATCACAAAGGACGAGACGACGCATCAAGCTCTGTGCCGACCATGGCGGGGCCCATGCAGATTCGCAGGATCAATAAAAAGCAGATGTGATGAAATAAATAAATAAATAAATTAATTAATTAAAAAGTCAGGTGTACGGTGAATTGTCGGACAGTCTGTGGATTCCTGCGCAGCACATAAAAAACGTATGGGTTTGAAGTGAGTCGCAGCTGTAGCTCATCTTACGTATCGTATTTAGTAAGAAATGAATCCCGTGTGGTTTTATAATTTCTATGTTTGTTTCGTGTGTTCCTATCAACATACCCTGGCTTGCTTATTTCCTCTGTGATATTGCTTGTACCAATGTAACGATTTGCATTAAATTTAACGTGGTGAGGTATGAGATTCTCACGACAGTAACTATGAAGATTACTGTATTCTGGTTTGTAATAATTGTGCCGCGATTTGGCAAAATATCTCGTCCTGTTAAGGAACTGATATCATCGTACTGGTTTTCCGCAGTGCCAGTCACCTTACCCCCTCTCGTTTCCAACTCCTTCCTTCCGACCTCCTGTCATTATGAACGTAAGCCTGAAACGGTATTCTGGTGTGTGCTTCCAGCGGGGAGACATCGTCTAAATTTTGTCTTGGTCTGTTGTTCTAAATTTGGTTTTGGCCCCCCAGTGGGAGACATATCAGGACCCCTATGTCGACGCCATGTGTTCGGTTGAGTTCTTTTGCCTGTGTTATAATGTGTGTTATTTAATTTTTTTAATATGACGTCGGCCAGGTTTGTGTTTGTGTTGTGAGTCACGTTACCAGAGGGTAAGAGCTGGTTAAACAGGCCGTGTTATATTTGCGTTTTTGTATTTTCATATTTGGATGTTTATTCATTTATGTTCTTCATTAAACACTATTATTATAATATTTAAACTCTCGCGATGATTTGATCACTTGCACTATCCCGAGCGCTTCCATCCCATTGGGCAGGATCAGAAGGAGGGTGGTTTATAATAGTAGTAATAATAATAATAATAATAATAATAATAATAATACTTACACACGCATACTGCGGAAAATACTAATGTAAAAGTGCAAAATATTCAACATGGGAAGTAACATTACATGTACCAAAAACTGTAACTGCACAATGGCTGCAACAGTAATACATATACCCGAGCAATATGCTTTGTTTCAGATATATAATCGTAAATACCCTGCATAACATTGATACATATTATTATTATTATTATTATTATTATTATTACAGTTTCAAGAACATGTTTCCAAGGTCTGTGATTGATAATATCAGTTTTCTTCAGTACACATTCCTTGCAATATTCCTTATGATCTGATACTGCCTGATTGTAGAAAAAGGCAGTTCCTCTAAAACTTCGGTACACTTCTACCAGACTGCATGCTGTCACATCCCATACAACAATCTCCAAACTTAAACTTGCCATATCGACAGATGCTTTTTATATCCTGAGCTCTAAATTCCGTGCCATCGGTAATACAAACATTAATGTCGTGCTGTAGGAATGACACTATTGTTCTCTGAAATTTTTGACTCATGATAGGTATTTCGAAACATAACTGGAGTGTTGTGATGTAATTTTAGGGCTAACTGCGTGATATTTTATATATTTCTTCTTCAGAGCAATAACTGTTAGAACATTTTCCTTAAACGTGTGAAATTTATGTGACCTAACTGACACATAACATCCAAGATTTTATCATCTTTTAGTACTTTAAAAATTGCAAGCATGTCGATTTTTCTCAACAGTGAATTTCAGTAATGTAAATCTGTGATAATGGAGTTTCTGGAACTATTCATCTGATGTAATAATGCTTGTAAATTCTGAATTTTACGCTAATTAAACTCGACTTCGAACAGATTATGACTATGAAGCAGAGTTCAGGTGTAGTTGTATACAGTGATATAACTTTGGTAATTTTCGGTATCGTGATATTCAGCGCTTCAATATCCACAGTAATAAAACCAATATAGTTTGTGTTACATTATTATGCAAAGTGGGTGTCTTAGATGGCAGAACGCTATCAGAAACGCAATCTGCGCCGCGGTGGGGGCGACGCAACAGACTTGAATACGTAAGACCTCAGACTCACCGCTAGGTAACCTTTTAATGCGTAAAGTGATAAACCTGCGGCACCAGGCGGCAAAGAAAAGAACAGTGGTCGACTGGCATGTACAGGACCATCGAGAAAGAACTGTCTCGTTTAGTTTGATGTGTTTAATTGTGAAGTTTGGTGTGAAATGTTTGGTAACTTATAACGTTTTCTGCCGTTGCCTGCTCACGTGTGCACATGAATGACACTTGAGTGTCTCAGTGTTTGTAACGTAGTCGGTTTGAAGATATACGGTCGCCTTCCGTGTTTTCAGTGTTTATGAGACAGAGAGAAATAGAGCAACAAATGTCCGCTGAACGGAAAGGAAGATCCTAGCAAACGGTCATGCAGAAATCCAGACGACAAATTCACAGAGAGGTCCACAGAAGCCCATACCACACATTTACACAGAAGTACATACCGTACAGTCGTACAGAAGTACAGATTGCACGTTTATACAGAAGTCTGCACAAGACGGTCACTTTGTTGTGTCACGCTTTCAGTCAAAGGCGTCATGTAGCTGCTCTGCTCCAAAGACTCGATAGTTGTGATTAGCATGATCATTACTGCGAAACGGAATCTCATCTACGAAAAACACTTTTCTTAGAAAATGTTCATCTTCGTACATTTTATTTAACGTGAAAATTCCTTATTCGACTGTCCTTAGAGGCTCAGTGTCTGGAGTTGCATATCTGAGATCAGTTCCGTAAGCATGCAGTGTCATCCACATTTGAAACACATCTTAGTTACACCAAATTGCAAACTGCAACCAGCGATACACTACTTTGGCCTCGTACACTCGAGAGCATTATGTGTCCAGCGTCCTGTTCTGGAATCAGTGGTACCATTGATGTTGTTTGCTTTAATATGTTTCCTGTTGCTTTAATTCGGCAAATTAGGCACTTGCAAGCACTGTACCGTACGTACGTCGAAAATTGCGATGAGTGGTTAAATAGTGTATATGATCGTATCAAGTCGTGTGACGTATTGGGTTTTCTGCTGAACGGATGTCATCTTACTGACTGCGTTACGCATATAATTTTAATGCCACTGAGAGAATCGATTGCGCTTGTGCGTGGCCATGAACTACAGACAAGGAACAACAGCTTTGTTAGTTTCTGAACATTTCGCAACAAATACTATGCTTATATAGCCCAAACTCATTACATATTGGACTTTATAACTAAGGAGTTCTTTGTTATTACTTTGCACAATCATAAGCTTGTCACAATAAAGAAGCAATTTCATTAGTTCGACACGGTTTTGTCCTATTTAAAGAGCTCGGCGAGGGGACTTTTTCGCTGATTGATTCTCAATTTATTTCTTTTATAAGTTAAAGTCTTCGGCCCAAATTCCCTTCCCATGTTTATAGATAGTATAGAAAGGAACCTCCCAAGGTTTATGAATCTAATCATTCTCCAATCGTTTTTGTCTTATCTCGGGTGTGTTTTAATTTACGAGTGGGAGTATGGATTGAAAATAACTTCGAAAAATCCAAAGAGACGTATAGGGGATCGACCCAGTGGCTACGTAGTTAATTATGTCCGTTGATGGAGGGTAGCTGAAGAAAGGGAATGATATTCTACGGGCTTGAAATGAGGGTGAGAATGGATTGGGGCTGAGGCTTGAAAGTGGGCATAATGAAGATAAATTACCTTTCTCTATCCCTCTTCGGGACTCGAGCAAGTGTGTGGCGGAAGTTTACCAGCAATAGACAAACAGACGGTGCTGCCTGCAACAACCCGTTCTTCAAACTTATCAATCAATCGGTTAAGGAACAGCAATAAAGCGCTGAACTCTTGGGCGTGTTACAGAAGTTGGAAATGTTCAGCCATGACGCGTGTTCACCTATCTCAGTGATTAAAGCAGTAACGTGCTCACTTTACATTTCCCTCCCGAATAACAATGTCGTCAACATCATTATCATTATGATCATCATAATTTTTCTTCTTCCCCTTCTCTTCTTCTTTTCAACTTTTTTGATTTGTCAGAACTGATGCTAATTTTCAATACGACTGATTATTCCAAAGTTATATTAGTATTTTTTGGACTGTTATCCACGGTGTTCAAAATTCACGGCCATTTGTGGTAATGTCTCCGTGTTGGCCATTCTGACGTTCAGTACTCAATTTCTTCTAGTGCTGAGGCTAGGAATGCGCAGAACTTTTCTTACATCTGCTCCATATATACGCATGCCGTAGTGTTTAGTTTTAAGGTCATGTCCACCTTTATGCTTATGGAATGTACCGACTGTTTGTGTACAGATAAATATATATATAAGTAAACTATAGACCCGTGACTTCCGTCGGGGGGTCTATAGTTTCGAATGTTTATAAACGTCGCTTGACTTAGGCTTCTCTCAGCGTTGTTATTGCCGACATTTCCAAGACGATTGCTGCCTCTGTCTTGAGGGTATTCAAATAAGACTACCCTGAAGATGGAGGCAGCCGGTCGTTTTTTGAACTACAATAATATGGAGGCAGCTATGTCGTCTGAAATGCTGGCATCAAATTACGGCGTTAAGTCCCAGAAGACTGTAATTTGTACAAACGTTATTCGAGTAGTCACCAGTCGTTTCTACGTCACTAGTTTAAGATTCATGATGCATGCCCACATCGGATACAGTTACCATGGAAATGTAAAAATCAGTGAAATATAAGGCAATAAAGTTTTGTAATAAACGAAAACGAATGATACAGTAAATGTAATTCCAAAATCATGAATGACAACTTTATCATAGTTGTTGACATCTTAAGAAGTATTCTTCTTATGTTGGACTTTTTCCGGCGTCTGTTTCTGTAATTAATGCCCTACGTTTCGGCAGCCGGCGCTGCTTCAATTCTCAGTTGTAACCTATCTAGTACCCCTTAGAAGGGGCTACTCTTATTCACTGAGCCAATCGCCTGAGAGTAGTCCTTTCTGAGGTGCACCTGAGGATGGAAGCAGAACTGGCCGCCGAATATTAGTGTTTTAATTATAGAAACAGACGATGGAAAAATTCCACAATAAGAAGAATGCTCCGGAACATCATACATCATGGTTAAAACCCTATAGAACTGAATATCGATATCTTGTTCTACCCATTTTCATTTTGCGTGGTGCGTCCGTCGTAACTGACTAATAGTCTACGCAGTAGCGATCGTTTCAGATTCCACGTCGCGAATGGCACTATAGAATGAAATGCCCTTTGAAGTTTACATTGGTTGAAGAAATTTGCTTGAAACATTGAATGAAAACACATACAGAAGTCAGCTTGATCTTATATGATTTAATTCACGTTTCAGGTGTAACTCATGTCTATCTTTCATCTGTTTCAGGTAAAAGATTTGTAGTAGCAACTGTTGTAACTTCTTCCGTTAGCAGTCAGGCACTAAACTTCTTCAGACATGAGCGGGCTGTGGTGAGTACGACTACCTGTATCTAATTCGCCACCAGCGATTGTTGTTGCAAAGTATCACTGTTTCAACAATGGAATTATGTTCATGTTTACAGGGACTGTCTAGATATTCATCGCTACCTTCCGAAATAGAAATTACGCCACCTAATTTTCCGTCTATTCATATGTCCAACTTATCCAATCGTTCAAACCGATCAATGTCTTGTATCTTATAACACAACTTTATTCACTAATCGCGTTTGAAGTCTCAAATATTATCTTCCAGCAGCATCCTTACAAAGGAACGTTAGCTCATATCAAGGTCTTTGAATAATTCTTACCGTATGCCAACGTTCGTATTAGTTAGGCCGGTATTATGCTATTACAGAAGGAAAATAAAGTGTTTTGATTTATATTTATAAATTTATATTACCGTTTTATTCCATACCGGTCCGTTCTTATCAACCGTCTGATAAAACTTATCACGAACAAACATAGTTTTGAATTTTTGTGTACTTCATTTTCTGTAACGTTTGGGGATCTTTTAAGTTTTATCAGAAGCCTGTTTGATAGAGAAATGAATTACATGTATTTTAACATGTATTGAAGGTAATTTTTAGTGTTAACATCGTGTAAAGGTGGTATTTATTGCCGATGTTTCGGGCGAACACGCTGCGTCCATTTTTAGGGTGAAGTGTTTAAAGTGAGGAGCAGGTGGGTTATATTGGTTGATAGTCACTCAGATCCAAGGAAGGTGTAGGTGACAGGGTGTGGCCCGAGCCAGTTGGACTGTTGCGAGGAGAGTATTATAAAATGGCCCTTTTCAGGCGAAATACTAAAATAGTTTATTGAACCTTCCCAGCAGCAGACGTGAGAAAGAGGGAGGAGAGATATGTTGTGTACTGAAATACACTGCTCCTGGCTACTGTAAAAATTCTTTAATTTTTGACATGTCTTTAACAAATACATGTTTTAGTAGACACGTTTGACAACCTTAGAGTCGTGGCTCGTGTCCCGGCAGGCGCATGAGATTTTTCTCTTTTCCGAAACATTCAGACCGGCTCTGGGTGCCACCCAGCCTCCTATTCAATGCATACCGGGATCTCTTTTCCCGGCGTGAAAGCGGCCGGGGCGTGAAGCTAACTACTTGCCTCAATGCATTCTCGAGGTTAATAATGAGTGAAGCTATAGAATTGCTTCCACTTGTGTTCACGGCGTGCACAGGCACATCTTTACCTGCTGCTAGAGGGCCGCAAAAATATCGTTCTTTATTTTTATGGTACGCTAACCCGGAGGTTGTTAAGCATGACACTTGATGTAGATTTATAGGTTAGATACGGAAGCCCCCTTCTTTGTCTTAGCGTGAAACAACTGCCGTAATTAAGTTTGTGGGCAATGAACTCTGAACTCCTTTTATAAAATTTTGAGCCAATTTGACGCTATCCATCCCGTTGTATATATATACTTACATAAATAACACTACGTATTCCGTCTGACACAACCTTTATTTATTCTTTTTTTTTTCAAACACATGTTTCGTTCAAGCCGATCAATAATCAGGTGTTTATTTTATACAAAAACTTAAAACTCAAAGTAAAAATGTAAATTTTTGCGAGATCTCATAACGGATGTAAAATATAAATTACAATTGACTTGTCATTTTAACATTTTTTAGTTAGGATATAGTATCCTAAATTTTTAAGTTTTAAATTATACGCCACACCGTTTGTGTTAAATGGCACACCAGCAGGAATTACAAACCGAGTTTAATTTATAGTTTACAACATTTGTGACATCTCACAAAAATTTACATTTTTACTTGAGTTTTAAGTTTGTGTATAAAATAAGCACCTGATGATGATCGGCTTGATCGAAACATGTAGTGTTTGAAAAAATAGTAGTGAATAAAGGTTTTGTCAGACGGAATACGTAGTGTTATTTATGGAAACTTTCGGCCCATTATGAATGCAAGTTTTATGTAGTTCTTGAAATGTGATTGTACAAGTGCGATGATAAAGACTGCACCCTGCTGTCCTTTTTGCTCGCTCCGACTTTCTGTTTCTCTGTCTGTCTCTCTCTGCACGTTGTCCCCCTGATACAACCCGACTGTGTTGTTGCGGTCAGTACAAAACGCCCCACTTTTGCCTGCGGCCCTCGCCCCATATGTTTCAGTGTGACAGCTAATATGAATACCCCCAGGTTCACGTCCCTCAACCCGAAACAGGCTCATAGACTACCACTGACGTGCAGAAAAATTTATGTACTACATAAAACTACATTAATTAACCATGCAGCAGTACATTCAGTCAACTGACAATTTTCTGCATTAGACGCAAATAGGAAGTTGTAAAAAATTTCATAACCAGGAACTTCATAAAGAATGTTCTTCACCAAATGTTGTCTGGGGAATTAAATCAAGGAAGAGGAGATGGGCGGGCTGTGGTGCGCGCTTTGGAAGGATACGAAGTCCATACGAAATATCAGTCACAAAACCTGAAATCAGGAACCATCGTAGAAACTTTGGCAGTTAAACCAAGCTCCTATACTTGGCCGTGCCATGGCTCAGGCGGTAGGTCGCCGACCCTTTACCGCGGAGGCCCGTTTGGGTTTTGTGGTGGACAAAATGGCACTGGAACAGGTTTTTCCCCGAGTACTTCGGTCAACTTTATTCCACCGGTGCTCCATTACACGGAAAAATGAAAAAAACTAATCACCATCATCACAGGGTTGCACAATAAGCCTCAAGGCTGCGGTGCGTCCGTAGCATCTGCTGCGGGGCCCTTAAAAAACTCCTATACTTCCCATTGCACCCCGCAGTGTTTTCATGTTTACATCTGAATTGTCTGGATCAGTGGTCTTCAAGGCTCCTGTAACGTCTGTTGAACCTTTTGACTAAACCTGAATTTTCGCCGAACCCCTGTAAAATAGAGGTTTGCTTTGGATGCGTAAATGAAATAAGACTGTTCTATACCATGAAATTTTATTTAAAAAATAAAATATAAATGCACATGTATAAAAAATAAATTTTTATTATTCGTGATTTACACCTATCACCGATTATGCTCAAAGATATTTAACAAAATAGGCAGTTCTATAAAAGGTGTCAGACTGCTATTTACCAGTGTCGCTATACAGGAAATGTGGTTGAAGAACCCCTGTAAGTCTTTCTCGGAACACAGTTTTGATACCACTGGTATGGCGAAATTTCTGATACTAGATTTCTATGAACGTGCTGTTTAAAAGTCCGCCAGATTTTTGTGGCACTTATTTCGATAGCAAGTCACTAGTTGATATTTTAGGGAACATAGTCTCATTCCTGAAATCTAACTTTGATATTCCAATTAAGAAAGTTAATGCATATTCTTTGTTGACGGCTTGTATGTATAGCGAAGTTTTGGTAGCTTGTGTAGGTCTTAATTTTCAGATCCTGCATGGTGAGGTGAACGGCTTATCTGTTTATTGTGAAATGAGACAAGATGTAGTTATATGTACTTTATATAAATTCCTCAGTTCCGGTTGTTTGAATTTGTGTCAACATGTCAACACGTAGAAGTTTCAAAAGATCGTTATTAATATTTTATGTGACGTCAGCACTTTCAGTGTTTACTCCTCAAGAATGTAAACATGACGTCATGTGTGTTCCACAAGAAGGCAACATTACCACAACCTTGAGAAATTACCTCAGCTCCGTCTCAATCGCCTTTGCGATGTAGACGCTGAATGCATGTCTCAATCTGAACGTGTGGCTCTCAATGTACGATCGCGTACTTCTGAAGCGGTGTATAGCCATGTGTGTATTTTAGATTAATGTTAGGGGAGAGAAGTGCTGGCAAGGGATTGAGAAGAAGTGACGTCATTGCGGAATAGGGGAGTTATTCTGCGAACCAAGTTTCCAGTAAATTAATCAATCACTGCCGTGCCTTTCCTTTTCTTGTTCTCTCTCTTTTCTTTTCTCGTTTTCTTCCACATCAGTTACCGTCGTCTTGTACTACACTTTACATGCTTTCGCTCTCTCTCTCTCTCGCTTCAGTCAACTTCAACAAAAACCGGGCGGCCAGTTTTCAAATCGATTATCACTCAGTTCAGTCCCGCCTTGCAAGTGGTCGTCAGCATTACTACATCTCGTGACTCTACACGTGTCATGCTTAAGATTCCACGCATTAAGCATAAACTAAACCGATTTAATAATCGTAAACATAACATTCTGTTAAAGTTTACAGAATGCTTGTTGTAATAACTTAAGCAAATAAATTGTAATCAAGAAACTTATAGCACGTCATACTATTATTGAATTAACCTGTCAAAGTCCAGTGCTAATTATAAATACCACCTGCTTTGATATTAGGAAACTACGTTTTGACGCGCAGTGTATTTGTGTGCTTCGTATGATTCTTAAAATAATTCCAGATTATTTCCCTATACAGCATTAACCGATTGTCTTTGTAATGGAGACCGACTGTGTTCTCTGTGAGGTAGTAACTGACGTTTAGTGTGTAATTTAGATGAGCGTCAGTCCACAAATGACACGATATGTTTTATTTTACACAAAACTTGAGATGTTGCAATTTTTATATTTTAACAAAATTAGCTTGATGGTTTTTTAAAAGCTGAAACTCGTTGCTGGAGATGATGTAGGAATTACTTATAAATAAAGAGTTGTGTTTGACGGCGTAATAGTACCACGTGTCAATAAAAACAACACATCGGAATGCCAAACTTTAAAGTTATGACTTCTTTTTGTTTTACTTCATTGAAAGGAGTTCTATTCTTTATTGTAGTCTTCCAGTTGACTACCGCCTTAAGTCGTCACTCTACACGGTTATTACGCACATTATGTTTGCTCTGTATGCTAGGACCAGCGCTAAAATCCAGTTTAGTTCATTTACATCTCCTACTTAAATACGGAGAAAGTTCATAATGTGCGTTTTGTGAAAAGTCGTTAGATACGCTGTTTTAAATTACTGGCATTTATTAATGTTTCACGTGAAATCTTCCAAAGTTAGCATTCACGAACGGCATATGTGGAGGCAAATAACAAAAGCATGCACCAGAAGTGTTACACTGTGTGTAAATTACCAATTTGTTTGATGGTGTGGTTTTTTTTTCTTCTGCAGTATTACGCTGTGTCAGTGGGTGATCGGATATCGACGTTTCGAGGCAACGTAGTGTTCTCGACTTGAAGGGTCGATAATTTTTTCTACTACTTACCGACACTTGAAGGCCTCGAAATATCGGCATTCGATCACGAGTTTCCTGTGTCATATCGCGGACGAAAGGAATCCTCTGTTACACCGCTGTGAAGATATCAAAACCTTTTTAATGGGAGTTTAACGAGAGGAGTACGAAGGAGTACAGATATATTACGCATAGAATAAACATCGGGTACCATAGCCGGGGGTCTCCACCCTCCAAAACTAGAAGCGGTTTGCGAGACAGACGTTTGGAGACAGACTTTTATATATTTTTTATACTTTATATTTTATATATTAATATACTGTATTTTAATATCATAAATACTTTAAACTATATCAAATTATTGGTACTATATAGTGACTACTGCTGTAAATAACTAATGTACATACTACCATTCATTGACATACTGTACGCTGCTCACGTCTGTGAAAAGGAACTCCCTGATGATGGCCACGATGTTTAGGCGAACCATGTAGGAATATAAAGAATTATTGTGCAGTGGTTGGTGATAATAAAAAACTTATATTTAACGAAACTGTTAGTAGCTCAACTTCTTTTAGTGCATGGGGCTTGTGAGTAATGAATTTTGAAAGACAGGGAGGGAAGCTGTACAGACTGTTTGATTATACCACAGCGATATTTGTTCGAGAAACTGAGGAACCCCGCAATGCAACTGAGGCATGTAGCCGGTTTGTACAACTAGATCCAAACCCGAATACGAAGCAGGACTGCTGGGGACTCGAGTGACACTCTCGACTCAGTGTGTTGGTTCTTACTTTATTTAAAGACGACATATCAACTGCATGAATTGCTCGTGCTTGGAATCGAATTGGTGGCCGATGAATTTGGTAGCCGATAAAACAAGGGTACGATTCATTTTTTATATTGTTCATACCGTGCATTGTCGCTAATTAATTCACACAACACTCAGCCCAACAAAATGCACTCTATTATTTTCAGATATTCTATATTACAATATCCATTTGTCTGACATATTTCCTATTAAGAATGGTTTGAAAGAAGGAGATGCTTTATATCCTTGATTTTCAACTTCGCTTTGGAATATGCCATCAGGAGGGTTCAGGAAAACCAGGAGGGCTTGAAATTAAATGTGTACACATCAGCTTCTAGTTTATGCTGATGCTGTTAATATATTGGGCGGAAGCGTACATGTTATGAAGAAAAACAGAAGCTTTAGTAGTCGCTAGTAAGGTGACTGGCCTAGAAGTAAATGCTGAGAAAACTAAGTACATGGTCATGTCTCGAGATCAGAATGCAGGACAAAATCACAAAATAAAGATGTGTAGAAATAAATCCTTAGAAAGGGCGGAACAGTTTTGTATGGGTGTGAAAGTTGGTCTCTCAAACTGAGGGAGGAACATAGGCTGAGGATGTTCGACAATAGGGTGCTGAGGAGGATATTTGGGCCTGAGGGACGAGGTAACAGGTGAGTGGAGAAGGCTACATAACGAGGAACTTAATGATACATACTCATCACCAAATATTATTCAGTGATAAAAGCAAGAAGAATGAGTTGGGCGGGGCATGTAGCACGTATGGGGAAGGGGAGAGGTGCATACAGGATTTTGGTGGGGAGACCTGAGGGAAGGAGACCACTTGGAAGACCTAGGCGTAGATGGGAGGATGATTTTAAAATGGATCTTCAAGAAGTGGGATGGGGGGACATGGACATGATATGGCTCAGGATAGGGACAGGTGTCGGGCTCTTATGAATGCGGTAATGATCATTCGGTTTCCATAAAACGCGGGGTATTTCTTGACTAGCTAATAACCTGTTAGCTTCTCAAAAAGGACTCTGCTCCATGGAGTTAATTAGTTAGTTGGGCCGTGTCATGGCTCAGGCGGTTAGTCGCCGGCCTCTCACCGCGGAGGCCCGGGTTCGATCCCAGGTCGGTCCATGTGGGATTTGTGATGGACAAAGTGGCACTGGGACAGGTTTTTCCCTGTCAATTTCATTCCATCTGTGCTCCATTAAAATGGAAGAGCAAAAAAACCTCATCATCTTCATCACAAGGTTGCACAATAAGCCTTCAAGGCTGCGGTGCGTCCGTAGCATCTGCTGCGGGGCCCTTCAATAAAAAAATTTAGTTAGTTAGCTATATTACAATATCTGTAAATCAATCCAACATGTTTCGATCCCTCATGGGATCATCATCAAGGGTTCGTATAAAAGTAAGATTGCACCAAACAGGAATGACAATGTATATACATATTAAAAAACATAAAATGTATAAAAGGATGATCGGTCAAACTGTAGGCGATTTCGTAGTGGATCCCTGGTCTACTATGTACTGGACATTGCCTGCGTCTGTGCGGATGGATGAGACAGTACTGTCTGAGTGTAGTATGATTTAACAATACGATTAATTTCCTTCCTGCTCTTTGCCCCTCTTTCTTTTACCTTTATCCAAGTGAATAACAGTTATGTAATTAGTGGACTCAATGATTTCGACTTGCATGTATTTCGTATTTCCAAAACTCTCTGTCTTTAACGCCATCACATTTGTTAAAGGAAATTGTGAAGAAGGATGCGTTTTTCTTGTGATAACACACGCTTTGTGAATTTTGTTGTAATAGGTAAAAGAAATAAATGAATCCTACAGCGTTCCTAGCATTTAACTTCGTTCCCTGCCGGCTGTGTGCAACTTCATATTCAGTCATAGTCACGTGTATATTACCGATGCATGCAACTGGCTTCGCAGGGAAATCAAGTCGGTTATTAAATATCCACGCAGAGCCTAAAGCAGACGTATATCTATAAAATGACCATGAGAACCTTTTCTTTAATTTACAAAGAAGGTGGTTTTGATTTTCTTGTTGTTGTACACTGTAGTTCCTCTGTTTATGTAACATTTCCTAATGCATTACGTAAATATATACTTTTTTATTTTCAATTAAGCACGCAATAATCGCCCCGTGTATTACCCCGTACTGGCTCTTTGAATTAGAGTTTACTCACCTTTGGTATTTTCTTACCGCACAACACCCTATCTTCCAACAGGGTCAGACATTCTTAGTGGCAATACATATAAAAATTTGTATTTATTATTTTAAGTAGGTCTTAAACTTTCAATTTATTTTTATACGAATTTAGAAAATATTACAATTGCATGTTTGTTTATATTTGTAATATTTGGTGCAAAGTATCCAGGTTTATTCTTTATTACACGTGTTTCGTATTTATTACTATACCTATATTTCAACTATACTTTACCAATAAATACGATTTATGTATAGCGTAGCCGGTATAGCGACTCGCTACGGGCTGGACGGTCCGGGGATCGAATCCCGATGGGGGCGAGATTTTCAGCACCCGTCCAGACCGGCCCTGGAGCTTACCCAGCCTCCTGTACAATGGGTACTGGGTCAGTCCCGGGGGTAAAGCGGCCGGGGCGTGGCGTTGACCACCCACCCCAATCTAGCGCCGAGGTTAAAGAAAGAGTAGAGCTATACCTCTACTCCCCCTCTGGCCTTCATGGCCTGTTGTAGGGAGAACTTTACCTTTTATGTTTTGGAAGAGATTTGTGAGAGTGCAGTGACCATGGAAGTCACTATGTCCATCGCAGAAGAATCAAGCAACTTAAAATAATTTTACAGTGGCTAGTAAATATGTTACACGAAGAATTGCATGTGACTAGCAGTAGGTGTGCAGAATAAAGAAAAAAGGTGAATTTCCTTTTATTGTTACAATGCATATTCAGAAACAGTTAACATATAATAATCTGTTACTTTCGACAGCAATTAATTATAAGGTTTTGACAACAAGATGCTCAAAATATATTTGGATCAAACAAGAAGAAGTAACTGAGAAGTTTGGCCGTGCCATGGCTCAGGTGGTTAGTGGCCGGCCTCTCACCGCGGAGGCCCGGGTTCGATCCCGGCTCAGTCCGTGTGGGATTTGTGGTGGACAAAGTGGCACTGGGACAGGTTTTTCACCCGAGTACTTCAGTCTTCCCCCACCCCATCAACTTCATTCCACGGTGCTCCATTACACGGAAAAACGAAAAAAGTAATCATCTTCATCACAGGGTTGCACAATAAGCCTCAAGGCTGCGGTGCGTGCATAGTTTCTGCTGCGGGGCCCCTCACTACAAACAAAAAACTGAGAAGTTTTCTACATTACTTGTTGTATACTTCTGAAGCAGTATTGCTAGGTTAGTGGTGTCTAAGAGAAGTAGACGTCGTTGACATAAAAGGAATACAACATTTTATTGGAAATGTCCGTAAAACTCCGACTTTAAAGAATGACAAAAACACGAGTAAAATAGTAAGACGTGTTTAAGAGCTAGATAGTGGTATTGTGGTTGGATGGAACTTGCTCAGGACAGTGTCTGGTGTCACGCGTTGCTACTAGCAGTCTTGTACATTCCGTTGTGGTACCACTGTGTTAACTGGTCGTGAAGCAGTATTGCGGTTGTATTTCAACCGTTTCTTTCTCTTTCTCTATAAAAAAAGTTGATTTTATATTTATGTAGACTGCTGTTTGCAAGTAACTTAACTCTGTACAAATTTATTGTTTTTTAAATAAATACGTCTTGTAATGATTATTTAATGCATATGTGTATGTATGTATGTATGAATGTATGTATATATGTATGTAGGGCATACTGTGTTGGTACTCCTATAAACTGAACGTACATCAAACGAAAGGAAAATAAAACGAACTGTAGACTTTTTCATTCTTCGGAGTTAAGACTTTGAAGAAGGCAGTTTTGTCACACACAGTTTTCACTTTGCGAGGGAGGGGTCACGTTTTTATCGGTCTCTTACTCAGCCGGTAAGATGTCAGAAAATGATCGATAGTCACCAATTATCATAATGAAGCTCATCTAGATATTATATAAAGGCGAGGAAACATTTGGAAGCTTCAAAGTCAGATGTACTCGTACAAGTCAATGGTTTTGTCTACACATGAGCTTAAATTTTCTCCAAATACATTTTGTTTGCATAATTCGTCAAACGCTCTAAAGTCACTTGAAAGAGGCCTTAACCAACTAAGAGATCCGTTAAATACAGTAACTTATTTAAAACATCAAATGAATCCAAATAAGCCTGCGCAGATGGTGGTTGAACTACCACAGACATAATAATCTGGTCTCAGCTCGTCATATTTGTTTGTGCATGTAGGCATTCTGGGTGTAACAACTCGTATTTTGGTCAAGGCAGTTACGGCGTTGTGTTACTTAGAACTTCATAAGGACAGAGTCCTGGCGAACAGCAGGTGCTGTGATTCTTATAACGCGCACAAGCATGAAGACAAACAGAAGCTGGAACACAAGCTAATGGAGCGAAGACATTCTGACACCGGAAGAGACCAACTGCGTCCATGAAGTTCAGGAGCCAGACTGTAAACCTAAAACATCAGTTATGAATACACAGGAGTTGAAAGCGGATGTGAACATTGTAGATATGTGTGACGTGAATCGTCTTGGAACACTGAATTTGTCTAGGGCGAAGTTAATTGCTTCGACCAGAGAGTGAACTCTCGTTGTAATGTGGTGCTTTTGGTCTCGTTTCTGTTAGTCGCGAGTTCGAATTTTGTATGGAATCTTCATGTTTTTAGCACTAGGTTTACCGATAATATAAATGATTGTGATAAACTATTACGTTAATATGTGATATATCCAGAAGGTTAGATCAGTGGCAGCAAATCGGATTGATTTTTGGCTCTTGGCTAGGTTTCAATGTTTTTCCTCGGTTTCTCCATCCAAATACTACGAGAAGATTTTGAATTTATTAATTGCCGTTATTTATCCTACTCCTCTCACTTTATTACATGTTATAATTACGATCCTCATGTATAGACCAGGCAGGTCGTGCAATGATGCTGAGAAATCTGCTAAATTTTATACAGATTATAATAATGATCATGATGCAAGGAAGTAACTGTCAGCAGTCACATTTATGATAAAAGAAGTAAATATCTATCCCATATTTTTATATTTATTATTATTTATCTAAATTTTATAATAGTGCAGTGAATAATTCAGTACAATGATAGGGTCATTTGTGAAGATAGGTCTTCCATGATCTTACATTTATTTCTCTTTATTTCTCTTTTGTAACAGCGCCTTCAATAACTTAGTAGAATGATAAAGTGATGTGTGAAAATTAATTGGAAAGGAAATGGCTCTTTCATAGTATTAAATACTATAGTGTAATTTTCTCGGAGGGACTGTATAAACATATAAAAATCTGAATCTGTATTGCCGATCTCTGGGCCGATTTTGTACTCAAGACCTTTCGAATGACGTGATAAGACAGGTCCAGTATTCAGCGGTTCGCATGGTGTGTGGCACAGTGTCTGAGCACTGTCCCTACAGGGTAGATTCAGTTTTAGGTGTGAACGTAATTGTAACAACAAAATAAATTTTGATCACATGTTTGCTTCTGTATACTGCGGGAATTCCTGTCACATTTCTTGCAGCAAGAGTATATCTGTGCACCTACAGTGCAGTTACGTGCAAGTCCTATTTCCTATGGTTTGTTAACTACCTTTATCTTCATTTTCTTTATACTTGCGAATAATTGTCTCTCTTATGACTATCTTTTCTGTTACATGTCTTCTGTTTGCTTCTCTTGAATTCTCACATTTTATTCTGTTCTTATGATGTGCCTTCTGTCGTTTATCGTTCCTCTCTCTGTGTTTCTGCTTCTTTTCTACCACTATCAAACATAACTTTTTTTATTTCTTTCCCTATTAATTTAAAAGGAGAAATTTATTTCTGTCGTAATTTTCCCTCGAAAGCTTTTGAAAGCCCTTCATTAGATGTTACACCCCCCATGTACTTCCTCTTTCTTTTTCCAGTTCCCCTCGGACCACTTTCTCATCACCCTTCCCTTTTACTGCTATACATAGAGAGCATTTGACCTACTGGAACATCGTCCTGAATTAAACAGAGGCGATATAGAATTAGTGATTTCTCTTTTGCTTTCTGTATTTTGTCTTCTTACTATCTTGCATTACCATCACTTATTGAATTATTTTCCAAGTCTTTCTCCTTGAGTTCGTCAAATGATAATAATATTAAGAGAACCATAGATGGGCGCGTGGAACCTGGAATCGTATTTGGTTTTACGAAGGTTTGCAATGCGGAAAAAATAGGAGATTGCTAAATCTTTCAGTAGCATGCGTTTCATAAGCTCTTTATGTCAGAGCTTTAAAGATACTTCATTCTCTTTAACGCAGATCTCCGTAATGACTGATGATTCCACATCGTGACTACTAAAAGATATTCCTCAAGACGATTCGCATATCAAACACACAGGAGAAACGTTTAATGTAAATAAATTTATAAACAAATGCTATATGTTATAAGATGGTGAAAACAGATACTTTTATGACACTATTAATATGTTTTCTGTGATTTGGAGAAGTACTGTATTGCTTCATTCCTGATTAGAATTAATCACACTAATTTTAATTTTATTAATTCCAACATATAACGTGTTAAAATTTCGTAGTACTTGTATGAAATATTCCGTTGTTTTTGAGTTTTGAAACTTTATCGAGGGTGACTTTGGATTACTGTCTTCGTGCGGGTGACGTCCTCTACTAGCGTTTCGGAGGAATAGTTCCTTCCTAGTCCGTCTTGCGACAGTTCCTTAGCCTCCTCCCAAGATAGTTCGCCAGATTGCGATCTAGTACGTCCTCTTTCAATCCCAGTATCTTTTCCTTAAGGTCACCCCATAGCTGCTTACGCCTACCTCCTCGTCTTCTCTTACCATCTATCTTTCCTTCAATAACATGTCTTAGAATGCAATTACTACGCACGATGTGACCAATCAAGTTAGCGTTTCTTCGTTTTGTTGTACGTATCATTTTCCTTTCTTCGATGACTCCGTAATATTCTTCATTTTTCACACTATCGGACCAACTGATTTTCTCTGTCCATCTACAGCACCACATTTCAAGGCTTTCACGGTATTTCTGATCTGTTTTCCGGAGTACCCAAGCTTCAGCACAAAGTTATGCTCCAAACGTAGCATAAATTTAAGTCCAATTTCCTGCTCTCATTATTAGGCTGGAAGAAATTGTAATTGTGATTATCGGCCGGCAGTCCACATGACATCACTTCCAAGAAGAAAGTGATATTTATTTTAATCAATGTCTTTCTTAGAGAAACGTAAATCTAGAACAAATACGACCCCTTGAACAAGCCTTATTATCGGAACACTTTCTCAAGTAGCTAACTCTCATATCTATATGTTCATTTACTTAGCCATTAAACGTACTTATTAACCAAGGCTTGATCCCCGAAAATGACATTCGAGCAGATCGAGATATGCCTCCGCTTCTGGGTGCCGAACCAGACTGTCCAGTTGGTAGTTGTTCGTTTTGTTGTCCAAGCAGTCGCACTTCGTTTACACGTACGTCAACGAGATAATGCAGGTCGTTTCTAATAAGACACTAAATATTATTCTCCGTTTTCATTTAGGGCTTCAGTTCGTGTGACGCGTTCGGTACAAGTACAGTGCCTGGGAGATCTGCCAGACTGACCACACTCGTAGTGATACTCGTAGGACAGTTTATAAGGCTCTTCCTCCTAATATTTGGCATTGTCTTATTTGAAGTTGCTTGTTTAAAAAATAATTTTTTTACCTTGTTGTATCTTAAACTCTGTTTGTTTATTTATTTCGTATTGTGTTTAAAGACACTCTTAATAACTCGGATTTTAACGTACAGGGATCTGTTGGTAAGGAATTATTAACCATGATGTCAGGCTTCCGCCGTCATGTTGATGAGTTCTGCGATCTTCTGGGATATTACGCGGCTTCGTGTGATAATTGTTTGGTAAACAATTACCGCACGACGCCGCGTAACATCCCAGAAGAGCGCAGATCTAAAGGAATTATTAGTCTGTAGGAATGTGGATGATAGCGGTCGTCACAAGATTTACAGTCCCGGAATTTGCCCTGAAGGAATTACGAAAACCACCACCGTTAGGTAGCATATTCGGTGTCCCGGCCGAGATTCGGACCTCTGGACTACCAATCACGATCTCTGTCATTTGGTACAACTTTTTAAATGATGGGCCTTAAATGACGTCAAGTAGACTACTAATATCTGTTTGAATACAGACAGACAGGCGTGAATTGTGAAACTTTTAACATAATCATTGTAGTATCTGAAGCCTTCTTGGAAGAGAGCGATCTGTATGTAATGAAAGACACAGCCTATAGATACTTCATCGTAACAGATGCACAGCAGCAGAAACTTTAGCCGGTTCACTATTACACGTAGCATAACGTTATAGCGTAGGTATGTAGACAGTCCACACATACACGATTTTAGTAAAATTCATGTGAACTGAATACGGTTGTATTTTATCCCACTTACGAGGCTCCTGTTAATCTACCAGGTTGTGTACGTAAAGTCTGTGACGAAGGGCGCAAAGAGATAAGTGGAAACCCTCAAGTGGTAAAGTCACATAAAAACTAGCGTAGACAATACAGATATGGTTGATTAGAGGTTATATAGCGTCGGTTGATAGGTTGAGATGATGATGAATATGACTAGCTAAGCGCTTAGAAGGTGACTATTGTGCTTTTTTTTCATAATGTCTATTAGTACTTAGAGGGAATGAGGGAAAATTCAGAAAAGTCGACAATTCGGTATTTGAACTGTCGAAACGAAGCTTGGAACATTACCACACTGCTCAGTCCGTATAGAAGGTAATGACGGTGCAGATGCAAGAGTTTGATGACTTTCGCTGATACAAAACTATTTGTATAATTTCAATATTATACGTTTCCCATGCAATTGTCTTATATAACAAAATCATTTCCAACTAACTGTACAATACATAGTTTTGATGCTCCTACATGTTTCGGCCACGAACTGCAGCCATCTTCAATGAGCAACAGTAGTTGAGGACACATGCAGCGTGTTATGCAAACTTTCTGGTGTAAATGGCGAATTATATACATGTGGTATCATTCCACATTTAATTAACAATTATCAAAATGGTATTAAAATTATAATACAAGTAATATATTAAAGGATTTGTACAATACGTTTATTCATGGAGTACATACCGAGCATCTAAAAATTTCAAATCTCGGCTCAATCATAAACCGAAGAAAAATATGTCATAACAAGTGGTTTTGACACAACATTTTATCAAACTTTAACTGTATTACTTATATTATAATTTTAATAGTTGTTAATTAATTGTGAAATGATACAACATGTATATACCATTTACGGCTGACAAGTTGCATAACACGCTACATGTGTCCTCTACTAACGTAGCTCCCTGAATATGGCTGTATTTCGTGGCCGAAACATGCAGGGGCATAAAAACCTTGTATTGTGCAGATAGTTGCAAGTTGTGTACTATCAATTAGTTCATTGTCTTTATTGGGTCTATTTTTCTGCATTTGTTGCATTACGTTATGCTGCGTGTGCTTGTGAACCTGACCATTCACAACGTCCGTGTATGGTCAGTAAGCTACTTCGGCGTTCCAGTCGGACCCATATACATCGCTTACGCGCAGTCGACCGTGGTTACCGCAGCAGTCTTTAATGAACTATATGAGACTGTTGCTCATTGGGCAGTACTGTACAGTCAGAGGCGCGGAAATACGTGTCCCCAGGTGCTAGGACCATACAGTTTCATTAGGATAAGTACGCCGTCATCTTGGAAAGACACTAGCTCACGGAACGTCATATAGTGCAGTGTAATGAACGGGAACTGAAGTTGGTACTTCGAAACACAAATGAATGGTTGAACTTGTAAACTATCCTCGTGGAGTCATTTGGTAATTTCGTACCAAATTTTGCAGCAATTTACAGCCCATTGATTAAACAGCGTAAAACTTTTTTTTTTGTGGTGAAGGGCCCCGCAGAAGATGCTACGGACGCACCGCAGCCTTGAGGTTTATTGTGCAACCCTGGAATGAAGATGATTAGTTCTTTCGCTTTTTTCCGTGTAATGGAGCACCGGTGGAATGAAATTGACAGGGGAAAACCGAAGTACTCGGGAAAAATCCTGTCCCAGTGCCACTTTGTCCACCATAAATCCCACATGGAATGACCCAGGATCGAACCCGTTCCTCCGCGGTGAGAGGCCGGCGACTAACCGCCTGAGCAATGCCACGGCCGTGTGTAAAACTTACTACCTGCTGTACAGGCGTAACTTGGGTGGGGGGGGGGGGGGGGGGCAAATGCCTCTGAAATATTTTTTTTACCTAGGGATAGCTTTTATTGGCTACTGAGTTGAAAAGGGGCAAATACAAATTTTGGTTGAGAGTGGGGGGAAAGGAATGTATGTGTATTAAAGACTGGTTCAAACCAATCTTCCTCCTCTTTTCTAACTTCACACCTTCGTAAACTAAAGTTCCTGATACCCATGGTCGATTCCCCCCCCCCCCCCCCCCCAAATATTATTAGCCAAGTTACGCCTGTGACCTGCTGTAACCTTTGAAACCTCTCCGTCGTGCACTCATAGTTCCCGAAACAACATTAACTGACAGATCTTTTAGTGGAGACTGTGTTTGTTGTTTGTAAGATAGGAAATGTGTTTATTTGTTATGTAATTTAGATTAGTTTTAGCCTTTAAAGTGTTACGGAATTTGGTACGCTTATTATCGTGCCCCTTAAAGTATTTTCGTAAACTTAAACCATATTCCGCTAAACTAAACTAATTCCATGGAGCGGTGTCCTCCTTCAGAGGCTAATAATTGTTCAGCTAGTTAGGAAATCTCCCGCGTTTTATGAAACCGGAAGGCTCATTGCCGTGTTCACAAGAGCCCGTCACTTATTCCTGTCCTGAGCCAGGTCAATTCGATTTTTGTGAGATATTTTAATACTCTATCTACGCCTAGGTTTTCAAAGTGACCTTCTTCCTGCAGGGTTCGCCAAAAGAAACATGTATGTGCTTCGCTTCTCCCCCTTACGTGCCACATGCCCCTTCCTGATTTGAGTACCCGTACAAGTTGATGTTCTGCCTCCTGAAGTCACTTTGCAAGTTTTCCTCATGCCCCTTGAAGTCACGATATTCACAAACCGTGCCTCTTCATGTTGCATTTGCAAATGCCACGTTAAATGGAATAAACAAGTAAGACAATGATACATCGATACTTTACGTCTGAGAATCTAACTTAATGTGATGTCAGAAAGTAGAGAATCATTCAACTCGTGTGCTGTTAGGATGAGTTTACCCAGTTGCAAATGTAAGAGCATATTTATTATCGCCGTACCGAACGTGGCATCTTTATCGTATGGAAAGCCTACATCTTTCGAGACACCCTCTGACAACTTTGGAGCTTAGGACAGCGGTAAAAGAAACACACTGTATTTCAACGCTGACTGCACTTCATCACGTTTAAAAAGTGACAAAGGAATATTTTACAAGAAACGTCGCCGTCATGTTCGTTTTAGAGTGGTGATGTCTTCAATTCTCGACCCAATATCTGAAGCCCTTTTAGCAACTGCTATAATTTTTTCCCAATCGCGCAACAGCCCCTCGTGGGCCAGAGCCTCCACATTATCGAGGCTTCACGATCACACTCAGACACACCACACTTGGTGGGACTCCTCTGGACGAGGGATCGGCCCGTCTTAGAGACTCTACCTGACAACACAGAGCACTCACAAGAGACAGACATTCATGCCCCGCCGGTATTCGAACCGCAATCCCAGCAAACGAACGGTCGCAGACCTGCGCCTTAGACCGCGCAGCTACCAGAATCGGCATGTTTTTCCTTCTAGACAGTAAAGGTAGCTGAAATCTTTGGAAGTGTGAACATATCTTGTTGCCCAAAGTGGGATCCAATCCAAAGATCAACAGAATATAATTTATATTAGCTTATTTTCTGGCAACCCACATGGTCTCCTTGCATGAAAATGTAGATTTTAAAACCACAGAGATAGTTTAGTTTGTCTAAGCAACAAAAACATACAATGGTCTACTTTCATATTCCACGACTATATTGGTGAACTTAACAGTAAAATTGGCCCCCTTGTTTGCCTGAAAACAGAACAACTTGAAATAACAAATAGAGTGAACAGCGTTGGTAATAATTTCGGATACAGCAGACAGGTATACATGTTTCACACTGAATTACAGTTCCCGTTTCAAGTTCATTTTAATTAATAAACCCACGTTAGGGCTACTTATTTACGTGTGAGAACCATACAGTAGCTATTGCAACTTCAGTTAATTTCAATTAACGCATTCTGCACCCATATTTTGTAATATGTAGCATATTAAAATTACGGCGATACAGTGTATTGTTTGTTTCTGTGTCCGACATGAAACTATTGAAACCACGCGACAGTTTACAATGTGGGACTCAAAACTTCTGATTAGTTTTCAGCAAATAACGTAATGTAATTAGAAAGGTTTCCCATCTCGTTCTGCAAACTACAGTACCGTTACTGCTAACTGAAAGTAACAAAATGTGATGTAAAATGAATGTTTAAAATATTCAGCGTGACGTAAATCGGTTTCTTTCAAGCAAATTTTCCTGGAATCCATTATTATTTTTCAAGCAGGGGGTGCAGTCCTTTGTAAGCATTCACACTGTAACGGTTATTTTTGTTCATGACAGTGATGTGGGGAAAATGTGTCGCTAAAACAAAGGAGGCTTGTTATGCAAGTTATGCAGTTCTGTCATCTTTCGTTGTGTGTTTGTGTGTCGTAGTGTTCACAGAACATTTTTAACCTAGTTCCATTAGTAAAATGGGAAAATGTACGCTTATCAGACCACTATATATATATATATATATATATATATCTACACCTGCCTTCCCCTTCCCCTCCTCCACCCCCTCTCCGATTTCAACTTTTTAACGGCCTGGTCGATGTTGACGAAACTTGCTATTGGAGGATGCTTAAACGTCGATCATTTTCCTACAATCAGTAATAAAGGAGCGAGGATACCGTAGGCTACAGGCTGGTTGATCCGGGGTTCGAACCCCGGCAGTGGCAAGAAATATCTCCTCTCCAAAATGTCTAGACCGGCTGTGGGGCCCACCCGGCCTACTATTCAAAGGTTACCAGTGTTCTTTCACTGGAATAAAGCGGCCGGGGCGTGCAATTGTTCGCTTATTTCCATTTAGAGCCAAGCTTACGAATGAATGCAGTTATAAATATATTCCTCCTGTATGCCTTCATGGCTTTGAAGGGACAACTTTACTTTTGCTCTTATAATCAGTAATAACAACATGTCGTGAGGCTCCAGAGACACTGGTGTCACGTTTGAGCCTTTATAAATTATGGTGTGGTATTACTCGTTTCTTGCGCTAATATTTTTGTGGAATACGAAAAGTAACAAGGTAATTGATTAACTTTTTGTGGCAGGGTTTCTCTAGAGGAGCTTTCTTTGCTCATTTACTCAATATATGCCCCGTATTCTATGAAACTGAACGTTTATTACCGTGTTTACAAGAATCCGCTATCGGTCCCTATTCAGAGCCAGGTTAATCCAGTCGAACGCCTTCCATCCCATTTTTTGGAGATAAGTTTTAAAAATTATTGCCCCCTCTATCTAAACACCTGTGAGATCAAAGTGGATCGTAACACTGACATTTTAATACCAAATCCTGTATATACTATTCCTGTTTCCTACGCATGCCACCTGACCCACCCATCTCATTATTCGTGATTTGATCATATTAATAATATATGACGAGGATTACAAATCGTGAACGTTTCTTCTTGTGTATTTCTCCCCCGCCTCGTGACTTACTCCTTGTTTAGTCAAATCATGTATTACGTAAATGTTCTTGGAAGAAATGATTTAATTTCTTCTGAAGTTATTAGGAATGTTTTTGAAGTACAGGTAGTCATTTTATTTTATAATAAGTGATTTTCTTTTCATTTTAAGTTAATGGATGTGTAACATATGTGGTTTACAATTCGTATACTGCTGTCCCTGAATATCTGTACCAAACATTAATGCAAACTTGTTATTGCTCATCCAGTAAGAAATGTAAAATTGCGTTTGTATCCGTACCATATGCTCCTTAAACGTGACCCCGTGTATCGCAGTCACGACTATTTAATTCTTCTTTCTTCCTTAATCTGACCTCTTTCACCTCCTCATTGCAAGTGTAGTGAGTTATTGTTGAATCTGATCACACTCAAGGACACACACACACACACACACACACACACACGCACAAGGTAGGACTCCTCTGGCGAGGGATCAGCCCGTAGCAGAGATCTCTACCTAACAACAGAAAACATGCACAAGGGACAGACATCCATGCCCCCCGGCGGGATTCGAATCCACAATCCCAGCAAGCGAACGGCCGCAGACCTACGCCTTATACCGCTCGGCCACTGGGATCGACGATTATTTAATTTCCACCAGTAAATAGCATTACATGTCTGTATGAGGTAATGTTGTGTTTATTAGCGCCCTGTGCGATGAATTTGCGAAATTAGATACTCTAAATCGCACAGAAAGATACTTTATTTTTCCCTTGGGATGAATTATAATTACGGTCGGGGTCAGTCTCCGGGGTGTCATTTTATTGGTTTTCCTATTTCGTTAATCCTGCTCACGTGCTGTAGGCCTTCACCAGAGCTAAACGGATTACTTATTCAGTGTTCACATTTGAATGAAATTACGCTGTACGACACAAGCGCGTACTGGCCATTTCGCCGTGCATGCTCGAGCGCACCGTGCTGTGTTCACATCGTTACCTAAACATGAGAAGTGAGTCAGAGAAATCTGATAGTTTGGTATTGTATCTGTGGTGGTAACAGTTAATCGTCCGGTACATACAATTCTGTGACGTCAGATATATTAGTAAACTGTCTCCTTTGACGAACCCTGAAGAAATATGACTTGGTGTGGCTGTCACACAACACATAAGACAGGGATCAAAATCGAAGGATTCATGTGTATGCTGGATTAGGAGTTGACATATATGCCTTTTCCATATCAGCTGCCTAAATATTTAATAAGAAGTTTTGGGAATGACTTATGACACAAGCTTTATTTCATATAATGCAACGTCTGTTGCTACATTAATGACTATACTATTTACCTTAAATTAAAAAAATATTCAGTATTAGTAAATAAAATGAAACTATCAAGGATTTATTTATCGTGTGTGTGTCTATTGGGTAAAACGTAACCTATCCCGACATATTTGGACCTATAAATAATCATCTTTAAGACGAAACTTTTATTAAATCATGAGGTATAATTGAATTAAAAAGATAAAATCCTGCGCAAGAAAATAATAATTGATATTAGCCCTGTAAGTAAATGATTGTTAAGTCCAGTGCATTACCAATTACTTTCAATTGTGTACCAACGGTACTAGGCGAAGTAGGCCTATTTGTTTCAGTTTCATGGTACAGAATTTTAGACTTTCAGTTCATGGCTACCTCATAAGTTTTAGAAGAGTTCTCTTGGAGATGACCACTATGAGGATGGAAACTTGTCGGGGATGACCTATGTTTTTATCTAAGGGACACGCATTCAGAAGTTAAGTTGTTTCGGTGTTGTTTTAGTCACTAATATGAATAACATAAATGTTGCGGACACAAAACTAAAGAATAAACATTCAATTTACTTATCTATGCCCGCTCTTAATTTTCTTAAGCAAAAGACGTCAAATACCATAAACTAATATTATAACCTAGAAGATACTCAGGGATGCCATGTTTTTTATTTTTTTTCTTTCCATGGCTCGACAGCCTTAGTGGGCCAAGGCCCCCTCATTGTCAAGGCTTCACAATCACACTTAGACACACCATACTCGCAGGACTCCTCTGGACGAGTGATCGGCCCGACGCAGAGACCTCTACCTGACAACACGCAACACTCACAAGAGACAGACATCCATGCTTCCTGCGGGATTCGAACCCGCAATCCCAGGAAGCAAGCGGCCACTGGGATCGGCGTTTCTGATTCTTGACACTGAAAAATTTTCGTGCAGAGACCATTATATTTCTACATAACAACATCCACGTGCGTTGCTCGCGTGATTTTATATTTACAGCCGTTGAACCGAAAGTACTGGCACATACAACAGCATAGTAGTAGTAGTAGTAGTAGTAGTAGTAGTAGTAGTAGTAGTAGTTATTAGTAGTAGCACTATCACCAGTAATAATAACGTAACTGAATTTAAGCTACAAAATATTTTCTGAATTTCGGAACCAGCCCTCCTGATCGTCTCTAACACAGGCTTAAATGGAGTTAAATTTAAATTAGGTAATGACCTTTCTGAACACGTAATTTA
This sequence comes from Reticulitermes speratus, assembly GCA_021186555.1. Lineage (NCBI taxonomy): Eukaryota > Metazoa > Arthropoda > Insecta > Blattodea > Rhinotermitidae > Reticulitermes > Reticulitermes speratus. The sequence continues at coordinate 8,826,325 of JAJKFL010000330.1, forward strand.
TATTTTGTGAATTATTTGTCGATACCGGTGGCTGCGCGGTCTAAGACGTTGGTGTGAGGCCGTTCGCTTGAGGGTTCGAATCCCACCGGGGCATGGATTTCTGTCTTTTGTGAATGTTGTGTGCTGTACAGGTTGAGGTCTCTGCGACGGGCCGTTCCCTCATCCAGGGGAGTCCTACAGAGTGTGTTTGTGCCATTGAGTGTGACCAGGCGCAATAATAAACCCCTACACCTACAACGAGTAGGTAGAAGACGTCAGATTAAAAAAATGAGTTCTTTGTACAAAGTATTTAAATGAGCATATGTAATTTGGAGTTCGTATCTCTCTATCCTTCTGTCCGCATTCTGTATCCCTGAAAATATCGAATGGACAATCAGAAATATTTTGTTACGAGTGGTACTGTAAAGTGCAAAACATAATCCTTAGAAACATTAAATAGTGCTTACCGACGACAAATGCTTTCAGTAATTCTTAAAAGTAAGATATCTTCCACGCAGTAAAGTTAAATATTACAGACGTAGAAACTTGCAAACTAAGCCGCATAACGGAAACTTGAGAAACTCACCGAGACGAAGTATGGATTACACACTGTGCGCACCGTACCTAAATTACAGTTCCATAAATCAAAGTTTTATTAAGTGGAAGCCGAGCTACAAGAGTGTATTAATTCTCACAAGCTTGAGTGGGGATTGTGGTAACGAGGATGTGTTTTAAGCCTTCCTATCTGCATTGCCTGAAGTACTGACGGTATTCGATATTCACTGAGTATATGGGATGTAGAAAACGGAGAAATACCTTGAATTGACAGGAATTTTCATCAATAAGCTAACATTTCACAATTATGTATACGTAATTTAAACTTCTGCAAGTTAGTTTCGTACTCAAGTGTTTTTAAAGGATTATAAAGCATAGAAAATCTGTATTATTAACATTTGGTTTAATTTTATGTTGCCTTGTCAAAGGAGAAGAGAAATTGTAAATTCTCCGTGGTTTGTGATGCTTTAAAAACTTAGCGATGGTGTATATAAACACATTATTTGAGGAACCACAGCGGGTTTTCGATCAACGCCACCTGACCACAGGACGTTTTTGTTAGGAGACTTTGGTGCAGGATTATAGAGAGGAGGTATTTTAACATCGAAAAGGTACTTTGAAATATACAAAACTATAATTTGGCTGTTGGTCTGTATGGAAGTGAAACATTGTCTCATACCCTTAACCTAGTAAAATATAGTTAGTAGCTAATAAAATTGTTCTTCGTTTAGAATGCTACCGTGTTGTATTCTACATGTAATTGCTAAAATGTAAATGTTTCCGTATTTCATAATGTGAGAATATTTACATACTAGTACCCATATATAGTCTTACGCCTCAGTTTTGGCGGGGACTATGTGGAAAAGGAATGGGACAAGAGTACAATGAAATGTGGTTGTTCTTATTAGACTTGAAGATAAAGAACCTGAAATATAGGTTTCGGAAACTTATTTTATAGTCGATCTACCTGTATATTGCGACCATTTTAAACGTAGAGGTGAAGAGAAAAATTGTCTCCAGAGTCTCAGCCATGAACTGAAAGCAGAATTTTAATTCTGTTACTTGCCATTTTACGACGAACGAAATCAAGTATAAATCAGTCGTATAGTGACTAAGCTACGGGATGAACTTCTGAGGACTGTTGGTTCCATTCCCGGCAAAGGCAATAGAATTTTCACTCCTCCAAAACATCCACACCTGCTCTGAGGCCTACCCAGTCTCCTATTCAGTAGGCATCGCTGGTTCTTTCCCCGGTAAAGCCGCCGGGGACTTGCGGCTGAACACTCATTCCGTCGAGTGCAGAGGTTAAGATTGAGTAGAACTATGCCGTTACGATATGCACACGGACAACTGTACTTGTACTTTACTGATGTAAAACATTGCGTTTTATGCTCCTGGTGTCCAAGGTTCACAGAGGGAAATAAAGTAGCCACTTTCGATATCGAGGCATGATGGAAGATAATGTTAAAATGGATTTTAAAGGAATAAGTCTGAAGGCTGTTGAGAGTATTCACGTGGTTCACGAAAGGGGCCAATAAGTTGCACAGTAATGAACTGTCTGATTTCGTCTTTGATGGTGAGTTACTTGACTGCTTGAACAGCTGTTAACTTTCTGCTGCCTAGAATTATTTGACAAAGTAACATTTTCGTAAATGTGTCAGTAATATTATCCAATTGGCCATTGCTGCCTTATTAACAATATAAAATTTAGCTTAAACGTGATAAATATTTGCTCCTGTTGCATGCAGAATCTGATTTGTGTGTTCTGTTATTTAAATGACAAGTAGCATATTTAATCTTACACCGACCGCCTATTGTCACCTACCGCAATTGTATAATTGTGAATGAAATTCAAGCATTATAATTCAGATTGTTATCATTTTCAACTGTGAAGTTCGACACATTAATCGGAAGAACATGATATTTCTGAGAACTAAAATTATTTTACTTGATTCTCGGCCGATCTTCTTCACGAACAAGGAAACACATTTTAAACTGTTTCAAAACGAGTAGCAGGTGTTACAGTGAGTAACCGGTACGATGTAAATGGTCAGTACACGTTTTGCTGAACTCTGTATGGTCCGTAAGTTAAATTTAAATGTAGAAAATTCGAGAACCATCAGAGTAGGAGTATTGAGGGAAAATCAATTTCCTTTCCGACATCTGTCTAGAAAAGTGATACTTAATGTTACATCTTCTTTCTGTTGAGACAATAAATATTATCAAACACGTACGGGGGAGACGAGAAACGTGTACAGGGGTTTGGTGGAAAACCTGAAGGAAAGAGTCTCCCTTTGAAGACCTACGCGTAGATGGAGGAACAGTATTAACATTTGTCTTAAAGAAATAGAGTAGTAGGATGTGGATTGGTGTATCGAGCTGAGGACAGGGGCAAGTGGCGGGCTCTTGTGAGCACGGTAATAAGCCTTCGGTTTCCATAAGATGGGAAGAATATCATGACTGTCTGAGGAACTGCTAACTTCTCAAGTAGGACTCTACTCCACGTACCTAATGCATTTATAGACATGCGTACGGATCCTAAATTATTTGGTTTCTATTTTCAAGCAAGTTTATGTAACTTACGTGGAGGAAACTAACAATACGTACCAGATTTTGGGATGGAATCTACAAATGATGAGACAGCTTATTAGAAGTTTGATAGTTATATTCAAAAGTGTTGAAGTATGCAGCTGATTGTTAATTTTGGCGGACTGTGTCTTGCTCAGTAGACACAGTGTTGGAGATCCGGATGTAGGAAGAAGGAAGTTTTATTTGAATACGGTAAGGAAATGTGTGAAAGGTGAAAGGAGAAGCTTAACACTTGAGTTTGGAAAAAGGCCGTGTTTTGAAAATATCTCGGAACATTACTAATTGGAATTGTAATCTTTCCGAAGCAACACACCCACCTCTCTCATTCACTTTAATTTGAAGATCTTCCAGCAAACATCAGCCTATGGACTGGAAGTTTGGCTTACAACTTCTTTATTGTTAAGTTTCTTAACGTCTCTTTACGGCGACCTTTTTGCAATATTGGAACTACCGCCATTGGATATTCGCACTCTGTACAACTGCTCTCTTTCTTCTGAAGCCCAAGACATCTTTTCTCAAGATATGTCTTATGCTATACATGTTTGTCAACGTATCCCAGAATACAGTTGTCCTGTAATAAGGATAAGTAGACTTATGCGATAAATACTGGATGCGTATACCTAAATTTATGTGCTTTGTCCTCTTCGCCCCCACCGTTCATAATCCGCGGATTCGTGCTGGCTGTTTCTGTCGGCTGTGTTTACCAGTGGCACTTTATAGCCGATCATCAAGGCCAAGGTATCCGTTTCGTATTTAGTTCAAAATAGCATTTTGTTGGGAATGTTACATGTGGTCAGTCCGTGTAGGATCTGTGGTGGACGTAATGGTACTGGCACAGGTTTTTCTTCGAGTGCTTTGGTTTTACCAATAATACTCCATAGTCGCATTTAGTTCTACCATCATCTTAACAATTAACAGCGTCGCAGAATAAAACATTTCTCTGTGTCTGTCGTTATATGCGGTATGCATAATCGTGCAAATGCTTACAGGCTAAATCTGCTGAGAGTGTGGAGAAAGGACATCCGAGGAGAGTTACGAAACACTTGTATCGATCTTAATGTGCTTACTTCTTGTTTTTTTCTGGTGAAAGGCCCCGCAGCAGAAGCTACGGACGCACCGCAGCCTTAAGGCCTATTGTACAACCCTGTGATGAAGATGAAGAGAAAGATGATCAATTTTTTTCATTTTTCGAAGTAATGGAGCACCGGTGGAATGAAATTGACATGGGAAAACCGAAGTACTCGGGAAAAAGCCTGTCCCAGTGACAGTTTGTCCACCACAAATCCCACACGGACTGACCCGGGATCGAGCCGGGCCCTCCGTGGTGAGAGGCCGGCGACTAACCGCCTGAGCCATGGCACGGCCTTCTTCTTAAGTTAATCGTGAACACTGTTCCGATTCAAGATAAAATCCGTCCAAATACAAGTACATTTATTTACAGGACAACATGTTTCGACCGTTAAGTCATCGTCAGGTCCACAATTCTTATTTTTCAAAACGTATTGAGGAATGGATAAAAATCTATAAAATGTGACAAAACAGTTAAAAAGATTATGATCAAAGTCAGAATTAATATGTGCAGAGAAAATTCACCACACTGTTACAATATCCGTTACCAATATCAATCTCTTTCGTTGCTACGGACGGCCTGTGTATGAACCTAAGGTTAAGGCTTTTGTTTGGACCGCTGTTCCTTAGCGGCACCGACGGCTTCATTCAACTGTTATGATCGTGTATCTGTATATTTCGTCTCCAGCGATATATTACCTGTAAACTTATTAATTTTTCTTATTCTAATCCTTCTTCTGCTTCATTATCATCTTTGCCATTATCATCATTGTATTGGTTATCATTTGCTCTTATACTTCCGCCTTTCAAGAACAGGTCTTTTCTTATTCCAGCTTCAGTCCAAAGTTCACATTGGTGACCATGTAAATGCAAAAGCCATGGAGGTATAAAACGAAATCGAGGCGTTGTTCAACTATTCTTATCCTCGTCTGTACACGGGGGCGAGTGGTTAGCTTCACGCCCTGGCCGCTTTTTCCTCGGGGAAAGCGCCCACGGTAACCGTTGAATAGAACGTTGGGTGGGCCCCAGAACCAGTTGTTACACTTCGAAGGACAGAAAAATCTCTTGCCTCTGCCGGGATTCGAACGACGATTTCTCGGGTATCCCGCCCGTATGTTAATCACTGTACCATGTACGGTATCCTGGTTCCAGAGTTTAAAAATTTAACAGTACATCTTGTTATTCTCAAATGTTAAGCTTTTTCAATGACCTTTATTACATTCTTTATAGACCTTTTTGAGGACTGTAAGTAATACAGGTTCCTTCATTATCTCTGCATACGTGTGCAGTACTGATTTTTCGAAACGAGACACAAGGAAACTGACAGAACATTTTACCCTTTTGAAAATTCGCTGGTATTGCTATATTGTCATTGTAAAGCATTGGGACATGAAAGTGTTACAAGTGCTTGGGAGGGCGCTATATTTTGTGTATGGAGCAGAGGAGAGACGTTGCTCACTTGCTGTATTCGGGATACATTTTGATATTTGTGCGAATTATATTTAAAGATTTAGTTTCTGTAATAAGAACACTGCTTCGCCATTATCAAATCCTGCTAGTGCTGTTTAAGGAAATATTTGCTGTTTACTTTAAGCATCATACGAAACACATGAATATGCTTCGTGGAGAAAATACAGGGTTTTCAATGTTAGTGCAGGTGAAACGTATATTAAGTACCTTTATTTTTGTTTTTATTCCGGGATGGCGTATTCGGTGTATATAGACTAGTCTACGGCCTGGACACTTGAGGAACTCTGCTTCGATTCGCCGCAGGGACGCAAGATATTTCTCTTCTCCAAAGCCACCAGACCGGCCTTGCCTTCCCACTCATCCTCCTATTCAGTAGGTACCGGCGACTGTATCCACTGGAATAAACCGGTCAGGCGTGAAACTCGTCATTCATCTCCATCCAATGCTGATGTTAAGAATGTGTGGAGTTGTACTGTCACGCCCCTATGCCGTCTTGGCCTTCGTTTGAGAAAACTTTGCTTTACTTTTTCACTCGGCATATTTCCTGATACATTACATGCAACTCTTCCTGCCACCCTACACTATGGCTCCGATTACATAGCGGCGGACATTGGACTTTTTCATTCTGCAGTAAGTTCCACATCTCACACACCTGGCGGAATATTGGTTTCCAATTCTTCCAGTTCGTCCATCCCTTTTCGTTGGTTGGTCTGTCAGTTCTTTCTGCTGGCATAAGAAAGTCATTCTAACCGACCAGTTTGACGTATTTCTGCAGTGCACTACATGTCCAAGGGCCGGTTGTCACAAAAGAAAAGGAATCTGTCACTGTGTAACACAACGTATCATTCCATCCGTACATCAAAGGAGTTGGACTTTGTCCCAACAATGGCATTAATTCCAGATTGTATCTATGGGTAAAAGTGGAGGGTAGATCATGTGTCTTGTTTAGCACATAAACCTTCCCAGAAAGGGAAAAAGAGCAGAATAAACCCCTCAAGACTGGTGGTTCTCAGAGCGGTGTTGCTGAAGATTCGAGTTCCTGGGATGTTACACCGTGTGGATTGGTACATCATTATACAGCATAACATCTCAAAAGACTTGAGCCTTCAGAGTAAGTTCCATTGTTACGTTTGAACCTTTTCCAATTTATTGGGTATCCTAATACGATGTCTGTCGTGATTTTATCTGTCTCTGCAGGCGAATACCGAGACACTAACTTAATCTTGAAATACAATAGGTAACGGCCGCCCTCTTTCAAGTCGTAACCTACATACGATTCATCATTATCTTCGCGTGACATATAAATCCTTTTTTTTTCCAATGGCTCAACAGCCCCTTGGGGGCCTAGGCCGCCTCATTTTTTGAGGCTTCACGATCACATAGTTTAGACACACCACACTCGGTAGGACTCCTCTGGACGACAGACCAGCTCGTCGCAGAGACCTCTACCTGACAACACACAACAATCACAAGAGACAGACATCCATACCCTAGGCGGGATTCGAACTCACAATCCCAGTAAGCGAGAGGCCGTAGACCCACGCCTTAGACTGCGCTGCCAGTGGGATCGGCTGTAACTTATAATACGGTGAGTAATTTTAAAAAATTAGACTTTATGATCATAAAACCAGAAAGAAACCCTTTTGCGGATTCTTTGTGTCTTGTACACCACTTCTCCTAGGCAATCTGTTCGATTTTGATTTTCTGACTAAACTTTGCACCCTTTTCAGATTCATCCGTTCAGTAACTGAATTTATGGAGCCGGAGTGACGTAGTTGTTGTAGCGACTAGGCTACAGGCTGGACGACCGAGAAATCATGGTTCGATTTCCTGTCGGGGTAATAGATTTATCGTTCCTTGAAAATATCCAGATCAGCACTGAGGCTGTCCCAGCCTCCTACTTGTATGCGGTGGGTAGTGCTGGCTCTTTTCCTCCCGGGGCCAGAACTGACGGGACATGAAGCCAACCACTCACCTCCATCTATTGCAGAGATTAAGACTGCGTGGAGCTACACCCCTGTTCCCCATACGCCTTTATGGCAGGCACAGGAAGTACTTTACCGATTTTATTGAACGATTACTCGTGTCAGACGATGTTAGTTTCAAGCTTACTGGTTAAGCCAGATTCTCAGAAGAACTTGTTCCACCCTTCACCATTATTCATATCTCAATTTCCTATGGCATTTTAGGGCTGAGTTCACTGCGGTAATTTATTTTGCAACCACCAGTAGGCGCACTTAGCAGGTGCTGTTTTCAGGCCGTAAGTCATGCAAGCATTCTGCTGACACAGCTGCTTTTTATGGCATATAAATGTTCCCTTACTATATAATTATTCTTCTTACATGAAACCAACATGTTATGCAGAGGCTGTAAATTTAATTGTCCTTATTTGTGGAGACTCAGCAGTAACAGGTTGGTGAAATTTACCTAATTTCTAGCTTCATAATTTCTACCTTTTACTGAATGATACTGGTGTGACCACATAAAAAAAGTACTAGACACTTTTCACCTGCAAATTGAACTTAAACTTAAGGAAGAAACCAGATAAATGCTACATTTGGAGCATAGCTTTGTATGGTGCTCAAAATTGGACACTTCGGAAAGAAGATCAGAAATACCTCGAGAGTCTTCAAATGTGGTGCTGGAGAAGGATGGAGATCATACGGACCGGTCGTGTGAGAAATGAAGAATTATTACATAGAGTCCAAGAGGAAGGGAACATCCTAGTACATAAAACGAAGGAAGGCTAACTGGATTTGTCACGTATTGCATAGGAACTGCCTTCTAAAACGTGTTATTGAAGGAAAGATAGCGGGAAGTATGGAAGTGATGGGAAGACGAGGAAGAAGACGTAAGTTTCTACTAGATGACCTTAAGGAAACGAGAAGATACTGGAAATTGAAGGATCACATTCTCTGGAAAGGTTTATGTACCTGTCGTAAGACAGGCTACGGCCTGACGAGAGGCTACGTGTGGCGCATGGGGGAGGTGTGGAACGCATTTAAAACTTGAACCGAAAACCCTCAAGGGTAGACAGTGTTTGGAAGATGTAGGTATAGATGAGAGAGAAACATTAAACCATATGTTAGAATTTGGCATGGGTTTTGAAAGATTCAAGTGGCTCGGGGTAAGAGCTAGTGATGGGCTGTTGTGAAGAAGGTAATGATCCATCCGACTGCATAAAACACGCAGAATTTCCTGACCAGCGGAGTGACTAATAGCTCATGAATGAAAATGCTACAGCATAGAGTTAGTTACATTGTAAAGACGTATAATTTGGCTTCATTTTTGGTCTTTTGTATCCACATCACGATTTCACATGACTTGAAATATTCCTTCCCTGAACTCTGAGACACATGTCAGAAATGTCGAATAATACTTTAAATGTGTAGCGCACCGTTACTGTGGTACTAATATCGTTTTGAACGATGGTTATTGCCAACGAATTTTACATTTATACATGAATTTTCATAAGGTCACAACGGCGCTGTAATCTGAATTCATATGCGTTTCTGGATATCTGTGCATTTAATATCTTCATTTACAAGGGAGGTTTTGACACCGTGGTGACGGCCCAATTTTATAACATTAATCAGATTTCGCCTGAAGGCATCATGAGTTATGGGCGTTTTTTAAGTTACTCTTCATTTCTAAGTATACGAACAACTGTTTTAATAAGGCACGCCCAATTTTATGTTATCTTTGTATGCTCATTTCACCACAGTGCGTGAGTCTTTATTATCTGGGTTGTGGTAGAATGTCAGTTCCTCTCTGTGCTTGTAATGACGTCACTGTGGGTGAGAAGGTGACGCTAAAATATCTTATTATGATATAGGATAAATATCGTTGCTATGGAAATTGAATAACACGAAGCTCATTTTTAATTTAAGGTCCTGAATACATTTTATTTGTAGTTAGGGGAACGTTTCATATATTCAGAAAATTAAGACATTTATTGTAGAATTTAGTTTGTATTGTAAACATTTTTTTTTTCACGTATCATACTCTTTTCCAAGAAATGACTGACATAATAAAATGAAATGATGCGTGTATTCGTAAAGGAAGCAGACTTTTTTATATAAATATCCATATTATGTGAATGTCGTTATGACTAATAGACAGCGGAAAATTCTTGATTTATCCTTTAGAGAAGGACGTGTGAAAATTCTATGCCTGAGCAGAGTCTGTTCTGTATTCCTAAGTTCGCTGCTCTGTCACTTATAATAATTACAGTCGAACTCGGTTTTAACGTCATGAAAGGTGTTGAATATTTTGTGTCATTATAAACGAGTGTTGTTATAACCGAGGAGTATAATGTTATGGTTAACAGTGAGGAATTAGTTTGTACCACAGAATATCTGACGCTATAGACGAGGTGTCGTATAAACCGATGTCGTTATAACCGGGTTCGACTGTATTTCAATATCATGCGTCTTTATTACATCGTAAGGGGCTTTAGTACAACATATCAGCAGCTAGCGAAATGTTACATTGGTATGATTTTCTTGAAAAATGGGTTGTCACTATAGTGATAATTTCTACACACGAGTATTGTAGAACGCATAACAGAGATGAGAAAACACACGTAATTTTAGTGGGAAAACCTGAAAAGCAGAGACCATTTCTGTAAACTAGGCGTAGATTGAAGGATAATATTAAAACTGATCTTAAAACATAGGATTTCAGGATGTAGATTGTATTGACGTTAAGGTTAGTTACCAGTGGCCTGTTGCTGGTGAACACGGTAATGAACCTTCGAATTCCATAAAAGACCGGGAATTTATAGACCAAATATATAACTGCTGGTTTCTCATTGAGGACTCTGCTTCAGTGAGTGAAGTACGAGTATTTCACATGTCTGTTGTGCGGAAGAAAGGAAAATAATTTTTTTCGCATTTGTCCATGAGTATAGTATTTATTGGACGATACGTTGATTGCTCGTCAGATGTCACTAGCAACGAACATCTCACGCCAGCCATCTGTTGTCACAGTAGGAGACCAACAAAGTATATAGGAATGAAAGAATGTGAATAGAGTTCATTATGTAGCAGGTCTGTTCGAAATTATTAAAATGTCTACCAAGATTTGTTTATAAAATATATATTTTTGTTGGTGATTTCAATATTGTATAACAGGCGGTCGTGCCATGCCTCAGACAATTAATTGTCCGCCTCTTACCGAGGAGGACGGGGGTCGATCCCAGGGCAGTCCATGTTGGATATGTGGTGGACAAAGTGGCAATGGGACAGGGTTTTCTCCAAATTCTTCGGTTTTTCTTGTTAGTGTAATTCCATCAATGCTCCATACTCAATTGACGGCGTCGTTTAAATAAAACACTTTATTTTCTCTGTGTACAATATATAAATGTTAAATTTAAGAATCACCGTCTCGTTATGCGTATACATAATCATTATTTCAATCTATACAGAATAAATACAACACTATCCTCATGCTCCTTTTTATTTTCCTACAACATGTTTCGGCAGCGTACGCTGGCCATTTTGACTATAAAGGGGAGGCCTCCACCTCAGCGTATAATTTTCTTTTGTGATTTTGTGAGTTTCTACCTGATGATGGCCAGCGTACGCGGCCGAAACATGTTGTAGGATAATAAAAAGGAGAATGAGGATTGTGTTGTATTTATTCTGTAAAGATTGAAATAGTGATTAAATAGACATGTTAGGCGCACGTATGATGTTGATCGTCACTGCGGCTGAAAATTCAGTTTTGGTCCCGTATTGATGTGTTTATACACTGATAGTAGTCAATAGCTTAGACTGTTGTCGAGTTTCTTTGACGGATGGTGAAAGTAAGACCTTTTACTTGGGAAGTGAATTAGCGGTGTTTTACGGGGATGCTGGAGGCTTTGTGAACTTGATGGAAATATCTAGGATATAAACAGCGCCAGTCGGCCATCAGTCAATGTGCCAGAGGGAGGTCTGCAGAGCCAAGTGGTGCAGGGGAGAGGCTTCGGCAGTCATTCATCAGCTCTGCGATGTTCCCGAGTGCTCGGTGTTTACTGTTCAAGGCCCATTTGCTGATTGTTATACTTCAATATCGTAGTTTTTTCAAAGCTTTAGCAGTTTAAAACAAAGCGATAATTTTATGGACCATATCCTCTGCGTGTTGTCACATTATATATGTGCCCTTTGTAAGATTTAAAAAAAACAGCAATCATTTCACTGAATCGCATTAACGGCTTGTTTTTGTAGTGGTGGCGCAGTGTGTTTTCTATGAGGTAGGGACTTAAATATTTGAAAGTTCGTTAAAGTAACTTCGTACTTCAATGGCTGTGTCTGGAAGCTAGAGCACGCCGAAGCCCAGCCCTACAGACAGGCAGTTAGCTAGTAAAAGCAGTGATGGTCGCTACCGCTGAACAGCGATTACGAACCTCAGGTGCTGTATAACTCACGGTTACTGTCATTCGTTCAGACGCTTCCTCAACGTCGTCTTTACCTACAGAAGAAGGAAAGGAAAATTCGCTTTACTCTTGACACGGGAATGTAACGAACTGATTTTTTTTTCTCCTTCCTTCACTCAAGCACAATGAAAGTTCGGTTAGAGACAAGGCGGGAAAACTTAATTTTCGTAGACTCGTGCAGAATAGTAACACATTTTGAATGGCGCCAGAGTAATGCACGTACTGTCCAGGTAGCCAAGTAACAAGAGTTTTATGGGGTCTGATCTGGCCGTGCCATGGCTCAGGCCTCCCACCCCGGAGATTCAGGTTCGATCCCGGGTCAGTTTATGTGGGGTTTGTGGTGGACAAGGTAGCACTGGGACAAGTTTTTCCCCGAGTACTTCGGTTTTCCCCTGTCATTTTCATTCTACCGGTGCTCCATTACTTGGAAAAATACAAAAAACGTATTATCTTTTTTCTTCATCACAGGGTTGCAAAATAAGCCTTTAAGGCTGCGGTGCGTCCGTAGCTTCTGCTGCGGGGCACTTCTCTGGAAAAAAAAAAGGGAGGGGGTCCGATCTAGCAGAAAACTGTGATGTCAGACTTGTTAAAAAATTTTATAACTTAGGACTTATACTATAACTTATAACTCTGGACTAAATTTCCAAATGAGGCCTAGTTACTACACTCCTTTCCTTTGCAATATGGTCTAACTTAGCCCGTGCTCAGCAGTATGTACCTATACGGGTTAATCTAAAGACCAGGCTCAACTGACATAGTTCTTCGCTTTTTTCATCCCTGTCACGAATTCCAACCCTGACGCAGGCCAAAATCACAAGCTGACAAAGTTGTCTATTCACTATTCTTTTTTTCAACAGCCCATATTGGGCCAGGGCCTCCTCATTATCGAGGATTCACGATCACACTCAGACACACTCGGTAGGACTCCTCTGTGCGAGTGATCAGCCCGACGCAGAGACCTCTACCTGGCAACACACAGCACTTACAAGCGACAGATATCTATGTTCCCGGCGGGATTCGAACCCACAATCCCAGCAAGCGAACGGCCGAAGACCCACGCCTTAGACCACGCGGCCACTGGGATCGGTACACTATTCATCATAGTCTTTTCATTTTATTCAATGCAACAGAACCACTAAATTTAAAACATCGTCGTTAAATTAATAGCATAATAATAAGTCAACATATCTCATATCAGTTCTTTAAAAAGTAGTGAGCAAATAAAAGTAAAGATTAGTTTGTCCTGTGATTACGAGAGAAATGTAGTAACCCTCGGACCTGTAAAAGCAGTTCATTGTAATGGGCTCTGTGATGATGATTTTAATCTTTAATCTATACAGAATTTTCATTCGGGTTTCATCAGAAATACCTGGAATGTTTTGAAGTGTGGTGCTGCAGAAGGATGGAGAAGATCAGTTGGACCGATTGCGTGAGAAATGAAGAATATTACAAACAGTCAAGGAGAGGAATATCCTACAAACAATAAAAAGAAGGAAGGCTAACTGGATTGGTCACGTGTTGCGTAGGAACTGCCGTCTAAAATACGTTATTGAAGGAAAGATAGAGGGAAGGATAGAAGTAACTGGAAGACGAAGAAGAAAAGGTAAGCAGCTACTGGATGAGAGAGGATACTGGAAATTGAAAGTGGAAACACTAAACCGCACTCTGTGGAGAGCTCGCTTTAGAAGAGGCTATGGGCCTGTCGCAGGACAACCAACTGAATGAATGAATGAATGTATGAATGAGTGAATGCTTACTGTGCGTGCCACCTGTTGTAACAAAGAAGCTCTGCATGTTGCCACACAGAGTATTCATCTTTTGCGAGTTGGGGTCTGACAACGATGTAGCTGGGGATTCAGATCGTCTGTGACGTAACCTTTGTCGTTGGGCTAGTGGCTTCCAGCGTTTCGGAGGAACATATTGCCTTGATCTTCAAGGTCCAAGCAATCAAAGCAGAATGTGAAGGCACTGCTTTCTTTCGAAACGTCTGAAACTCTTTACCTAACGACACAACGCTACATCCCAGAAGGCCGAAATTCTCAAGTGAAATGTAATGAACAAAGATATGTCACTCGCAATTTGGCGCCATGTCCATTCATGCTGTATTCCAACCTGTTAAGTTTCTTCGAAGAAATTCGTAAACTAATGATTTCGTAATTCGCAGAAATGGCTTGGTCACGATTGTGCGCAATAAAAATGTAGACAGATGTGATTTATATGATGTTGTGGTGGCATATTGATCAACTACGTGTTAGATGGCATGCTGTTGTAGGCATCCGTTCCGCAAAAGGAGAACATATAAAGATATGTTCGTGTAAAACATCTTATAAACGTCACATTAAGCCTACTTTCAACCGGTATGCTGAAGAAGAATTACCCACGTTGTAGAAACACTTGAAGTTTCACACTTATGAACTGTTTCTAGAACTAAGGAACTATAATAATTCGACAGCCTGATTGAACCTTTACTGTCGAGCCTGTGCATTGTACCAGAAATTGAAACGCACGGCTTAATTACGATCCGTGTAATTTTCTTTCGTCAGTTATCTCTTCACGATGGAACAACGGTGTTCCTGATGTAACGGTCAGTGCCACCTTTCCCAGTATCATGTTGCACTATGATTCGCTTGAATATAAGAAAGTGGATCATAATTCGTCATTAGGCTGCATTCTTTAATTATTTAAGTGCTGTATGTTGACATTTGTTTTTGATTTTACGATGCAGTTGGCATATTTCAAACCATGGAACAGTTGTATTTACAGTAACGTTGAGGTACGTACATCTGTGGTGCGTTACTCGTTATAATATAAGGTGTATAGGGTAATGGCAAATTTGGCTAGTTATTCAAAGTTCTGTGGTAACAATGTGTAGCAGCTGCTGTAAGAGTGGAAACTCCGAATTTTGCCACTCATAGAATTTGTTTCATATAATTTCCACAATAAATACGGATGTAACCGATTTGTCTTTATAAGGGTCACGGACTGTGTTTTTATTCGTGAGGTGCAAACTGAAGTTTTGCGTACAGTACAGATGAAATGCGGTCTTCAGTGGTTATCGCATGTCGTGATATTTTGCATGTAGAAGGCCACGTGTTTCTTATAAGTTTGTTGGTCTTGAATTTCTGTCTCCGAATTGGTCAGACTATAAATTGAGAATCCGCAAGTTTAATGATACAATGTGTGAACTGCTACAGAGGAGAAGATATACTTTTCTCCTCTTATTAGTTTGAATGTGTTTCCGTTAGTTACATCTTATTTGCTGTTAAATTTATAATTTTGGAAACAGTGATTTAATATTATCACCGTATCTCGTAGGTAGTTGCCACATTCTGGAGGAAGCTGCTGTCTTCTGTCCTGAAGATAGAGACACCAACTTCATCCGAAACGTTGACATGATACTACACGTCTTTATAATTTTGAGACCTATATTGTAAATTTCAGTATTATTTTAATTTCTTTTCTCAGCTTTTTGGAGACAGGCCTTTTCTTGAAGATTGAAACAGTTTATGTTTGGACTTTTTTTATTATTATGCGAATTCACTGTGTGTTCGGTCCATTTGTGTCTGCAGTATTCATCTAAATTTCGAAATTCCACGTTAATACCTTATATAATACTCTCGTGATTGAGTAACAAACTCACACCCAGGTTCTACCTTCAGTTGATGATGCGCCAGAAGGCAATGATTCTCAAAAGCAGTGTCGTTATGATGCACTTAAACGTTACATATGCTTAAGTCGGCAATTTAAACGTCGTAATTTGCAGATTAAATCCATCAAGCTGCTTCTTAAGAACCTTTTGAAATTCAACGGTTATTTTGCGGAGGTAGTTCAATGCAATTTATTTAACTCAATAAAGTGTTTGATCATAGCAAAAGAGCAAATTACATGTAAACGCTAAAATTGAGACTGAAATAATAAAATGCAATTAACACATAAGATGTAAAAATGCAAATAAGGTAGCAGAATACACCGCACCTAGGACTTAGAGACAACAAGAGAAAGGTATAAAAATTGATAGCCCAAGGCCAAATAAACCTGGACAAACAAATTAGTAATTGCCCATTAATGTTGAATATTAGCAGCGATGGAAATAGAGTCCGTTTCGAAAATGCCAAATGTTCCTAGAGAGTACATCAGAAACAGAAGTAGGTTTCATCTAGCTAAGAACCTGACCGTGCAGTGGTGATGCCCTCAGACTGCAGTTAATTTTTTAGGTATCCTGAAAATAACATAATCAATTGATGAATAACTGCATTTGATTTTAAAAATTTCGATTAGGAGTAAGGCATTGAGATAACGCCGACTCGAATTTAATTTTAACCTTAATGATACGTTACTAGTGCATCTTCATATTTTCCACATCGTCTTCTACAGGTACAGAAATCGAAAGGACAGAATATGCACAGAAGAAACGGAAGCTGCGACTGAAAAGCCGGGGAGATAACAACAGGTCACATTAAAAATCAGTTTGTAATCGGTTAATGCAGACGGGTCAGTCACTGTATAAATTTATTAATTACTTCAGAGTGCTTGGTTAACTCGGTAGTGTCAGTGAGAAGCAAGCAATTTTCCAGAATGCCAGTTGGCCTATTTCTGTCAATCGGTGTAATTGTCCATAAGTCTGTCAATGGCCTCAACTTGTCAATGTGTTCATTATTCCTAGAGGTCAGTAAATGTGTTTCGTAGGAGCGTATAAAGAAGCGTAAAGTGATATTTTAAATAAAAAAGTAATTGTATTTTGTCCTGTGCCTGTTATAGATATGAATATCAGTTTCACTCTCGAAACTGAAAAATTTAGACTTTATTAAGTCTGCGTGGATGGGTTTAGGCCCTTCTCAAGACGCCGAGACCTTACTGCTCGGTTAGACATACATACACACCTTACACTGCCCTTTCACTTTCTGAAGGACGAAGAGTTCATGTCCCCATCCGTAAGGCTTAGATTGTGGGAAGTTATCACTTAGATATGTAATGTTATCACTTAGACATGTAAAGTTATCACTTAGACATGTAATGAAGATTGGAGCCAAAGGACTCTCTTTTGAAAAGTTAATAGCGTATTCCACATAATGAGGGGAATTTTCTGAGTCAAGGGTGTGTGGTGTATATGTAGAGTACGCCAAAACAAGTAAGATACTCTGATGACAGAATTCAAAGGCTCAGATCATTTATGTCAATGCTTGCCGCTGGATATGAACCAGAACCCATTCCATTGTACTTCTGTTCCCACAACCTATCTAAGACCATTATCAATGACGTCCATTTTCTCAACATTCTAAGGAACCCGTTTAATATCAAAATTGTGTATGTAGGTCTTGTTTCCCATCCCTTATTATCCCGCCCCTCGCAATCCCATTGACCAATACTGCTCATCATTGCATAGTCTTGCGACAGATCCGTAGCTTCTTCAAAAGCGATTTCTCCAGAGACTGCGATCTAGTGCTTCATCTTTCAATTTCCAGTGTCTTTTCTTTTTCTTAAGGTTGTCCAGTAGCTGCTTACGTCTTCTTCCTCGTCTTCTCTTTCTTCTAACTTTTCTTCAATTACGGAACAATATTACTGAACCTTTTGAATTAAAAAAGCTGTCATTACGTAACACTTGTTTTATACCTTCCTGTATATTCTCTCTCTAGAAGGTACAACCGGTCTTGAAGGACCGGCCGGCTCTCCGTCTGTCCATCCTTCTATCCATCGCTCGATCGATCGATCGATCATTCGATCGATCGAGCGATCCGTTCACCCAAGTATCTGTCTGTCAGTGTCTGTCTACATCTCTGTCTCTGCATAGCACTGAGACTCCGGACCCTCCCGTTTTCTGGGTTTCTGTTCGCAACTTCACAGCCCCGAAGGGACAGCGAAAGTGACTTTGTTTCTTCTAGCGTTGTGTGAAATTAATCGTTAATATTAATCATGCTATACCTTTTAATTATATTCTGTGTAATCAAGTGGCTGATTATCCCCTAAGATCATAGTGGTAACTATGTGTACCACTTACTTTGACATTAGAAATCTGTGCATTTTCTCATTCGCACAGTTTATTTATGGGTAAGGTATTATTCTCAAAATAAACAGCACAATGCTGCATTAGTCTCGTCAGCTATTTGTTACCCTCTAAATGTTTCATAAAAATATTTTAATGACGCCATTGTTCTGCTAAGTCATTTGAACTCGTCTGCCAGCCGTGTAATCTACTTTCCGATAAATTCCTTTTATGTTCAAGGAAGAGGAGTGAGCTGTTCTCAAAGAAGAGACAGAGCATTGCACTGGGCTGTAATAGGACTGTAAGCTCAATTCACACGGCTTCGTGCTGCTTTGTGAATTGAGTGGAAGAGAATGTTGCTGAGTGGCTTGTTCAACAACACATTTGGGTGCATCTGCTGTCAAAAATACCTCAGGATTCTGGTGCAACCTTTGTGAACTAGACTGATCACCATGAGTTTCGAAGTATAATAGTAAAACCAACTTATAACTTTTAAAAGAGCATCTCAGACTTCGTCTGTAGTTACTAAATGGCAATACAACTGTTATGACATTGCATTTCACGTTATATGTAATCTTGATTAATAGATTCAGTTGCTGACTTACAACAAAACTGCACATGTTACACTCCATTGCTTAGTAATACAGGTTTTACCAAACCCTTCTTTACTTCCAAAATGTGATATGGCTGACGGTACACGCGCACGTCTAATTTTACTGCTCCCGTGACAGAAGTACAGCCTTTTATGGCCCGATTTTCACCGAACGCACTAATGTTCAACATCATGATGTGCACATATTTTACGCCGAATTTAACCCAGATCGGACCAGAAATGTGGGAAGTGCGGACAGAAATTTGTTTAAACCTTTACGTAAAGTATGATCTTCACTGCACTGATTTTCACGAAACTCACATCACTCAAAAAATTATTCTGGACTTCTGTACAGAATTTTATCCAAATCAGCAGAAAAATGTAAAAAGTGCTATACCAGTTATATGTGGTATGAGTGTTTTATTAGGTACCAAAATTTATATTTGGCAGACAGGGCAGATTTGTTTAGAATTTTTACTTTAGTTTAAGGGTGTAAAGGAAATTGTAACGCATCGGTATAACATCTTAGAGGGGACAGCAGAGAGACAGTTTAGGTCGGGTATAGCAAGCTAGCGTGTTCGCCGTTTGTCAGTGTCAAAATTAACGGTTTTGGAAACTATATGGAGCACACGAAATTTTATACTTTGACAGCTTTTGGACGTCTTAAATCAAGAGAGGGCTGATACCATGTTAGTCAAGCTTGCACATTAAGAAAAACCGGTAGGACGCGTGTAGGGGTTCATACGAGTTACGGCACGGGAAACATAGTTAAGTCATTAGTAGTCAATGACAAGGAAGTATTCAGAATTTTAACTTTTCGGACCTATTAGGAAACAGTAAAATTAAAAGTTAGCCAATTGGAGACAGTGGTAAAAATTTGAGAGTGGGATGAATCTGGCCGGGATACCAGCGACGGCGTACGGACGGCAGGAGCAGTTCGAATTTTTGACTTTACTGGTGGAATACGTGATTTGGGGCACGCCGATTTAAGCATTTACAGTTGAAAGTTTATAATTAATGATTTATAAGTGCATTACTTATAAGGTTTATAGTGACTTCGATAGTGAAATTGGGTTAAAAGGTAACAAACGTATTCGGTGCAACGTTCATAAATCAAAAAACAATTAACTGTAGAATCATTATATACAGTGATTATACTACAATAAAAAAAGTGAAGGGCTAAAGCAGTTGGTTACTTTTAAAAAATACTGTGTTAATTACTTATACAAGTGTTCCTGCGCCTCTCATAACCCACTTAGAGTCCCTGAAATCTAGAGCATTATCTACCGGCTGTAAGCGAAGAACGGGTAAAGTACGTAAAAAATTGTATTGACGCCTTGAAGTAAAGTACGGATTTCACTGTGCCGATTTCTATGATGCAGTTGCACAATGGTATTATATGGGAATCTTCTACACCAAATTTCACCCACATCGATCAATAGATGTGGAAAGTATGTGTGAAAGTTAACTTACTGTCATTAGTGAAGTATGATTGTCAGTGAATCGATTTTCACAAAACCGAGGCTTGTGCGACAACTTTTGTGAACAACTCCTGTACTAAATTTTACGAAAATCCTGCGAACGGTTTAGTTGATTATATTAGGCCACAGACGAACGGACATGATCTTCACATAAGGCATCTTTCTTTTACTTCTTTAAAAAGGCCTAAAACGACGTCAAGAATCTCAGACCTTGCTTATGGAATATAAAGAAGAATATACACTGTGCTTCTTTTACACACTAATTTTGTATTACAGAATATTAGAGACTTAGGTCACGTAGTATTAACTAACTTTCCCCACGACACAAAGACCTGTTCGAGAAGACAATATTCGCTCAGTTATTCAGGAATTTCCGGCCCTTTATAGAAGCCAGTGTTTCATTGCCGTCTTCACGTAAGTCCAGCATTTGTTTATACCCGCGATAAAATACTGCAGTCCAGATCGTCACGTTGTGCTTCCATAAGGTCCATTTTAATATAATCATGTCATCTACTTAGGTCTGTCGTAAATGGCATTTTCAGTCTAGGATGTACGAGTATGTCTGATAAAATTTAATGAACGCTAAACTATGTTTTTGCAAACTTTATTTTAATATCACCGTGCATTTTTGAACATTAATACTGTTTTACAACAACCAAATGCACTTATTTATTTATAGAACACAAAAATATTCTTTAAAATATTAGATAAAAACCCCTACATATTTTTCGGCTTATCGATAAGCCATCTTCAGGGGGTGTCACAACTGTGATGTTCCTATAGTTGTGTATACACTTTGCTTGTTTCGACACCCCCTGAAGATGGCTTGTCGATAAGCCGAAACATATGTAGGGGTTTTTATCTAATATTTTAAAGAATATTTTAGTGTTCTTTAAATAAATAAGTACATTTGGTTGGTGTAAAACAGTATTTATGTTTTTGCAGTTTTTTCCATTATCCTGTTAGTAAATAAATTACGCTCACATTAGCAGCTG
The DNA here is from genome assembly GCA_021186555.1 of Reticulitermes speratus. Taxonomy (NCBI): domain Eukaryota; kingdom Metazoa; phylum Arthropoda; class Insecta; order Blattodea; family Rhinotermitidae; genus Reticulitermes; species Reticulitermes speratus. The sequence goes on from JAJKFL010000330.1 coordinate 8,847,455, forward strand.
CATCATAATGACTCAGGATAGCATTCATAATCACGTTCTGATGGTCGATTTATCGGACCTTGAGTTCCAAAAGAGATGTGAAGTGTCTTGACCAGCCTAGCGAGTTTCATCCTTTCAGGAAGAACTTTGTTTCACGAAGTTAATTTGTTAGGAAGGATAAGATTAACGTTGATCTGAAAGAATTACGTGTAACGTGATATTGAGGGCTGCGTGCTACTGGTTCAGGTTAGGTATCAGTGGCGGATTGTTGTGAACACGGTAATGAACGTTGTGTTCTCTTAAAGGCTAGATATTTCTTGATCAGCCCAACGACTGTAATCTCCCGAGGAAGGAATCTGCTCTCTCTTACTGGTATTCTCTACCGTTCGACAACTTTGAAGCAGCTGTACGTACAAAGTGTTTCCTCTCAACCTTCTGATCCTTCAACGATGGCTTTTATCTCCCTCTTTTCTCCTCTCCACCTTCCTTCCTATCTATTGTGCCTAATTATCCGTCACTAATTGCTAACCAGATTACTGTCGGAGCATTTCGTCTACTTATAGAACATGTTCCGTGGCGCAGAGGCACATCCAGCTTATGTTCTGTGCCCCAGTCTTTACTGTTTTGCGACACGTTGTCATCTTTACGGGTGTCTCTATACCTAGTTTTTTTAACCCTTTAGTCATCTGTTTTCTTTATACAAATATTTCAGTCTCATATGTCAACCTAAATATTTCCCCCAGTTACTACGTCTAACAAATTTTACTTTTAGTGATAAGTAACTACATAGGCGAGAGTATATTTTCAGAAACTAATAGTCGCTCAGCTAGTCAAGAACTTGCTTATTGAACTTGTGGAACCGAAAGTTCAGTGCCGTGTTCACAAGGCGCCTGTGGCCCCTATCATGTGACAGACACATTCTGTACACATCCTCTTATCTGCGCTTGGACCGATCACATTGGCCGCGCGGTCTGAGGCGTGGGTCTGCGGCCGTTCGCTTGTTGGGATTGTGGGTTCGAATCCCGTCTGGGGCATGGATGTCTGTCTCTTGTGAATGTTGTGTGTTGTCAGGTAGAGGTCTGTGCGTCGGGCTGATCACTCGTCCAGAGGAGTACTACCGAGTGTGGTGTGTTTGAGTGTGATCGTGGTTCTCGATAATGAGGAGGTCCTGACCCACTAGGGGCTGTTGCGCAATGAAATAAAAACTACAAGTAGTCGTCGTAATGGTCTAGCACCTTAAGATTTAAAATTCTGAATGATATGCCATATACTTGTAATGCTAACACCTTAAATTAGCAGTCTTGCAGCATTTAGAAGAGGGTTTGTTAGGTATTTTAGAAGAAGGTGTAAGCGTTTTGCTCCTTGTGTTTTGTAAAATAAAAGGCAAACTTGAAGATTTCCGTATCCTAATGCCTACAATTTATGGCCGTTCCAAGGCATAACTACGGAATTGGTTGGAGCTTCAGACTGGGAAGCTTTAGAATGCGACCATACAATATTTACAAGAAATTTCCGTGTCATCCTTAAAATGAGAGGATAATGTAACACAGCCATTTGTTACGTAGTGTTAAGAAAATGTATCGCCCTATTTGAAGTCAATCTGTGGTCATGGATTGGGTTGTTATGCAGATGTAGCAAATAAGACACATGTAAAGTATGGAGATACTGTATTTTCTTTCACTCTCGAATACGTGATAACGTTGGATATCATTAATTTATCAGAATATTGAAAACTGTACTTTTGAATTAAGAACTGTTAATTTATAAGGGTTAGTATTAGTAGTAGTAGTAGTAGTAGTAGTAGTGTAGTAGTAGTAGTAGTAAGGCAACAGTGGGCCCAATGAAAGGCATAGGTTCCATAAAGGCTCAGGGTATGTTCCACTTATACTCTTAGATGAAAGTATGCTAAAATATCTGAAATTAAAAGTCACGGATTTATTTTCATCTCCAAGACGAAAAGTAATGTATGCTGTAGAGTGACAGTTCAGGAACAGATATGGAAGTAAGGTCATCAAAAAGCAACTGTATAAAAATGTTATAACATTAAAGTTTCTTACGGAGGCGACTGTTGAGGATTGCTGTCTTTTGGGATCTTACTCGCTAGACAGTATATTAAGTGTGTGTTTAATTTCAAACATCTGTAACTTATGTATTTCCAAACATAAATGCCCCCATTTTCGCTCAAAATTGGGCAAACATTGTGACACTAGTCATGGGCTTCACCGCATCCAAGTAGTAATTACCATTGTGAAATAAATTTCCTGAAGGAAATGACATGAAGTTTACTGTATCTTCTGGGATGTGAGATTTCGGCCACTGTGATAACCTCAAATCTTGCAACTTGCAGTGAGATGTAGAATGTCACGATGAGCTCGGCATGCAGCGCGTTTGGGGCACATAAAAGGTGCATGTAGGACTTTGGTAGTAAATGCTCTCAGACGGCCGTTATTTGCAAGATATGGCTAGAGATGGATGGGTAATATTATATTTATAATGAGTGCTAAGGAGATGATTGCCGATCCCAGTGGCCGTGCGGTCTAAGGCGTGGGTCTGCGGCCGCTCGCTTACTAGGATTGTGGGTTCGAATTCCACCGGGGGCATGGATATCTGTCTCTTGTGAGTGTTGTGTGTTGTCAGATAGAAGTCTCTGCGACGAGCTGGTCCCTCGTTCAGAGGAGTCCTACCGAACGTGGTGTGTCTAAAAAAGTGTGATCGTGAAGCCTCGAAAAATGAGGCGGCCTAGGCCCCCAAAGGGCTGTCGAGCCATTGGAAAAAAGAAAGGAGATGATTTGCGTAGGGGGTGATAGGGCAGACCGTGTGAAGTGGTCGAATTTGTATAGCGGTATTACCTTTTGGGTTCTACAATCAGTGAGCGAGTTAGTTACTGTGGCGGTCAGTTGTCTCTATCTTTGCTTAATTTCCAACAGTTCAAATGGCCACTGTCAGTGTCCACTGAGTGGGAGGCAAGTTACATTGTTATTTCACAGCTACAGCCTCGACCAGACATTTATCATAGGGTGGTTTTTACTGCAGCGTGAACTAGAAGCTACAAAACATTACGATTGAGTGTAACTGGGAGATTAATGAGTGCAGACACGAGCTTATATGGTCGTACGGCAAACGACTAAGCGGTGATAAAGTTGGACGGGGAGTCACAGACGTGCTTCGGACACTGTGCTACAAACTGGACAGCAAATTCACAGAAGAAGCCCATGTAGCTCGTCATTCCATGTAGTGCTTTACTCTGTGAAGCGTGAGTTTTATGTAATGCACATTTAAGAAGGCAGGCAATGTGCGTATAAACGTAACATTGAAGCGCGTTCGCTTAACCATTGTTGCCGTGGACAAGCAATAAATATTACATTTTCTGAGTGTGTGTCTGTAGCCTTAGTTATCCAACATGTAATACGCGTGCGCCTTATTATATTGTCATTTGTGGCCAGTCTGGATGTACCATATTTTTCCATATTATCTCATAAACGACACGCTTTTCGAAAAAACGCTATTGAACATTAGATGTGTATTTTGATTTTCTTTACAAATTTTGTCTGAAACATTTCTCATTTTAACAAGAATTTAGTGAGATATTATAAATGTACATAGGTCTTCATGTAAAGTACCCGTTATTCTTGTCAAGTTTTAATGAAACTTGATTTTTTGCGGCAGATTTTCGAAAAATACTCAAATATCAAATTTCATGAAAATACGTCCAGTGGGAGCCGAGTTCCATGCGGGCGGAGAGACACACAGGCGGACGGACAGAGAGACTTACAGACATGACGAAGCTAATAGTCGCTTTTCGCAATTTTGCGAACGCGCCTAAAAATTGAGTTCTTTCTGCACAGTAAAAATTCTGTGTATTCTATACAAAGACCAGTCAACCAATGCTGTGTCGGGAATTAATCCTGTTTGTTCTGATAATCACACGAATCACGTACATACGCTGTGAGGGCAAAATGCAGCGTCTTTTAAATGGTAATTTTGGTGGTATATGTAGTTATTACTTTAGAACACGAGTTCCAACAGTCCTGGGCAAAGGGCCACAGCCGTTGTTGTGAGCTATTTCGCAGGCCGAACGTGTAAAATTACAATGTCTTACACCTAACCGCCTAAATTACAGCGCAGTTTTTAGTATGATTCACAAATGCTGCCGCGGGCCGCATAACACAACATGACGGGCTGCTGCAGCTTGGAAGGGTTAAAAATATGATCAACAGTACTGATACTCTCTGCTGATTTTTCTCTAAATTTATGCGCCTAATTTCGGATTAGTGCATGGAAAAGAGGAGTGAATGCATATCGAAATATATGGATCGATGGACTGATACGAGACGCAATCGTGGATGAAATACAAGTAAATAGAGAGTGGTAGGAAAGAACACAGTTACTGTTTTACCCTGAAGTTTCACTTTAATATCATCCGTCCATGGGCGCCTTAATCTACCAAGAGACCACTACCCTTCAGATATTCAATTTCAAACGTATGAACATATTCTACCAGGCGTATTACGTGTTCAAGCCGTGTGTTTCGTTTGGATTTCATAATTTTGATAATATATGATGAAACCCACAAATTATGAATTTCTTCAATCTTTTATTTCCTCTCGGTGATATTCCAACATTCCCGTCGGCACTTTGTTCTTAAGCATTTTATGTCTGCTTTATCATCTCAGTATTTAGTGGTTACTATATTTACCACCAGATTTAACATTTTCAAGAGCTACGTTTTGGACAGTGTATTTGTGTGTTTCATACGTACTTACAATGAGAACAAGAAACAGCGATTATGCGTGTAACCACATTAGTTGGTTGTTGTGAATAACAAAGACGCACACCGTTTTCTATGAGGTACTCGTAGGAACTAAGTATTTAAATATTACCTAGATCAATTTTAATCCTCGAAGATTTAAGGCGAGACACTAAATTTTATACTCATTCCAAATAATAGGCAAAATTGTATTGTGTCGTGTCACATGTGATTACAGATTATAGACTATAGATTAGTGTGTTCTGGAATTTGAACAATTGTACATACTGCCTCCATTTTCAGGGTCGAGTGTACCTATACCTTAAAGATGGAGTGAACAGATTCATGCGAAAATTAGGTACCGATCCGCCAAAATGCAAGACATGGCATTGCGGAACATTTTAGCAATTCTCGTTTATGTCTTATTTGTATGTGCTTCACGTGTGGTGATGGCGAGGATCGGCAGGACAAATACGTTTCACCCGGCGTTTGGTGAGCCTAGCCGATAGTTAATGTCCTAACTCAAATACTCGCTCAAAGGACATGGTAGCACTTTGCACGTGGTGGTGCATAACTAATGGGTCATGCTGTGAGTAATGTGGGCCCGGTGCAGCTGTCAAGTTCGTCAGAACCGCCCTGGATGCTGAACAGCGACGTTCTAAATAACAGATCTAACCACACAACCTTCCGCATCGATAATTTATATCCATATCATGGCACCAGTAACATTTAATCTAAATTGCTCTTACCAGATCGGACTGAGACTCTGCTAATGTCTTTTATTCTGTTCTAAATTATGTGTTTAGTTTTTCATTCATAGTCAGTTTTAATTAAGACGAGGAATGCAGTTGGAAGATAGACATAAGTAAATCTTCTGTAAGTAAATAATAGCTTTATTTTTACCAACACATGCACTACAATTATGTTGTATTAAGCTATTACTTAAAGACAAAATGCACGGTGAATATAATGTGAAACTTCTGTAAGTAAGTTCTGGGTTGGGCATGTACGTGGTATTGGTTAAGAATCGCGTCCATTGGCGGAGTTTGTGTAAGTGGTGTTGATCGTTCGTCTTGTGTCATCATAGTGATCGTTCCTTCGCTAATTGTTAATGAATTCTGTAATATTTTTTACCAAAGTATATTTATTTACACACACATGTGCATGACAAGAAGACTGCCTTATGTGTAGATAATGTTTGTTGCCATATTTCATCTAAATATTTTGTCTAAATATATTAACCGTTGGAAAACTTAATATCTTATGAAGAAAAGTACATTAATATAAAACTAAAAACGTATAATAAAATGAATGGGATAATCAAACGATATTTTGGCAGCTGTATGACAACTGACACAAAAGTAAGACTTCATAAAATCACTTCGAAAACAGCTTTGTTTTATGGTAGCGAAACCGGGACCATAAAAAACAGAGATGCCCAAAGGATGGAAGCGGCACAAATGAGGTATTTAATGCTGCTATTGAGACCCAACAATACTGGACCGCCAAAAGAACTCTAACATCCGAAACAGACTGAAAATAGACAATACAGTAGAAGATTTGAAAGCACATCATAAAAACTGGTTAGATCGCCTGAAATGAATGGGAACGGATCAACTACCAAAATCGGCTCTCCAATGCCAGCCCAGGGGACGACAGAACATAGGGCGACCTAGAAGAAGATTGAAATACCAACAACACCTTCAGCTTTAAAGGAACAGCTTGTAGGACCTAAGCCTTAAACACATTCACGATGATGATGATGATGTTTTAAGGTTAAACGTAACTGATGATCGTGTGTTAATAATAAACATGATTATTGCTTTGAACCTATACAGGTCGTAGTTGTGACATCATTTGTCATTATAATTATTATGCTTATGCAAATAATAATGTAATATCATAAAACTTGTGTGTGCAGACAAAAAGCATAATATTTCAATTAAAAACTCTAACATACGTTGTTGAAACAATAAGGATATTCAATGCAGTTGTAATAGCAATAATAATGTCCTGTATGATTGTTTATTACACTTCTGTAGCCTTAGGCAGAAAACTGGGAGGCGTGTTCTTGAGTGCCGATTATAATAAACGTACATAATAAGTAACGAAGGTCCCCAGTCGCATCTTGAAGGAACCATGTTAGTTTTTCTATACCGTCAACAAAGCATAAATAATGTATTTTGGTCAAGTAATCGGAAATGCAATGCTGACTTTTTCTCTCCGCCTCTCAACTTAAATAATCCATGAACAAACTCAGAAGTTTGTACTAGAATTTGTATTATCAGGTGGTCAAGTCTGGAGGGTCTGCGTCTTTGTTTAGTTTCGTGTCTGGTCGTCATTCACAATGCATTGAAGTAGGATGGCAAGATAGTCACATCACGTGCACTGCGGGTAGCCTATAGAAGATTTCTCCGGAATTACGAACTCGTCACATCCACGTGGACTGTCAAACGACAGCTTCATTCTTGGTTTATTAAATAACGTTTTTAAGTGGAGAGATTATATGCCTCGAATGTATTAGGAGGGGAATTTTAAGTCTGAAAGCGGGAGGAATAAGAAAGATATTTCAGGTTCTTACAGCGGTGTTGAGGGAGATTCAAATGTTCAGGAATGTTACGCTGTTTCGAGCGGTAAATTGTTACCAGTGTTTTGAAGAAGCAAGATGAACTGCTTAACCCGGAATTTGATGGAACTTCATTCCTCTGAAACTCAGTAATTGTTTATTCATCGGCACTGTGTAACATCCCTGAAGACATGAATTTTCAGTTATCGCCCTGACTTTTCAGTAGGCTCATTGAAGCAATATTGCTCATATTTTCTGCTAGCTGAATGCGATAAACATCGTTATATTTCTGTTTAATTTGCGGACATTATTTAACACGTCTTATAAAATTGCCAAACTTTCCTGGAGGATGGCAATGCATAATTTGTCACCTGTCCAAAAATCAAGTAAACCATATCTGATTTTACGTCTTATTTTGTACGGATATGAAGCTTTTTTCGCAGAAAATGTACTGAGAGGTTTAAGAACAAGGTGCTGAGGTGAATATTGGACTTCACGTAAGGGAAGTAGCAGGAGGGAGCACAGTGTTTAATAATGCGGAATTTCATAACTTGAAATATTTAAAAAAATATATTATTACTGTTTTCAAATCAAGGAATACGACAGCCCGCGCATGTAGAACGTAATTGGCTGAGAGATAATACTGTATACATATTATTAGTCAGAAAATATGAAGGAAATATATCATTTGGAGACAAAGTTGTGGTGTTAACGCAAAAATTGGTTTCAGAATATAAGGCATGAGGGTATGTAGTGAATTCAAGGGATCCCAGTAGTAAGCTTTTATGAACACAGTAATGAGCCTTCAAAGTTTATAAAATTTCGGCAATTTCTTGGAGAGCTGAGGTGCTGGTGCAACGTTTTTAAGCTTCAGGTGCTCCTGGCACACTTGGAATATTCGTTTCTTGTTTGTGGTAGAGTAGAACTGAAGTGTGGAACTAATGTTTATAATAAGAATAGACTTATTTTTTAAATGACATTTTTATAGAAGGTTAGAATTACCTTACAGCAGAGAGATGATGAAAGTTTTATACATTTGTGAATTTAAAAAGCTCAAGCTAATGTTATGGTTGCGATACTTCACATAACGGTGCCCTCACAGCTAACCAAAGGCTTAATCGAAAACCCACCCCCAGTCTTGACTTTGTATGTACTTATGTATTAGGAACACCTTCATGAATTTTTTTATTTTTAAAATTTTAATTTATACATATGTAAAAAGTTAATCATCCTTCTATTCAAAGCCTCGCGGCACACAAATTAAGAACCACTTGACTGTTAGCCCGTCATTGGAGATTCTGCAGAATAAATTGATTGATAGGTTCACTTTATGGCGCTGTTTGAACAGTCTGCACTCTGCAGCGTCGAACGGTACGGCGATTTTGTGAGTGATGAATTGCTAAGGATTTGAGGGGGGAAACGGCCGTGACCTTTCGTAAGACAGGCTTACTATGCCGAAATTTGATGTCTTCAGCAAGTCGAGAAATTTCACATCATTGCCATATTCACACGAGCACGTCACCTTCCCTTATTCTTGGTCAATATTGTTCACCCGTGGATGTTTAGATCTTCAAGCAGTCACCGTCAATGAGGTTTCCAACAAAACCCTCTACGTATTTATCTTCCGTCTCATGCGTGGCACATGCCCCGCCCATCTTATACTCCTTTATTCTTCTTCTTCCAATGGCTCGACCCCCTTGGGGGCCTAGGCCGCCTCATTTTTCGAGGCTTCACGATCACACTTTTTAGACACACCACATTCGGTAGGACTCCTCTGGACGAGGGACCAGCTCGTCGCAGAGACCTCTACCTGACAGCACACAACACTCACAAGAGACAGACATCCATGCCCCCGGTGGGATTCGAACCCGCAATCCTAGTAAGCGAGCGGCCGCAAACCCACGCCTTAGACCGCACGGCCACTGGGATCGGCATACTCCTTTATTAGGTCACTATGATAATAAGTGGCGAAGATTACCAACCGTGATGCTCCTTATTATGCAGTTTATTCAGTCTCTCCTTCCT